>CP144038.1:0-600000 GCA_036426225.1 Cryptococcus sp. DSM 104548
AACCCCGCTAACCCCGCTAACCCCGCTAACCCCGCTAACCCCGCTAACCCTCGATACTGTCAGCATCACCCCGACGATCGACGGATGTTTGAGTCGAGGACGAATGCCGGGCTGGCGGGCCGTGGGATCGTTGGAAGCCACCTGGCGCCGCGGCACATACGCTCGGACACCCGAAGAGCACTCCTGATGTTCCGAAGGAGATGCTTGACGACGCCCCTTGGAGGCAACAGCAGGAATGCAACCCGGCTGTATCCCGGCGCAACTCGCGATGCTGGCTCTTATGCGACACTGCGCACATCAACAGTCCCCAGTTACTCCCGGCTCCCCCCCCCCCAGACGTTTTGGCAGCCCGCCATCGCGCAACGGGACTGTTCCATCTTCTCTTTCACTTTCACTGCATCCCTTAGAGGCTTGACGTCTTCCCCACTCCCTCTTCTTCTGTCCCGGGCCCTTTCACCCCCATCTCTCGCGTTCCTTTTCCTCTTTGCGGCACTCCTTTATCCTTTCTTGCGACCGGGTGACTCAAAACGGCAACCGCGTTATACATGCCCCGTCTAGACCGCAGTTGCTGAAGTCGGCGTGAGACTGAACAGCATATCTGTCCTATCGTGTCGTTTTCTTGCCTTGTAACCAAGCTGTGAGTCACAAAGGCGGCCTCTATCTGAGCAGTGCTGATCATCATTCTAGCCCCCGACTTTCTTTACACCCACTCTCTTTACCTTTTACCTTCTTTCCGGGCCACAATCTCGCGGCGTCATGGACTCTGTCTCCAATCTCCCCATGTCGACTTCCCCCTCGGGCTACAGTCCGTCCCCGAGCTCTCAGAGTTCACAGAGGGACGACGTGTTCCGCTCCTCCTCTCTCGCATACGAGCCCTCGAGTCGGTTTCAGCCCTCTTGGCCCCAAGGCCAGCAATCCGCTTTCGAAGCTTTCGACGCTTCCCATGCCGCCACCTATCGACAAGACATCTTCTCCACACCCGTTCAGCAGACAATCCCTTTCGAGGGTCTCTCCGGGCAGACACCATGGGCACAATCGCCAGCTCCAGACGCAGCCTCTGCGACCCATATCTATCCTCCTTTGGATACCCTTTTTTCCCCTCATACGGGCATCGCACCTTCCTTCGACATGGAATCCGGCCTCACACCCATGTTTGGCACTTTCAACACTGCCGTGCCCACCAATGAGTCGTTCGGTTCCACGTCCTCTCTCCCCGTCGCCTCTCGTCCCCACGGGCCAGTCAGAGGCTACTCGGCAAGCTCTCTGCCCACTATGAGTACCCGACGCCGTGCTTCTACCATTACGTCGCCATCTACTGCCTCCCCCGTCACTCCGGTACACTCCTACTACCCTTACTCTTCGCCTCACATCTACACATATCCATCGCCTCATCAGCAGCTTCCTCACACCCAAATGCAAGTCCAACAAGGACTGGGGCAGTCGGAGAACGCTAGGACCGGCCGTCTTTTTCGCCAGCCATCTGCACCGGCCTTTGGCGAAACAAAGCGGATCTTCCACCCTTCCCCCAGTCTCGCCCAAGGTGAAGAAGGAGTGCATTATCACGCTGGCGCTGGGGCAGCAGGTATGGGTATGGGCATGGGAATGGAATTCGGCATGGGTGGCGCGATAAGCATGGGAGTGAGGATGGAGCAGAAGCCGCCCAGGTTCAAGCCAACCAAAGAGCAATTGGTAATTCTTATCAAATCTTACGAAGAAAACAAGTGAGCATCTCTTTTCCCTTTCGCTTTCCACGGCTTGAGTTGATAAGAGTCTAGAAACCCCGATGGACCGACGAGAGAGGCTCTTGCGAAACAGCTAGGGCCTGATATTCGTCCAAAGACGTTGCAGATATGGTTTCAAAACAGGTGCGTGGTTACTCTCTTCTCGTATGTCTGAAAGCTGACCATCGCACAGACGCTCAAAGTCTCGAGCAAAAGAAAGAGATGCCGCCACCGTTCCCAAACTCGCCACCTCCATCCCCAACGTCCGCCAGCTGTCCGCCGACGAGCGGCTCAGTCTTTTCCTTTCGTCGCCTCTTTTTGCGGGTCCGGGAGAAGGAACAAGGTCGAAGCAGATGCAGGCAGAACGAGATGCCGTCAAGAGGCTCACTCGGGATAGCTCTAGTAAGTACTATTTTGTTCTACCTCTCCCCTAACCCTGACAGTCAATAGCGAGCTTGGTAGTATTGCCCGTTACGGTGCTCTCTATCGCCAAGTGGACTCGCTTCCTCACACCCGGTACCGGCCAAACCCACCCCGACCTCGGGGCCGCCCTTTACTTCTCCCTTCCTTACCCAACGCTTCACTTGTACATCCTCCACAACACCCTCTTTCGCATAGACATCGTCCTCTCTCCCGCCACGGTTCAAGGGCTGCAGGCTACGTCAAACCCGAGGGTCAACCCTGAGAGTGCTGCTGTCAAGTTTCAGGTAGCCGAGGGCGGGGTCGAGTTTTCGGGGTGGGAAGATACAACGGGCTGGGGCAGGATCGGAGACTTTACGGCGGGACAAGCTGGGAGGGGGGGACAAGTCGAGCTGACGGGCTCGGAAGAGGTACGTTCTTCGATCTCTCGGGCTTACAAACTCGTCATCAAATACTAATGGTGCGATAGGTGCTCTTGCCAGAATTCATCAAGGTCCAACAGCTCCTCTCTTCCACCGCACACCCCATGCCCATCCCTAGCGCCCACCGTCCCACCTTAAACCACATCCAAACCGAACATTCTCCCTCCCCATGGCGCTTCCTAAACTCCAGTTTACCCTCCAGCACCCCGGCATCCGAGCTGCTCGGCCCTCCTAGTGCAGATTTCCAACCTCGTCCGAGTCTCGGCGTATTTAACGGCATGACGCACCAACGCCAGAGAAGCTTCTCCCAGCCGCAATTCCGTAGTACCACCTTCCTCGCGGAACCGGCTGCCTCTCCCCTCCCATCCCCTCCTCAAGATAGTCAATCAGCGGGCCTGCAGATGGTACTAGGGACGCATCTGAGAATGGAGAGTATCTCGTCTGCCAAGACGGAGAATGAGATGGGAGCTGCCCAGCTCGAGAACGGGATATCAGGACTGGAGTGGCTTACGATGGGCGGGGAAAGTTCTAGGAACAGCTGGGATGGCGAAGAAGTCGAAGATAAGGCATCTGTCAAGCAGGACGACAGGGCCTGAGTTTAGGGGGCGGTTGTGCCATAGGGGGGGAAACGTCGCTCTGAGGGCGGTTTCTCGGCGAGACGTGTCACGCCCGAGGTCTTGTTGCGATATATGTAAGTGGTATAGTGTAGAATACTTTGGGTATGTTCTGGTTTCTTTTGGGATACTTTTCTGGTCATCTTGTCATAATACCGACATGGGTTCATTCTGCATAGCACCTTATCCGTTCCAACGGCGGATCGACATAGCTGAGCAGAACCTTCCGATAGCATCCCGTATTCCCTTCTTTCAAAGGCAGACTCATGTTCATGAGAGATATTTACCTGCAGCATTCCGATGTTCT
Source organism: Cryptococcus sp. DSM 104548 (assembly GCA_036426225.1). Classification (NCBI taxonomy): domain Eukaryota; kingdom Fungi; phylum Basidiomycota; class Tremellomycetes; order Tremellales; family Cryptococcaceae; genus Cryptococcus; species Cryptococcus maquisensis. The sequence continues at coordinate 3,485 of CP144038.1, forward strand.
TGTCAACCACCATGGTTTGACTGTCGTTCTTTTTTGACTTGACTCGCGGGCATGCCAATCAGTCTCCCCCTTACCACGGAGGACTTCATCCCGCTCGCGTCGTGCACCCTTTCACTTCGATCCTCGCTCCATGCTGAGGAGCACTAGTAGAGAACATCATCCTTGGTGAACCTACATTATGTCTTTTGTCAGCAAGCAATGGCGGCATCGGTCGAACGGCGGCTGATTCAACAATCCAGTTGAATGACAGAAAAGAGACGAGAAAAGCGACATCCAAGTTTACATTTGTATTGATCAATGAAAAGATACTGTATAATGTATGATATATATATAAGATAACCTTGATCAGCTTGTATATGAACATCTGACCCATTCGGATCTACCAGCCTGGCCCATATATACCATTGGTGATCAAGTCCGGGCAAGGCTCCCGTCACACTGTACGAGTTTGCTGTGATTCCGGATGGTTGTTGAAGTGGGGAGTTTTGAAATGCCACTATACCAGTGCATCAAGTCATACCGGGTCAGCCAGATCGAACTTAGACATAAGCAAGGGTGCGATAAGCGCGATAAGCAGCTGGCGGCTTGCGCCGAGACGAGTTACGTAACAAACCAACAGGCGCGTCTCCAGAACAAACAAGATCTTGACTTCATCTCGAGTACTTGTCGCCCACGCAATGTCGAAGCAAGCTGGCAAGCGGGCAAGGATCTCCGTCAATTCCCACGACAATTCCCTACAACGATCCACCAGCTCTATCAATGACGACGCTGCAGAGAAAGCCAAGCGCCGCAAGTCCGCCCATTTTCCCCCTCACCTCGAAGATGCCGCCATCCCTCCCAAGAGAGTCGTATCCGGACTCGCGCTCCAACAGCAAGGAATCAATCAGAGGCAAGGGAAGAGGCTTTCTGCTGTGGAGCCCAGCGTGCCTGTCATCAGCATGGAGGCGATGAACACGAATTTTGAAGAGTGGATGAAGCTGGCTACCGACAATGTGAGTCGTGCTTCCGCGATCGTGACCTCAGCTGACCAGAAACCAGAAAATCACCGCTAACAACACGTGGAACTTTGCTCTCATAGACTACTTTGCAGATCTTACCCTCCTGCGAAACGGTCCCGAGGACCAGAGTATCAACTTCCAGAAGGCTTCTTCAACTCTGGACGGGTGTGTGAAGATCTGGACGTCGCGAGTGGACAGTGTGGCTACGGAGACGGGCAAGCTACTGAGTGGTCTCGCTGGTGGCAATGGTATGTTCATGGCTTCCGTTCACAAACTCGGCTGACAGAGACTTGCAGACGATGCTCAAAATGAAGACGGTGAAGAGGCAGAAGAGGGAGAAGAGGAAGGCGGCGGACCCAAAGCTACTCGCAAGGTACGTTTCTCTTGAATTGTTATCAGACTGGCCCTCATGTTGCCGCAGACTGCTCGCTCCGAAGCTACGCTTGCCAAATCTTTTGCGCAACTTCAAGTCAAGAAACTCGACGTCGAATTCACTGTTGACCCTCTATTCAAAAAGACCTCCGCCGATTTCGATGAGGGAGGTGCTATGGGTCTTCTCATGAACCATCTCGGGGTCGACGACAAAATGAGAGTAGTCTTTGACGCAGGAGATGCGGGGGACGAAGAAGACGAGGAGGAAGAGGCTGAAACGAGAGACGATGAAATCAACCTCGACAAGCTTCTCGGTTCGTTCTCTTCATCCATGAGAGGTCAACCTAACACGATCTCAGATTTCATCCCCACAACCGATGCCCTTGAGGATCTCAAGATATCGAGTACCCTCTCCTCTTTCCATTTTTCTTCCGATCCCGACTCCGCCATCGACTTTACCGCCATTCTCGGCCTCAAAGACACTTTCCAAGACGACGAGCCCCCCTTCCAATTCGAGCTGAATGCCGCTTACGAAGGCGATGATGTCCCCATGGCGCCTATGGATGTCGGAGGAGAGGAGGAGCACGATTTCTTCGGCTTTGACGACTACAACGCCGGTGTAGGCGAAGCGGGGCTCGACGGTGACGCTTCGATGATGGGCGATGCGGATGCTGCAGAGCGATACATCACAGTCGCCAACCCTCAGACTGCCTCTCTCGTGCTTGCAGGTCAAGGTGACCATCTCGGACCCTTTGATCCTCATCGACATCAGGGGCGCGACGAGCTCGTCGTTGGTCTTCGAGAAGGGGATGAAGATGGGATGTTTGACTATTTCGATCAAGGCTTCGGGGGAAAGAGCTGGGCTGGGGCGGAGCATTGGAAGTTGCGTAAGGTCTCAAGGAAAGGTAAGTTATTGCATTTTACCATCCTCAAACCTTGCTAAAATGTCTTTCCAGATCCAACAGTATCGTCGACCCATGCCAAGCCCACACGCGCGGCCAAAGCCCCCTTCACTATCGACTTCTCCTCTCCTGCCACCGATGCCAACTCTACCAAGACTCTCTTCGCCCCCGGCACCAAGGCCTCTTTGAACCTCCCTTTGTCCAGTACCCGATCGAAGGGGAAGAACGCCGCAAAGAAGAGAAGAGAAGAGTACTTGTTGCCGGATGATATGCACTTCAGCAGTCATCAGCTGTTGCGGCTCTTCTTGAAACCAAAATTCTTTTTGAGGGTGCGAAAGGCTGGTGGAGGAGTACAAGCACCGAGTACGTCCCAAGAGTCTATTACTGAATCGCGCTGATGAATCCACAGTGAACGAGAACGGCGAGATCGATGAGAATTTCTGGGCGAACGCTGCTGCTGAGCGAGCTGAGGGTGAAAACGAGAACGACGGTAGGTCATTTTTCTGCTCTCATTCAACAATCAATTTGCTTGTCTACACTTCTCGCGCTTGACTTTTGTCGTATTCGTCTTATCTCTCCTGCCTAAGGCTCTCCTTTCTTTTCCTATCATCTTCTTTCAATGACGTGCAATCCATCTGTTCTCAATGCTGACCATATGATAAAGAATTTGGCTCTGGCCCCGCTCCATTTGAATCCCAATTCTTCCAAGATGACGACGACGGCTACGACGTTGGTCCCGACATGCCCGCCATGATGGACTTTGGCGATGAGCCCCTTGTTGTGTATGACGAAAACGGTTTACCCATTGCTGGTGTTGGCGCGGATGGAGGTGAAGAAGATTTATTGGCGGGCACGCAAGGGATAGAGCTCAGGAGGGCTAGGCCGGAGACGGTGCATTTCGCAAAGAAGGCAAAGAGGGTGGACGTGAAAAGGCTGAAGGACGACATCTGGTCGGGTCTCAAGTCTCTCATCCCAGACAATACCCTTCCCACCGAAGATGGCGTAGGTGTGGCTGCACCCGATGCCGAATCCGACAAAGACAAGGCCGAGCCTGTCCAGACATTCAACAATATCATCACCTCCCTGCGAACCACCTACCCCGCCCAGAAAATGTCCGACATTTCCACGTCCTTCTGCTTCATCTGTCTCCTCCATCTTGCCAACGAGGAAGGTCTCAAGATCGAAAGTGCGAGAATCGACGGAAAGGAGGGTGAAGACGTTGGTTGTATGGGTGTACTGGGAGAGAATGGAATGCCGAGTCTCGACGACTTGACAACGGCCGAGGGGATGTACGATGGCGAAAGGAGAGACAGGGTCATCGGCGAGCTTGAGGCTTTGAAGGTGTACAAGGTACGTGATTCTCGAAACCATCTTCAATTGTCCAAGTGATACACTAACATACCACTCAGGATCTTGCAGCTGGACGGGCAGCTTAAAGCGTCTGATTTGCAGCTTTACATGTATTTGCACCTGCTTCGTATACTCCGCATCAAGGGATACAAAATAGTTCTACATGACATATGTTTCGATACGGTAATCAATGAATAGCACTATACTCCAACATCTGAAAGGGACTATCCTGACTGTGGATCTCTACACGTCTCTGCTCTCTGCACCTCACGTTCCTGTACCAGCTCCTCCGTGACCATGTCTTCCTTTCCCCCTCTTCCCCCTCTCAGCCTTCTCATCGTCATCTTTCCCTGTTCCCATGCTTCGCCTTTTCGCTGATCTCCCATGTGTCCTGCCTCCTCCTCCAGCTGACCCCGGCGCCAGTGATATGCCTACGGGTCCAGCAGCCAGAGCAGGTTCCTCCACGTCCATACTCTCCACTATCGGCCGCTTCGCCCCGGTAGGATAATCTTGCCCGGGCGTGCCGTCCTGAGCGTCTTCAAAATCCGTACTCGTACGTGCTGGCAAGTTGGGAAGGGAAGGATTGAAAGTCGAGGACGGTACAGAAGGCGGAGGTGTCCCAAGTGGGATATGCGTCGAGCTTTCTGCATGAGCGTGTGGTTGATGCGACAATGAAGAAGAGGGGAGGGACGAGGTGAAACGGATAGGCAGACCACGAGAGGTCTTTGTCGGTGCCGCGAGTAACCGGGAAGGAGAATCAATCGGGGAAGATAGGAGTGGCGCGGGGGTTGGCTGATATGTTGACAAAGCCCCACTTCTCGAGGGAGTTTCGTCCCCATCCCCTCTCGTCCGACTCGGCCCGGCTCTCCCACCCACGCTGACATTCCCATCCCCTCCAAACACTTGCCCCCCAGAAGTGGGGCGACTAACGCCTAAACGGTCAAGTGCGGGTGCTGAAGCTGGACGGATGGGGATCATGTGGGAGTGGCGGTTGAAGAGAGGAGGGCGAGGCTTAGATGACGAAGGGGCAGGGGCGTCTTCGGCCTCTTCGGCAGCGAAGGCTGATATCGCAGCCTACCGAATGCATCAGCTTCAGAAAGATGCAAAGCAAATGTATCGCACCTGTCGAGCATCAGCCCAATCCATGAGCCTACTCAGAGCCTGAGCGGAGTCTTGTCCTTCGCCGATGGAAGACTGAACCGTAGAAAGCAAGTCGGCACTTCGTAGATCATCAGCTTCTAGACAAAGTTTACTAGAATGTGATACACTTACAGAGCTTGTGAGTACCCCGCATTATAGCCTTGCTGCAGACATCGTGCTCGTCAGCAGGATGAAAAAGCGATTAACCAGTTTCCGTCAGGTACACATGGCGGCAATGTGATTGACGTACCTTGGTCACCGATAAGGAGCTCTTGTAGAGGGCCGTGATGCTAGCGGCAGCAGCTACGGCAGTAGTCAGTATTAGACCACGCCTTTTGTTGTAGAGCTCAGAGAGAAAAGGAAAGAAGAGTCGTGCCCATGGCCGAATATGGACACCTGAACGGACCCAGCTCACATGAGAGACCGACTCACCTCTGAACTTGTCGCCGATATCCCGCTCAGCATCGGCAAGATCAGGCGGAAGGTTGGATTGAAGGTTGGAGAGGTCCATGGGGTGCCGGCGGGTGGCAAGAGAACTGTAGATGAAAGAGACGAGCGAATGCTGCAACACTCACAAACGCGCGATTCGCGAACCGCAAAAACATCCCGAGCCATTCAAAGTGGGGGTGCATTTAACATTCTGGATATGTCAACGAAGACAGAGTCAACATGCACCGGCCTTGATCATGCACGGGACGCTTGGCAACAGATTGGTGAGCCTAATAAAATTAGCGCATCAGCAAGAAGTCCAAAGTCTCATGAAGTAGGATCCCTTCATACTACACTCCAATCTCATCATCAACAAAAACGAGATTTTGGGCCAGATCATCGCCACAGAACTAAACAATCATCCACCTCTTCGAGTTGCCCCGATTCATCCATATCATTGGCTCCTTGTTAGAATATCATAGATCATGGGCTCTTCGATAAAGATCCCGCTTTGAAAGCCCATCTCACACGTAATATTCGACTTGCCAAATACCTTGCTGACAACATCCCCCCACCCGCCGCTTCCTTTCTTCGTCTACCCCACCCTACCTTTACAGCGCCTCCCGGGTTCATGAACGGTTCTCACTGCTCTTCTCCCATTCGAAGACTCAGCAACGCATCCAGAGGAGCGCCTTACTTGCCTTACTTTGGCTTTATTCGGAATACGAGCGGAATAACGCGCACAGTAAGCCTGGAAAATTCGCTCTCCATTTGGGTCTCACTCATCAGAAAGATGGATCAATGGAGCCGCTCGATGCGCGCTTATCGGAACATGGAGTACAATGGCTCAGTACCTCAAGGAACTCACACGAGATAACTGTACAAAAGGGCGACTCGCCGTGGCCATCGCCTGATCCGTTTGGCATGACAGACGACCCCGCAACACTTTTGCCACCAATATCAGCCTTCCAACACTTTTTTCAAGTATACACATTATCTAGTTCACTATCAATACGGATAAGGATATGATATACACGCCTCCCAATGCCACCTGCATGACGGAAGTTGACGCCACTGACGGCCAACGACAACCAAATTTTCTCCAGAAGCTCTATGCGTAGGTGGATTAGCATCCGGTCCAGCGATGGCTGACGAGGTGCAGTTTCCTAGCCCTGAGCCCACACCCCTGTCCCGAAATCATATACTGGGCCTCTGATAGTAAACAATTGGTCCTAGCACATCCCGAAAGAGTAAGTATACGTGCGTCAGTCATTCCATGCGTCTTACTGAATACAAACACTCTTGTTCCGGTTACCACAGCTCGTCAAAGAAGTACTTCCAAAGCTCTTCAAGCATGACAAGATAGCGTCTTTCGGAAGACAGCTAAATGTGAGTCAGATATAAATGCGTCTTGAGTCATTACCATGCTGATTCACGATCTAGATATACGGTTTTTCTCGTCTATTTCCTGGAAGGCAATTCAAAGATGCTAGTGGCAACGTCTCTAATGCTAGCGTCTGGGCTCGCAAGTACACAATCTTTGCATTAGTTGTATGAGCTGACAGCGAACAGATCCTACCCTGCACCGTCTTTCCACTCCAGAGACGATATCAAACGTGAAACGGAGAGCCCCGCCTAAGCTTATTCGTACTCGCCGTCTAGCAAACGGTGATATCGTGCGTACCCGAGCTGGTCCTGCCGTTCTCGAAAAGGCAAAGGAAGTCCGCGAAGTAATGCGTGAAGGTCGTCGCAAGAGAGTCCATGCATGGCCAAAGAGTAGCAGTAACAATACTGCTCTCAACGTTGATGAGCAATCTGGGGAAAATATCTCACCTAGTGCTTCCTTCCCAACCACCAAGCACCGTCTTTCGGCTTCGTCCCATCCCGACACACCGCAAAGTCGTCTCGCCGATATTCCCGAGATACCTGATGAGATGCACTACCATCATATTACTCAAACGCCACCAGCAACAGAAACGCAATCCCCGACGATGATGTCTCACTCCGAAGGAGGGCAGTCTCCGGCTGACGTCACATTTTTTAACCAATCCTTACCTCTCATGTCTCCCCCTTTGACGTCTCGTCTATACCGCTCCGCCCCTGCCTTTATACAGACAACCCCAGCCATCGCGTCATATACCGTGGACGAATGGAAATTATTCCTCACGCCACCGCTTTCCTTTGGCCTACAAAAGCGTGAGTGCCGGGTCTCTTCTGGGCCTCAACATGGCAGTCTACAAATCGACACTGGGCTGGCAAATGATTCCATAAGCAAATCAATGTCTGGAGAGCAACCCATCACTACTCCCGCATCAGCGGCTGCGCCCTCTCCTTTCTCCACTATTGAAACGCCCGTGGTTTCAGCTCCATACGCCGCTTCGCAATCTTTTGCAGGAAGTTCCATATTATCTACTCCACTCCCTACGCCACGGTTCTTAGGCTCAATGGATAGTACCACATCAGCCTATGTGGCTGAATCTCCATTCACAGCCCCGTTTAATGCGCGTCCTTCAACTATCCGCTTGTCTGATGCGAATGATGACTTTGGAGGTCGGGTGTTAAGCAACGATAGTAGAGCCTCAAATGGAACTATCGACCCAAGGTGGATAAGCCCTACTCAAAGTAGATTTAGCACTCCTTCGGTCACTCCTACAGCCTCCACAGACAACCCAAGTATGGTCCACCGATTTAACAGCAATCAGCCACCACAAGAATTCGATGGGAGCTATTTTGACGTCCCTTTCGATCACTCACAGCTTTTCCAAGATTCATTGACGTTGGATGATAATAACCCCCGATTGGCCCCTCTACCTTTCAACGTGTTGCATCAAGAGCCGGTGGCTGGGCAACCGCCTAATTGCGGAGAGGGATACACGAGCCAGCAAGGTACCCCTCTTGACGTAGCATATCAGCACTCGGTGATTGAAGAAGGAAGTCATTTCGACATCGAGAGCCGGCCATCTTATAGCCTGTATTCATCCAAAGAATCGTTTTTGAACGCGCCCGAGTATCACACACCGCTCCAACAACAACCCATCTACAATCTGTCATCCCCCCAAGCCAGTCGCTGCCAGACATCCCTTCACACAAGGCTTTCACACCTCGGCTGAATGTGATTCAGCCCAACGAAGTCAAGTTTCATCAACAGCCGGCTACCAGAAGGGATGAAAGCAAGTTTCGTTCTGCTGTTTCGACGTGGTTCAAAACCAGTGCTGCAAATGGGCTACATATATAACACCACTTCAATATTACATTATTCTGGTTACGTCCCGATCGCAGATTTTTGAGCTCCACATCGCAATCGAGAGATTTTTGAAAATGTATCCATAGTTGTTTCTACATCAGTCATAATGGTCGGAGTATATACACGGATGAGCTCTTGTGATGGATCATCCTCTGATAATTGTGTCCAATTTCGTCACGTTGATAGAGCTCAGTCGTATCGTAGTACGTCTTATGTTCATCACGCCGCATCAGTATCACTTGATAATCATCAGAGGTTCTATGAACTCTTTAACAACTGCCCATGACATGTAACATCTACTCGTACATTCACCAATCATACTTGCCAGTCTCTCTCCCCGTTCAAAGCTACTCTCGTCTTCGGCCGCTCCTCGTCCATATTAAGCACTCCATTTTCTTCACCCTCTTCCCAGTCGTCTATTTCGTCTACCTCGCTACCCTCCGTCGAGGAATCTCCAGACTTACTTTTGACCACTCCAAACCTCAATTCCATTGTCACATCTTTCAGCTTTTTAAACGCATGAGCGTCAAATTCGAAGTAATGTCCCGCTCGCGCATCTCTGCTTTTCTTTGTCGGTTGCTTTCCGGCTTTGAAATAGTGGGACAAAACTTACTCAAGTCTACTCATTCTAGGCCACATCGCTTTGAGAATACTCCACACGCTGACTACCTCGTCTCCCAGAAAGACGCTTTTCAGATTCTTCCTCCATCCCAAGTCATAAACATCAATCTTCTTCGCCTCGTACCTCAACCTTTCGCGTTCCCGGCGCGTGAGCATGTGGTCAGGCCTCCACCGCGGCGGCTGCGGGACGGGGCGCGAAGAGGAGTATGATGGACGTCCTGGCGTCCGAGGTGAAGAGGGGAAGGGAGTAAGTTGAGAAGGGGGAAGGTCGAAGAGGGCAGAGGGGTAAGAGTGGGTAATGTTTTCGAGGGTTGTTTGGTTATGGCTATCTGCAAGTCAGCACATGTATCATGACATGTTTGTTGACCATGGCCAAAAAAAGTGAACAAGTTGACTCACGCTGCAAGCCACCAATGAAAACAAGCCAAGCCTCCCACCGAGAGTCCAATGAACACCCCCAAAATCGTAAGCAATATAAAGACCGCCGGCGAAAGGCCAATATCGTTCTGTCATACATATCAGCTGAGCATCTGAATCTCTCGTTCCGGGGGGGGGGGGGGGGGGGGTGAACGTACAGACCAATTGCTCATATCAGCGCTCTTGCCGTCCTCGAACACAGATGGGTTGCTGATAGAGGGCCTACGATGAGACACTGCCGCGTCGGGGTCGGAAAAGAAGCGGTAAGTCTCGTAGCTTGTTTCGAAGACAGAGTAGATGGCGAGCAGCGTGCCGTATGTGATGAATAGAAGAAACGATTTGTCTAAGCAGCAGTCAGCATTGGTACGGAAGTATTCAATGATATCCGATGACGAGTACGACAAGGCGAGAACGCACAATTGTGATATCCAACACAAGATCCTACCCAAGGACAATGATGATCCACTAGAACTCGGTCAGGTTCGAACTCTCCAGAGGGAGAATACTCACTTTTGAGAACGCATCGTTCGCACTGGCGACAATGATGGCATCTATCCGGTTTCCACCCATCACACTTCTTGCACCACCTCGCTCCCCCGTTGCTCCCCTTCGCCATCAGGCTCACTCCCACAGGGTCTATAGGCTTCTGGAGAAGAGGAACGTTCTCCTCGATGTTTTCTGGACCTTCTCCGGAGACGGGGATGATACGTTCTTGACTGTCGTCTTCGCCGGCTTGCTCGGCAGAGTGAGGCAAGAGAGGATTGGCGCTGAGGGGGAAGGGGGAGAATTCGCCATGGTAGGTTGATACAGTGTGAGACGATACTTCTGATGAATCAGAGGAGCTCTTGGGAGAAGCAGGAGGATACCGGGCGCCTGACCCCAGAGGAAGAGGAGAAGGCCGTTCCTTTCCGGCCCTCGTCGACGCCCACTTAGAATTCTTGAGATACCGCAGCGGCACGTCGTCTTCATGCGTTCCTTCTTCTAATCTGCTTTCGTCCGCTGAGGCGGCTCTGATGCGATGGCGATTAGACCTGGGGGGACTGCGTTCCCGTGAGAGAGAAGGAAGGGATGAGGGCCGAGCAAAAGATGGGGCGAGGGACTGGTCGGGAGAGCCGGGAGAGCGAGTCGAGGTGGTGAATAGCGACAACAAGGTCATGGAAAGGAGTCCGTTATACACAAAGACTCTACAGTCGGGGTCAGGCTGGTAAATGGAGAGGATCGAGAAGCTCTTACTGTTCCAGAAATCGCCCTACTTCCCGGCGCCGAATCAGTACCTCCCCAAGCGTGACGAATAGCATGAAAAGTATCCATGTTGTGACGAGAATAAAGTAGCTAACTAGTTGTACAACGTTTTAGCGCTTGAGCAGGGTTCAGCAATGAGGAGCTTACAATAGAGGGGAATGCGTGCCAGACATCGCTCGAGGCCATCACGACGCCGTTGCCTCGCCATCGTGTTTGTTTGTGAGAAAGTGGAGGAACAAACGCGTCTAGTCTGTTGGTATCAAGTCAAATCACCATTGTGGTCCAGGAGCCCTGCTGCCACTGATGCTGGCACGATGATGAAAGGAGATTGATATCCTTTTTGTCGCCAGCTCAGCGCCAGCTGTTAGGCCGTCGGCCACTCGGCCCTGCGGAAACAAATCCACAAGCGGACATTATGCCCTTCTCCGTGCTCTTGACCAACTCCTACATGTAAACGCAACACTCTTGGTAGCATCATACAAAACATCTACAACAAACGACTTGAGCCCTCTATCCTACAGCCTAGCCTCAACCCCATCCCCCACCATCGCCCCGTGCGCACCTGCATCCTCCCCCACCCAGATCCCTGTCCCCCAAACAGCCTCCAAGGCCTCTTCTATACTCGCCACATACTGAAACTTGATTTCCTTCTTGACGTCCTCCGGTACATCCCTCTCCACATCCGGCTGGTTTGACCTCGGCAGCATCACCCTAATTATCAATTGTCAGTATCCCACGCCAGCAAACAGCGAACCAAACAAAACGACCAGAAAAGAACTCACCGTGTCATTCCCATCCTAAAAGCGCCCGTGATTTTCTCCCTTATACCCCCCACTCTCAACACCCGCCCTCTCAGGCTCATCTCCCCCGTCACTGCCGTCCCTTTTGGCATCGGTCGGTCTGTCAAAAGGCTGACGAGCGCGAGTACGGTGCCGACCCCGGCGGAAGGACCGTCTTTCTTGATAGCGCCTGCTGGGGCGTGATACTGCAGGCTCGTCAGCGGAATTATCCATGGAAACAGAGACTCGGGGGCGGAACGGGGTAATGAGAAGGAAACACGTACATGTATATCTCTATTTTTGAAATGTGACATCGGTATGCCGAGACTCACCGCATGCGCCTTGACCTTCATGGACTGTCAGCCTTAATCCTCCATATCGAGGCAAGAACGTATCTCACCCAAGTCAAACAGAGCCCCACGCTTTCTCTAAAGACTTCTCCCAACTGCCCGGTCACCTCCAGTTCTCCTTTTCCTCCTGGGACGGCCACAGTCTCTAAGACGAGTACTCCGCCGTTGCCGGACGAATCGTATGTCAAGCCGCTAACATATCGTCAGCATACGCCTTGGTCGGGGAAAAAGAAAACAGAAATGTAAAAACTCACTTGACGATCCCAGGCTTGAACGCTTCAACCTCTTCGACCTCATTCTCCGACGGTCCTAAATACCTCTCCAAATCCCCGTCTCTCACCCTACTCTCATACTCTGCTCCTTCCCCCTCTCGATGCCTGCTCCACTCCACAGCCTTGCCTCTACACACTCCCCCCAATACCCGTTCCAATCCCCTCACTCCACTCTCCCACGTCCATCCTTCAATCAACCTACCCACCGCCTTCTCATCCATCTCCACCCCTCTTTCGGGCAGGCCAGACTCTTGGATTTGACGAGGAAGAAGGTGCTTGAGAGCGATAGATATCTTTTCCGAGGGGAGGTAGCCTGGACAGGGGATGATCTCGCATCGATCAAGGAGGGGGTGAGAAATGGGTTTGAGGTCGTTGGCCGTGGAGATGAAGAGAACGCGGGAAAGATCAATTGGGACGTCGCCGAGATAGCTGAATGAGTGTCAGTGAGGGACACGCCTTGGTAAGAAGAGGAAACGTACTGGTCGTGGAAAGCCCAATTTTGAGCGGGATCGAGAGCTTCAAGCAATGCCGCTGACGGATCACCATTGAAGTTTGATGTCCCCACTGCCATCATCGCCTAGTCAGCTTCTCCGTCATCCAAGCTATACAGGGCTCAAATCTATCTCCGAATCAAGGCTCACATTTGTCAATTTCATCCAGCAGAATAACCGGATTCGCAACCCCAACCTTCTTAATTGCCTGTACAAGCACCCCCGGCAACGCCCCCACATACGTCCGCCGATGACCTCTAATCTCGGCTTCGTCCCGTACGCCGCCGAGGGAGACGCGGTGGAATTTACGGCCGAGGGAGGACGCTATGGAGCGGGCGATGGATCTGGATAGAGTCAGTGGGAGCACGAGGGGAAAAGGAGGGAGGACGCACGTCTTGCCGACGCCGGGAGGACCGACGAGCAGGAGTATTGGGCCTTTATCTCTGTATGTCTCGCTGGGCGGACCTTCTTCCTCGTCCACCCGAGCTTGACTAGGGGTAATGGGATCAAGCGTCGACGACGTAGAGCGTGAGGAGGGCGCAACTTCTTGAAGAGTTTCTTGCTCGCCGGCATTAGAAGTAGAGGTGGTATCTTTGGCATTGAGAGAGTCTTTGATAGCGGTCGCCTTCTTTTCCAAAAAAAGCTGTCGTTTCAGACTAGACACCGTAAGCACTATCCCTCCCCAAAGACAAGCAGACTCACCGATAAACAGCAAGATACTCCACAACCCTCCTTTTCACATCCCCCAACCCCTCATGATCTTCATCCAACTTTTTCCTCGCCTCTTCCAAACCCAAAACATCCCCTTCCTCAACCCTCATCCATGGCAGCGCCAACAACCACTCCACATACGTCTTTACCACTCCATACTCGGGCGACATTGGCATGATTCCCTTGAGTCTTTTGAGCTCGCGTTGAAGGGTGGATGAGGCGGGGGGAGAAAGCTCGGATTGGCGTGAGAGGAATAGGCGGTTGAGGGGTGCTAGTTCGTCGTCGTCTGTGGTTTGCGAGCCGGGAGAAGGGCGGGAGGCGACTATGGGGATGCGTTTGAGCCTACTGTCTGATGCACCACCCTCCACAGGCGATGATACGCCCCTCTCCACCAACATCCCCTTCAAAATCTCCCTCACTCTCTCAGCTCTCGCATTCACGTCCGGAATCCCGAGCAGCTCGACCCGCGTTTCCCATTCCACCTGCAATACCGTCACGAGCAGATCCGCCATCAGCGGCAGAGGGATCGCAGCCAGACGCTGGTGTACATTCGTTGGCAAGAGGCGCTTGGCGTATGGGAGGAGGCTGACGGTGAGCGGGGCCGAGGAGGGGAGGGGGATGGAAAACTGGGAATACGTGATGGGTGCGCCGGGAAGGATTGATAACGTCGGAGGGAGCGAGCGTGGGAGATGGATACGCGCCTGGCGTGGATTCAGTATATGCACATCGGTATGGATTGTACTTACGATACCTTCGACGACCATCCTATATGCGTCACCATCCCTCTCCACAGCTTTGACCTTTGCAGCTGTCGCGCAGCCTCAGCTCATACTCTTCCCCGATCCCAAAAATGACTCACCACAAGCCCACCTGCCCGCCCTCGTATCTCCATCCGCAACGGGTACAGCGCCAACGATCCTCCCAGCCACTACAGCCATTTCATCTTTGCCACCTTGCTCTTGCGGCCCTAGTAGAGCGTCGAGGAGGACATCGAGCTGGAGCTGTGAGAGGTGGAAGGAGGCGCGGAGGAAGGGGTAGAGGACCTGCGGGGAGGGGAGGGGGAGGAGGGGGAGGGGCGACGGGAGGAGGGGAGTGGGTGCCATCGTGCAGTGGATGATGTGGTGGCAAGAGAGATGCAGAGCGGCAGCCGAGATAGCCGGGAGCAAATCTTCCACGTGGGCACATTCATCACCGGCCTCCCGAGCCACACCGACAAGTCGCTTGATGCCTATCACCATCATCACCGGGTCCTCGTGAAGGGAAGATATACAACACATCTGCATGGTTCAGAAGTATCGTCACAGACATACACAGTAGGCAATATAACGCGTCAAGCAAAAAAAAAAATAATCACAAAGAACCCAAAAAAGTAAATGTCCCTATCGCACCCTCCCCTCCTCAGACCATCACATCTCAAACACCCTCCCTCCCCCACTCCCGACCCTCCAGTCCAAAACCTCCCTCCCCACACCCTCCCAGTCCATCTCAACCACCTCCCCCATCCTCCTCGTCACCCACTCAAACTTCATATGTTTTGGAATGTACCGGTCTTGCAGAGGGTTGTCCAGGGCTTGGGAGATGGAGTGGGAGAGGGCGGTGAGGTTGTGTGCTTGGGTAGGGTAGACGTATGGGCTGTCATTGCAGGTCAGCTATGGACAAGAGGGCGTGAGGCTGGGAGCGAAGGGACGCACGGATTCATATGTGTCATGTGCCACTGCTGGGTATGCCACTTGGTCCTATTCGTCGGGTCGTTTTCATCCCAAGCCAGAATGGGATTGATAAACTGCCATATGCGTCAGCCAATAGCGCACGACAGAAGCTAATCAGCGATAGCGCAAGACTCACCGGCACCCCCATACAAAGCGCATCCCAAGGACTCGGGCTGATCCTCGGCTGCCCCACCCCGACCAGCACAAAACTCTGCGACAACGCCTCATAAAACTGCACCACCCCCAAATGCCCCAGATTCCTGATCCCACTCTCTTCCACCATCCTCGTCGTATTCTTATCATCATCCCTCATCCCACCCACTACCGAGATATTAAACTCTGCCTGCAGCCCAGAGAGAGCGGGGAGCGTCCAGGCGAAGGTGCCGTTTGGGTCGTTCTCGTTTTTCAAGAGAGGATTGAGATAGTGGACTTGTTTGGCTAGCAAGTACGCTTTCGGATGTTTTGGGCGGTCCGCAGGGGGGATGAAGGGGAGGCGGAGACAGGTGGGTTCGATAGAGTAGGAGAGAAAGTGGTTGTCGTTGAGCGGTGAAGGGGAGAGGGTGAATTTTGGACCCAGGGGGTTTCCGGGGCTGATCACAGTCAGCTCTGTTCCCACCATCAAACAGTAAACTCACGTGTCCCAGTACCAAAAGGCCAGCATTCGCCAAGCAGGTATGCCCTCGGGATTCGATTCCGTCTTCAAACACTCTTGCCCCTCATCATCCCAGCAAGTATCCAACTGCGACGGATCTGCAATCACGATCCTCACATTCCCCTTCAGCTTGCGCCACAGCTCGGTCGTCTTGCGCATGTCGGAATTCCACCACCCAAGAGAAGAAAAGACGTAAGAATAGTTGAGCGCGTTGAGGGAAGAGATGATGCTTTGCGCATACACCGTCTCGCCCGTCGGCGATCCTCCCTGGAACGACTCTGCAAACCAGAACGACGAAAGTACAATCACCGTCGTCTCATTCGTCCCGCACCCAGCTTCCCCCAGTTCCTGCTCCTCCTCCTCGCTCAGTTTCTCGTGCGGTTGTAAAGGAAGGGACGTGTTCCGAAGCAGCCCGAGAGACGCACATCGGTCGAGCCTAGCAATGACCCGTTCGTTGTGCTCCCAGATATTGCCTGTGAAAAAGTGCTCAGTCTCGGACTGATGAGGGGCGACAGTCTGTGGGGAGACGAGGTCGGCGGCGGACGGGAGGAGGGCGACGGCGATGAGGGACAGGGCGACGAGGGGGAGGAGAGGCAGCAGGGGGCGCAGGCGGGCATAGGAGCGGGCGGCGGGGGGCTGCTGTTCTGCATTGTCTGCGTCTATGGGCGAGGACGCGACGCGGTGGTACTGCACCATGCTGGCTCATGGAAGGGATGATGCGAGCTAAAAAGTCAAGCACGACGCGTCCATTACACGACATCCGATCTCCATTACAAACCAGTCCTAATGACTTTTATTAGCGGAAGCAAACACCATTCGTAATCGTGGCCCGATTATTCGGACAGTTGCTCGGGTTGCCGCCTTTGCGTGCTCGCTGAAATTTCCGCAACGCAAAAGCAGCGCATCTCCACCGCCTCCTTCTTCCCGACCCCCGCCATGCCCCCCTCCCGCTGGATATCAACATGGATGGCAGCAGCCACCCTCGTCGTCGCTTGGGATGTCGGCTACTGTCTGTGTCGCCCACGGAGCTTTGCAGGCGGTGACCTCGCCTGGATATGGAAGCCGTACATGTAAGCACCACTCTCCCACAGCCCTGGGGGCATGCTGACTTTTCTATAGCGACAACAACTATGGCGAGGTTCGTTGTCAAGCTCAGGCTTGAGCTATACTGACTCTTTCCAGATTGACTATATATACGGCTGGAAAGCGTACAACGAGGGCGACGGCTTCACTGCTGCTCAAGGTATGCGCTCCTCCCATCCAGCTCAACCATCCTGCTTATCTTCTCTAGCCACGTTAAACTTGATTGAAATCACACTCTCCGCCATCTACATCTACCTTCGCCACACCAAACCCCGCCACTCCTCCGCACCATACCACTCTTCAGCTCTTCTCGTCGGTTTCGCTTCTGCAATCATGACTTGGGCCAAGACTGTTCTCTACATCCTGCAAGGTGTGTCATCCGCACATGTCCAGAAGGCGCAGCTGACCATCGGACAGAGTATCTCTGCGGCTGGTGCAACGTGGGACACAACGACCGATGGACGTTCTGGACAATGTGGTTTATCCCTAACGCAAGTATGCCTCTCTACGCTTGAGGCTCTGTTGACATTCTGCAGGTTTCTTGGATCATCTTTCCTGGTCTCATCGTCCTCGTTCTTGGCGCTCGCATCCTCTCTGCCCTCGAGCGCGACTCTCAGGCCCAATCTCGCGCCTCTCCAGCGACTCGAGCCCCTATTCCTCTCTCCCTCTCCAAAAGCGAAAAGATCCCCACTCCCGCTCAAGATACCAATCCCACACACACCCTCCCTCTCACATTCCACCCCCACAACCTTCCCACCCTCATCATCGGTTCCAACAAACTCGCCGCCTCCCGTGCCAACACTTTCCTGGAAGCTGGCGCTATCGTGACCATCACCTCTCCGCAAGAGCTCGGAGATGTCGCCAAGGAAATTCAGGCGTTGGTTGAGGGAGGGAAAGTGGTGTATGAAAAGAAGGAATGCGCGACCGAGAAGGAATGGAGAGAGTACTTGGAGTCGAAGGATATCGCTCTCGCCTGCGTCACTTCAACCCTCATCTCTTCTACCTCCCCCTCCTCCTCCTCACTGGTATCCCAAATCTACTCTGCGTGCACCACCCTCCACATCCCTCTAAACACCTCCGACTCTCCCTCCCTCTCCACCTACACATTCCCCTCCACCCACCGATTCGCCTCCCACCACCCTTCTGCCCCTTCAGCCCTGACCGTCTCGGTCTCTTCCGGCGGTTTGGGATGCAGGATGTCGGGCAGGATCAGGCGGGAGATTGTCAGTAGCCTTGGTCCCGAGGTTGGGCGCGCGGTGGATAATGTGGGGCGATTGAGGGACAAGGCGAAGGCTTTTGCCAAACGCGACCTTCCCTCCCTCGAAGGACAAGGTCCCCTCAACTCTCCCGTCCCCCAAATCCCTACCCGTTCCCTCTCTCCCTCTTCAGTCCACTCATCCTCTTCTGCCCCCTTCCCCAAAGAGCTCTTGTCTGAATCGGAACAACAGCTTCGGAGGATGCGTTGGGTATACCAGATGAGCGAGTACTACTCGTTCGAGCATCTTGCACGCATGTCGGAGGACGAGATGGACAAGGCGCTCGAGATCTGGGGTGAGAAGGATTACGGGGGCGAACTGCCGCATCACCTCCCTTCCGACAAGCCTCAACAAGAAGACGCCGACAAGCCTGTAAAGAAGGGTCGAATTCTCCTCGTAGGCTCCGGTCCCGGGCACCCCTCCCTCCTCACACTCTCCGCCCACCACGCCTTGACAACCTCCACCCTCGTCCTCTCCGACAAACTCGTCCCCTCCCAGATCCTCGCCCTCATCCCGCCCTCCGTCAAAGTCCACGTCGCCAAAAAATTCCCCGGCAACGCCGAGGGCGCCCAAAACGAAATGATGCAGCTCGCCCTCCAAGGCGCCCTCCGCGGCGAGACAGTCGTAAGGCTCAAGCAGGGCGATCCATTCGTCTATGGCCGAGGTGGCGAGGAAGTGCTCTATTTCCGTAAACACGGGTTTGAATCGACCGTCATACCCGGTATCTCGTCCGCCCTCGCCGCACCGCTCTTGATGAACATTCCCGTCACCCAACGCGGGGTCGCCGAGTCGCTCATCCTCTGTACCGGTGTGGGCCGGCAAGGCCGGGCTGTGCAGCTGCCAGGCTATGTCCGGAGCAGGACGTTGGTGCTGTTGATGGGCGTCGCGAGGATTCAGCAGATTGTCGATACACTCCTCTCTGTCGACTCGCCCGGGCGAGACGGCGCAGCCTTCCCGCCTTATCTCCCTATCGCCATCATCGAGCGCGCATCTTCCCCCGACCAGCGCCTCACCCTCTCCACTCTCGACCGCATAGCCCCCTCGCTTGCCGAGCTCGACGAGAGGCCGCCGGGGATGATTGTCGTCGGCTGGGCGGCTTTGGCGTTGGAAGGAAAGGGACGAGTGGATGTGCTGGATATGCCGGAAGATGGTGAAGAGGCGATGGTCAAAGAGTGGTTGAGCGAGGAAGGGAGAGAAGAGGAGGGATGGAAGAGTGGGAATGGGTGGAAGGTGCGCGAAGGGCTGAATGAGGATTGGAAGGGCATCTTGAGCGGCGTCGTATAGAGTCGTTTGGCGAGAGGGGCTTTCATCTACTTTTACTGTATCACCATCATATCATCACATCATCACATTTAGGAATGCATCTTGTCTCAAGACTTTTACGAGTGCAAAGCGGACTGTTTGCTCGAAACGTCGGTACCGTGTACGTATATGCATATTCGCCAATTGAGCTACTAATATAGACACACCACACCCAATATATCATACAACATGTTACTCCTTGTCTGACAACTTTTTACCGGTGACAGGCGGTGTCGCAATGGGCGTAGGCACACTCTTGAACTTGGGCACCTTCTTGGCCGCGTACTGCGGCTGGGGTGAGACGACACCCTGCCCAGTGGTAGCAGCGGAAGCGCCGCCGCCCTCAATAGGAGGAGCCAACCTAGCCTGCTCCGCGATAGGCGGAGTAGCCTGCCTCAGCCCCCCAGGCCCGGCGCTTAAACTTCTGTGAGCCACCGGCTGAGAAGCCAGACCCAACCGCCTCCTCTCTCGCTCAATCAACAATGCCTCATTGAGGAGCTTGGGCTGGGGGGCAGGGGATGGGGCGGTAGTAGATCCAGGTAGAAGTCGAGCGGGTACAGCGGTGGCAGTCTCGGAAGTATCGAAAGGAGCCGACGCCCTTCGGGCAGGCTGATGCTTGTCCTCGATCTCTGCCGGGCTGGCTACAGTCCCCCTTGCAAATGTCGCCTTCTCCTCAGCGGGCGTAGCTGCAGCGCCCCCAGCAGAGAGTGGCGGGGTACCTGCGGAGGTCGAAGCAATATCGAGCGTCCTCGACCTGCCTGGCTGACTCATGGGCTTCTTCAACGAAAACTTGCTCAAAGCCGGAAGCTTGCCCATAACCCTGCCCTTGGGAGCAGGGGCGGAAGACTGGGAGGCTTCAAGATCCGCATCGTTGGTAGGCGGAAGAGGAGTAGATTGGGCGACGGCGAGTTGTTGGCGGGCAAGAGTAGCTTTGCGAGCAGCGAGCATGGCTTCACGAGGGACAAAGGCGGAAGCGGCGGAAAGTGGGACACCGTGTTGGTCATACCTACAATGTGTCAGCGATGGTCGCGAAGAAAGAGATATGAAGCTTACTCGTCGTAGATCTCTTCACCGATGAGCTCCTCCAAAACATCTTCAAGCGTAATGATACCCAAAGGCGCACCCTCCAATCCGTCAAAGAACTTTTCCACAGCCTGGTTGGACATTTGAGCATCAGCCGGCACGATCTGATCCAGCTGGGTCAACTTGGCCGCCTGCACCAACGAGCCCTTCTTTTCTCTGCCCTCGCGAGACCGTTCCTTCTTGAGCTCTTGGTCGGCCTTGGCCTTGCGCTTGATTTCGCTGGCTTCGGTGGCGGGAGCAGATTCGGAAGTAGGGCTGTCGGCGGTATGATCCCCAGAGCTACCACTGCCCCTCCTGCGCTTGCTCTTGCTCATTCGCCTCTTCTTCTTCTTCTCGCCCTTCTCCAGATCCACCTCCTCATCGGAAGACTCCGAGTCCGAGTTGCCCATGCCAATCTTGCGCATGAACTTTTCCCTCAAGCCGCCAGCCGCAGCAGTCATGACCGACTGGGCATCTTCGACCTCGGGCTCGACCCTCTTGGCGCGACGAGAGACGATAGCCATGTGGGAGCGGCCCTCTTGGAAGACATTGAGCATGTTGGTGAGGGGCTCGTCGAAGGGGATAGTGGGGATGGTGTTGATGGGGATGGAAGCGAGGGGAGTGGCATCTTCGGGGTCGAGCAAAACACAACTTTTGACGAGCAAACTGCCCATGACTTTCTTGACCATCTTGGTCTTGGCGGGACCGACAGAAGGAGAAGCAAAGTTGATATCGGGGACTTCTACCATTTGATAGACGGGGATACGCGAGTGACCAGAGCGCACGACTTGACCGAGAGTCTCATAGTCGAGCTTTGCCTCGATAGGCAACATGAATACCTCGTCGATTGGCGTCATAGCCTCCTTGACCGACTTCTTTGCCAAGTTCAAAGCACCCTGCGTGATTTGCACAGTGTCAAAGTCAAGGTCACCACCCCCTTCACCAGAAGCAGCGTGCATCTTGATAAGCTCTTGAAGCTCGGATCGACGATAGATGATACCATGGTGGGCACCAAGGATGTACTCGAGGAGTTTTGCGATGGGCCACGCGATGGGGAAGGCGATCCAGATCATTACTCGGACAATTCTGGCCATACGGGCACCGATGAGAAGACCGTATCGAGAGCAGATGGATTGGGGAATGATTTCGGCAAAGCTAGGAAAGCGTCAGGCAAGAAATCGGGTGTAGAAAGAGGGGCTCACATGACGACCATGGCGGTACTGATGACAACCGCAACGACACCTCCTCCCAATACACCGTCTACAACCACGGGAAGAGCCTCATTGACAATCATATTGCCCAAAATCAAAGTGGTGAGGAGCAAGTGCGAGTCCTTACTAAAAGACGGTCAGCTCCGGCCGCGTGACACAATCGAGAGAAGGCTTACCGGACAGGCATGATGAGCCTTGCATACTCTTGCTGCTGGGGCGTACCAGAGATGGACAAGACTTGAAGCTGGGTTGGATCAACGGAAAAGTAACTGAGCAAGCGAGTCAGATGAGATATCCTTATTTGGCACATGACCATCCCTCCGCCAACGGAAGACATAGGAAGACTATCGACTCACCCAAGCGTCAACCCCGCAAACATACCACTCAAAGCCACCAGCACTGGAATCATGCACGCCTCCACGATACCAGTCTTGTCCAAAGTCCTTTTCGCGTTGCCCGCATGAGCGGCAAGAACGGCAGGCTCAATGCCCAAAGCCGACACAGCGTGATTGAAGACGTAGGCGAAAGATGAGAGGATAGGAGTAGCCCTCATTTGCGGATAGGACGTGTACGGGTCTACCTCGGGGCCGGTGGCGGTAGCAAGGGGAAGGAAAGCAAGGCCGAGAAGGACACCAAAGGCGAGCGGCGCAAAGGCCCCACCGGCCATACGCTTGGTGTCAGGGCTCTGCTTGCGGCCATATTGGTGGATGTTGGATGTATTCAGAGGGGCGGAGGGGCTATAATCTCCGTCCTCGTCGTCGGTGACGTCGGGGTCGCTGTCGATGACAGGGGTGGTGGAGCGGGCTGCGGTGACAGCACGTATTTGGTTCGAGTATGGGCGTGGGTCACGTATATCGGGCGGAGGGGGGGGTTCGCTGGTATCTTGGATCATCTGAGAAAAGGAAGTGATGGATGGGATGGAAGATGAGAGAAGAAAGAAAGAATGATGGAATTGCAAAGTTGAAGGAGAAGTTTGTGGCGATGATGATCGCTGCCCGGGCCAAGCCTTTAAGCGAGCTATTTTCAGCAAGCACCTATCTTTAGTAGGCGCACGCGCGCTTCTTTCCTTTCAGCCAACCTCGACCTATGTTTGATTCTATTGCGATGCTTTGACGGTGTATGTACTGTACAGCTTTGCTGCTCTTTGATGACTCAGCTTTCATATGCATACGTTTCACATAATATCCATACATTTCCTAGTACCTTCTCACATTATCTTTGACCAACGCAGCGAGCTCCTTGCTCTGTCCTGCCCATTCGCCAAACGTCCATTGATGTGGCACAACCTTTTTACTCAAATTCTCATCTCTTTCATCTCCGCTGTTTGTTCATGTATCAGTATCTTCTACACAAAACAAGAAAACAAAAAATTAAGACTCACCCAGCGACAACCGCCTTGAATCTCGCCCAGTCTTGCTCATTAACCCTCTCCTTGAAGTGACCGGAGTGAAAATCTTCCATCGTAATACCCAGCGTTCTCACAGGCTTTTCGGCCACCTTTGACAGTACACACGCCATCTCGCTTGGTGACACTCTTGTCGAGCAGATATGCATCGTGCTCTCTGCGTCTCTGATCAGCCCCAGTCTCATCAGCCGACGCGAGGCGGGGTCACACTCACCACGCCATTTCTTGTGGTTGATTATTGCGCTCTTAACCCATTCGCCCAGTTGCTCCACGGCATATCCGGGAATCTTGGTCTCGTCTGGCACTGGCACAGCTAGGATCCATTCATATCCCTCACCATCCATCGTCGTACTTCCCTGATTACTGCTACGGCTCGCGTTGCTCGGAGTATGCCTCAGCCCTCCTGCTCGATCAGAGAGGCTGGGCGCAGCAGATGCCGTAGCCTGAGTGTTCTGCGAAGCAGTAGATGGTAAAGTGTTTCGTTTTGGCATGCGAACGAGAAGGTTGCGAATGAGGAGTCTCGAAAACTTCCACGAAGGGTAGATGATTGTCCAATGGATATGCTCATGATGGATATGTGATCTGTCGAGATGCTCTGCTGGCCCTGTATACTTCTCCTTGAGGTATGATATGACTAAGGGAACATGAGCATATGCCAGACTATCATGAACAACGACCTACTGTCTTTACTCGGACGATCCGCGAGGTCTTCTGTGCCCGCCACGATATCCATCGATGTGTACACAATATGCCCGACTCCAGCACTTTTGCAATTGTCGATGAGCTGTTTGGCGGGACCGACACTTGCTCCATCACAAAAGACTGTATGGACATCAGTAGAGGACGAAGGATGGGCGACGTAGCTCACCATTCGAGGGAATGAATAGCGCATCGATCTCGCTCAATAGCTCCTTGAAACTGCCCGGCCTACTGGCAGTTCCTTGAACAATGTTTGCCTTCAGTCTCGCAAGCTCTAGAGATATTATCTATCATCAGTCTCCCTCTTGACCCTGCCCGTCCCGAGATTGAAACCTCTTGAACCCACCTTTTGCTACGGGCGTCTCGGTATTCGGTACCAGCCCCCAGATGATGAACCTCCCCGACTTTAACAGCTCTTTGCAAACATGAAACCCTTCGTCATTGCTAGCGTCGAGGATGAGGATCTTGTAAGGCTTGGGACATGATTTGGCGGCTTGTCGGTTGGGGTTCAGAGGCCCGAGGAGTCTGTCAACGCGGTCCATAGTGGTGAATGTTGCTGACGATGGATATGGCCCAATGCTGCACTGAGAGAATGGTAGATGTTGGGAAGTGGTGACAGGCTTGGATTGCTACAGTGACTATGTAATTGTGGCAAAGACGAGCCGATGAATGCTGAAATCGGCGGCGACGGACCCACGACGACCGACGTCATGGCACAAACAAATGGTGGCCTCGGCCGCCGCGTCGTTCAACTTCTTCTTCAGCGCCCGATATTGACGTGGCTGCTCATACAAACCTCTCACGAAGACTTAATCCAGCTCTATGCATGCTCTAGCTAATTGAGTAGATTAGTTCTGTCATTTGAATCTTGCGAGACTTTGGTCTCGCCCTCGCCGCCGCCGGCGACACTCTTTACATCCTGCTCGGAGTCGCTTGATTTTTCTTCCTTTTCAGTACGAGAGCTACTCTGGGCCTCCTCTTGTTCGATTTGTATTGTGTTATTACTTTTTGCCTTGATTTTTATTGTGTTATTGCTTTTTGCTTTGAATAGGGGATGCATATATAATGATCCCTCGGACCACCCGATGTCCAGACTTGTCATTTGCGAAGCCACCGTTTCTATATCGCCATTGGGTGTGCTTTCGTTTTGGTCGTTCCGCTGCTTGATAATTCGGATATTCTTTAGCACCGTTCTCTTGGAGGCAGTCTTAAGGGACAAATTATATTGCGAGTAGCTGCAGATCCTGACAGGCTAGTCGATCTAGTAGGTCTGGGCGGAGTAGATGATTCATCAGCAGCAGGGACTGACGACGAATACACCGAGGTATCAGCAGCAGTCCGCGGCCAAGTGCTCGATTTGATGATGTATGGCGATGGTGTGATGACATTCCGAAAATGACGATGGGAATCATCAACTACGCATTGTACTGTCAATTTATGCCTGATGGTATGTTGTCGGAGAGTCTTTACTACTTACACCCGAGTAAACGAGGAGGAGGCCGTCGGGGATCAGAGATCATGTACTCATCTGCACCTTACAAGATAAGCTAATACCGTCTCCCATTGACAATTGTCGTCACACAACACAAGAGCGGCTCCTGAGTACGAGCTCCGCGATCACTATGGTCGGCAATAGACCACAGTTGGGTTTTCACTCGTGGATGGAAAGCGACGACGGAGGCATGTTATCCAAAGTCACATAATAACGTTTGTGAGAGGAGGAAAATGGATCGACCAGAATGCTTTAGGGTTTCTCAAACCTTGAAGCTACATTGCATGGCAACGATGGCAGTTTTTCGCTCTCGGTGTGCTGGGCTAAGATAAAGTACAAGAATCAAGCTCTCCTCGCAGCGGTCAACTGTGGATCATCCGGAGTAGACGACAAGTTGTCCGGTTTTTTTGCGCACCTATCATGATAACTAGTATAATGCCAGCCTGCTCACTACGAGGCGGATGAGTGAGGGTCGATGGTGATGTATACTTGTATACTTTATTTGTACTGCTGAATGACATGGTGGTGGATCACATGACGAATCACTAGTCATTGTGTCCTATCTATTTGACAGCTTATGACAATAGTACATCTTCGCGAAACGACGCGTGGTACCAGCGCTCATGTCTTTATTTCCCCGCTCTTGATGCACCCCCGTTGGCACTTCTGTCTCTTGCCCGTAACAAGATCGACATCTGCCCCGCATCGCTCCTCCAATCTGTTGATATCGCTGTCAGCTGCGATGCAACCGCGTCAATCTGCGCAATGGGAGTGTCAAGACCTCGCTCGAGTCTTTGACTGATGACACTGATGTTGAACATGACTGTCTGACGAGAAGGAGCGGGTGAGAGATCGATCTCGGAGAAGGAGTTGCTGTTGTCAATCGACCGTGTCGGAGGCATGATATCCAAGCCTTCTTCCAGAGTGAGTTGTGATTGTAGGCCTCCTCCTGTCAATCTAGTACAGCCTAGTCGAATTGTTGATGCTGTCCAGTCGAGTACGCTGTAGCTGCCACCACTGGCTGAGAACAAACCCCCTAAAATTATGAGTGAGGCCAACCGTGACGCTGTTTTGATACTCCCTTCTTATCCTGTCGAGTAGGCTAAACCCCCGTGACCTATCAACAACGGCTCCGCCGCCACTCACAACCCCACTCGTGGTGTTTCAACCTCCCTCGCTCTGCTTAGCTCACTGATTATCGGAACTTGCTCGACATTGCCATCGTTTGTATACACACTTACACCCGCTCAAAGGACCATTGAGACGCCACCCATTCCAATCGGCCTTGCGTGATGATACCACTAGCTGCAGCTCGTTGAAATGGGCTTCCAATACGAGACCACTAGTAGCTACTGCTACAATGCAGTAGCCTCACTGACGGCATTCCTGGGCCTGGCTCTGTATTGCCGTTGAGGTTGAACAAAGGGAAACCTCACCTCCGACCGAAGCAACCAGCGACATCTCACAGAAGGCCCCATAAGCGACTTGGTCACCCAAGTGTGCACATGTAGAAGCCACCAATTATAGCCTAGCGAAGGAATCCGCTCTTCTTAATCAACCTCAGAGACCGACAAAGTCGCGTGTCCATCACATTTTGCATGGTCCTTTTGATCTTCCTCAACTACCCTATACACAAATCGGAGTCTGTTCCCAAACTCCATTTACTCTTCATAGGACTGGCCTTCACCCTCGACGGCTTCCTGCTCATACTCGCCTTCCACTTCGTACTCTTCCTCCTCGAGGTCTGCGCTTGCGTCTACAAGCAGATCAGCCTTTCGCCCAGTCAAGGCTCATTATCACTCACATTGATCGTATTCGATACACAGATCCGCCAAATTTGCCTCCGCCTCGGTAAACTCTTGTTCGTCCATACCCTCTCCGGTGTACCAATGCGTGAATGCTCTCCTCCTGAAAAGACTCCTGAACTGTGCATGCGAGCGCTTGAAGACCTCGGAGATGGAGGTGGTGTTGGCGACGAGGGTGGCGGCGGCCGTTTGCCCGAGAGGCGGGACGGTGCAGAGGGTGGTGAGAGAGGAGTTTGGGATCCAGGGGACAAAGTGCTCAGAGTTCTTGTTGTGGAAGTCCCAGACGGCGTTTTCGACTATTCGTTCTCATCAGTGACTACTTTCGTTGCGGACCGAGAGGCGATGACTCACTATCGCGCATACTGAGCTTGCCTCGGTAAGCTACGGACACGGTAAGGTATTTGCCGAAAGCGGGGTCGACAGCAGCGAGGAGGGAGCGCTTCTGGAAGATGGCCGCGGTCAACTCGTGTACATTGGACGACTACAAGTTGATCAGCGACAAGCACCTCTGAGTTGATGAATACGTACAGTGTAGCTCTTGCTGGCGCCAGCGACGAGAGGGGCATAACCGGCCGTGAAGAAATGCAGTCGAGGGAAGGGGACCATGTTTACGGCGAGCTTTCGCAAATCCGAGTTGAGGACACCGGGGCTATGGAGGGATCAGCATAACATTCGGGGAAAGCAGAAGACAAGCGAACAATCGCAGGGTAGCTAAAGGAGGTCAGCATAAGTTCGGGAGCACTGTAAGAGAATGTACTAGTGAAACCAGCCATGACCTTGGCAATGAGACCGTTCAAGTCTTGGTACTGCGGCATGGGGATCTTCAAGTCGGACGTGCAGATGTTGTAAAGCGCTTCGTTCTATATTCTCATCAGTCGTGCTCATCAGATCAAGACGTTAGACTCACGTCAATGCAACAAGTGATATCACTGTTTTCCACCAGATTGTGCGTCGAAAGCACTGCATTGTAAGGCTCAACGACAGTCTCGGACACCTTGGGCGAAGGAAAGACGGAGAAGGTGGCGAGCATTCGGTCGGGGTACTCTTCGCGGATCTTGCCGAGAAGGAGGGCACCGAGACCAGAGCCAGTACCGCCACCCAAAGCTACGCCGCATCAGCTTGACAAGGGGGATGAAGAGGGACTAAGCGTACAGTGAAGGACTTGGAAACCCTGAAGAGAGTCAGAGTTTTCGGCTTGTTGGCGAAGGACGTCGAGCACGGGGTCGACGAGCTCAGCACCTAGGTAATGTCAGCGCGTGTCCTGTCGTGCGCATCTCCCTGTCCGAAATCTGCAATCCGAATCAAGCAGAGAAAAGATCCCCTGCTCGTCCTAGAGCATGACAGACAAGCCCACTCACCTTCAGTGTAGTAACCCTTCGCCCAGTTATTTCCCGCCCCGCTCTCTCCGTACACAAACGTATCCGGCCTAAACAGCTCCTTCAACGATCCCGACCTGACCAAGTCTACTACTCCAGGTTCGAGGTCGACTTGGATGGAACGAGGCACGTATTTCTTGTTCGAAGCTTCGGAAAAGTAGACGTCGACTGTGAGAACAGTCAGTATTTGACCCGCGACAGGATAGAGAGAGGGACAAGGGACACGCACCCTTGTCGAGAATACGAGGGTCATCGCTGGTGGCTCGTCCGGAATCTACAGATCATTAGTCACCATCTTCTAAACCCGCCATAAAAGTCGCGAGCTCACTATCAAGGCCATGCTCCTATTCTTCCATCAGTATGGGCACATCAAGGGAGCAAAGGGATTTTGAGCTCACCTGGAGGATATTCGACCAGAAAGCACTTCCAATCTGATTACCAGCTGTCGCACGACATTAGTCCCTGCCCATCCGGATACGACTGTGCGTAAACAAACCTTGTCCCACTGTGATTCAGGTCAGCCACATCTCTCTCTTCCGTCGACACAGGTACGCACCTGATACGTTGATGATTTCTCGGCCCATGGTGCAAAATAAAAGGTCGATTAGGGAAAAACAGGTGGATGTCGAAACGAAACAAGGAGGGTTGCGAATTGAGGCTTGTGCGCGTGGACGCGTGATGTCATGGCTTTTCACGCGTTTCTGGCTCATGTGGCACAAACATTGCTACAACGCGTACGACTGCATGTCGTTCTCATGTACAATCTGTACAAACCCGCAAACTACGTCCGTTTGTTTCGTCTTGTACTAACAGTCATCTTTACATGCGAAACAGATACAAGATCAACGAGGTGATCTGTGCGGCCGTCCAGCACCATCTCATCCTTAATACTGCAAAAGTCTCGGTACCGAGCAGGGAGTACATACACGCAACTTTTATAATAAGGATGCAAGGTTATACAGTGGGAAAGCCACCACTATATTTGATAATAGCCTGAAGAAGTATTTACCGTGAAGCTCGTCAAAACATCGACTCTACTTTGATAGATATTAACATTGAGAAACAGGGCCGCCACTTTCTATGGGAGCAGTCGCTTCTTTTTGGTCAGCACATGGTCCCCAAGGGAGAGTGAGAGACTTGCCATTGTTTGAATGGACAGATGTCTGATCATTGTCGGAAGAGAGGCCGGCGTCGTCGCTGGTGGTAGATGGACCTTCGAACATTGATACTTACCCGAAAGGAATGAGCACGTGGACGTCCAAGGTCAAAGAATGGTCTTACGATCATCATTTTCCTTCTGGTCACCATCATCTTCGCAATCGTCAATATCCATCCCATGAACACTGACACCCTCAACGTCCGTCCGCAATTCCAGAATCCGAAGTCCCCGACGATCTATCTTCTTCTGCGTCCTCATCCTCGAAGTCAGAACAGTCAGAAAACATGGTGGAATGAGGGCTGGTAGCCTCGGTTAGGACTACCTGCTCCTTGTCCCCAACGGATCATATGGGATCGTATCGCAGCAGGACGAGGGGCTGTGCACCGTCTGGGATGGTCTAGATAGGAGCAGATATATAATGTGCTGTGGAAAATGGGATAATTGCCAGGGGGATTGAGCAGCGGAAAGCTGACAGAAAGTGGCGGGGGGGAAGCGTGAGAAGGGATTTGAGGGTGGTTGAGGAGATGAGTCACACTGATAAGTCATAGGCGGGAGGCAGCGAGCTTATCAACATGAAGAAGACGATTACATGTAATTAAATTCACTCTTGACAATTTGGGTTGGTCTCTAGATGAGGAGGGGATAATCTGTGCATCGAGAGTAGAAATGATGGCTGAAAGACGCGACTGCTATCTGCATATGTCCCAGCAATCAAGATGGGTGGTGACTGCATATTTACCAGCGGATAAATTATCGAGATAGCAAGTGAGACCGAGGCAAGAGATGCCTGCTACGCCCCTTTACGGCAACTGAGTTGTGAATAAAAGCTTGTCATATGGCAGTGCGTAACAACGCATGGTAATTGTACCATGTCGAGGCTCTACTGACGCAACGTACAGGTGCATTCGCTGCCAAGCTCCTCCACCTAACCACCCTCCACTCCCACCTGCGCTCCGCTCTTATGAAAGGAATTCACCGCATGTATAACAGTATGTCCCTCTGTAACACCTTCCCTATTTGTCAAAGAGACCTACAAAACTCCCATCATCAGCCATAACAAACGGTTTGGCTGTCTGGCGCTCGGGATCATCCTCGGCCAACTCTGAAATGGGAATATATAGGTTGCTGTTGGTTTGAAAAGAAGGGAGCTTTCCTGAGAAAGTGAAGGTTTTTATACTCTACTAAGTCGCCGTACAATATATCGTGGACCCGATGAAATTAGGCTATTTACGGGACAAAGTACTTTAGCTGGGCCAGTAGAATCTATGGGGACACATACATCTTCCGATATGTTAACGGGAGACTTTCTTATTGTACAGGCAGACTATAAAGGTCAATACTTTTATCAGATCTGACTTTGGTCTCAAAGAAGACCGCCACGTACACTCACCTGCCAGCATGAGAAGCAGAAAGACGAAACCGAGGGCTCGGTGCTTCAATGACAACAACATTGAGCTGCTATAATGAACAATTTTGCTGAAGTGACCGACGGCGCTGTATGAAAGGTGCAGCTCTGCAGACTCTACTTATCGACATGCTCCTTTGAGCTTCTATTCCCAGCGAGATCGAAGGTTCTTCAAGAGTTGTCGTCTTTTCACGGAAACTTCATATTAGATTCGCCGCCTGATACAGACTTGACTACTGATACTCTTCCTAAGATTGATTGACCCATCGATCGCCATAGCCCCTTGACGATGGGCATACCCAACTCCCCGTCGGTACTTTGCAAGTTACTACAACAACGTCGTAGCAAACGCCGACAACCCTGCCTGCCTCAAAGATGCCAGCGGATGCCTCCACAGCGATACTACATCTTCAAAACTCTCACCAAACTCTACACGACACCGCTCATTGTCCTCTTCTTGATCTTGTTTGATACTATCATTGTAGATGCGTATCACACTTAAAGGTCTTCCGGCAGTGCCGCGGGGCCCTCTTGGATAACATGCGCTGCAGCTTCCTCATTGAGATCGGCATAAATCAGCATTGACCTAACGTGAATCGTATGCCACGTCTCGTGCTCTGGCGTCCACACCTCGAGCCCTAGCGTCTGCATCTCACGGACGGTATCAGCATAAATGCCAATACTCTCTGCCGCATCCTCTAGCACTTGGCGTGGGACGCTGGGGCCCAAGCTGCCGTCCTGCAAAGGGCTTAAAACGAGCGCCGCTCTTCCATTCATATAAGAGTAGGCCACAGAGCCGACAAAGCCGCGATATACCTACTTGTCATTGGGTTGACCTTCTTGCGCTTCATACTCGGCGATGGCGCCCTGGCAGTGCGTATTTTCTTCCTCGATCCAATCAGAGCCTCTAGAGAGCGAAATCAGTCATTCTTTGACAAGTAAGAAAACGCGACCCACAAGCTGGGTATCAAATGCAAAAACGAGCCATGCAACTACCGGTGATGTTCCATCTCCGTCCCTTCATCTTGCCCTTCAGCGGCCGACAGAGCGTAATCGAGCCACCGGCCCATGTCAATCTGCAATTGCAGAGTGGAAGGAGGGTTGTCAGGCGTGTCAGCCTTGCGAGTATTCTCGTGATCGGAGGTGCTCTCGGTGTGGTCAGACGCCTCGAAAAAACCTGCCTCAACGTATAGCGCTGGTGGAAACAATGAGTTTCCTCGACTCCACAACTTATCAGCTACTATATGTGTGTTCAATTGTAAAGTGCTCGCGGAGCTTAGTGTTATGATGGAAGGATGCTTCCATCCTATCTGGAACGACCTTCCTCTATAGAAGTGGCTTGTGTTGCTGCAAATCATACACTGGTGCTGCCTGTTCGCCCCATTATCTGCAGTACGATTTGGCAGAGTAAAGTTGGAACCGAGGATCGTTTACAGATAGCAACCATTGCATCGTCGTTGATCTCCATCATTACTCGTCACACTTTTCCTCCTGTTCATGCGTCCTTGACCTCGGCCAGCTGTTCTGTCGTTCTCAACAATTTTTCGATTTCACTCCTGTCTTTCTTTCTTTCTCTGAACTCGTAGTAAGTATAGGACATTCCGGCATCCCGAAGCATCGTCGGAGATGTCCGGTGCCTGCGCTTGACTTGCGCTTATCATCGCACGCACCCGACCACCTTCCGACTCTGCGGACCTATCCCCCATTCCCTATATACGCCCCCTCTCCATCCCTCCCCTCTCCCCCACGCACCATGACCACCCCCTCCAACACCATCGCCATCATCGGCGCCGGCGTATTCGGCCTCACCACCGCCCTCCACCTCGCCCACCGCGGCTACACCCACATCACCGTATACGACTACCAGCCATACCACCACAATGGCTACAACCCTGATCAGGGGTGCGACGCTGCTAGTGCGGATGTGAACAAGATCTATAGGTGTTCATAGTACGTCCCCTTCTCTTCTTTGATTTGGGTGAGCTGATGGGAGATAGTGGGAAAGAGACAGAGTACCAAGACCTGGCTTTTTCAGGCCGGCCAATATGGCTGGAATGGAACGCCCAGCTCGCCTCCACCCCCGCGCACCTCCTTCCCCCGGGCCTTACCCCGGAGGACAAACTCTTCGTCCCCTCTGGCTTCTTACGCATCTCCAACGACGTCAAGATGTCTGAATACGATCGCGACTGTCTTGAGGCTTTGGAGAAGGCTGGGCTGAGGGATCATCAACATGTCACTGTGCGCCCCCTTTCTATTTGTGATTGTGGAGAGAGTGCTGACTTGGGGTTAGACGGATGAAGGCGATATGGCCCGGCTTAGGGAGAAGGAAGCGCAAGAACCATCAACAAACTGGCTCCTCAAATCCCGCGCCCTCTCCACCCTCACCGCCCCCCCATCTCCATGCCCACCCCTTTCCTCCTCTTCCCCGTCTCCCGACCCCGCCCAGAAAGCGCGATCAAAGCCCCTCGAAGCAACCCTCGACACCTCCGCCGGTTTCACCAACGCCGACAAATCCTGCGCTTGGGCGCGATACCTCGCCGAACAGGCTGGTGTCAAATTCGTACTCGGGCCAGAGGTGGGGAAATTTGATGAGCTGCTCTTTGATCCTCCTTCCGACGGGGCAGAAGGGGGGGAGAAGAGGGTTAGGGGGTTGAGGACGGTGGATGGGAAAGAACACTTGGCGGATGTCGTTATTGTTGCTTGTGAGTCCGCATCCCATCTTCCCAGCTTCCCACTTTACATATCTCAATCCGTCGCCACAGAATGCTGATGCGGGCGGTAGGCGGCGGCTGGACACCATCCATCGTACCCGAAGTTGAGGGTTTGCTAGAGACTACCGCAGGCAGCGTCGTCACTATCCAACTGCCCAAGGAGCGTCAAGATCTTTGGGATAAAGTACGTCCCCTTCCCCTCCCCTCCTCCCCATCTTTACCTTCTCCCTTTCTTTACCTTCCCGCCAAAGGAGAAATAGGAAGCTGACAAGAGTATAGTACGCGCCCGAAAACTTTCCAGTCTGGGCCTACGGTCTCACAGGACACGAATCGCCCGAATACGGTGGTTTCTACGGATTCCCGAGGACGCGCGAGGGCAAGATCAAGATTGGCTGTGAGTCCTTCCATCTTTTGGGTATGATTTGTGCGCTGACTGGGTGAACAGATAGGGGCAGGAAATGGACGAATTACCAGATCAACCCCAAAACCGGCAAGTACGTCGCCCCCTCCCCCCCTTCCCCCTAACCAACCCCAGGCTGACACCCCATAGAGAACTCTCCACCCCCCTCACAGCCTACACCCCCACCCCGACATCCAACCTGCCCCTCCGCGCGCTATCCAACCTCAAATCCCTCATCTCCCTCGCGTTCCCCGACCTCGCGCACGACATTGGCATCACCGGTACCCGCATGTGCTGGTATACGGACAGTGTGGATAATAGTTTTGTGGTGGACTATGTACCGGGCTATGGGGGAGGGTTGTTTGTTGCTAGTGGGGGGAGTGGGCATGGGTTCAAGTTTTTGCCTGTGCTCGGTAAAGTGAGCCCCATCCCCACCTCGTGCCCTATCCTTTCCATCCAAACCATGCTAATAGTCTTCATAGCATATAGCCAACGCGCTCGAAAAGAAGCCCGACCAGTTCACTCCCCTCTTCCACTGGCGCGCCGCCCCGCCCGAGGACGAGTATGCGAACGGGCTGAGAGAAGGGAAAGAGCGGTCCGGAAGGGACTTGGGTGGGCTGGAGATGGGTCAGAAGAGTGACTGGGTGTTTTAGATCGAAGCGTGGGGATAGAGTATGTAGACGGTAGAATGCAACTTGGGATGGAACCAAACACTGCCGATAGACCCGCGCCAAGGACAAGTGGAGGGCCGAGACCGCTGGTTGTCGGTGTTCGGCTCCCTTCCCGACTGCTGTAACCGTCGCTCACCTGGATACTCACTTGGTGCACGGCTGCGGAATCATCCACGGGGAATGCATCCATTTTCCTTTCTCTCTCCCTCATTCTCCTTTGTCTTGATACACCCACCCATCGCAGCGCGTCTTGGTCGGCTCTCGGACTCTCCCCTCGGCCGTCACACGTCATCCCGAATAAAAAATCTCGCAGTCACCCCCCTGTCTCGTCACTCCTACCTCATCGCTGCGCCCGGTGCCCTACTCCCCCTTTCTTGGCCCCTCGGTGTCCTTTTATCTGCACCGCCCCATCCTTATCCCATCTTATCAAGCTACCCGCCAATAGCAATGCTGCGCCCTCGCCTCGCCGCGCTTCTGGTACTCGCATTCTCGCTCGGGCTGGTCTCGGCAGAACACCTCAGCGATGCGTTGCAGAGTAAAGTGTACGACGTCATGAACCAAATTTCTACCCATTCGTACGTCCCCCCCCCCCCTTTCTTCCTGCTCCATCGTCGCCAAGCTGACATACGTCGGTAGCTGGGAGAACGGTACCAAAGCCCAAGCGATCCTCGAGTCCACCTACCCCTCCCTGTCCATCTTCTCCCCCCTCTCTCCCCTTCCCCTGCCCTCCAGTCTCGCCTCATCAGATGTTTCCGAAATCCTCTCCATCGCCCAGGTCACCCTCCAGCAACGTCCTGCTACGAATACGTCGGTGGAGGCAAGGGGCGGGAGTACGTTACTGCAAGATGATGCGGCGGGCGATCCGGCGAGTCTGGGAGTCGCTGTACTGCTGGCTAACGCTAGTAGCGGGGATGCGCAGGTGGATGGGGTGGGGTATGGCGAAGCAGCTGAAGCCGAGCTCAACTATCTTCTGTATGACGTCCCCCGGACGTCTGCGGGGGCCATCTCGCACCGCGCGG
Source organism: Cryptococcus sp. DSM 104548 (assembly GCA_036426225.1). Taxonomy (NCBI): domain Eukaryota; kingdom Fungi; phylum Basidiomycota; class Tremellomycetes; order Tremellales; family Cryptococcaceae; genus Cryptococcus; species Cryptococcus maquisensis. Next base: position 39,220 of record CP144038.1, read on the forward strand.
ACCAGACCCAGCTTTGGGCGGATAGCGTCTACATGGTACCTCCCTTTCTCGCCTACTATGGCGCTCTGCAGTCCAACGTCTCCCTCCTCCAAACAGCATACACCCAGATATCGCTTTATCGCGATGCCCTCAAGCAGGATTCAGGATTATGGAAGCATATCTTGAACCAAGACGGGAAAGGGACAAAAGATGAAGGGGTGTGGGCGACGGGCAATGGGTGGGCTATGGCGGGGATGTTGAGGGTGTGGGCGACTTTTTATTGGTCTGGCTTCAAGGACGAGTTGAGTAGTCAGATGAGTGATCTTGAAAATTGGATCGACGAGATTTTCACCGCTTCCACGCCTTACATCGTACGTCCCCCACATATCACAGAATGAAGCTGAAACAAGAGGTAGTCGAGCCAAGGTATATTCCACAACTACATCACCGACAACACGTCCTTCCTCGACTCCTCCTCCTCCGCCCTCTACGCCGCCGTCGGCCTCCGGCTCCAAACCCTAAACATCACTTCCTCCCACGTAAACACCTCCCTCACCCTCCTCTCCTCCGCTTCATCCTACATCAACTCTACGGGGTACTTGACGCAAACCGTCAACCCTTTGGATTTCACGCATCAAGCGGAGGATGAAGGGTCGCCGGAGGGACAGAGTTTTGTGGTTATGGCTTATGCGGCGCATGAGGAGTGGGATAATATGGGGATGGGGGGGCATGGGGGGGATGATGGGTTGGGCAGTGAGAGCAAGGCCGAGCTAGGGGTGGGTCTCTCGGTGGCGGGGCTGGTGGCTTTGGGAGTGGTGGCGGTGGGGTGCGTGCTTTAGGAGGTTGATCCTCGTCTGTAAGCCACCAAGTCTCTGTGTCTTGTGCGCAGGCTGATACGTCCCAGACAAAAGGCCTGCTGGCGCTACAGTGCTAGATACATAAACCCGCGCTTATATTTTTGAAAGTTGATCTTGTCTCCATCTGTCTGTTATCTCTACACACGAAGTATTTGTATACATGGATGTATAATCTGCCACTCTCTCGGTCGTGACTTGGGGTGAAGGCGGGCCCCCCCGACTGCGCTGTCTACCCGCTGCATTGTCCTCGTTTGCACAGTGGAGAATGACGAGAGAGACGATGTTGGCGGTGGTGAAGGTAAAGAATGACGAGATCAGAGGTGCACGTACGGCAGGATAAGGGGGTAGGTCTTCCGTTTCTTCCATGCGCCATGCCATGAACAGGTATTATTGCTCATTGAAGAACATGACAAGGATGATGCGAGTCGGAGACATGTATCATGGATACCCGACCTTGTGAGGTGCAACAAAGGTGGCCTGCATGGGATGGCGGCTACTGTGTCACTACCATGAAGCAGGATGTCACTTTGTTTTCCATTTTGACGTACAGCCCGGCGACTAAACAAGAGAGATACTAATTTCAAGCTTGAAAGCGCACGTTAGCATGTGAGAAATGAGTAAGGAAGCGCACGTTTATATAACATCCATGTCACTAAGGGGTTGGTATACATGATCAAATTACAATACAATGAGTGCGGCAAAGTATTTCTGAGTGCTATATGACATGGCTTCTTTGGGTGATATGCGAAGAAGGGCGAGCGTCTGACGTTACTCGCGTCGCGTCGCGTGCTGTTAGCAAACGAAAGAGTATCATGGGAGAAGCAAGACGAGCACCGTGATGTTTATGGGGCATTGCTGGTGGCCAAATGGCGAATGAGGACTAGGCTTGTAAAGACGGTGGCGCACTGGTGACGGTAAATGTCGTAGTAGGAGAATTGGTGGAGGTTGAAGGGCTAAGGGGGTCTGGGGGACTGGGCATGGACGCTTGTCCGGGTGGGCAAGGAGATGTTGGGCTGGCTAAGGGCAAGACGGCAAAGGTCAGCAACCCAGTCGTTGTCGTACCGTTTCATACATACCAGCGGTGACATTCGTTCCAATCAAGAGAACCAAGCCCCACACCACGTTCAGCAGTACCTGGCAGAGTGACCACCGTTGTTGAGCGAGTACGGGAAGGGCGTCTTCGAATCTATTCATGCTGGAGATGAGCCAGCCCTTGAAAAACTGCCATGGCGCTGATGACGATCATTGTAAAGGTGATGGCCATGGATCCCTTTCCAGGCCAGCTATGTAAACTGTCAGCATTGACCGTGCGTGAAAGTCATTGACCACTATTGACGACTCACCCAGAGTAGACAGTAGCCACCACAGAACCAACAAAGACAACTCCGTTCACGACCGCTAGTGGATGATAGGATGTGATTAGCAGTAGACCCAGCTCATCAGCCAAAAGAAACGGCACCTACTTTTCCAGAGTGGCGCACTAGCGCGATGGGCCTCGACCAACGCCGAAGCAGCCCACCGCTCCCGCTTGAGCGCGTTCCTCCCCAGCTTCTTCTCTCTTATCTTCTCATACTGGCTTTCCAACCAAGCTTGGCAAGCCTGGTCGTCATCATCCAAGCTCTGTCGGTAGAGTTGACAGGGTGTCGCCGGCCTGTGGTAAGAGGGCCAATGGGGACGAAAGGGAAACATTCGCCCCAGGGCAAGTTCTTGATCAAGAGCTTCACGTTAGGCCAGAGTACATTGCGAAACTCCTGGAGGTATTCGGAGGCGCGGTCGATGGGGCGTATCGGCTGGGGAGGGGGGGGCATGATGTCTTGTCATTGTGATTGTTGAACTTGGTGTGGTGTCATGGGAGGGCTGTTTGCAAGATCATGGATCCCAAATGAAAGAGTGCACACAGAGATCATCAGGCTTGGTGGCATAGGCCGCCCCTCCTGCGCCCTTCCATCATTCAACATATCCGCTTTCGGCGGCCGCGCTCAACGTTTGGTACGTAACGATTCCACATACGTCAGCAGCAGCAGCAGCAGCAGCGGAGCGGCAGTGTCCTTCTTACCATTCATTGTTGTCTTTCATCCCCAACCTAGTATCAAACGGTACACCCCTCGAGATGCTTTCAGATTGGGTATCCTCTATCAAATATTTCTACCAAAAGGTCTTATACGACGACACTCCCTCTTTCATCTACCACACCGACGGCTACTCGGATGATGCTCCTCAGGACTACACCGTCTTATGTCGTGGGAGTCACTGCATTGACGCAATGAGCAAAGGGCGCAATGGCAGATATCACGTTGTCAGATTCAAGGGACCGGATAGGGCGGTTGTACGTGCTCATTGTATGCCCTCTTAGGGCAGCGATTGGCGAGGCGCTGACATGTGTGTATAGATATCACGAAGGGATTTCTGCAGGGCTTGGGCATGTACGCGTCGCACAATTGCTTTCTTGGGTGGACTGAAATCGTCAATACAAGAATTTGATCATGAAGAAGAGTACGGGAAAGATCTCGAGATGATTTCTGGCCTGCTGAGCAAGGTAAGCCTCGTAACTTGGGCCCACAAGATATACAGCTAAACCTTGCCTTGTGATATAGTACGAAGCCTACTGGGGTGAGTCTTGACCAGCCATCGGAATACCTACTGACACCACAGATAGACGAGCTCGACTATGTCATGCAACACATCACCCACTGGGAAATACTGGCCTATGTACCTCTTATCTACGACCCTCTCCCACCCGACTACCTATCTTTGGTCGCCGACCCTGCTATACCCCCCTCCCGTAAATGGGACCTTTACGCTGGATCGGACGTAATCAACTCCCGTCACCAAGCGCCTTTCAGTGGCCTGTACGTGCTCTATGTCAAAAAGGTCCTTGAACTGCACGAAGAGGGTTTTGAGGATCAGTGGTTCGATATGTGGGACAAATGGAGGCCGGATCCCATCAAGTACCAGCTCTATCGGTTTCCAAGGGATATAGGTATCGGCGAGGACGAATTGGAGTTGAAGAAGAAGAGCCAAGGTGTCAGGAATGGAGAGTTGTCGGCGAAACGTTGAGCAGAATGTGACTGGTGCATGTTTTGATTCAGGTTTTGATTGATCTTGGATTATGCTCATGCGCTCTAGAATACACATCCAGCATCCTCGTGGCCCTTGTGTATACATCATCCCATATTCTCTTTAGCAGGCGCACCACCCCGCACTGCTTCGACTGTCTATACGTTTTCCGACATCTTCTTAGCCCTGGGCTTCAACAAGATTGTCCCAGCGGCTGGTCGGATGTGAACAGAGAATTGAATCATACTCTACAGTGAGTACTTTCATCGAATCCAAGTCATGTCTGACATTATTTCAGTCCTTTGTGATGTCCCCAGTGTCTTATTTCTCGACATTCCTCGACGTGGTGACACGATTTTCTACTTCACCTCCCCGTTCGGCCACTCGTCCGAGATCATCACCTTTTTCTTTTTGCTTACTCACGATACTTCTGCTGTAATTGAATTAGGTTCATAATCTAATCCATGCAACTCTGAATCACCCAACACGTCATTCTCTGCCGTCTCATCCCAAGCTATCCAAGACTAACCAGTAGCGAATATTCTCACTACATATACAACGGCCTTACATTAAGTTTGTTGAAAATAGCAAGATGCCATCATTTCACATGGTCGTCGTTTTGCAGAGATTGAAAGGGGAAAAGGCCAAGATGGGCAGTGCCGCTCAACGCATGATGAGGAAACGAGGCCGGGACTTCTAGAGGTAGGCTTTGAGACTACTTCGCTTGGAGAGATCAATGCTGCTCATGTCGGATGTATAGCGGGAAAGTCTCCTCTTGCCCCGCCCGAACTATGACATACACGTCTCCTTTCTCCCCGTAAGGGTCAAAGCCGCTAGAGGAGTAAAGGCAATGCCTCGTCCGGCACTGATCTCGAGTAACACGCCAGCCCTCGCCATCCAATCATCTTGCTCTTTTCCTCTCTCCTGTGTCATGAACGACGTACTTGCCATGCTGGCGGGATGAAGGTAGGCAAGAATAGGGACGGCATCCAGAAGGCTTCATGGAAGAGGCTGGTCGTGGCGGTTATGGGCGTGGACCCTAGTGCAGGGGTTCAATGGACGACGTGATAGCGGAAGACTTAGATGATTGTGTCTTGGGGGAGACGACGAGGGGGAGAAAAACACATGTTTGAGATCAGATACACGAAAGTCAATGTTCTTTGTCAACAGATCCAAAGACGAAGAACGCATGATCTTGACCCATACCCCTTCTAATGCTTTCATGTACATCTGTTCCACTTATACTGCCCACTTGATATCTTTCCTCCCCACTTCTATGCTGTATGTTGTTGAATTCCACAGCAGGGCGTACAGTTGTACACGAGTACGGACCAAAGCGACGCCCATCGTGGCGGAACTTTTCCGATACTTGAGTACATCAGCAGCTTTACTCGTACGCTTGTATCTACCATCGAGAGCCCCTACTGTCTCACCATACATCAAGCACCATGATAAACACACCAAACCCGACAGATATCATCCCTCTGATCTTCCCGCCATGAGGGTCGTTGCTGCAAGCCTCTTCATTACCGCTCTCATCGCATCTCAGACTCTTGCTGGCTCGGAATCCCACAGCGATAATGGAGAGGCGAAGTCCTCCGGGCACTCCAATGGCAAAGAGGGGGAAGAGACAGGAAGCCCGGGACTGGATAAGGTTGGCGAAAGAGGAGAGGACGGCAAGCAGGCGGCAGAGAAGGAGCGAGATGCAGATGGTCATGTGAGCAACCCGACGATGTCCTTCATGATGATCATGCTGCTGACCAGTGAAATCTAAATCTAAAATGAAAGTCAAGTATGATGTAAAATATAAAGAGGAGAAAATCGAATACCAACCCTCCGGCTAACAACTTTGGCGTGGCTTGGACTACACGCAAGTTTGAGAAGTCTGTGCACGTTAGTGGCGAATGGCAGCCTCTCCTTGACGCTCAGCACTTTTTCGGTCCTGTCGGCTTGTCCGACTCTGTCATCTGTGGATTGATCGACAAAGATGTTTCCTCTTATCTCGAACATTCCACAGACATCACTCTGAAGACGAGCGCCTCGCCTCAACCGAAGGATGACAGTCTCCAGACCACTTCTAATACCCCTGCCGGCCGATCCCTCGATGCAAGCTCTTTCAGTATACTCACGTCCAACAGAAACAATTTCAGTAATATAAATGTCAAGCATCATAATAACGAAAAGGAATAGAATTGCGATAGCTCCAACATATACAATAAGATATGAGATACCTACAAATCCTACACCAAGAAGAATCAGCACCTCCCGCACCTTCCGCATGTTCCGTCAGTCCCATCTCGTGTTCTTTCCATCTCTCTGTTATCTCTACACACAAAGTATTCGTATATAAATGGATGTATAATCTGCCCCTCTCTCGGCCGTGACTCGGGGTGGAGGCGGGGACCCCCGACTGCGGTGTTTACCCGCTGCATTGTCCTTCTCGTTTGTGTCCCTTCCCTACATCCCGCACGGACCCACCGGCGTAGGGTAATGGCATACACGTACCCATACATAGTGAGTGGACGGGACCATTCTATTCTCGGGCTGGCCTCTGTAGATGCATCTCCATCTCTCTTCTCTACTAACCCACCGCCATGTACGCCCAAGCCTCCCAGCCCCTCCTCCAGTCCGCCCACCCCCGTCCCCCCTACCAACGCCAGTCCACCTCTTCCACCGCCTCCCACGACAATGCCTACACCTACGACCCCTTCAACCGCACCGCCGCCCCCTCCCCCGGGCCATCCCTCGCAAACCGCAACAGCGACATGTCCACCTACACCACCTCCTCTTACATCGGCCCGTCCGCGGGCCAGGGGCAGGGCATGGGCGTGAGCAATACGCAGCTTAGGGGACCGCTCATGCGTCAGGAAGGGGGTAACCCCCAAGCACCGTACGACGACGTTGACGAGGACGACTATCTCCACTCCTTCACCCCCTCCGAGCTCGCCAAACACACCGTCGACACACCCTTCATGTTCTTCTCCTGGCGCGGCTGGGCCAACATGCTCACCCTCTTCATCATGGCCGCTGGCCTGCTCATGATTTTCGCCGGCTGGCCGATTCTCAGTTGGTGGCAAGATACCTACGGCTCCAAGACCCAAGCGCAGGTGGGGTATAATCTTGGGGGGATCAATGCGAGTGGCCAGTACCCTGATATAGCGGGCTTGCCCAAGATGATTGATGATGATACGCCGGAATGGGCTTATACACGCACGGGGAATGATGGGGGGGAGTGGCAGTTGGTGTTTTCGGACGAGTTTGAAAAGGACGGAAGGACGTTTTTTGAAGGTGACGATCCGTTTTTTACCGCTATGGACATTCACTACTGGGCTACCGGGTAAGCTCTCCTCCCCCTCTTTTCGTCGCACGCTAACAAACTGGTAGCGACTTTGAATGGCTCGACCCCTCCGCCGTGACGACCAAAGACGGTCATCTCGTGATGACCATGACCCAAGAACCCATCCACGACCTCAACTTTAAATCCGGCATGGTCCAATCCTGGAACAAGCTCTGCTTCAACCTCAACGCTTTTATCGAAGTCTCTGCGAGTTTCCCGGGGACCTCGGATATTGGCGGGTTCTGGCCGGGGATATGGATGATGGGGAATTTGGGCAGGCCGGGGTATGGCGCGAGTACTGAAGGACTTTGGCCGTGAGCCCACTTCCCCTTCTCTCCCTGCAGCTCTAACACTCTTGGAAAGCTATTCGTACGACTCATGCGACGTAGGCATCCTCCCCAACCAAACCTACACAAACGGCACCGGCCCCACCGCCGCGCTCACCACCGGCTCTTCCAACGGCGCCCTCTCCGTCCTTCCCGGCCAACGAACCCCCTCGTGCACGTGCGAGGGCGAAGACCACCCGGGGCCAAATGTGGGCGTGGGCAGGGCGGCGCCGGAGATTGATATTGTGGAGGCGCAGATTGTTATTGCGGATGGGGTGGGGCAGGTTAGTCAGAGTTTGCAACTGGCGCCTTGTACGTCCCCTCCCTTCTCCTTTTCTCCTTCCCTCTTCCTTGTTTACTAATGAATGGGGGTGGGTGGGGTAGTCGACGACTATTACCAATACGACAACACCTCCGTCACCCAGTACAACACCTCCATAACCTCCTTCAACTCCTACCTCGGCGGAACATACCAACAAGCCGCGTCCTCCCTAACCACCGTCCCCTCCAACATCTACTACAACCAAGACGACGTCACAGGCTGGACCGGCAGCTCGGGGCAATTCGCAATGTTTGGGATAGAGTACCAGGCTTTTCCGGATAAGAGGGAGGATGGGTATATTACGTGGTATAGTGATAATAAGACGAGTTGGACGATTTATGCGGATGCGATCAAAGAGAATGCAAAGACGGAGGTGGGGAGGAGATTGATACCGGAAGAACCTATGGCTTTGGTACGCCACCTTTCACTTTTGTGCAATTGCAAAGCTGACGCGTGAGGGCAGGTTTTCAACCTCCACATGTCCAACAATTTCCAAAACGTCGATTTCAGCAACCTCCAATGGCCGAATTATCACAGGATCGACTATGTGCGGGTGTATCAGAAATCAGATAGGATCAGCGTTACTTGTGATCCTGATGGTACGTCCCCTTCCCCCTCCATCCTCATTCCTTCTACATGCCTCTTGTTTACCTCTACCCTTCCTTACTCTCGAGTCAAAAGGTGTGATGAGATGGACTGCTGACGGATGGCGCAGATTACCCGACGGCAGACTACATTGCCAACCATCTGAACGTATACGAAAACCCGAATTTGACGACGTGGGCGGATGGGGGGTATACGACCCCGAAGAATTCGTTGAAGGATGGGTGTTGAGCGGTGATGTTGCTTGCTTGTGCTTGTGCTTGCAGGTGCTCTTGTGGGGCGGCTGGGATGGCCTGGGGGATCATGGGGGATCATGACACGGACTTGTTTGTCAAACGGACTAGAATTACAATTCTCTTACTATCTTTACGGACTCACGCACTTTCTTTTTCGACGACCTATCAGACTTACTAGATACCCTGCACTACCATACAGTACAACCATTATTGCGATGCCTTACTTGTGAATTCATGTAGTTCTTCCTTGCATTGTCTTCAACACCTTTTTAGCACGCTTTCAGTGTTGAGTGATAGCAGCAGTCGGAGGCGGACCTTGCCGCATAACAGAGGACCCCGAAAAAGCATAAAGAGGCCATGTGCCGGCGGGATGATGTCATCCCCGGATAATCAAGAGATCCGCAGTCGTTTTGTTGTGATTTCCTGGGCTTCACTGCTTGTCCGCCGAGCAGAAAAGATCGGTGGGCATGCTTCTCTTGCCTGGATGCATTTCGCTCAAGGATGAGATGGTGAAGGGGTACATGCTGAGAATGCTTTGCTTCGTTTAGCACTATTCAAGCAGGGGTTCGAGTACACCGATGAAACCTCTGCGATGAACCTCCACCACAGGTTTTACCGACGAGAAAATCGTCGACATCCCATCGCTTGGCCTGTGCATACACATCTTTTCTTGCGAATCTCCTGCCATTCTACAAAAACCTGATCCCATCGCAGTTCTGCTGTTTTGCAAAACAACAACCCAACAGCTAGTTTGTATCACATCGCAGGTCTACAATTAGGGTGGTACTATATCTCCCCCCGAACGTCATTTCGTTTGCTAGCATCAAGCCACCCTTTTATCCTGGGAACAAATCTGTCGGTTTCACATCTCTTCTTTACCTTTCCACCCGGCTTGCTGACAAGCCCTCTCTCTCCTTCCCTTTTCGACCCATACCCACTCCCACGATAATCACCCTGAACGACTCATGAACTCGCCCACCCACTCCCAGTCCGGCCACGAACCCCTCCTCGCCTACGCCTCACACCCTGGCCAACACTCCTCCCAGCGCTACTCGGACTACTCGTACGCCTCACACGACCTCGGCGGCATGTCTCACCGCAACTCGGGCGTCATCTCCCCTTCCCCTTCCCTCCCGCGCGTCAACTCTGGCATGTCGCAAACATCGTCCTACTCTGCCTACCCTTCCAACAGTGGAGGCGGTTTCGGCCCTACAGCGTATGCTACCGGGGGCGTCTCTACAGCCAGCGTCCGTGGTCCCCTCCTGCGCCAAGCCGGCGCACCCGCAAGCAACCAACCCATGCCCTCCAACGAGGACGACGACCTCGACGACGACCTGCACACCTTCACCCCCGGCGAACTACGCGCCTCCAAAATCTCTACCCCCTTCAGCTTCACCTCCCTTCGAGGCTGGCTCAACGCCCTCACCCTCGCCGTCCTCGCCGGCGGCGGTATCATGCTTTTCGCGGGGTACCCCATCATCTCCTTCTACTATGGGGACGACTCGTCCAGTGGGTCGGCGACGGCAGGGTATAATATTGGGGGGGTGAACGCGAGTGGGCAGTACCCCGAGATACCGGGGCTGCCTAGTTTGATTGACGATGATACCCCCGAGTGGGCGCATTCGCGTACGGGGAGTGATGGAGGGGAGTGGACGCTGGTGTTTTCGGACGAGTTTGAGAAGGAAGGGAGGACATTTTTTGAAGGAGACGACCCTTTCTTTACTGCCATGGACATTCACTACTGGGGTACTGGGCAAGTCTTCTCCTCCCTCATCATACTTTCCACTGACGATACGTAGTGATCTCGAGTGGCTCGACCCCTCCGCCGTAACGACCAAAGACGGTCATCTCGTGATGACCATGACCCAAGAACCCATCCACGACCTCAACTTTAAATCCGGCATGGTCCAATCCTGGAACAAGCTATGCTTCAACAAGAATGCTTTCATCGAGGTGTCGGCGAGTTTCCCGGGGAATACCAGTCTGGGCGGGTTCTGGCCTGGTATCTGGACGATGGGCAATCTGGGAAGACCGGGGTATGGCGCCACCACCGATGGTACTTGGCCGTACGTCCCTATACCGTTCTCGAGACCAACGCTGACCCTTTGTCAGATACTCTTACGACACATGCGACATTGGCACCCTCCCTAACCAAACATGGATCAACGGCACGGGCCCCGATGCTACTCTCACCACCGGTGCCTCCAGCGGGCCCCTCTCTTACCTCCCCGGCCAGCGCGTATCGGCGTGCACTTGTGAAGGCGAGGACCACCCCGGGCCGAACGTCGGTGTAGGCAGGTCGGCGCCGGAGATTGATATCATCGAGGCGCAGATCATCTTGGATGAAGCTAGAGGCGAAGTCAGTCAGAGTTTGCAGATTGCGCCTTGTACGTCCATCTCCTCTTCATCTCGAGCTTTGAGCTGACAAGGAATAGTCGACGACCACTATCAATGGAACAATGCCTCTGCCAACTTTAAAATGTACGACACCGACCTCTCCTACTGGAACACCTACCTCGGCGGTACAACCCAGCAAGCCCTCTCCTCCCTCACCCGCGTCCCCCGCGACATCTACTACAACCAAGAAGGCGAGTCTGGCAAGTTTGGCATGTTTGGAGTAGAGTACCAGGCGTTCCCGGATAAGCGCGAGGATGGGTATATCACGTGGTATAGTGATAATAAGACGAGTTGGACGTTGTATGGGGGGACTTTGGCGCCGAATAACAAGACGGAGGTGGCGCAGAGGTTGGTGCCGGAAGAACCTTTGGCTTTGGTACGTCCCACGTTCCTCCTTTGATGATGGAGCTGATGAGGCGGTAGATTTTCAACCTCCACATGTCATACAATTTCCAAGCCGTCGACCTCGACCACCTGGTCTGGCCCAACTATCACCGTATCGACTATATCCGGGTCTACCAGAAACCCGACCGTATCAGCGTCACCTGTGATCCCGACGGTGCGCTTTCTTTCTTTTGCAAGTTGTCGATGGAAGCTGATGGACCGAGCAGATTACCCGACGTCACAGTATATTGAGAATCATTTGAACGCTTATTCGAATCCGAATTTGACGACGTGGGACCTTGCGGGGTATACGTATCCCAAGAATAGTCTTATTGATGACTGCTAAGAAGGAGTTTTCTCCGCTGAAAGATCAGCTGTGCTGAACCAGCAGAAGGAGAGAGAGGGCTGAGGGCCGGAGACGGACGACAAGTTTCTTTCTGAAACCCTTTTGACGACTTGATGAACGGACAATTTCTTGCATCTTTTTCATTCTCTTTTCCTTCATAGACGTTGAGGCTCTCCTCATTTGTATCTCTACATACCATTGCATACCATTCCTACCCCACTTCGATGGGTGATGTTGAGTGAAGAGACGCCGCCGGTATACCGAGAAGCGGGCACGTCCGCCGTTCGGGCGGAGCTTGACTTCGAGTCATGACGCGAAATTTGAACAACCAGCGAAATCTCGCGGAAAAGTCATTCTACAGCATCTTTCTGCAAACAATAACCCCATCTCACATTATCTCTCCTTCATTCCCAACATCGATGCCTTCTCCCACTAGAGCTTCTGTACGAGACGTGAGTAAATGGACGACTGGGACCGCGTACGTGAGGGTGCGGAGGCTGATGAATAGAAAAAGGCGATGGACCTTCTTGACGACCGTAGAGTCAAATGTGTTCGACCTCTCATCCCGTACGTCTTCACCCTCTTCTCACCCGCCAGACCCATGCTCACACGCCCACCAGTCCTCAAATCCTGCACGAAGAGTCAGTCTTTGCCTCATGATCTTATCTAACCGAGATGCGGGGGAGCCATTACTGATTCGCTTAATCTTACAGGCTGCCGCTTTCCTTGAGAGGTGCTCAGACGGTGTTGGATGGTAGGAGGCAGGTTGAGGCTGTCATCAAGGGGGACGACGACAGACTCCTTGTTATTGTTGGGTAAGCATCTACAGTTTGTGGATTTTGAGCTTGGTGCTGATGTAGCTGCAGCCCGTGCTCTGTGCACAACCCCGAACAGGCTGTTACCTACGCCAAGAAGCTCAAAGAGTATGCCGATGCTGCTCAGGACGACCTGGTGATTGTCATGCGAGTCTACTTTGAAAAGTGAGCCGCTCATCAAAAGGTACCAAGTGTATCTCGCTGACCCATTGAGCAGACCCCGAACCACCGTCGGCTGGAAAGGTCTCATCAACGACCCCGACATGAACAACTCTTACCAGATCAACCGTGGTCTCAAGATTGCCCGAAAGCTGTTATTGGACATTACCGAGATCGGTCTTCCCACCGCTGGCGAGTTCCTCGGTATGTCCCCCTCTCAACTCTTTGTGCTATGACTGACAGAACTGTTGGCAGATGTCATCTCTCCCCAGTACCTGGCCGACCTCTTCGCTTGGGGTGCCATCGGCGCTCGAACGACCGAGTCCCAAGTCCACCGTGAACTTGCCTCGGCCCTCTCCATGTCTGTCGGCTTCAAGAACGGTACCGACGGCTCTATCGGAATCGCCATCGACGCCATCAAGGCCGCCGGTGCGGGACACACTTTCTTGTCTGTGACTAAGCAGGGTTTGTCGGCTATCGTTGAGACTGAGGGTAACTCGTCGACGCATGTGATTCTGAGAGGAAGCAGCAAGGGGCCAAACTACGAGGAGGAGGAAGTTGCTGCTTGCGGAGAAAAGTTGACCAAGGCCGGTCTCCCTGCCAAGATCATGGTACGCGCTCATCCTTTCCGCTGCGATCTCGCTCACTAAATTCCTCAGGTTGACTGCTCCCACGGCAACTCGTCCAAACAACACCAAAACCAAATCAAGGTCGCCTCCTCCATCTCCACCCAACTCTCCTCCACCTCATCTACCACATCCTCCTCCCTCATCGGCGTCATGATCGAGTCCAACATCCACGAGGGCAGGCAGAATGTGCCTCCCGAGGGGCCCGTCGGCCTCAAATACGGTGTCAGTGTGACAGACGCTTGTGTTAGCTGGGAGCAGACGGTGGGTATCTTGGATGAGCTGAGGGCTGGTGTGCAGGGCAGGAGGGAGGCGGTCAGGGTCAAGAGGGAGGCGGAGGAGAGGGCTTAGAGGAGAAAAATGCCCGTTGAGGGCTTCGTCTATTCGTTGTATCAGCTCATGCATCTTTGCTACCATGTTCTTTGCGCGCGCAGTGCAACAATCCGGCACAGTCACCCAAAATTCACTCACAGATGTGTACACATGTGCATATCTTTTTGGACAATTAGACCGATTTGTTTCATATGCTGTTCAGTGTAAACGTCAGCCAATCGCGTCGCGTCGACGATCCGGTCAACTCGTGTTTCGCTCAGGCTACCATCATTTTCCCATTTTGATCTTGCTTTCCTTCTTCTTTTTCCTCTCATCTCTCTGTTCAGTCATTCAACGAGCCCCTTCCCGTGGGTCTCTGAAATTCATCCACGAGGTACCCCCCAACTATCTCTACCGTAACGCACCCAAGCCACTGCGTTCTCCTGCGATTACAATGTCCTGTGCAACATGTGAGGTTTCTCCTCCTCCACAACCGCCTATTGCTCATCATCCTGTATAGTCACCCCGACAGTGGTTGCGATAGGGTCTGGTGTGGAGGGAGTAGTGCCCACTGCAAACGACCTCAAGTTCCAGTATGTCGATCTGTTCAGCCCCTTTCAGGATCTAGAGGTCACGTCCGATACATAGGGTGGGGGAAAACTTCAAAGTCTCACAGTGGAAGCTTAAACAGGGAACACGGCAAGGATCATCGTTCGTCAGGGCAACACAACAATGGTGAGACTTGCTTCCCGTCATCTAGTGGTACACTATGCTCACGAGATCCCAAGGTCTCCCTGGAGACTGCAAGAGGCCTGAAGAACGCGACTGCCATGTACATCAATCAGACTACCAATCTCGTGCTGCCGAACGGATATGTCGGGCCTGGGAGCGTGAGTTTGTCCTCTACTATTATCTGTCGTACTGCACGACTGCTGATGGTTCACTACAGACTACTGCCAGACTTCTCTATGTGATCATGACTTTTCGCGAGAAGACGGAGGTGAGGCGCATGCGTGAGACCCTGGAGCCATATATCTCGCCGATGCAGTGATGGAATGTGGTGCATGCATTATTTGTATAGTCAGACAGTACGAGCCGCCCTCGAGAGAATCGACAGAGATAAAGGGGACAGATTTATAAGGAAGTGGCTTAGGCACTATAGGTATCAGTCAAGATGTATAGAGCTGTTCCGACTTCTGCTCATGTACTGCTACTGTCCATGAACCAAACAACCCAATGCGACGAAAGCTGTGGGCGGCGAACCCCGCCCCGCCTGCGAAACGTCACAGATCTCGGCTGCGCTATGGATCTCTTTCATCTTAATCTTCTTCCACATCCAAATATAAGATGGAGTACATAACAAAGGTCACAGATATCGCAAGGAACTTCAAGGTAAGTCACCTGGCAAGGAGGAAATCTGGAAGAAGTGGGAGCTCCGAGTGGACTAGCAAAGCTGACCTTTTGCTTTCGTAGGAGACCAGGCTTTCTACCCTCAAGTCGCCTCAAGAATTTGTGAGCTCACCATCTACTGAACTCGGTCGGACCATCACATCTGTTGGATACACCCAGACCAACCTGGAAAGTCTGCCGAAGTAACCCACCACTGACTCTTTCTCCCAGTTTGACCATCGCCAGCTCTCTCGACCTCAAGACTTCAACGAGGCCACCTCTGTACGTCTCTTTACGTCATCCTGATGCCGGTCTACCTATGAGAAGCAAGTGATAACAATTTTGCAGAGGTTGACCTACAACACGAGGCATTTCTCCGGCAACTACCTCATTGTCATCGCCATCCTCATCGTCTATGCTTTGTACGTTCCTCCTCCTGCCCACAGGACCTGTATGCTGACCATGGGCTCCCTAGGTTGACGAACCCGCTGTTGTTGATCGCCATCGCTTTCTTTGCTGGTGGTTTTACTGCTATCAACAAGTTCGGTGCGTCCTGTCCTAGCCATATTTTGTCTCTAGCTAATCACCGTCCTCTATCCTCATCACACTGGCTTGCATTCCCACACGCTTCTTACCATCATCCGCACCACTCACTTTCTCTCATGTCCCCCGCCGTCAGTCCCCGAACCCCTCCAAGTCGGGGATCACCTCATCACCCAAAAATCTCTCTACACCGCCCTCTTCGTCATTGGTATCCCCATCCTCTACATCGCCTCCCCCGTCTCCACCTTCTTCTGGCTCGTCGGATCTTCGGCCATCTTGATCTTGGGGCATGCGGTATTGATGGAGCCCGGAGTGGAGAGCGAGTATGCTGGTGTTGAGGGCGTGTAGACGATCTTTGAACGAGGAGGGCGGAGGGAGAAGCATGGGGAGATCTCCAGATGACGCCTTGTGCACCAGATAATCTGGCCAAGATGCAATATCCATACCAAATCAGGCGAGATCCACCTACAGATGCTAATCATCAACCTATATATCTCAACCATGACACATCTTCTCTCTTTCTGCTCTTCTTCCCATCCCTAGCGATACCCCACTCAACATCATCCTCAATCAATCTTACTGGCCGCCAACGCGGTTAGCTCTTTCACCTCGTTCCACATATTCTCCGAAGTCGCCTTCGGAGTAAAGTTGATCATATCATCTCTTACTAACGGCAAGACCCTGCCCGCCCACGACTCGATCTCAGGATCATGCGGCTGGAGGTGCGTGAGGGAACGGCGGAGCCATTCCAGCAGCGTCGGGGTGCTGGGAGAGAGGGGAAGGTTGTATAAAGCAGTTGACAGCTATAGATTTCATCAGTCACCGTACTGGCGCGAAGAAAGAGGCAAACTTACACGATGCACGACCGTCAACAATACCGCCTGTCCAAGCGGGCTCTTCCCCGCCCCATTCGGCGGTAGAATATAGTCTGTCAATGGCCTGTGGTCCATCACCAATTGCACTGTCTCTGGGTTTGACTGTTTCGAAAGCACGGCGATGAACGTATCTGTCAATTGCGCCGGTGAAGGAGGCGGGAAAGGAGGGCCGTGTTGGGAGAATTGGGGGAAGGGCGGGTGAGGAGCTTGTGGTGGGATGGGAACGGGAATGTTGGCAGGCGCGGAAGGGTGGGCGTACGCGGGAACGGCTGGTGCCGAAGCTGGAACCTCCCTCGTTCCTTGACCCTGCTGAGCTTGCTCCTGCAGCGCGATGACCAGCTGCTTCAACCCTTTCATTTCCTCCTTGACACTGTTCCATCTCCTGACCTCATCATCCTTCATCGTATCCCAGAGCGCCCACCTGTCCCTCGCCTCCTTCCTATCCCTCTGCCTGTCCTTCTGCTCCTGCAGCTCTTCCTTTGTCGGGCCCTTGGGTGCTGGTGGGGCAGCAGGAGGCGACAGCGATTTGCGGAGCTGTAAAAGCTCGGAATGGAGGTCGGAAGAGATGGCTTGGGTTTGTCGGATCGTCTCTGCCCGGAGGACGGGCAAGATATCCTGCACCACCGCCTCCTGCACAACGACCCTCACAACACTGTCCACACTCTCATCCACCTTTCGCCCGACCTCCTTACCCACCAGGCTCACGACCTCCCTCGTACCGGCCTTGCTCGCGCTGGATATCTCTTTGCCGAGATTCTGAGTAATGGTGGGGACGAGAGACGATCGGAGGGAGGCAGTCAGGGCGGAAGTGAGGGAAGCGAGATAGGCAGGAGAGGAGAGATATTCGACTTTTTGGGTGATTGGGAAAAGTGCAGTGTTCAGGTCCTGCTGGATCTGTTTTCCAAGTCGAGCCTCCATCTACATTCTGTCAGCTTGCCTCATGAACGAGATGGACCACACTCACTTCTCCCAACATACTCTCGACTTCATCTCTACCAACACCTTCGGTGCCCAGCAAACCCGCCTCTCTCAGCTGACCCTCTCTCGCCCTGACTTTATCCTGTTGATTCTTCGTCACGGCCTTCTCCTCTTTCTCTTTAGCCTCTTGCTCCTCGCGCTTCAGATCCTTGACCATTTTTTCCTCCTTGTCCTTTTGCTTCTTCTCCTTCTTTGCCTTTTTGCTTCCTGCGACAGAGACGTCGCCGTTGGAAGAAGCAGGAGCAGATGGCGGGTTCTCAGAGGGATGGTTTGGCGCAAGCGTCGCACCGACTGGAAGGGGATGGGAAAGCGTCGCCTGCTGCTCCATTGGCTCCTTCGCTTTCGGCGCTGGAATACTCGCGGGCGCCTCGGGCTTACTCGCCCAAGCAGCAACAGGCTGCGGCTTCTCCACAACCGAGACCTTTCTCGTCCTTTCCACATCCCCCAACCCCTTCCCATCGCGCTCTTCACTCTCACCCTTGGCGATCCCCACCCCAAGTTTCGTAAGGTGCAAACTCACAGCCCCTTTATCCGTCTTTACCACAAAATCCAAGTCCCCTTCTTCCCGCCCAGGTTGGTTCCCGAGGGAAGTGATCATGGCGAGGGAGATGACGCCGGTGGACGACTCTTCCCCGGGGGAAGCGATGGGGAGTTCGGAGAGGAGGTCGAATGCTGTTACGCGAGGACCGTTGGGGAGCGAAACGTCTCGGAGGGGCGCCTTGCCTTTCAATGTATACCTTAAAGCATACACCGAGTTTCTCAGGTACGGCGCAACGAACAAGAGACCCGACCAGGGGTCGTACACCGCCTTGGTCCAGTGCTTTGCCTTGTCCTCGGAAGGGGGCGGGTGGAATCGGATAGAAGAGAGGACGGCAATGTCGGTAGAGATCTGTACGAGATCCCAATGCGTGTTCTGGGCACGCCCAACGAGGATATTGGTGTCTGCAAACAAACATCCACTCGGCGCTTCATGCACCGCACTACTAGGCAGCGCTCTCGCCCAAACACGGTTCAAGCTCCCGAGAGAGTAGAGCGTAAAGTGCCCGTTGGCAGAGAGGAGCCCAAGAGCGACACCTTGTGCGTTGATACAAAAGTCGACGAGGGGGCCGTCGGCTTTGAGAAGCGTATTGGACGAGAGCACAGAGGCCGGGTGGAGTGCAGCGCCCTGTCCAGAGTGCGCGGGGTTGAACACCACAACACCTTCTTTCCCCCCTACAACAAGCTGGTCCGCACCCTGTCTCTTGACCCACTCGACCCTCTCCGCTCCTTCCTCCCAATGACTCTTCTCTCCACTCGTGTGCCCGACAAAGACGAGGTCCACCGGGGGGTTGTCGTACGACCATCCGGGGGGTACGCGCCAGATCCAGAGGGAACGGTCGGAAGCGAGGGCGGCGACAAAGACGGGGGTGACGGCAAGGTCGATGATGGCGCCAGGCGTGGGGATCGTCGTTTGGAGCATCAGGCGAGCACCGGACCGCGAGTCGATCAAGCGGATACGGCCTGCTTCTTGTCAACTCTTGATTGTATTGGTAGATGCCTGACGTACCTTTGGACATGGTGTAACCCATGAACTGCCTAGTGACGACAACCTTCTTCCCAGCCGAAAATTCTTCGCCATCAGAAGCCTTGGTAATCGTGATTGGCTGAATGTTGAGAGCGCCGGGGGTAGGGGGAATGATGTGCTCCGAGTTGGGTTTCCCAAGGCTGATCGTGATGTGGGAGGCGGTTTCCCTAGGGCTGTGACAGCGTCAGCCTGGATTCGATGAACGTTTGCGAGAAACGCACCCATACGGTTTGACATTGTCCTGTTTGCCATTCTCTGCCGCCTGCTTCACCTCAGAAACAGGCTTCAGCTTGGGCTGAGCGACAGCAGAAGGGCTCGGTACGACAACCTGTTTGGACACGGAAACAGGCGCAGGGGAAGGATCATAAGCCGCAATAGCAGGATCAGCTACCTCCTCCTCTCGCACCTCCTCCTGGGCCACATCCTCCACCTTGTCCCCCGCCTTCTCCTTCTTGCCGCCTCTCTTGGCCTTGGGCGTCTGCTTGGTAGAGATGGTTTGCGCGGGCACCGAAGCCTGCGTGACCACATCCTCCGCAGCAGGCGCCGGTGAAGCGCGGTGCGAGCCCGCAGGTGAGGCAGAGGACGACGGCGCCGGGTCAAAGGCGTCGAAAGGAGAGATGAAGCTAAACTTGGGAGCGGGCGCAGCTTTCGGGGTAGCCGCTTGTGCTAGGGACGGTTTGGCTTCGCTCTCCGGCGCGAGAGGAGGCGGGGTAGCCTTGTGGGCGTGGAGAGAGGCGACGGAGGGAGAGGCAGAGATGGTGGCGGGAGGGGAGGTGATGATGCCGGATTGGTGGGAGATGACGGGCGGGGAAGAGACGCTGTCTGGCGTCAGCGTTTGTTCGTACCGGTATCGGCGCAACCATGTCTCCAGATTGGGCATCATTGTGGACAGACAGAAGGGGAAAGATCTTCTCTCACTATCTGGGAAGCGACCACGGAAAGACCGGCCAGAATTGAACAGTCCCAGTGCCATCCGCCTCAAAGCTGAACAAAACAAGTCCACTCACCCAGTGAACGCAGCAGGCGTGGTCGCCCCGCTAGCAGGCGTCCCTCCAAAGGACAGCATGCCCAGCAGCTTTCTCCTCTGATCGTCCCCGCTAGTCGCCTGCGAAACAGTCGAGCCGGGCGGGCTAGTCACACTCGCCGCCTCACTTGCGCTGGCAGCGGGCGATGGCGCCTTGGTGGGCGGGGGCGGCATCTGGATATTCTTGAAGAGGTCGGAGAGCGAGAGCGGGGGCGGGGTGGGCACTGGCTCCCTCGGTGAAGAGGGGGATTGGTGGGATGCCATTATTTTCAAGGCGGATGGGAAAAAGGAGGATGGTGGCGCAGACGACAGTTGACATGAGGCGGAGGCGTGGAAAGGGCGGGCATCGCCGCTGAGGGAAGAGGATGTTTCTCATTCAACGTGGTTTCAACTTGGCGGCTTTGAAGGCGGGGGCGAGACACTGAGGGTGGAAGAGCCGAGTGGGTTTGTGCACCCCTCGCCCACAGTATGTACCCGCATGGTTGCTTTTGTTCAGGGTGCCACATCGGAGTGTGCTGCCTATAATCATGTTTCCAGAGCCGAGCGCCATGTGTAAATTCAATCTCCTTCTACCAATGGCTCCTGGCACGTCTATGTCGACCCCCTCACTCACTACCGTTGCACTCGCAGACTTGCTGCCCATGCGACAGCTTCATCCCATCACTCAACAAGTCTCCTCCCGCCTCCACCTGGCAATTACGTAACATACGCGCTATGGACCATTTGTTGTTGCACTGACCCCTGGTCTTTACGATCCCCACTCTTTCCCTCTCCTTCTCTTTCCTCTTTTCTTCACCCGCTTTACTCCCCAAACCAGCTTCATTCGCTCCTTTCTCCACCGCACCTCCATCCTCCCGCTCGTACGCGCCCACACGTCGAGCTCTCTCCGCGACAAGGAATTCAAGAAAAGCGATCAAAGCGCGTTTCCTCCCCACGACTTGTCACAAAGAACCGCGTTTGAAAAGACGACAAGATGGGTGGTCAACTGAGTAAAGCTCTTGGTACGTCCATCTTACCTCTCGAGCCCTGTATCGAGGCGTTCCAGCGTCAAGAAGGGGGACGCGTGTGGAAAAAAGAACGTCCCACCCGGTCCCGCGTGGCTTGACTCTAAAGTTCACTCTGTCCTCCTCGACCGTGCCTCTTTAACCCCACGCTACTCTCTTGATCAGAGCCACCTTGGCAAAAGGGAAATGGAAGGCTGACATCGGAGGTGTGTTTTTTATAGGCAAACTGTTTGGTAACAAGGAGATGCGGATTTTGATGCTGGGCCTTGACGCTGCGGGAAAGACTAGTGAGTTCTCGCATTCTTCCTTCACCCTTTGTGCCCTTGCATCTTTCAAATATCCCCTCCCTCGCCCTCCATACCTTGATGGAATGTAAACGGTTAAAGAGCTAACATGGGGCGTCAGCTATCCTCTACAAACTCAAGCTCAACCAGAGCGTCACCACCATCCCCACCGTCGGCTTCAACGTCGAAACTGTCACGTATAAGAATGTCAAATTCAATGTCTGGGTGCGTTTGCGGCTCGTCCTCGGAAGGAGTGTCGAGCTGACGGTTGTGCTTTTTGTGATCTGTTCTTATCGATACGATGTTCGATATCTGTTTTTCGGCTCTCATCACCTGTCCTCCACACCTCCTCTTATTCAATCCCCTTGACCCCTCACATATCTTCCCCCTGCCCCCTTTCTCTACCCCCCCCCTCCCCCTTCTACGCCCCACAGGACGTCGGCGGCCAAGACAAAATCCGCCCCCTCTGGCGGCACTACTACACCGGCACCCAAGGTCTCATCTTTGTGATCGACTCGAAAGACCGGGACCGTATAGACGAGGCGCGCGGAGAGCTCGAGCGGATTTTGGCGGATAGGGAGATGAGGGATTGTTTGTTGATGGTTTTTGCGAATAAGCAGGATTTGCCTGGGGGTAAGTTTGGTCCTTTTGCCCTGGAGGGGAGGGGGTTGGGTTTGGGAACAGTCGAGGCGATGGAATTTGGAGCTGATGGTGACTATAGCGATGTCGCCGGCAGAAGTCACCGAGAAGCTGGGGTTGCATAGGATGAAGGATAGGTCGTGGTATGTCCACCCAAGGTATGTTCCCCTTCCCCTTCCCCATCCTCTTCTTCGTCTACTTGCCCATCTACTTGCTCGTGCACCTAGCACTTCAGAGCAGTCAGTGCATGCCAAAGACACGATCGCTAACGCTTTGGTTCAGTTGCGCTACGACAGGCGAAGGGCTCTTTGAAGGCCTTCAATGGCTCAGCCAGAACGTCAAGGGTACAAAATCATAGACTCCTCCTCACTTTCCCGTCCACCGACTTTCCTACATCTCATTCACAATTAACCTATTCGACGCTCCACCTTGTAACGACTCCTCCATTTCGGCCTAAATACCCCCAGATACCCGCTGCGGCTCTCATATCCTTCCATTTTCTCCTCTCCCGCCTCTCCTTCCCCTCGCGCCGCGCTACATACGCTGGCCCTCATCTCTATCCGAAGGGGCTGGGATGAGGGCTATTGGCACGATAAGCGAGGATAAAAAGGGGCCCTTTTTCTCACATTCAGTTGTTCTCCTTCTTTTTCCGGTTGTCTTGCTCTCCGACCTCGATAATAGTTGGGTCACATTCTCTTCTACCTGCTTTATAGGATAAGGAGTTTGATATCCAAAAGGGGGATGTTTTAATTGCTCGTTGTTTCCCGTTCTCTGCAGAGTCGATACTATCCTTTTCCAAAGTATACCCTGATGACTATGAACGCTATGCTTTTCTGGATGTATAGATAAGGACCTCTGCGAAATCTGTGCGATTGATTTGTCAACAAGCGGCCCAACGAGATGCCGGCATAGGGCATCATCTTCATCATCTTACCGCATCGATAGTCGATACCGTGACCCGGCTTTGCTCGCAACCTTACAGCATCCCTCTTGAACCAAAGAGGCAAGAAGGGGCAAGAGACGTCATGGCCACGTGGCATTCTGCACTCTTGTCAACAAATCTGTGCTATAGGTCACAGTAGGTCCCCGCCACACTTGCAATGCACAGCCCTTCCACTGCGCCCATCTCCTCTTACATCGCACCTCTTCTCTCCTCCCAACCTCTTCTATGAATGCATGCATGCATGTGTGAGATGCATGAGCGATTGTGGCGTTGCCGTAAGAAAGACGGGAAGGTCCAGATGCGCGGCGCAAAATGCCCCAATCAGTCCATGACGTAACGCTTGGACCTTTTGACAGTAGATGCTCTTGCTCCCCTCTTTTTCCTTGTTCCTTCGTTCTCTTCCTGATCTCTACTTGCCTATAATACACATTCACAGATCTCGCCACAGCATCATCTTATAAACATCCTTCGCGACACACACACGGAACGACAGAACAACGCCCCCTCCAGCCCCTACGAGCCAAAAAAAAAATAAACAACAATGCCATCTCCCGCCTTCCCCGGCCTCTTCTTCGCCTTCTGCGCGATGGTCCTCCTCATATTCGTCTCTGTCTCTCCCCCAGTATGGCAGAAGATCTACTTTCTCAAGGGATCCTCAGGGAGCCAGACGACGGTGTTTGGTGTTTTCGGCGAGTGTCTCAAGGCTTCTGGAAAGACTTGTACAAAGGGGAATGTGGGGTATGACCTCAGTCTCTGGGGGGCTTCGTGAGTTTTATCCCTCTCTTGCTTCTCTGACAAGGGCTAGAGCTGACAAGCGGGAAAAAAGGGATCTCAATATCAACACTACAAGCTTTCACCGACTGACCCGCGCGCTCATCCTCCACCCCATCGCAGGCTTCTTTGGGCTGCTCGCCATCGCCTTTGGATTGCTGGCCTCTGCGTGCGCATCGAGGTTCATGACCATTATGATGGCCTTGGCTTCTTTGCTTGGGCTGTTGATCACTACTGCGGCGTTCATTTTTGATATGGTCTTTTGGAGTTTGGTCAAGCACAAGATCACTGGCGCGGGGTACTCTGCGAGCTACGTACGTTCCCTCTCTACCTCTCTCGGATACTCGGCTGTTTGATAGAATCCAATTGAAGGAGGGAGGGCTGACAGCTGGTAATAGGGTAACGCCAATTGGCTTACGGCTGGTGCGCTCGTAGCGTTTGCGCTCAGTTTCTGTACTTCATTCTGCGGCGCCTTTGGTCGATATGCCAGTGGAAGGTTTGCCGGTGAAAAGGTTGGTCGTATTCCTGTCCCCGCTTCCTGTTCGCAATTGAGGCTGACATCACCGTACAGTACTAGACCACTTTGACCGACAAGTTTGTTTTTCAAGAGACTGGCGTTTGGATAGGAGAGTTTAGGGCGATCAGTGGATACCAATCAGGGTGACAGGGAGATAATCTACTTACTAATGTTATGAAGAGAGCGTATAATGAGATTGAGAGGAGTATAATGTGATTGAGGGTGTAAGGAGGAGAATGGGAGATCTAGACATACACGTGGTCGAGTAGACTTTGGAATAATGTACCGTGGTGCTGAAAGCGCACAAGTGAAAGTGGGCTGTCTTGGGCCTCGGTATGGCCTTCTGGGGACTGGGTTCCGAAAGACAAAGCTGCAAGTCCCCTCCCCATCACTACCGATACCCGGCTAACCCAAGCAAAAACAGCTATTCCATGCGCAATTCCAACAAGCCCTCGGCATCCACTGGGGCACGTTCCGTATGACATCCGAACGCTTTACCGAGCCCCCCGAGATGCTCGAAGCTTGCGCGAAGCTGACTCGGAGCTTGGCGTCTCAGTGGTTTTGCCCTATAACGGGAAGCAGTGGGTGTCTGAGCATGGAAGAATGGAAGAATGGCCGGAGGGAAATTATACATGAAGTTGTGGTTTATATATGGAATGCCAAGCCTTCGCTTGTACAGTATCTAGTGGGATCGAAGACTTCACGAGAACAAAACCAACAAAGCACACTCAAATGAACAAAGTCCGGTTGGTGAAAGGTATGTATACAGTCGATGTAGCCACATCCTCACAAAGATAGAACAGCAAACAAGTTTGCTTTTCCACCTTTCATAGCATGATCGCTTGTTGGTTCTGGGAGTCTTGAAAGTCCGCTTCAATTACATATCATTGATCATACCAATAGACTCACGAAGGAATATATAAGAGGCCGTTCACCGTGGGCAGCGTCGACTATAATTCCATCTACTCTGATACAGTCTTCATCTTACAAGAAGGGTCGTGATGTCTGACCATACCGACTCCCAATCCAAGCCCGCATCTACCACATACACGGTATCAGCTCTCTCAAGCTTGCCAAATGAGGCGGAGCAACCCTTTACACCTTCCCAGCTGTCACTTGCCATCATCCATGGGGACGACATGATCGATGAGCAAGACGAAGAGACTGGACAGCCACAACAGCCCTCTACGGAAGAGATACAAGCGCTACCTGCTGAGATTGATCGCTGGCTCGAGCAGATTCCTCAAAACCCTACTGCGGAAGCTGTTCGTCAGCACGGGCCAGCTGCCAGTCGCTTATTGTCAACTCTGCAGGCAAGACCCTCTTCGTGGGTTTGCTTTCGTTTTTGCATCAGATCATCTCGTCTTGTATTTTCCGACTATCGAAGCATATGCTGACACTGATATAGGGGTCTAGAATGGCTTGAGCAGGCGGCTACCAGAAACGGAAAGCTCCTTAGCGACTTTCGCGAAAGCGGCCCGGATGATCAGCGTTGTCTCAGCTTTGTTGAGGGAACGGGATACCACTATATCAATGATCTAGCGACTTTTGCTTCGTGGGCATTCAATTGCGAAGATGACATCCAAAGGAATGCCAGAGAGAAAACTGCTGATTTCAGAGAGAGTCTCAATGAGCTGAAGACAGCAAATCTAGGCCTGGGCAGACCACCCAGCGTGTCTAGGTACCCACAGGCTTGCCTCAGAACGCTACTTACAGCCATTGATCTCAACCAAGGAGCATCTAGGGACCTTGAAGAGGGATCTATGGAGCTACATGATGAATATCTGAGCAATCTGCGATATACCAACGCACTCATCAGAGACCGAGACGAGAAAGAGAACTGGCGCAGTTTCATTCCAGGGGTGGATGAGCTGATGGACTCATGGGTTGGATCAGTTGAGACTTTGCGTGAGGCGGGGATGACAGAACTGGCAGATCCTCCAGCCCAGTAGTTATCCTGGCAATGAGAGCATACAATGCAATGAAGATTTGAGAGCACTCCAGCAGACGTCTGTCAAGATTGGTTTTGTACATAATTTGAACGGGCCGCAACTTTTCGGGAAGAAGGAGTCCACTTCCTCCGGCAGCGATTTGGCTGTCTTTAATGGTCACCAAGTCACACTTACATATATGAGCATCCCAAGGCATCACTAGGTCGTAGGCGGCCCGCGTGACAAACAACTGCCAGCATTGCTGCAAGTCGGTCTTGCTGAAGAAACAAAGGGAAGCGTCTCATGTGGCAAATCTTTGAAATGTACAATCGAGTCTGAAGTGGGGGGGATGCAGAACTCGTATGTGATAGCTCGTGGATATCTATGCCACGAGGCATTCAAGACAGTCGAAAAACACTCTGTTTGCATGAGGCAAACCTGAAATGCGCAGACCGTCGGGCAGACGCGCGTCGCCGGCATCTCTTCGTTTCAGCAGTGACATAAATACCCCGCAATTTCGCATCTTTCTATCTTTTTCCCCCTCTCAACAATCACAGCCATGCCTCAGATCATCGTCCACCCCCCGACTTCCACCGCTGCCCGCACCAAAGCAGAGCATTGGTCCAATGACCATGGGACCAAGTTCCATAATCCCTGGGAATCTTGGGGATATCCTGTCCGTTCTTTCGTTATCTGACAAGGCGACCATGCTGACTATTTTGTGTGGCAGAGCTTCCCGTCTCTGATGAGGGTAAGCCTTCAAACGAGCGTGTGGGAGGAGGGTACTAAGCTGATACACTTCTAATCAGGCCGCTTACGCCGTAAGCCCCCATCCTTATTAACATCCTTATACCCAAAGTTAACCCAAGAGACCACAAGATGATCTTTACAAAAGACCCAACCCACGCCCAAGCCAAGACCCTGATCCCTCACATACCCGAACCGGACTTTGGCAGAGCCTTGAAGGAAGAAGAGATGAAAGTGACGTGGCTCGGGCATGCGTGTGTGCTCGTCGAGTTTCCAGTGCTCAAAGGAGGGGCTGGGGCAGCGGTGCCGGGCCCGAAGAGAGGCGTGAGAGTGTTGTTCGATCCTGTCTTGGGGCCGGGTATGGCCTTTTGGGGGTTGGGTCCAAAGCGACAGAGCTGCAAGTCCTTTTCATTCTTCATCGTTTCTGGCCCACAGCTGACCCAAAAGCTAAATAGCCACCCCATGCACCATCCCTTCCCTCCCCCAAGTCGACATCATCGCCATCTCCCACAATCACTACGACCACCTCGACGTGCCCACCCTTGAGACGCTCTTCAGTAGCCAAATGAAAGAGCACGGGTCTGAACCTGTCTTGTTCCTGCCGTTAAACAACAAGCATGTGGTGTCAAGCTTGAACCTTGGGGAGGGGAGTACTGGTGGGAAGATCGTAGAGCTGGATTGGTGGGAGGGGAGAAAGGTTGCGGTTGAGGGCGTGGGGGAGGTTGAGATGACTTGTAGTATGCCTCTTTCCGTTAACTTCCGCTCATGATCTCGAGAGTATGCCAGACTGACGTCGGATTAGCCCCCTGTCAGCATACCAGCGCTCGATATCTCTGGGATCGAGATAATTCTCTCTGGTCTTCTTGGGTAGCCCGCGATGCAAACCCAGTCCAAAAGCCTACTTCCGTACGTCTTCCCTCATCTTTATCCCCACCCATCCATCTCCTGCCCCTTCTATCTTTTCACCCCAGAGCCAAGTATGGCTAATATACTCCCAGGTCTTCTTCGGCGGTGACACCGGCTACTGCAAAGTGCACTCTCACTCCTCTTTCCTCCCCCCGCCACCCTCTCTCCCCCATTGCCCCGCATTCAAGCAGATCGGCGACCGACTCGGTCCTTTTACGCTGGGTCTTATCCCTATCGGGGCGTATTTCCCGAGGGATAGTATGTCGGGGATGCATGCCGCACCGGGGGATAGTGTGAGAATTTTTACCGACACTGTACGTCCATTCTCCTCTCTCCCTTCCTTCCATGCACCCTCTGCCGATCCATGCCTCCTCTCCGCCTCTTTATACCAAACAAACGACAGGAGAGACACCAACAAAGACCATTCAGAAATGCAAACAAGCCCTCGGAATTCACTGGGGTACATTCCGCATGACGCCTGAACGCTTTACCGAACCGCCCGAGATGCTCGAAGCTGCCGTGCGCGAAGCTGGGTTGGAACCTGGTGTCTTTGGGGTCTGTGCGATTGGGGAGAGTCGGGGGTATTCGGGATAGTTGAGCTGCCATTGTGTTGCTATACAGCCGTATATCTGTGCATGACCCTGTGGAATGGATAGTCTACATACCATATGAATAATGATGACTCGGAAGAGCCTTTCACACCTTTGTACAAACATATACATGTGTTCGCCTCTTTTATCAGCAGCATGATCTCTGTGGGGAGTCGGCATCGTGCGTCGGTCTTACTAGTTTACAAAGGGAGGCCGGGGATGCTTGCGATACCTTCCAACATCCGACCTAGACTTGATTCGCAAAGCAGGAATCCTTTTGGCCACCTCGATTCCAGTAAAGTATATAAAAGAATTCCTGGGTCGTGCTCAGGAAAGTCGTCATCTCTCTCATCGTTTACAACACCTTCTACAACGACATCACATAAGTAACGATTTGCAATGTCTGACGACGACGAGTACTTTGTAGCGTCCAACGAGGACGAGCTAGACGAGCGAATCCGAAACAGGGTGGTGGGTGTCGACGGCAGTAGATTCACATTCTACTACCCTGCGGAAGAGATCTTCACCGAAGCCCCAGCAGACTTGGAAGGCTTCCTCTCAGCTTCTCGCCTGACGTATGCTGACGATGGAGACAATGACCTCGTTTGGCATCATGACGAGGAGGATGGCGTGGTGCAACCTTCTCATCAGGACAGGAAGCGAGCAGGACCTCGGACGAGTGGATGGTTGCAGTCGCTTACCATTCCCATTCATGAGGTGGCGTTTCCAAACGCAAGCCCGGCGACGAACCGACATATGTCGTATTTGCGCGTCACGCCGTCAAAGTCAGTCTGGTCTCGCTTTTTCATCTCTAGCTGTTTCACCACAGAGTCATGTACTGAGCCAGTATTGTAGAGGCCCGGAATGGATCGAGCAGGCAGCTGCCAGCAACCACAAGATCGCCAGTCAACATCAGGATAACCCAGCAGGGTTCAGCCTCAGCTTTGTCGGCGCCGTGGAGCTCTCCTTTGAGAACGATCTCGCCTCGCTAGCCTCCTGGGTATACAATCACCCGAAGCGGCACCAGGCGTTGGGCATCAGTATTCCCAATGACATCCATCAAGACGCGGTCAGAAAGACTGCCGACTATGTCGACAGCATGAATGCGATGGAAGCCGAGGGGCTCTCAATCCCCCAAATAGCAAACACGTACGATGCCTTCCGAGTCAGGTCAATTCTCACATCTATAGACCTGAATAGAGGAGTAGTCCGAGACGTTGAAGAGGGTAATACAGAACTGCCAGATGAACATTTGATCGAAGTCAGGGGAATCAACAGGACTATCAGGAGAAGGTATGACGAAGAGAACTGGGGGTCTTATAACACACCGTTTCCGGAGCTGCTTTCAAGGTGGAGTAGATCCATGGAGGATTTGCGGGATGCAGGCATGACGGAGCTTCCCGGTCCGTTGCAGAAGACCGGCTGGGTATAATATGTAGTACCTTCAAATGTCAAATTGTCTCCTCTATGTATAGGTCAGACGACTAGACGACTCTCTCAAATTTTGATTGGCGTGCCCACAATGCCACAGCACCATTGCATGCCACGTCTGTATGCACAACATGTAGATGTTTAATGTATCCAGTGTGGTGGCAACATTATCGGACGGTGGAAATATGACTGATTTGTCAGCCGCGCTCCTGACATGGCCAGTTCATGGAAAGAAATGGTTCGCTATCCATCTTTGGCAACATGGTTTGGCACTTATGAGGATCTACTGTCAAGGTTCAATCTTCCTCATCATCAGTCTGAGCAGGCGTCCGACGAGTTCGTGAGATGGTTCTCCCAGAATAGCTATGATGATTGAATTTGGTTACCATCATCCTTGCAAGAAACGGGAGTGGTGGATTATTGCATCGTGATAATAGGCGCTATTGAAAGACACATCATTCCCCCCCCCCGTCTTTTACGCACCAGCAGTGTCTTCTCACAATGTCTGAACCACCATCCTCAACCCAAGAGAGAGAAGCTCATAGGAGCAAGTTTACTTTCTACAACCCATTAACCACGAGTTCGCATCAGCTCCTCCCGTGAGCATGCCGAGCTTTCTTTTCGCATCGTGGCTGGCATATCAAGAGCAGGGGGACGAAGACGTCGATGTGGACCATGACCAGGACGATCCAGCTTGACAGATGTACGAACTGGATCATCATTTTATGTAATACGTGGTGGCACACCCAAGCGAAAGTGGTACGGCATGCTTATGGTCAAAGTCGTCAAAGACCAGATACAATACTTGCTAGTACATATCTTCACCAGCCTAAAAACACGAGGTCAGATCATTCCCCTCATCTTTCCTTGTTGCTGCATCTGCGTCCCCACAACCATCATCTGAGCCTGGGCCCTCTCTATCCCTCCTTCTGACCCCGCGTCCGCCACTCCTCCAGCCCCGCCATCCACAGGAGTCTTCATGAAAGAGCACTCTAGAAGTTGAGGAGCAGTAGGGCGTTTGTCGTGGTCGAAATCGAAAGTCTTGTCGAGGAAATCGGCCACTTCCAGGGAGATGTCTGCCGGCGTGGCGGGCTTGGACATCTGGCCGATCTACGCACGACGTCAGTTGATGCGCAGAATGTGGAAGAAGAATACACGCACCCGGAAAAGAGCCTGCATCTGCGTCAATTCTGCCCAGGGGTGCGTCCCGGTCAACATCTCCACCACCAAGCATCCGACGCTCCAGATGTCCGCTTTCGAGGTGTACGACGTTTGCTTGACGACTTCGGGGGCCATCCAAAAGACGGAGCCTTGAAGGGAGGGCCGGTTGGTACGTATGCCTGCAAGGTGTCAGGGAGGTACATTGCAATAAGAAAGAGCTCACTGTTCTCGGCCTTTTTACTGATACCGAAATCTGAGATTTTGATACCGCCTTTGTTGTCGACCAAGATATTTGCCCCCTTGATATCTCGATGCACAATCTCTCTCTCATGCAGATAGTTTAGGCCAGTCAAAATTTGCCTCACGAAATTTCGGACCAGAGCCTCTTCAAACGCGCCATAGTTGCTGAGGAGGGCGGCAACTGAACCACCGGGAACATACTCGAGGAAGATATTGAGGTGATTGGCGTCGACAGACGAGTCTGTTTCCGATCAGCGATGTCTCAGGACAAGACCGAATGGTACCCACCAAGGTATTGCACAATGTTCTCATGCTGCAACTCTTTCAACAGCCCAATCTCCCTCTCCAGAGCAGACAGCATGCTTCTCTTGCGCTCGTCATTCTTATGACTTCCAGTAGACAGCTCAACTTGCTTGACAGCCATGAGGAGACCGTTATGAGCGTCCATACCGAGATAGACGCTGCCAAAAGATCCGGCACCAATGAGAGCACCTTTGATCCATTTAATGTTTCGTTTGGCTGTAATTCCGTCAGACTAGACTCGATACCTGAAGGAGAGTACTTACATCCTGTTGATGTGAAAGCCTTTCCATGATCAGCCTCGTCCTCATCCTCTATGTCACTTTCACTCTCGCTTTCGCTTTCACTCTCGCTACTTTCCTCTTCGCTCTCACTGTCCTCGCTCACTTCTCCATCACTCTTCACATCCACTGGCGCCCTCGGCGTGACCAACTCCTCCACGACCTCCTCCGCTTCTTCAACCACCTCGCCTCCATGTTCCCCGACCTGTATGCCAGGTACACCCACCATACTCGCCCTCCTATTCTCCACTTCCGCCGTGATCTCATCCACCGTGAGCAGACTAGCCGTATCGCTCTTGTCTCTATTTTTTCTTAACTGCGACAGCACCGACATCCTTCTAGCCGCATTTCCAAAACCAGTAGAGGATGATGAAGAGTTTTTGCGCATGCGGATGGATTTGGGGCGGGGGTGGGACGTTCCTCGAGGGGAGAAAGCTTGAAGAGAGTCGGATAGGGAGTCTTGGGGTTCGAAAGGGGGCAGGGAAGGAGGTTGACTGATGCGTGGTCCTCTCCTGTTCCCACTCGGCGCCGCCTCGGAGACTGCCTCGCCTTCCTTCTGCGGTACCACCCCCGGCATATCCTCTTGATCTTGCCACCTCGCTTTCGGCCCAGTACTCAGCCGTAGCAGACTATGCCTCGCCTTCTCCACATCCCTCTTCTTGGCACCCGGGAAATAGTCTGTCAAGTGGCTCGAAATGAGCTCTGAAGGCGGTCGGTGCCCGAAAAAGTTGTACATCGACTTCTTTTTGTAGGATGGGGTACTGGAAGATGGAGAGCGGGCGTTGGAGGGCGAAGGCGGGGCTTCGACATTCGGCACCCCAAGACCGGACATGACGCTAGTCATACTCGCCCTGTTCAGCCGCTTATTGGATAAAGCTGACGGCTTCAGCGCCGAAAGGGGCCCACTCCCCGCACTACCAGGCTCGTCTGGAGACATGGGCGAGCGCTTGTCCGTCGTGATACCCAATCGAGGACCAGGGAAGAAGTTGGGAGATGCAGGAGACATGGGAGGGGGCGGAACATCGCCGAAGAATTCGTGGATGTTTTTGCGTCGTTGGGGAGGACGCGCCTGGTGAAGGAAGAGCTCCTTGTCGCGTATAACTGTACCGTCGCGGTGAGCTACACAGATATTGAGGAGGTTGTGCTCAGAAAGAGGTTTGGCTGTATATCGGTCAGATCCAGCCGAGTAAAGGGCAATGTCAGACTCACCGCGTTCATCCGGGTTGCTCTCCACATAAACCCCCCATCCATCAATCTCCAAATGCCCCTCATGCTCGTCATCGCTCTCAGTGTCCCTCCCCTTATACGTCGCTTTCCCAGTCCCCCACTTGCCAAATTTCTTCAGCGCCCTCTCCAAGATTTCGACGCCGCTGGCTACTTGCACGACGTTGACAGTCCGAATAGTACCGTCTTCGACATTGACAAACTTGACCAGCTGACGCCGAAGGTCGTCCAGAGAGATAGCATTCGGGGTGCCCGTAGACGTCGGCTGGCGAGAGACGGAAGGTCGGACAGGGGTACGCGAGGCCTCGCCGTCTTGATCTTTCTTCACAGCGTAAGGATGTTTCCCGTTCTGCTGGTTGATCGGCCTCGGGTTTGCCGGCAAGAACTGCTTCTTCACAGGACTACTCGGCCCGCTCTGGCCGCTGCCAGATCTCGTCAAGGAGTCACCTCTGGGCGGAGGCTTCCCCTGCGATCTCTCCTGGTACGCACGGACCGTAGGCGTAGACAGACTATCTTGCCTGTGCTCTCTAGCGACCATACTAGCGTATTCGGCGGCGGAAGAGTGCTCATGCCGGTCAGCACCGGAATGACTAGAGTCGGGGAGGTTAATAGGGCTTGGTGACCGGCGTCCGCCTTCTCGACGTGGAGGAGCACGAAGGTTGACTGGCGCTCGATTTGGGGCTGGGACTGAGTGCGAGGGCTGAGATAGTTGCGGAGGATGGATAGAGTTGGAACGATGTGGGGGGGTCGAAGTGTGGTTTGTCTGGTACGCCTGGGGCAAAGCTCGGGAAGGAGAGTATCCTTTCAGGTCTAGAGGTGGTGGTCTCGACATGTCTAGGCGTCTCGTCGGGTTTGTCCCGGCGCGACTGGCCTGAGTACGGGACGAAGATGATGGCAAGGGAGGCTTCTCGAGCTCCACCCTCGGCAGCATTGGCGACAGGTGTACACTCGGGCTTCCCATTCGGCTAACCGTCCCCAGCTCTGCCGCCCTCTTCCTCAACTCTTTCAACGCCGCCGCCAGCTTGACCCTGTCTCCTAGCCTATTCATCCCTATCTCCTTCATAATCCCAACGTCAATGTCAAGTAAAGTCTTGCCCACCAAGCTGTTCTTTTGGAACTCGTTGGCGTAGTGCCCGACTTTGTAGTGTTCGAGCCAGGCGGTGACTTCATTGGAACCCCATCGCTCGAGGTAGCTCCAAAAGGACTGCCCCGGCGGTGGGACATAAATGGATGGAGTGGGAGAGCGGGAGGAAGAAGCGGCAGCAGATGGGAGAGAGGAGGGGTAGTCTCTGTAGACCTCGCGAGGGGGTATGGCGTAGGGATGTGGCTGGGTCATGATAGCACTGCCTCACTGGGAGGTTTTGGCGAAGAGGAATGCGCGGGCGTTTGTACGTGGTTCTGAAGGCTTGAATTGGGAAAATATAGCTTATGATTGACACATAGAGTCACTATGGCACGAATCAAGTCAGCCTTCTTCGCTGGGCTGGGCTGATCACCTACAAGAATCCTCGGGAGGACGCGGAAGAAAACGAGGCTGATGGCTCAATGGCAGGGGTCGGCACTGGTCAAAGGAGTAGCGAAAGGGAGATTATGTGAATCGTTCCTGTACCCTATACACTTCCAGTGCAGGAGGATGTCGGTTGAGGGGGCTGCAGCACTATGTGTTACCCGGTATCGACGGTATGACTGCCAGTGCCCAGCAATGGCGGTGCGCTCGGGAGGCCGGTGCAGGTGATGGTCGTAAGGGTGTCTCGCAGGGCAGTGAGGGGTGCGCCAATGTAGAGAGCAGAAGAAGGGATTGAAGGCGAGAACGAGTGGGAAAGAGGAGCGGATGGTCCGTAGAAGGGTTGTATAGTGAACGAGGAAAGGACAAAGAACGAACAATAGGAATCTCAGCCAGGAACAACAACAAGCGACAAGTCTTGACTCTTGACTTTGCGGCTAACGGCGCAATACACGCCTATCGACCTGGTCCCTGAGTGGTGACACCAAGCGCCACGTAGCCAGCTAATCAGCGGCCCAAGTGACCACAATGCTACATGACCAGAGGAGACAGCTTGGGTCAGGTCTGGCAGGGTCTATGACATACCGTACAAAAGCTGTTCCAGTGAAGGCGACATAGCTCAGTTGGGAGAGCGCACGACTGAAGTTCATGCTTTGGATTCCAATCGTGCGGTCCCTGGTTCGATCCCGGGTGGCGCCATTTTTTTTGCCTGTTCTGACGCCTCGTCACATCACCGCAGAGCCACAGGGTTGCTCAACAAGGGAGCCTTTATATGCTGAGCCGTTTTGTACACGCCATCCGTGAGTAAGACTTGCAAGCGCTATCTCTGTTATCACCTAAATTACCTGCCCAGTGCCCACTGATGGCGGCCATGTCCGTCAAGATCCCGGAATTCAAGCTGATCCCGAAGTCGATCACGGCTATCTACCTCGCCATGCTCTATAAGACATTTATATATGCTTATCCTCCAATCAAGAGCCCCTGTCTAATCTCCATCCTACACTTCAGCTAGTAGTAATAATGCGCAATCAAGACCCCCCACTAAGTTTTCATATGCTTTCGATGATCACAAACGGCAGTACAGTGACGCTTGACTCACTCCAGGCCTGAAATTGATTGCCCGGCTATGTATGTACGACTCTGTTCTCTCCAGTTTGATAAGACAGGACCGTCGCTAAGCGCACTTATCCACCATTTGCTCCGTATTCTGCTCCGCAATCGGCTTCGACAACACGGCCATAACCGAAGACGCGTCTGTTTCCCGAAGCTGTTGATAAGGTGATAACGATACTCGACCATGTCCTCATAAACCCACATCCACCCACAACGACGGCCCCCATCGGTGTATCACTCCTGGCATTCAGCAATGTCCCACTTGGATGACGACAGCAAGGAAGCTTTCGGCGACGAGGGCAAGAATATCACCACCGTCGTGGAGCAAGACGTCGAGGTCGAGTATGACTTTACAGAGGAGGAAAGCCGGAAGCTGGCCCGCAAGTTTGATTGGCACATCCTTCCTTACTTGTGGTGTACGTCCTCTCTCTTGCTTCTGAGGCCATGCTGACAGTGATACAGGGGGATACATTTTCAACTCTCTCGACCGTTCCAACGTATCCAACGCCAAATCCGACGGCATGACCACCGACCTCAATTTTCCGGACGAAGGCTACTCTCTCATGCTCACCGTCACATTCATCCCCTTTTGCATGCTCGTCATTCCCGGTGTGATGCTCACGAGGAAGATTGGGCCGAGGTGGACGGTGCCGGGGTACATGATTGGGTGGGGGAGTATGGCAATGATCAGTGCGGCTTGTACGAATTTCGGGTCGATCTTGGCTGTGCGATTGCGTGAGTGATATTGCGCCTCTTGTACTAAGCAGATACTGATAAAGAGCAGTGTTGGGGGGATTCGAAGCCGGTTTCGCAGCCAGCTTGATATACTACCTCACCACCTTTTACACTCGCGGCGAGCTCGGCAAGCGCGTAGCGGTCTTTTACTCCTGCAGCGCTCTCTCTGGCGCCTTCTCCGGCCTCATTGCGTACGGTGTATTCCAAATGGATTCTGCAATCTACGGCTGGCAGATTCTCTTCCTGATTGAAGGCGCCTTTACCGTCGGCTTTGCCGTGCTCCTTGCTGTAATGCTACCATGGTCCATCGACTCTGCAAGGTTTTTGAGCGAGAGAGAGAAGGA
This sequence comes from Cryptococcus sp. DSM 104548, assembly GCA_036426225.1. NCBI lineage: Eukaryota > Fungi > Basidiomycota > Tremellomycetes > Tremellales > Cryptococcaceae > Cryptococcus > Cryptococcus maquisensis. The sequence continues at coordinate 76,014 of CP144038.1, forward strand.
GGTGGGAAAGATGAGGATCTTGAGGGATGGTAGTTCGGAGACGGGAACAAAGTTCAATTTCAGGGCGTTCTTCAAGCCTTTGACAGATTGGAAGTTTTGGATTTTTGCTTGCATCGGTATGTCAGCTTTACGTCTTTTACCGCCTTGGCTCACATTGACACTGCTCATAGCACTGGCTTACGGAACCGCCACTTCCATGGCTAGCAACTTCCTTACCCAAATCGTCTCCCGCTTCAACTACTCTACCGTCAAAACCAACCTCTTCACCGTCGCCCCCTACGTCACCGGCACCCTCGTCCTCCTCATCACCTCCTACTCTTCCGACCGTTATCGCGAACGCGCATTTCACCTTGCTTCGGCGCTCGTGTGGGTCATTGTGGGGTGTGTCATTTTGGTGGCGATACCAGTGACCAGTGTGGGGGTTGGGTATTTTGCAGTGTTTTTGATCACGGCGGGAGCATTTACGCCGTCGGTTTTGTTCCATACTTGGCATCAGAACAACGATCCTACAGAAGATGGGAGAGCGTTCCGAGTCGCTACTTTCAGTACGTGCTATATCCTCATCTCTCTTCAAGCGTATAGCTGACAGAGACACAGCCTTCCTTGCCAACGCAGGTGGCATAGTCTCAGCCAACATATTCCTCGACAAATGGTCTCCCGCTTACCGCATCCCCCTCGCCATCACCTGCGGTATGGAAGGTCTCGGTCTAGTTCTGATTATCGGGCTGGGTTTGTGGATGAGATGGGATAATAGAAGGAGAAACAAAGAGCAAGGGGTGAATTGGGGCAGCGGGGATGTACCCACAGAGGTGCTGAAGGAGGGGCCGAAGAACCCGAGCTTTAGGCATTTTGTATAAGGAGCTGAGGGAGCGTAGTTGTGTGTATAGCATAGTTGTACTGCCGTAGTTGTATTGGGAACAAAAAGAAGATGTGATGATGGGTGATGCCAATGCGAGCTGCAGTTGATGATTTTCTTTCCAGAAAGAGACGATGTGAATTATAGTATGAGGAACCAAATACAGACCAGATAGTTCTCGCGCCGGACATTGCCGAAAGCCGAAGCGCTCTTCTGCAAGCGCTTGCAGGGAGTCAGTCTATCTCTGCCGTATCATATCCTCCTTCTCAATTTCCGGTCGTCCCGCAACACCACTGAGTTTGCTCTCGTATCACTGAGCAGCTGTCCGCCCAGCTTCATTCTCTCCATCGCTCCTTCAGTGCGGCATCCAAAATGGCCCGCCTCCCCTTCACCGTCGCATCCTGCGCTCCTCTCCCTCCTCACGTCGTTCAGAAACTCGAAGAATCCTTCGACACCCTCATCCACCGACCTCCATCTCATCCTATCCCCTTCACCCCCGCCGAACTATCCCAAATTGAGATCTTCTATACCTCCTGGTACGGCATCCCTCAAGCCTCTTTCGACGAACTGCCGAACCTCAAGCTCGTGCAGCTTTGTACGGCGGGAGCGGATAAGGCGCTGAAGAGCACTGCTATACAGAAGCATGTACAAAAACTCCGGGATAGTAGAGAAGAGGGGGGGGAGGAGGTGGTGTTGGCGACGGCGGCGGGAACGCACGTGCTGTCGATCCCGAATTATGTGGTGGGGATGGTGATTGCCTTGCTGCACCAGTTCCCTCGGCAGATCATCGGTGCTAGGGTATGAAAGCCCCTCTCTATACGCATGTGGGCTGTAGCTGATAGTGTATATGCGGTACAGGACGAAAAGCGGTGGTTGTCTCCAGAGGAATGCGACCTCGATAACAAGCCGTATTACGCACGTCAGACATACCAGCGCACTGCTGGCTTCTTGGTATGTCCCTCATCATCTTGAAAGCAGAAATGTATGTTGATACGTATGTCAGGGATATGGATGCCTCGGGCGCGAGTCTGCACGTTTACTAAAAGCGCACAATATGCGCATCATAGCCGCTAACACTTCCGGCAAAGCTACCTCGCAAGATGGCTTTATCCTTCCCAATACTGGCGACGTGCATGGTGCTTCAAGATTCGAGCTACATAGCGGGATTCGTCGTTGACCAGATGGGCGCAGGATCGATCCCGGAAGCGTACTATTCCACCAAAGATCCCGAGGCAGTACAAGAGTTTCTGAGCCAGTGCGATGTGCTGGTTTGTTCTCTGCCAGATACGCCCGAGACGAAATACTTTTTGAGCAAGGACAAATTGGGTGCGTGTTTCTCGCTTGCTCTTCCAGCCTTCCTGCTGACTTGCAATGACAACAGATATGCTCCCACGGGATGCTGTACTCGTCAACGTCGGTCGAGGCTCCCTCATCCCTTCAGGTAAGTCCACTTATTCCCAAACACCTCCTTCCACCTCACCTCTAACACTCTTTGGCACTTCTCCAGATGATCTCCTCACAGCCCTCGACTCCCACCTTTTCGGCGCTGCCATCGACGTAACAGACCCGGAACCCTTACCTGCCGACCACCCCCTATGGTCCCACCCGAAATGTATCGTCACACCTCATCTTTCGGGGAATACGGAGGGCGAGATGGACGTTGCTGCGGAGGTATTATTGGAGAATGCTAGAAGGATGGCCGAGGGGAGGGAGATCGTCAACAGGGTGTGGTGGGAGAGGGGGTATTGAGATGCATGTAAGCTTAAATTTGGTTTCTCAAGCGAACGTCAAGACATCGAAAACGAGATCGCGCTGTACCTTTTTCCCATGGTTATTGGAATGAAGTCCGAATGATACTACATGCAACAAGCGCCAGCGATCTGAATGAACAGTGTCAAAATTACGGCCAAAGAGGGAAAAACATTGAGGATAGGACGAGAAGGAAGGTGCACTCATCTGATTGACTGGCGCTTCATCATCGCGTCGTGTCTACCACAAGTGGTCAGTCGGAGCGACGAGGAGGTCGATTTGAGAAATGCTAGAAGTTATATAAGGAGACGCTGTTGACGAACACAATGTGATTCTTTCATTCATCCACGCATCATACAAAGTGTCTATAGCTAGGATTCCTGGGGCCTTCCTTCAAAACCTCTGTCGGCACATCTTTACTACCCCACTGCACTCCCTGCTCTATATTCCTCCTTCTGTTATCGCGCCTCATCCACAAACCCAGAGTGATAATCAGTAGAAGACCAAGCCCTTCGATGCCGCAGGTGATAGCAAGGGGGATACGGTAGGCTGGGGACCATTTGTCGAGAAAGATGTTGGCGGAGACGAAACCGCCCGTATTTGCTAGAAAAGCTGTGATAGTCAACGTCAGCTATTCTTTTGCAAAGCAGCAGATGACGGGCGGCGTACTGAATGTGGCGACTCGAAAAGCTCTACCATCCTCTGTCGCATCATTGTTCTGGTGCCATGTATGGAATAAGACTGGGGGCGTAAACGCCCCAGCCGTAACGAGAAACACTGCGAAGTACCCTACCCCAACACTGCTAATCGGTATAGCCACCAAGATGACACATCCCACCATCACCCACACCAGGGCTGAAGCAAGGTGGAATGCGCGTTCACGATGGTAGTCAGACGAGTAAGAAGTGACGAGGAGGACGAGGGTGCCCGTGACGTAGGGAGCGACGGTGAAGAGGTTGGTCTTGACAGTAGAGTAGTTGAAGCGGGAGATGATTTGGGTGAGAAAGTTTCCGGCCATGGAGGAGGCGCAGCCGTATGTTAATGCTATCGTTCAAGTCAGCGGAAGAAGTTGTGGTGAATGAAGAGGCAGCCGCACCAATACAAGCAAACGCCCAGAACCTCTTGTCTTTTAGAGGCTCAAAGAACCTCTCTGCATCAAATCTTGTCCCCGTCTCCGAACTGCCGTCCCTCAGAATCCTCAATCTTCCCACCTCCCTCTCCCTGGCACTCAAAAACCTGGCAGAATCGATGGACCAAGGCAACATGACTGCCGTGAGAATAGCAAAGCCGACGGTAAATGCGCCTTCAATCAGGAAGAGGATCTGCCAGCCGTGAAGCGAAGAGTTCATTTGAAAGACACCATAAGCGATCAGACCGGAGAAAGCACCGGAGAGCGCATTGCACGAGTAAAAGACGGCTATTCGCTTTCCCAGTTCACCGCGGGTGTAGAAGGTAGTGAGGTAGTAGATCAAGCTGGCTGCAAAACCGGCTTCGAATGCTCCTAGCACTGTCTTCGGTTAGCCTTCTTCTTGCGCGGCGTACCTGTACGCATAGTGGTAAAAGAAGCTGGAGAAACTCACATAAACGCACAGCCAGCACCGACCCAAAGTCTTTACACCCCGCATTGATCATCGCCATACTCCCCCACCCAATCATATACCCCGGAACTGTCCATCTCGGCCCCACTTTCCTCGTCAGCATCACACTTGGAATGACGAGGGTGCAGAAAGGGACGAGGAAGATGGTGAGCATCAAGGAGTAGCCTTCGGCGGGGAAATTGAGGTCGGTGGTCATTCCGTCGGATTTGGCGTTGGATACGTTGGAACGGTCGAGAGAGTTGAATATGTACGCCCCTAGACGACTGTTAGTATGGTACGGAGGAGAGAGTACTGGGAGAGCTCACACCATAAGTAGGGGAGGATGTGCCAATCGAGCTTGCGGACCAGTGGCCCGTTCTCTTCCTCTGTGAAATCATAGTTGACAAGGATATCTTGCTCTACCACTTTGGTGAGATCACTAGGGGCCTCGTCTACTAGACCGTCCTTGCTGTCGTCCGAGTAGGACATCGTGAGCAGAATAATGACCAGAACCAAAAGCTAAGAGGATGGGAACAACCGTCGTCGTGTACGGGGGCACCTTTTGTGCACATGATGCTAGCGTCCTCTACTTCGGCAAAACGATCTTCGGTGTCTTTTTGGACCGAATGGAGGTCTCAAACGCAACTTCACGACATAAGGCATAGAGAAGGATGGTGAGCGATCTCGTTATCATCACCCTATCATCAGCGTTATCATATCTCGGTCTCTACTAACAGATCCCAGTCCCACTTTTTCCCATTATCTCACTTAGGCTATAGCCGGATAGTACTAGATATGCAAAGGTTGCAACTTTCCACTGCCAACGTGATACCATGCGCGAACAATCGCTCACAAAGCATCCCGTTGGCTGATGTCGGCTCTGCCGGCGGCCGGGTTTGTCAAGGCACGCATGATCACGCATCACGTCAACTCTCTTGTTGCGTTTATCAAATCGCGCGACATTGTTGCTTTGCTGTGGTGCTGTCACTTCCCATGAGCTGTGACCATCTTTTGCACTCGCACAAACCCGGGCAGCACCTACAGAAAGAAGAGAACAGTACGTGCTTGCGTTGGTAAACTCACAGAGCTCATCACTGACGCCTGTCCGCTAGCTGCTGCTGTAGAAAATCTGCCTTTCGGTGTCCCGACCAAACTGTAGATCCTCTCAGTCACTCGTTAGCCCAGCTCGACGGCATCATCAATTCTCTTGTATACTGTACGGCACTTAGCTTTACCAACGTACTCGTCAAGGACTGTCCACCCTCGTTGTTGAAGCAGATGACCACACCCAACAGCAAAATTGCCGTCGTCGGAGCGGGTACGTCCATTTTTGTGCCTCTAATGACCTTGTGTCTTATGCTTCTCCTAGGTATCTATGGTCTCACAGTCTCACTCAATCTCAAGCAAAGAGGATATACGCACGTCACCGTATTCGATGAGAATCCGTCCAAGGAGGACGAGCAGCAAGAGCAGAGATATGGCTTGCGTGGTGGCGCTGGTGGCGGAGATGTAGATGCAACCTATAGACGCTCTCGGTACGCTCCTCAGGGTCCATCAATGATACAAGTCACTGATATACGAACAGAGGAAACAATACAGCCCAACAAGACATAACTACAACCAGCCGTCCCCTCTGGGAACAATGGAACATCCAAATCGCCTCTACCCCAGCGCATCTTCTCCCCTCAGGCCTTCGACCTTCAGATAGGCTCTTCTCCCCTTGCGGATCCCTCAGTGTAAGTCGAGGCTCCACTCTGTCCGAGAAAGATAGGGCTACGGTGGTAAGTTTGAAAGCCACTGGCGCAAGGAGTGCGATCTATGTCATCGTGAGTTCTCTGAAAGTTTTGTAAAGAAATCTCGAAGCTGATTGGATGCAGGGAGATCCAATGGATATGGCTCGTCTCCGAACGAACGCAGCCCTCGACCCATCTTCCCACTGGCTTCAAAAAGCCCAGCTCTTTGACCATTCCCACTCTCAAACGCATCCCGATACCACCGATCATCCCCGCACAAACGGCTTCATCAACACGTCCTCCGGCTACACGAATAAACACAAAACCAAAGTTTGGCTTCGTCATTTATGCGACCAAGCTGGCGTCACATTGATCTCGGGTGGAACAAGAGGGAAGGTGAACGAGGTACTTTACTGGGAGGGTAGGAGGAGTCGGAGGAGGAGCCACGAGACAGAAGGGGCAAGAAAGAAGGTGAGGGGCTTGAAGACTGGGGATGAAAAGGTGCATAGTGTTGACGTTGTCGTCTTGGCTTGTAAGCTCCTCTTGTGGGACTAATTGCTGGGTATCTACTGATCAGGACAGGTGGGGAATGGACGCCCAATCTGATGCCAGAAGTGGATGAATTTGTGCAGAGGACTGCGGGATCAGAGGTGATCGTGCAGCTGCCAACAGATCGGCCAGACTTGTGGGACAAGGTAAGCCATTCTTGCCTTGCTACTTTCCCATGCGAAATACGTTCATGGCTGATGCCCTGTGATAGTTTTCATCGGAACGGTGTCCAATCTGGACCTATAATCTGGCATTGCCAAATGGTGTAGATCGGGGGAGGCAAGTCTACCAAGTTACGCGCTGGGTCCAGCTGCTGACCATTCAGCCGCAGATTTTACGGGTGTCCACGAAAAGAAGATGGGACAATTAAATTTGGATGTAAGTTTTTCTACATAGATCGTATATCCAGATGGAAAATGGAGTTGACAGTGAGCAGATCGCAGCTCAAAACCTACCAAACCTCCTCCCGACCCAATCACCAAGCCATTCCCCATCCCCATCCCTATCCCCCACCCAAATTCGAAACGGAAACACCCCCACTCCAAACCATCCCCAACCTCTCTCCCCATAACCACCCTCCTCATTATCCGGAACGCTATCTCTCAAATCTTCCCCGAGCTGATAGGGGTGGATGTGAATGTAGTTGACACGAGGATGGGGTGGTACGTTAATCGGGTGGGGTCGGGGCTTGGAGGAGGAGGAGGGAGGATTGCGGACTGGGCACCAGGGTATGAGGGGCTTTTTGTTATCTTTGGGGATAGACAAGAAATAGGTGGGAGGTTTGTGCCGGATTTCGGAAAGGTCAGTCCTTGCGATTGGTTCGAGCAAAAGTGTTGTTGGCTGAAGCTCTATACAACCATTAGGATCTCATAGATTCCCTTGAGAAACGATCGAATCGCTTCCCTTGGCCTTCCGATCCCATCTCCACACCCGATTGTCTCCCCGTATCTTACCCGTATCCCGACGCTACACCTTACCATCACCATCAACACCACGACAGTCTCACTAGTAACGGCTCGTACTCTTATTCTCACCCTACACAGACTATGAGCGGGTATCCCGATCAGTCCACAGGCCTTCTCAGCCATCATACATTTACAGGTATTAATGGAGGACACCACCAAGAAGTCTTCCCCTCATTCCACCCCACTCCTCGGCACTCTGCCGAACCGCCTCCTTCCTTCCAACGACGTGCCACGCACAACCCCGACGAACAATTCGAACCCACGCCCACCGCCCATCAACAAAGCCACGATGATTTCGGAAACTTTGAAGCTCTGGGCGGGCTAGAGGGACTGGCAATGGTGGCTGCAGGAGGGGAGAGCGTGAGGGAGAGGAGTGATTGGGTATGGGCGAAAGTGGAAGCTGCGGCGGGGCTGGCTAGTGCCAAAGTCAATGGGAGGATTCTTTGACGCAAATATCGACCTTGATTGTTTGATAATCTGTATTAGATAGAGATGATGAACTATGCTCATGTACTTCTAATGGACGGGCAGTGCAAAGCAAGAGCTTGTCACGCAAGAATTGGTCAAGGATAGAAAGGAATACTAGCGGGATCAAATTGAGAGATAGAAAAACATCCGCGTCCATTTACAAACTCACCGTAACGCTCCTCTTTCTTTGCTCTGTCCTTCCTCATCTTTTCGCTTGCCCCTTCCTCCTCCCGCATCTTTGTCGAAATGTCCAACGACTGGTGGTCCACCCCCTCGCGCACCGCCCCCACCCCAAACCTCACTCGCTCCCAATCGCTCCGACAATCCCGCTTTGCCCCCAGTGCAGGCGATGAGCTCGATCCCGAAGACGCCAAAGCCGCCGATGCCATCAAATTCTTGCCTTCCTTCGCTTCGTCTCAGGCGGGGAAAATGACCCTGGGAACGAGCCCGACTGGGGGGATGAGTACGTATGGAGGTTATGTGGGGAGCCCGCAGGGGGAGAGGAGAAGTCCTCAAGGGAGACTGAGTACTTCGGTGCACGAGGCGTGAGTGCTTCTTTTTTGTGACACACTTATGGGGATGTGGATGGTGCTCTCGAGTATCGTTACGCCTCGAATGGCATCTCCATTGACCGCGCCTTTGCAGTCAAGGTAGACAAGCATTCATGTCTCTGGCTTGAATCTAAAAGCGCATGTCCCGAGGAGCACTTTGCTGACATGCGATATCCACAGAAACTCTCCCCGTCATACTACCCGCGCACGTACTCTGGCCCATCAGAGTGGTGTACTTGGGTCCTCGTATAATCCTAATGCCATGGATGAAGACATGCCCCCGACAGCGAGCTTGAGAGATAGCGTGACCGAGACGAGAAGCACGCCGGTGGTCACCACCAATGAGTGAGTGTCATCATCAGGACCTTGTTGAATGCCTCTGATCATTCGCAGACTCCCGACACCGCCATCCCTTCTTCCAACCCGCACCACCACATCCCTCTACATCTTTGGCCCACCCTCCGCCGTTCTTTCCACCCTCGAGCCTTACCTCGCCCAATTCGGCTCTGTCCAGTCCTACCACCCCGGCCCCGAAGGCTCCAACTGGTACATCGTCGAGTTTGCTACCCCTCTCGCTGCTTCCTACGCTCTCCGGCGCCACGGGGACATCATCCAAGGCAAGTGGATGATTGGCTTTAAAGTCGGCAATGGGGGCAGTATGGAGGGGTTTAACGCTGGTGCGACGGCTGAAGGGAGCGAGGCGGTGGTGGTGCCGCCGCCGGCTGCTGGTACGCCGATCAGGGTGCAGAACGCGTCGATCTTGAGGCCCAAGCCGGCGCCGCAGGCAGTGGTGAAAGCGGCGAGGAGCGGGAATGAGTATGCGTGGGACGAGCCGGAGGGGCAGCCAGGATGGACTGGATGGGTTACAGAGAGATTGGTGAGTGAGCTGTTTCCGGGGAATGTGGCATGTGCTGACTATGCGATAGTTTGGGAGATGATACGCTTTTCTGCGCATGTAAGACATACGTCTACCCTTGCCGTACAGCTGTACTATGTTTGCAGTGTCAAATAGCGAACAATATTCCATTCTGCTCAAATACAATGTCTTGCAACGTCAACTGACTACATAGGTGTCATGTCTGGCAGGTTGTGAGGCTTCTACATGATGAGGATGCTGACGAGGATGACTTTGTGTGACCTCGACCACTTTGCTCTTGCGCTGCGAAGGGGCGGCGGCTACCCTGGATGATAGATGCTTACGGTACGTACCACTTTACAAAGTAGAGAGCCAAGTTATAATAGTATACGACGTCTTGGTCAAAAACCGAGTTCCTACGTTGACTGGTCCCTGTGAGTGTGCGGCGACCCTCCTTTTGCGGGGGCGCCTCCTCCGAGAATCAATCAATCTTCCGGCTTCTGCCCGTTTTTCGACCAGCGGGAGCAGTTCGCGACCCCCGTATACACGGTGCAATTGCATCTCCATTTCTCATCCTCCTTTCCGTCTCCAGTTGACTCAACCGCCCTCACGCTGCCATGGGTACTCTCGACAACACCCTCGTCGCCCACCTTCCCACCTTCACCACCCACCTCACCTCTCTCTTGGCGATACACCGCCTCTCTACACCGCGGCAGCTACTCTTATTGCCATCTTCATCACAACCTACCAGATTACCAACTAGTGTCATGATACCGTCTTTGGTGTAAGTGTCAGAACTAGCAACCCGAGGGGGTAGTGATGCGAGACACTTCCTTATGGAACAAGGCTCGAGGTCTGGCCTACAGAGAGCATATCAGCCCACAAATGAGATGAGATGCCGTTCTGATCAATCAACTCACACGTTGGTTCATGGAAGTCTACCATGTACTTCACATCGTCCACCCCCATCGTCCAAGACACGACGTGCAACTTCTCGGTCGTCGTCTCAGAGTCACGATACGAGCGTCGAGGTTCTTGTAGGGGGGCATCGAGGCGGAGGTGCTGTATATGCGGCCTGGGGAGGAGGAGAAGGGCAAATTGCATTGTATACTGAACAGACATTAATCGTTACCTAAGAGTAGGTGGTGGGCTCACAGTTTCCTCTTGACTTGTAGTCCGTGAAGAGGACGCTACAGCCTCCGCTATACCACAAAGGTCTGCCGAGGCAAGAAGACTTCACTTTGATCGTGGCGTAGGATGAGAGACAAGAGGCAAAACTTGGCCCGCAATGGACGAGTGACTCGTCGACGATCACGACTGGCCGGCGGCCGGAGATAGGGACAATGACTTTTGACGTCCCCTTGTTCCGCCAGAGGACGTTTCTGAGATGTTTACCGGGAAAGACGAGCGACACTGGCGCACCAGCAAGGCATATAAGATCATCTGCCATATAGACAGGCTTAAAGGCTTCTTATGTCCCTATGAGTGTTGTGCCACGCGGATGAAATGCCGACAACCCCCCACACACACGTAGTGACTTAAAAAGGGCCGGTGGAGCGTTCATCTTCCTTTCTTTCATCTTCTCATCAGTTATGACTTAGAATAATCATCTTAGTCAGAGATCAAGAATCCTGGATCAGTGAGTACATGCATCCTGCTATTGGTACGATGCTGACATCCATAGGCGACGGGTGGCCTTGCATCTTAGTGAGTTCCACCCAACATCATCGTCGAAATAGCTGACTGATCGGATCAATAACTCCAATCTCTGCATTGATCAAGCTGTCTCTCAGGCCTGCGCGAAACTACAATCCGACAGTCTTGGTGAGTGGTCTCAAAGTATGTGGGTGACGCGAGGCGTGAAGACAAGTTGAGGTGCGAGGAGGTGGCGATATAGAAGCTTTTCATACATATATCCAGATTAGTAGTGGCGAATATGAATTAAAGTGTACCTTGAAATCAGAGCGTTAAAAAACCTTACAATCCAGAGTACAGAAGAGCCCTACAGTGGACGATGCAGCTGCCCTATGAAGGACGAAAAAGTATCTACTAAGGCGTGAAACGTACCCTCAAGGGCGTAAAATGGGCTTTCAAAAGCCTAAAACGTACCCTGAAAGGCGAATCGTAGGACGTTTCGTCACAGATAGGGCACCAATTCGGCCCCTCGTCCTCAATCAAATGACCGGACCTGCCCAGCACCAAGAAGCCCAAAAACGCCCCACGGGTGGCCGCCATCAAGGCCGAAAAACGCCCTGCAAAATCGGACATTTTTCTACAGTGCGAGTTCAGACTGCTGGAGAGGAACCCAATATTGTGCAGAAGACTTCGTGAGTGTCTTTCTCTTTTCCTGAGGCGCTCGATAGGTGCTCCACGTTGAGCGATCATTTGGGTGCTGACGAATACTACCAGTGCGATGGTACAAACTTTCGTGGAGGGCGAGGAACATTTGGGTATACAAGCGCCTCTCATGGTGGTCCCCCTTGACGGCTTTGGTGATGATGATGACGAGAAGAACAACTGATAGCGAGCGATTGGATGATTATATATACACTATACACTTTAGATCAGCAGTAAGAAGAGGAGGGAACGGTAAACACACTGGACATTTCGTTCTATAGAGTCTACTGTGGAAGATAAGATAGCTACGTTACATGTATACCGCCGTGCGGTGACTAATCAATATTATCCCTTATTTGTTGTCGAGCACGATTCAGCCACGCTACTACTGTCAGTTGGCGATGCTTTGCAATCTATGGAGCTCGTTGTACATTGTCTTCCGTGAAGAAGTCTTCTTCTCCGCGTCGTCCACTGTATTGTATTGCCCCGACGCTCAACTCTCATGCAATATCTACACGACGCCAGACTCTTCATGCCACCGGCAACTCTAGATGGAACGAAATGACGATGCGACGACGAGGGTCGTATCTGGCTTGGAGTACTCGTTAGTGAGATATGACATCAGCGGGTCAAGAATAAGGAAGAACATGATGATGCTTGATACATATGACCGATAGTGCTAATCAGTAACCTCGAATGCCGACTCGCCCTTCATGACAACCTCGTAGTGTCCAACGTATATAGGTTCTCTCCACTGCTACTGCTTGTCAAATCCAGACCGGTCGAGGGGGATGACCATCAGAGGGATTTGAGTACCCAAATGCTCTTCGCCCTTGACAAATGTTCGTACCACCGCACTGGAAGTCGTCAGCACCCATCTGAGTATTGCCGCTCTCACCCCTCCAAGGTTGTCGGAAAAAGAAAAAGAGAGACTCACGCGGTTTTCTGGACGAGCTCCGGATTACTCTTCAACAGCCTAAACTCATGGCTCCTCAGCAGCACAAAGAGAAAGACCTTGATATTCTGCAATGCAAATTTGTAGCCAATGCAGTTACGCGGACCGCCAATAAAGGTCATCAGGTTGCCGTAGGGGCCGGAGATCTTGACTTTCTCAGGGTGTTGATTATCGAGGAAGCGAGATGGATTGAACGTTTCGGCGTCGGGACCCCAAACCGAGGTGGATGTATTGATACCGAGGATGGCTACTGGATATCAGTCGACCATACGAATCGAAGGAAAAGCACGCTCACGAAGGAATACCTGATTGCCAGCCGCCATCTTGAACTCGGTCATCAAACTGCCGTCTTTTCCCTTAATGGGCGACCCAAGGGGAATGGTGACATCCTCGGAGGCGCTGCGGAAGACATACGGAGCAGCTGGAAAGACACGGAGACACTCGCGGGTAACTGCTTCAAGGTGAGGAAGGTTGTTCAAGATCTCCCTGTTCATACATCAGCTCACGACGACCTTGACCTGCAGCAGAAGGAGAGGAAAGTGACACTCACATAGAAGGTCGTTCCTCGTCGACCGACATGAGCTCTGCGCGGAGTCGATTCTGGACGTCGGTGTGTTGGCTAAGGAGGTAGAGAGAGTGAGAAATGGTGTTGGCGGATGACTCTCCTCCAGCAAGCAGCTATTCCCCACTCATTAGGGGCCAGTAGGTATTGCAAAGACGAGAGGAACTTACGAGGGTCAAGATCTGGTCAGCCACATCTTCGTCCGTAAGTCGCTCTTCTTCCTTCAAATCGGACGCCATGTTGGCTTTGACTACCGGAGCTGTCAGCCAAATACGGGCCACAAAGTCTGGCCAATTCACCCAACAGAGAGAGAAAGTCTGTGCCGATGTTTTGCTTCTTGTGGATACCTTCACCATAGGACTGCTCCAAGATATCCTTCTTTTTCTCGTAGGCGATTCTCTTCGTCAAGCATCATCAGATGAGACTTTGTTCATTGAGGAATAAGTTCTCACCCTGCAGGCCTCGATGATGTTCTTTCTTTCCTTGATGACGACCCGTCCTCTCTCCGAAGGCTAAGCTGATGTCAGCTTTGGTATCGGAGACAGCAGCAAAACGCACAATCTTCATCAAATACTGCTCGGCCACGTAATCTGCCAAGCCTGAGCCGAGAGCCGCCCATAGAAACTGGTGCACCGAGTCTGCAAGCTCATCCTTCGTCTCTGACAAAAAGTGAAAGGCATGGCCGAATCCCGCAAGGCCTACAGCGTCAAAGGTAGCCATGTTGAGATATTTGAAGATATCGATCTTTGCACCGCCTGGCACAGCATCGATGGACTTGGGAGGGGAAGGTGAGAGGTGGAGTTCGTCCTTGTGAGCAATGAGAGTGTGGATTTTGTCTGTGAGCTCGTAGGCGACGTCGTAGAACACTGGCGCCATATCTCGGATCGCCGCCGGGCTAAAGCCTGGAGTCATCGCCTTCCTCTGACGCTTGTGATGATCCCCCTCTGCCCCGACCAGACCATTACCTATTCGTACACGAAGCCAATTTCTTATTGGGAGAGGCTTGCCGAATATCTCGGTGTGGTGTAAGATGTAGGAGATGGCGGTGGGATCGATGGTGGAGATGTGGTAGGAGCCAAACTGAGTTCTGTATTTGATAGTGTGGCCGAGGCTCTTGTGCCATTGGATGTACGCGGCGTTGGGAGAAGAAGTGAGGAAGGCGGCTGCTATTTGGCCGAACAGCCAGTTGCCTGGACCGGGATCTGCAATGTATAAAGTCAGCCGCGTACAGAAGACAGAGGACTGGCAGCAACTCACCCGGAAGATTTCGAAAGGGAATCCTTGCCTCGGCGATAGGATACAGCCACAGGTACGTTGCGATAGAGACGGTGATAGCGGCGGCTGATGCGATGTAGAGAGGAGGCGGACTGCCAAGCAAGGTGGGGAGGCTGCCGGGGAAGGCGTTAAGGTGGGCGGTGAGGACGTCGAGAGTGCCCATGGTGGATGAGTCAACGTTTGCGGGTGGTGGAATAAATGGAGATGGAAAGGAGGATGAGAAATGGAGATGCAATTGCGGTGTATATATAGGGGAATCGCTCCCGCGGGCACACGGGCAGAAGCAGAAGCGAAGATCAACCCAAAGGAGGTCTGTGCACACGCGTCTGGAAAACGGGGTCGCCGCGGGAGGAGGTATCATTCAACATGCTTCGGCATCGACCTTTTACAACGATGTCAGCCTTGTACCAGAGCTCTAAAGGCGCCGTATATCATAGCATTAAGGGATCTGTGGATTATCTGTGCCCGATCTTTGTAACTGCATCAGCGCATCACTTCATCACCGTACACGACGTACATGAGAGACAGCCAGTTGTATTCCGTCAGCAAACCGCGCAACGCGGCACTTCTATTGGAGAACGCACTAATGCCACGTCCACTACCGTGTCAGAGGACCGCATGGGAGTACCGGGCTGACAAGGGAAAGCGCAAGGATGCAGATGTTGGCCGGCACTCGACTTTAGTAGCGCCGAAGCTATTGCATACTCTGAATGATATATGATAGGTCTGTAGCTACGCCTGATACGGGTATGGCACAGTAAGTAGACATGGTGTAGCGCAAAGGATAAAACTTCCAGAGAAAGGCCTCAAAGATGGTATAGCACATGATGATAATGTAAGTTTAGAATGATAACCAAAAAGCGACTGTAATAAGGGTAGTAGTGGGGGACGACAAAGAATTTAGAGTAACACACAAGACTACTGAAGGGGGCAGGTAAAGTGATGGTGTAAAAGGTTGATGTAGGATCTGTCTCAAGTCGACATGCGTAAGAACGAGCGAGACGGATGTAGCGCCGAGGTGGTGGTGATATAGACGTTCGACCATGCCCTTCTAGTGCCCAAGCGTCAGCATCAATGATGAACCTTAGCGCTGAAGACACTCACTACCAGCTGGGAGACACCTGCCATCTCTCTTGCGACGCCCTGAGCGCACTTCGCAAACCCTTGCCCTCTTCTCGCCAGATAGCCGCATCCTTGCTCTCATTCACAGGAGGCGTATTCTCATCTTGCACTTTCCCCAACGCCGACTTGGAAGGCCTCTTGCTTGCACGCGGACAGACATCTTGCTTGCTGGCTTGGGTTGACAACGAGGTCTTGTTCGATTGGTGGTCCTGATTGACGGGATTGTTAGCTTTGATGAGTTGAGGATTGGCAAGTGGAGTCCAGGGGGTAGATGCATGGGGGTGCGGCATGGCGGAGGTGGATCTAGGTTCGAGCATGTTGAGCAACTGCATGGTAGAGTCCACCATTGGAGCGGCGGGCTTGGGGTCGACAGCACTGAAAGAGGACGAGATGCGACCATAAGAAGCATGTCGCGAAGGGGGCTGGCTTCTTGTGGCAACAGCAGGAGGAAGATGCGGGTTGCTGTAGACGGACTGCAAAACAGAACCGCCGGCCGATTCCAAGTGGGCGCGGCGGTTACTGACTGTCGAGACATGTTGGGCGAAGCCTTGGCCGAAGGGGTCGAAAGTCAGCCCAGTAGTAGTAGGCGATGTAGGGTTGGAGGTTGATACTGGGACCAGACGAGTGGCGTATCGCCGAGCGATGAGAGGTCGACCGCCTAGATTGAGACCGTTGGCGGCGAGTAGGGCGGTAGCAGAGACAGAGTGGTCGAACTGAACAATGACTTGGAGCGGGTTGGAAGAGAGGATGCTGACGCGAGAGATGGGGCCAAAGTGAGAAAAGATGTCTCGGATGGTGAGTGAATCGGGAAAGTATGCCGGGTCCTGATCAACATCATCAGCACGAAGACGATTATCAAGACGGCGCGACATACCAGGTTTTCTACGATGACAGTGCACTCCTCGGGAGGCTCAAACCGAACAAGTGCTGTGGGAGGATGGACTACCCGGTTGGGCATCATGTCTAGCACTAGTTAGCTTCAAGCACAGTCAAAGGTAGAAAATAGCCCTCACATCCTGGACCAAAGTGCTTGGCCTCTCGTTGGACAAGAGCCCAAGAGACATCCATTTTGAAACCGCTGTGCCAGCTGCCGTTCATAGCTCGAGTGGCCTCGACCGCTTCTTGATGAGTAGACATGAGAACAAAGCCGCTAATAGATGGTCAATCTATGCTGATTATTGTGAAACAGGACTGGACTCACCGGCGCCTGCCTATTCCGTCCAGCTGCGAAAGCAAAGTGGAGTGCTCAACCATACCAAAGGGAGTGAACATGGACTTGAATTGGGCCCTTCGAGTGTATCAGCAAGATGGACATCTTGTGGGATGAACGGACGTACTGCGTCATGTCGAGAGGTAGCCCCATAATATACAAGTTCCTCGGCAAAGGCCCTTGGGGGTCAACGTGTCGAAAGCCGAGGCCAGCGTTGTCTCTCAGATCACGAGCACCAAATGAAGCAGGGCCTGGGGCAGCAAAATTACCAGCGAGAGGTCCCAAGCTCATCGCGGATGTAGCTGGAGCAGACATTGGCGGCTGCTGGACAACCGGCGGCGCGAAAGAGGCTGGCGGGCCTATTGGGGCGGCTGGATACGCCGAGAAGAGAGAGGACATGATGCTGCTGTAGGACTCTGCCTCGGGAAGAGGAGGAGTAGGTGGGGTTTTGAGATCGAATGAGCCGTTGGGGGTGTATTCGGGGCTCGATGAGGTAGATGGTGGAGCCGGCAAAGAGGCTTGATCGGACGCCTGGGCTTGAACGAGGGTGCTGTACAGACGGTCAGACATTTTCAATAGACTTATCGATTAGACTTACATCCCGCTAGGCGCCAAAGTGCCCTTGAGCTCCAAGCAGTGTTGGACGTCGACTTCCGATGAGACCCAAATCTGTGCCCACAGGCGGTCATTGGACGAAGGATGGAGGAGCACTCCAAGGACTTTGGCTGCAAGCGGAGTGCAGTGTAAGCACCGCATGTAAGTTCAAGGAAGGTTGAGTGATAGGGGCCAAGGATAAGTCTTACCATGGGCGGCGAAGAAATTGACCAGATGATCCGACGTCACTGTCGCGAGCCTCGTCAGTGGCAGGTCCATTGCACTCGAATAAATTGGGCATGCAAAGTGTTGACTCACCCGTCAAGCTCAATCCATAGACGCGAAGCTCATTTTTGGGGCGAGTGGGCAAAGGCTGTGTCTCGGCGTGCGAGTTTTGAACGGTATTAGGGGGCGGGGTAGAGATGGGGGACGGCATAGTAGTTGAATGAGTGTATGGGTATACTTTTGGGGCGGCGACCAGAAGCCTTTAGGTTGACCAGGGAGCAAAGGCGGAAGAAGATGGAGATGCGAATGAGAATTGGAGATATATATTGGGGATGAGAAGGTGATGTGGACAGAAGCCGGCGGTCGGCGGTCCTCCCCACTAGCGCGTCGATGCCCGAGCGCAAAAGTCAGCCACGCCCCTTCTTTGAGCTCGGGCCCCCAATATTGAGTGACGCGAAAAGTTGTTTCGATTACATTCTTTGCATTCTGTATGCTTCAGGCCGCCAGGCAGTAAAGAGCAGTCTGTCTGACTCTCTGGAAAGCTCCCAAGGTGTGGTATTCGTTATTTGCTCCGCACGTTGTGACAAGGTTTCTTAAACTGTGAGCGACGACTACGAGGGATTCCGTGTATACTTATGATTTGTCTCACATGCCAACATACATGTGCCACACTGTTTGTACACGTACGACCTTCTCCTAGCTAGTCTGTCCAAGCTGTTCATTCCGCCTCCTCGCTCGGGATCTCCGAGTCATTGTGGGTGAGGGAAGCGCCCGAGAAAGTTGCTCGACCCCACTGGGCAGCACTATTCCGCCCATTCCCAGTACACCATCATCTCCTTCGTCTCCTTCTGCAAACCCATCGCCAGCGTTTACAGGTATACTTGATGCTGAAAGAAATGCCATCCCCACCGTCTCGCTGCCGGAAGCTGCTGCCGTCGGTGTTGGCGCAGACGAAGATGCAGAATGGGGCTTGTAGATGAGGATGAGGATGAGAGCAAATATACACAAGATTAGGAAGAATATGCACTTCCGTCTTCCTGTTCTTGCTTGATACCTGCTTCACCGTCAGCTCTGCCTGAGGCAATAGGCGAAACGTACTTTTGAGCAACTTTCAGCTCCCCTAACCCTTCCTTGATCTGCTGATTGCTCTGCAGTACATTATACTCTACACTATCCAATATTGTCCCTTGCTCGACCACCATATTGCCCAAATCCCGAAACAGCTCAGCGAGCTCAGAGATGGAAGAAGCGATTTGGCTGATTTCGGAGGATCGTTGATTGATGTCGATTGAGATAGCAGCTTGTGGCTTTGATTGAGACTGAAGTTGGGAATGAGACTGATAGGGTTTAGCGGGCTAAAACTCGAAACAGACGGACGCACTCACAGCCTGTTCGTCTTCTTGCAGCTCATCCAAGACATCGCTGCCTTTCAATGTGATCGCCCCGCTGGCTACCATCAGGTCTTTGTTCTTTATGGCATGCCCTTGGAGCTCTGCGACAACGTTAGTCCTGATAGCGACGACTAGCTCGCAGCGACTCACTTTGCATGTACACCCTCTGCTTTTTCCGGAATTGTCCCGAGAGCTCTTGCACTTTCTGTGCCAGGCCTCGTTGCACATTCTTCGCCGTGAGAATTTGTACTCTAGGCGCCCCTGGCGGCGGCCGTATTGAGCCAGTCAATGAAGTGCATCGCCGGAAATCCTACGTGCATGAATGAGCTCGAGATCCAACACACGCGCGACGGACTTACTTTTGTGATATCCACAGTCTGCTTTTCTATTTCCCTCTCCTCTGCGGACCGATCTGTGAAGCCTGGCAAGACGTGCTTTGCGTGCAGCTTGTCAAGTGCCGAGACTGGTATGCCCGTCGGTCAGTTTCCACGTCGAAGCAGTTGACAACACGCTCACTCTTCAGCTTGGCGCGAGTCAAAATCTCCTCCACTTCTTCACTTATATCCACCCTATTGCCATGTCAGTAGAGGTCCCACTCGATACGCAAAAGAGACTGACCACTTCGGCGGTAGACCCTTCATACCGACCTCGGTATGTCCCTCCCTCCCTCCAATCAGCCCCTCTTCCTCCTCCCCGTCATCCAAGCTGACATGCTGCCCATACTGCCTCTCCGCTCTCTTTCCCGCACTACTGCCAAACCTCTCAGCGAATGGATTCGAGTCTCGGACAGAGAGATAGAAGAGAGTGCGTGAGCGGGTGGTGGGTTCCTGGCTCGAAGAGGCAGAGTTAGGGCCCGGAGTACTGGAGTACGGAGTTGTCGGTGCAGCCGAAGTAGATGGTGACAGGGGAAGGTAAGGGTTGGACATTACGTCTCCAAGGTGGCTCGGTGGTGTAGTGCCAATACATGTGCAAGTGAAAGAGACAATAGGCGGGGTGACGTCAAAGTTACGTAACTTGTAACGCTTGCCTGGCCTCCACCTACGCGCATCTCCTCATTATATTCATCCTGCCTTCATCCCGTACTTTCTTTCTCTCAAAATTCCCACCTATTTCGCCAAGATGAACCACGGATATGACTCGGATGGTAAGCAGCTCCACGAAGCGGAAAAGAGATCCGACGCTCATAGACCATGGCAGATGACTACGAGGACTATGCGGCCCCGCCCCAGATTCCAGCACCCGGCGGCCCGGGAGGAATCTTCCAACATCTCATGGCTGGCCTTGGTGGCGGTATGCAAGGATTTGGTCATGCTGCTCCATCGTACGTGCCATGGCGTAGCAACGCTATGAAGAGAAGCTGACATCGCAGCAGAGCGTATGACGACTACTTCAAAGCCTACTCTGTCGCCATGATGAACGGCCGTCGTGAACGCCCCGAGCTTCTATACGGCGGCAAAATCATTATGCCCCCTTCCGCCCTCGCCAAACTCTCTGCCCTCGACCTTCCGTCACCTTGGACGTTCCAGCTTCGTAACCCCAAGTCGCCCACCACCCATACCACCCACGCTGGTGTCCTCGAATTCATTGCCGAAGAGGGGATTGTGCATTTGCCGGCCTGGATGATGCAGACTTTGAACCTGGAGGAAGGCGACCCGATCCGCTTGACGGGGGCAATGTTGCCGAAGGGTAAGATGGCCAAGATACAGGCGCAGAGTACGATGTTCTTGGAAGTCGCCGACCCCAAGGCAGTGTGCGTTCATCTTATCTCTGCGATGGTGTGCGCTGACCAAGACACAGGCTCGAATCCGCCCTTCGATCTTACTCTGTCCTTTCGCCCAATGACATTATCGAAATCACCTACAATTCTCTCACTTTTGAATTCCTCATCATGGAAGTCACTCCCGCCGGCCCGGGTATATCAGTCATTGATACCGACCTTGAAGTCGACTTTGCTCCGCCGAAAGGTTACGTCGAGCCGCCCCGCCCCGAGCCCAAGCCAGTGCCCACTATGGCTGACAAGCTGAACATCAACTTGTCCGAAACGCACAGTGCGGGAGCGAGCCGCCCGGGGACGAGTATGAGTCATAGGACAGGAGGAAGCGGGGGGCAGACGCCTTTGGAGAGCTTCACGGGTGTTGGGCAGAGTTTGAGCGGGAAGAAGGTCAAGGGTCGGGGATTGGCGAGGAAGATTGAAGAAGTGGACCCCTCCAGCAAGATCAACCGCAACGAGTATGTCCATATTCCATCTCCACAGGCCTGGCTGACACCCTGTACAGCGGCCCGCAAATCATCACTTCTGAAACTCTTGCGGATGCCGACCGGGTCATCCCCGCCGCTCTCACTCTCCCTCCTGGCAAATTCTTCTTTGGTTTCAAGTACACCCCTTACGATCCCTCCAAAGCGCCCAAAAAGCCCTCTGCCACTTCCGAGCCGGCTCAGCCATTTAGCGGGTCGGGAAACAAGCTCAAGAGCGGCAAGACGGTGGGAGATAAAGGCAAGGGCAAGGAGAAGGAGAAGGCGGAAGAGCAGGCGAACGAAGAGAAGCCGGATCCATGGGCCAAGCTTGGTGGAGGCAACACGCTCAAGTCCAAGGCGCCGCCTCCCCAGCCGGTCAAGCAGCAGACCAGGCAGGAGGTCATCGATGCTACGATGTTGGATGAGGATGATTTCATGTATGAGGAGGACGAAGATGACGACGGGTATGGATGGCAGGGTGACGATGTGATCGAGGTCGACGACTCGGATTGATCCGTGTAGAGTAAGACAGAGAGATGTACTGTATTAATAGAGTCTTCGCAAGACCTGCTGGTCATTGGTGATATCTGGCTCACGCGGGTATGCTATCTATCAACATGAGCGACCATCGCCCCAACTCGAGTTTGGTACAATATAGCATCTAGCCCCATGTGCTCCTTCAGTTTCACGTGCTCCCATGGTGACGCTTCTTACACATTTGTACCTCAATTCTGTTCCAAATTGTGCTTCAGATTTAGGCTCGTATCCAAGACTCACACAATTTGTATGTATGCAACAGTGTGGAAGGGGGGTTCAAGGCGTCCGAGCAATGTCTGGAAGGAAATGACATCCACATGCTTCCACATGTCGCCCTCCGCGTCGCTGTGCTTAATCGTCCCATCCATCACGCACTACAGTGCCATATGTATCGCTCTTACCTTTCAGGGCCCTGTCATGATAGGCCTACACCCACGCTTTCGAAATAGGTATGCAGGACGTGGGTCTCTGATCGAACGCACCTAGCAGGTCTGGTCTGCGAGGCTTGCGGTGATGGGCAGCAGGCCGGCTGCCGTGTTGCTTAGCTTACAAAGGGTCAAAGGAATATTCCATCAAAATATCTACTCAAGAGATAAAGTTGGCCATTTGAGGGTCCGTGTTGGGCGTTGGTGAGCAGATGGAACCATTTCAGATGAGTATGTATGTACCATGAAAGAGGGGATGGGCGGGTCATTCAGCTCAGGAACGAGTTCTCTCTCAGATCTCAAATTCGAGCGGAGAGCCGTGGGCCGTAATGTTTCACTAATACTTTATCTTCCGCTTCTTTCTTTCTCTTCTATCTTTTTACATGCAGAAACGCTTTCTCCCTATTCCCTTCCTCGCTCTCATCTTCACTGTCCTCTATCTATACTCCAGCACCATGTCTGTCCACCCCACCACCCTCAAGCCCTACGCTGAGCGCGTCGAGCTCCATACCAATCCCACCGCTCGCAGGATCCTGGAGATCATGGACAGGAAGAAGACCAACTTGGCTGTCAGCGTGGACGTCACGAAAGCCGAGGATGCTCTGGAGGTTGTCAGGAGGGTCGGAAAGAGTGTCTGCATGGTCAAGGTGAGATTCTTGGCTGGACAGGGAGTGTTTCTGACAAGCCTCAGACGCACTGCGACATCATTGAAGACTTTTCAGAAGACTTTGTGCAGAAGCTCACAGCCCTCTCTGATGAACTTGACTTTGTCATCTTCGAGGACCGCAAGTTTGCCGACATTGGTACGTCCACCTTCCATATTCCTTGACAGGGCCTAACGTCTTTTGCAGGCAACACCGTCTCCCTCCAATACTCTTCCGGCGTCCACAAAATCTCCTCCTGGTCTCATCTCACCAACGCCCACGCCGTCCCCGGTCCTGGCATTATCACCGGCCTCGCCGCCGTCGGCCAGCCCCTCGGTCGAGGTCTCTTGCTCCTCGCAGAGATGTCTTCCAAGGGCTCCCTCGCTGTCGGCGACTACACCAAGCAGACTATGAAGATGGCAAGCGATGCTGGGAGGGATTTCGTCATCGGGTTCATTGCCCAGGGTAGGGTGGATCAGGGTGAGGAGGGTGATTGGTTGATCATGTCTCCTGGAGTCGGTCTCGCCGCCAAGGGAGACAAGCTTGGGCAGCAGTACCGAACGCCTCGAGAAGTCGTCTTGGAGGCTGGTGCGGATGTCATTATTGTCGGGCGAGGTATCTATGGTATCCAGGGCGGTGAGCAGGCTGTGAGGGATGAGGCTGAGCGATACAGGACTGAGGGTTGGAAGGCTTATGAGGAGAGGTTGGTGCGCAAGTAGAGGTTGGTGCGCAAGTAGAGGTTGGCGCGCAAGTACTGTGCAAAGAGTTCAGGGTGCCAAGTCGAAAGGAAAGAAGCAAACTGCAAAGCAAATGCATATCACAGCTAGCCGTTCACGACGGTGCACATGTGCTTCCACGAGTAGAAAGACCTTGGTCTCCAACATCGTCGAGACCGTCTTCGGAGTCACCTCAGCACTTCGTGTCATCGCTAACTGACTTTCCTACAGCTGATGACCAAGGAGCGTTTGCATTACACGTGCAGCGTAGCGCTTAGTCTCTTCTGAACGGTACATTCTTCACTTTGTGATCAAGCTTCTTGAATCTCAAACAACATCTTTGAACAAACTTCTATCCGATAATCCGGCCAGCATTATACGTCTAACAACAGCCTATAGTCACGCCACTTCAGCCAATAGTATAGACAAAGAACATCGCCCAAGCCACAATGATCAATCCAACCAGCTCCGCGCCAACCACCCAAGTAGTCGTCTTACTGATCTTCCATCCCTCATACCCATAACCCTTCGCCCCAACGCCTTCCTCTCCTTGACCCCTCTCTGCTGCTGCTTTAACCGCATCGATTCGAATCTGGACACGCTTCTTCTCGGGGACGCGGAGGGAAGAGCCGAGCCAGATACGGTCGAGGTAAAAGTAGATGGGGCCCAGCACGACCTCGACGGCTTTGATGGCGATGATGAAGTAGATCATACCGTTGTATGAGCCGGTGGACGAGTCGTCTTGCTAGATCTGAGGTCAGCCTCGGTGACAGATAGGAGGAAATGGGACACGTACGATAGCACCCGCAGCGACGTCCAGCACAATTGAGTTACAGTTGCTGAACGCTTTCCAAACGCCGAAGGCCGTGCCAAGCAGTCTGTCGTCGCCGACCAAGATGGGAATGGCCGAGAGAAAAGTTACAACATTGGTGGTGAGGGCGAATGAAGAGATGATGATGGGACAAAGGGGCGTGACTTGTGTAAGACCGATGAGGGCAAAGACGATGATGTACAAAATTGCCGTGAAGGATACTGTTCCGAGAAGACGTCAGATTGGACAAAGCTGTGAGAAATCGAGGAATAACTTACCAAAAGCCATTCTGTATCCGAATTTGTCATAGAAGAGTCCAGTGAGAGGGGTCAGAACGATAGGTATGACTTGAGAGATGGCAGAGTTGTAGCCTGCGGCGAGCTTTGAAGTGCCTCGGGTGACGGTCTGGATGTCTGCGAGATTGGTCGAGTACACATCGACGGCAGCGTTCTGGAACAGCTCTGTTACCAACGTCAGAGATGGTCATCGGACAAGGTATTCAAAAAGCACTCACGAGATCCACAGAAGATCCAGAAGAATTTTGGCAACCTTCTCAAAGTACCCGCGCTCCCCATGATCTGGCCCCACCCCAATTTCTTCCCCTCTTTACCTTTAACAACGCCCGGTCTGTATACCTTGGGCACCACCTTTCCTTCGTAGAACCAATAGGCCAAGATAATCAGCCAGTTCACTCCCGAGATGATGGCAGGAATCCATAGCGCCCAGCCCCAGAAACCGTTAATTTCAGTCATGGGTACGGCGGTGACTTTGGAAACGACAAAGACAATGCGGTTCCAAGCGATGTCGAGGGCAAACATGAGAGCGAGGGAGGAACCGGAAAACCAATGGGTGTAGAGTTTGGACTGGACTGATTCGACGACTGATGCAAACGTCAGCTGGGGTTGAGAAGGTTGATGGATGGAGGACGCACCGGAAGACCCAAAACCCATGATGATGAGACCTCCGATCAGCAGGCCGTACTCGTCCGTGTTGGAACACTGATGCTTGAGTGAGTCGGGATCATAATCGCAAAAGAAAGAACGTACAGCGGCAGCGACTATGTTACCGATAAAGACGAAGAGCCCGGCAATGACGGCGGTACTGATGGTGGGGTCAGCCACACCCTGGAGACGAATGCTGATAAACTCACTAAGTAGCGCCCCAATAGTCCATACATATACCACCCAGGATCGGAATGATGGTGTTGACCAAGCCGGACGCGCTCGAGATTGTGCCGTATTGAGCATCTGTGGCACTGTCAGTGCATGGTGGGATACATATACAAGATGACTCACTCGTGATATCCAGCTCCTTCTTGTAAGTAGACTTGAGCGGGCTACCTATACCTTTGACGAAATCCTTGCCCGTAGCAAAGAACAAGATGAGGGAGAACGCGCCAATCTTGTACTTGAGAGGGATGTCGTCTTTGATCGGCTCGCCTTCCCAAACATCACCCGCGGCAGAGTTACTATCCACCCAGCCAGAGCCTTCTCGATCCGGTATCCCGTTGTCCCTCATAGTGTCCTTCTCCACCTCGCCACCCCCTCTCCAAGACAGACCAGCATACTTGGGCAGCTCCCCTGCGACAGTGTCGTATGGCCCCGGGGTGTCTTTCTCGGAGTAGAAGGGGCATTGGTTGTTGGCTTCGGCGCCAGTCTTTCTTGGGGATGAGCTTGAAATATCTTTGGGGTCGGCGAGAGGGGAGGAAGGGTTAGAATAGGTGACGGAGGGAGGGGTCGGGAAATGGTGGGGATCGGAGCTGATCATTACTCTTGTAGCGGACTGGGGGAATACCTGTGGGATACTGAAAGGCAATTTCTCTTGCTATGTGGACTATGCGGATGGGGATCAGACTTACTATTATATATCAGCTAGTATAGTCTGTACACGAGTAGAGCCTAAGTACGCCGGACTCGGCACAGGCCGGGCAGCCTCTCGTCCCCTTCTTCTTGTGAGAGCAAGTACGACTGGCATGGCCTCGGCAAACCACATGGTTTCAAAAGGCATTTTCGGTCGAAAGTGACAAGTTCCCATACCTTCTTCTTCTTTTGGAACGATATCAGAGAAGCCTCACCCGAAAGACAGAGATGCTGTCGAATGAAAAATGGGGGCCTATGCGTGGTATTCTTTCTGTATTGGCTGGCTCCTTGGATCAAGGGACACAGGGTCGGTAGCCCACCGCACAATGAAAATAGAGGAGACGGGGGAGATTTTTACGTTCTTCACGTTGTTGATACTACATAGATCATAAATAGAAAAGCTCAAGGCTACTAAAATATAATCGGGACGATCCAGGATCCAGCCAACAAGCAAGCAAAATTCATGTAGTGATTTCGGAGTCATCGACTGGACGTCACACTTACATCACACTCATCGTTCCGGAAGAGCATCCCGATGAATGCAGCCTTGGGCTTTGGTGCACTTTGCGACGTTTGCGTTGGCAGCCATCGCCTAGCGAGCCCAGAGTACATGGGAATGAGTAGTATCTTTCGGTCGAACTGAGAGCCAATATTTGGCACAGCATGCCAGCATCTGTGCAGGTATGGACTGGTTTTAGCACACGGCATCATGGATCATGGTCTTCTGCTAAGGATTCTAGCACAAACTAGCAAGAAACCGTGTCGAAAACGTCACAACAAAGATCGCAGGCACCATCGGGGATCTTCGGCGCTAGCCGTTATCTGGTTCCGTTGCGATGATACTCGTCGTCTTCTTCTTGGTTGAGGCTGGCTCAGTGGTTGAGGCGTCTGGCACCTGAGTGGGTACAGATGCAGCCTTGTGGTTCTCCCGTGATATTCATGCGCAGTCGTATGGATTAACGAACAGGTATGTGGTCTCAAGTCATGGAATGAACGGCGGACGTACCATAATTGTAGTAGAAAAAGGGCATGAAAGATGCTCCATCTGCTGCTGTCGCCCCGCTGTATGAGGTTCATCATGAGGAACGCACCGTCGTAAGGACAGGCAAAGAGACTCCAGGGAATCAAAGCAATCAGGTCACAAAAACAATCTAACCAATGTTAGGGAGTTCAAGGCGAAGGGTTCGGTCGCGAAGAAAGAGAAATGGCGTCCATCCTTGATGTGCGTTGATACAACAGTCACGAGACCGGTGTACCAATCATGGCAAGAGATTGCAGGGCTTGTAATAGCGTTAAAAACATACGGCTGTTTATCAAGCTCGCGGAGTAGCCAAGAAGGTCGAGATGTATGTGAACTTCATGCTCTTATCAAGTTTTCACAGATTGCATCTCAATCCATCTTCGATAGTACAGGGGTTAGTATATCCGCTTTTCAAGTGTGCCAGTTTCAACCCTGGCTCTTGGCTTCCGCGGACGACCCGGGTTCGAATCCCGGTCGGAGAAGATATTTTTGTTTCCTTTTTCCTTTTTGCTGAGAGCTGAAGGAGAGAGCTGAAGGAGAAGTAGACCTGTACAGTATTCGCTCCGTAGTTTCTAATATGTTGCCACTCTGTTTCCCTTGTCTCGCATTTGAGCGCGAGATCTAGAATTGCACAAGTAGAGGGTTTGACAAGGACATCCACGCTACTCCACGAGCGTTACGTCACCCCAGCAACTATGTTCTTTCTGATTGTTTTTCCTTTTTAATATCGCCTAATACAAATAGTCCGCTGATAAACCAACAATGAGCCAGGACACTGCTTTTCCAAGGCCACTGGCGCTGAGTTGTGGAAGGGCCATGAAAGTCCAATGCCGGAATGGCTTCTCAAAGCTATGACAGAACGAGTCCCACTAATCTGTATGAGTAGACACCTCGCTGACGACCGTTAGCTTTTCTACTCCGTCTCAGTATCGGACAGAAAGGCTTTCATATGAACTAATCTCTCTTGGGGTGATTGCTGACAGAAATGGCCTGAGACCGTTCAAGTCTTTCATCCGAGATGAAACGTAAAGGACGGGCAGGAGGATTGAACAAATTCTACGTGGATGCGGCTTTCAAGGCGTCGTGGGTGGCCCTTGCTTTGCGCGAATATGCCACAGTGAGGACTGTATACAGATCATGTATCTTCTCCCTCCTTCATGCCTGACACTTTGCTAAGAGATAACTAGCAAAACGATCTTCGACTCTGATCCGCCAATTTGTCGCGCAAGAGGACTAAGATATAGCCGCCTCCCCCGCCAATATTGAAACCATGTGTCGCTACTACACCACTCAAGTCAAAGTGCTGGAAAAAGTCGACAAAAATGCCATGTTCAAGGATATCTCGTCAAAGCAGAAGATCACGTTTCCTTCGTACAGGGACTATTGGACTATGGGCCCCATAAGCTGGAGCTTGAAATATGGTGATGGTTCGTCATTTCTCCTTACTCGTTCAGAATTGACACTGGTATGTAGTGGTAGTCGTGAAGGATCCGGAAAGGGAGGCGAGACGGGCAATGAATCAGGCTAGGCCTCTCAAGAGATCGGAACTCTTGACAGTTTGGACATATCCTGTACCCCAACCCACAGAAGCTCTCGAGTACATCCCTTCTTGACCTGACAAGACCCGACTGACAACCGTGCTAGGTACGGAAGGCCCCCGCCGAATTGTTCCGAAATCCGCTACTGTTACGACAACATGCCAACGGCCCAGGTGTACCAAACACAACACATCTGTCGGGCGAAGCGTCAGGTGTACGAAGTCATCTTCCGGGCATGCCGAAATTATGTATCGGGAGACGCATTTGAAAAGGTGATAAAGGAGAAGAAGGGCCAATCTGTCACTAAGGAATCATTGAACGCCAGGCGAGAGGCTGCTGAGAAACCAATGGATGTGGGCATAAGGTAAGTACTTGCATGTTATCGTTGGGGTCACGCCTGACCTTTCTAGTCAATACCGAGCCCGGAAACACGGAGCTGCTCTCTCGAATTGGATTGATGCCTGGGCTGAGCTGCTCCCGTTCCATTTCAACTCGCACACAACTAGCGACTGGCTGGTTGGTGGATAATATAGCTGTGGTAATATGTGAGTCAACCTTGCAGATACTAAAGAGACGCTGACCTTGCTCAGCGAGGCGTCGATATGGGCGTACATCTCGCGCACTTGCGTCGAGCTTGCGAAATCGGCTTTCGACGAACGTAGAAACTCCTTCACTCAATGGGCATTCATGAGTGCTTACTTCAGCTGGATCCTGCGAGATTACACCTTGGTCGTCACTGTGCACGTCAGCTGTGAGTACTGTCCTATCTCTGGTGCTCATGATTTGCTTATCCTCTTCAGGCACAAATCTGCTCATGACCGTCAACGTCACGACCCTTCCCTATTCGACCATCGTTCTGCCCAAAGCACAGCCCAAGTTTGATGCCCTCAAGTCTATCTGGCAGCAGCAACTGGACGCGTTGCGAGGTGCAGATGAAGAAATGCCTCTATCGCACGAGAGGTGGAGGACGGTGCTTGATCCGTCGCTGGGAGGAGACTGGGCAGAAGTCGGGCCACAAGCTTGGATCAAATTGTTTGATTGAGTGCTGAAGAAGTGTCAAAGAGCATAAGCTTGATCGAAGGCTTTTTTCGACCGAACGTCAAGTACTCCATACCCCAAGTACTCTACACCCTATTTTCCGACCATCTGAGGTTGTCTGAGCATGCATGACCAGTCTACCTCTTTTGGACAGGGTGATCTCCAGTCTCACGAATCTCCAGGGACCATCGTTTGGCTCGACATGCTCCCGGCGGACGAGGGCCAACCTTTATACAATACATACTCGTTGCACCACACGGAGATCCTTGCTACTCCGCGTTCATCAGACCGCCGGCCTCTGCGTGAACACTAACGGAAAATGGTTTTCAGCTGTCTTTCTGTCTCTTCCCGCCTTCAACCAACACGTCGTCTATCATACTCAAAAATGAGCCAAGATCCCGATCCGCCGAGACCGCTTAGTAGCGATGAGATGTGGATGGGCTACCAGGCCCCTTTGCCCGACTACCTCAAAAGCGCCTTTGACGAGCGAGTCCCAACAATTATTGTATAGAACCCCGCTGACGACTGTCCTAGCTTCTCGACTCCACCTCAGTATCCCTCCCACCGATTGACATACGATCGCCTGCCAAACGCCGTGGCTGCAGAAAAGCACGGCCTGAGACTGTTCAAAGTCTCTGCCCGAGACCAGATCTGGAACCTCGTCGAGATGGGGCCCGAGCTGGAGTCTTTGGCACAGCAGCAGCTGGACAAGCAACGCTCTCAACCCGCAGATATCCAAGCGCTGGCAGAGCTTGTCGGATTTGATGGCATGAGACAGGATGCGAATAGGTGCGTACATATTATTTCCGAATGAGGGTGCTCTAACGATGGTTGCAGGCTGTTTCGCCAAGGGGAATATATGACGGCGTTGTGGAAGTATGTCACCAACTGGTCCATGTACCTTCCCTACCACGTCGATGCTCTTCCTCAGACACATCCCTTGCGAGCCAAGCTCGGTGAAGTGTACGTCCAGAAATGCCCTCGACGACGGCCCACTGACGCCGAGCCACAATAGCGAGGCTTCACTCTTCAACAACATCTCTGCTTGCCTCGTCAAGGTAGCTGAGGAAGCAAGAAAGCTTGGGCGCGGAGACTATGGAAATTATTACATGGACTCGGCGTTCAAGACATCCTGGGTAGCCCTTGATCTGCGTGAATTTGCCAAGGTCAGGACTGTTTACAGCTCAGGTATGCCCCGTCTCCCTCCGAACAATCTGCTCTGTAAACAGCTTTACTAGCAAAACGTTCTCTGGGTCTGATTCGCCAGAACTTCGAGCATAATGCCAGTCCCAACGTCACTCCCGCCAATATAGACACCATGTGTCTCTATTATGCCGCTCAGGTCAAGGTGCTGGAAAAGGTCGACAAGGATCTCATGTTCAAGGATTTGTCGCCGGAGAAGAAGCTCCCGTGGCCTTCTTTCGATGACTACTGGGGGATGGGTCCCATGAGTTGGGGCACGACACATGGCCTTGGTAAGTCCCCTCGAATTGGAATTTTTCATGATCCGACTGACACCGGTACCAAGTGCAAGTGCAAAAGTATCCGAGATTAGAGGCTATTCGAGCAAAGAACAAAAACAGACCTCTCACGGAAGCGGAGCTTTGGGCAATCTGGACGGAATCTGTACCCGAACCGACAGAGCCTCTCGAGTGAGTCCTATCCAGCTCGCCCAAGGTCCGACTGACGATCCATGGGGTAGGTACCGTCAATCCGCCAACGACTATCCCGAATTCCGCTTTACTTACGACAAGAGGGCTACAGGCCAGGTGTACGAGACGCGGTGTATATGTCGGGCGAAGCGCGAGTTTTACGAAGTCGTCTTCCGAGCGTGCTTGGACGATGTGTCGGGAGAAGCCTTCAGCACGGTCATGGCGCACAAGAAGGAGCAATCCATCGCGGGTCATCCTTGGGAGGCGAGACATAAGGCTGCCGAGTCTTTGAAAGAGGCTGGGACAATGTATGTTGTGTTCTTTTGCATTTCAAATGGAGCTGATCTTGCTTCTAGGCACTACCGAAGCCGCAACATAAAAGCTGCTCTGAAGGCGTATATGGATGCCTGGGCCGAGCTGCTTCCGTTCCACTCCGAATCCCTCCCCATGAGCGATTGGATACACACTGGCTGCGGCAGTCTGTAAGTTGATTTTGCCGCCCCGTTCTTGCCGTTCCCAAATCAACACTGACTCGGTTTCAGCGAAGCGACGCTGTGGTCCAATATATCGGCCGCTTGTATTGAGCTCTCAAAGCTGGCTGACGAGGAGGGCCGGGCGACTACGCTGACTCGTCTTGGGTTCATGAGCGCATACTTTAGCTGGCTCCTGCGAGAGTATACCACCATCAGCACTGTGCGGAACAGCTGTAAGTACTCCGCTCCTCGTCAATTTACCCTCTGACTATATTCAGGTAACCGTCTCCTATCGACCGTGCCCGACTCGTCCATCACTCCTCCTGCGCTCCAGCCCAAGATCACCGCACTCAAGTCTCTCTGGCAACAACAGCTGGAGTCGTTACAAGGCGCAGACAAGGGGATGATTTTGGCGGCGGACAGGCAGAGGACGGTGCTGGATCCGTCGCAGGGCGAGGACTATGTCGAGGTCGGCCCACAATTATGGATCGGGGCGCTCGAAGGGCTGAAGGGAATGAAGTTGTTCTCTTAGGCGCAGAGTTCTACAATCAGCTTGTTCCTTATCAGCGCCTTGTATCTATGAGATGTAAGAGCTTTTTCTCGCTCTGTTGAAGTATCTAGGCCTTGCTGGAACATGACAGTATCGATTTACACAATCAGGTTCATACAAGATGGGCCATCAGTTGACATACCATATTTGGAGATCTATATATGAGTAAAACGTCCATGATGATCAAAGCAGCGGGGTCGGTACGACCTCTGGAGTATCGCCACAGTTAACGCTGGCAGGTACAACGACGGAAAATACTCCAGCTCATGTTTTTGCAAGAAAGAGCATGCATGCAGGATTGACAACAAGCAATAATACGAAAGCCACCGACAGAACAACACGCTACTGCTACATACACCAACAAGATGGCGGTACAACTGGTCGCATGATAGACCTTTGATCATCTTTTCCTTTTGAGATTATTACCCTGGCCACCGAAACATTAGAGATCATGCCCAAATCAAGTCAGAAATGGATACGCACCGTCCTGCCCTGCTTTGACGTATTCCCTGCTTCCTCCTCCTCTTCTCCCTCAATCAGAGTTGGCGAGTCCTTAGTCCTCCTCTTCTTTCCTTCCGGTATCGACACCGCACTTTCTCTCCTCTTCGATGCAGATACTGTCGGCCGGGTTCGACTAGCCCCATTACGCCTGACCACACCGACTTG
Organism: Cryptococcus sp. DSM 104548; assembly: GCA_036426225.1. Taxonomy (NCBI): domain Eukaryota; kingdom Fungi; phylum Basidiomycota; class Tremellomycetes; order Tremellales; family Cryptococcaceae; genus Cryptococcus; species Cryptococcus maquisensis. The sequence goes on from CP144038.1 coordinate 109,154, forward strand.
TTCCCCATCTTCAGAGGGGGAGGAACTCCCATCCCAAGCTACTCCGCCCCAGGGCTCATCTGTCCCCTCAGCAGCCACAGCTCTTGAAAGTATAATACCTTGCCACGCTAGCTCTTCCTCCCTATCCAGATCGAACTCGAAAGAGTCTTCATCCGATTCTTCATCGCTATCTCGTTCTTCGTCTCCCTCTTCGTCCTCCTCCTCTTCTTCTTCTTTCCCACCATCATCGTCCTCGTCTTCTTGCTCTTCATCGCTGTGGGGCGTCCTCCTCAAGCGAAAGTAGGGCAAGTCGAACACGTGCCGGAAATGACGAGAATTGAGTACTTGGGCGGATCTGGATATGGGGTGTTTTGTCTTGCCCCGAGACGGTGGGGAGGGTTGTGATGGGGAAGAGATATCGGAGAGGGGAGAGTTTGAAGAAGATCGAGGGGGCGACAATGGAATCCGAGGAGAAAGGTCTACGGGTGAAGGCGGTAGAGTTTTCGACCCCTCAGATGCCTATCGCCGTATCAGCTGAATTCACCTAAGCCAAGAATGCAAGACACATACGAGCTCGTCCAGACCATCAAGGTCGTACAGTTCGTCCAGCCTTTGCCAGAGCGATCCTACAGGCAACCATATCCCCAGTCGTCGGTGGATAGCTCCCTGGAGCTGGATGATGAGGACATGCTTGTGTCGGCCGACTGTCAGAAAGGGTTAATCAGCATGGGGGTGCCAAGAGTCGTCCTGGAGGCTGAAGCTGGAGGATCTGGAGGAGAACGTACGAGGTCTGGTCTCGCCTAGGCAGCCGAGTAGCGCGATCTCTCTGAAGCCCGATGTCAGCTCTCGTGTCTCACGTAGAACATGGAAGGCATTTTTCTGCCCGTCGGAACCATGCAACGCGGCGAAACCCAGTACCTAGGCCGTCTCGCGGAATCGAGGGTGCTCCCGAATGCGGTCGGCGGGCTTGAAGTGCTCACATTTCCAGCTCTGAAGGCGCTTGTGGCTGTGCCATCTGTTCAGAGATGAGAATCTTTCTATCGTCCCTTTCGGTCGTAAGACAAGCCTGTGTGTGGTGCGATGGTCGGAGATGGTGATTATGGCAGCATGTATCAAGACGAAACTTCGGGTCAGATTGACTTTCAGACATTTTGAGACCATTCTTCGGCGGGCCGCTGTCTGGCCTTGGCGGTGGTGCCCCATCTATCGAGGTACCCGTCGTCATCATTCACCTGAATCACCAAAGTTGAACCCCGCGCATGTACTCGAGTGGTAGGCAGATAGTGCATTTGTAAAGCCACACCTTTCTAATAAATTATAAGAACCAGGAAGAACTCCATAAAAAACTATTTTATATAGTACGAAAACCATCTATGTGCCCAAAGAGTAGACAATGTAGACCACCCAGGCAGTGATGATCAACGCAATAAGCTCACCCCCAACGATACACGAAGTAAGCTTGCTAACCCTCCAGCCTGGGTAGTCCAAGCTCTTCTCCTTCTTCTCCTTGAGCTTCTCAAGCCTCTTCTTCTCGGGCAATCGCAAAGAACCACCGAGCCAGATCTGGTCAAGGTAAAAGTAGACCGGGCCCCAGCACACCTGGAGGGCCTTGATGGCGATGATGAGGTAGAGGACGTTGTCGTAAGAGCCGTCGGCGGTGCGGTCTTGGATGGCACCGGAAGCGACATCGAGGACGATAGAGTTACCGTTGGCGAAAGCCTTCCAGATACCAAAGGCAGTACCGAGGAGAGCATCGTCGGCGACGAGCACAGGGATGGCGGCGATGAAGGTGATGGCGTTGGTGGTGTTGGCAAAGGAGGAGATGAGGATGGGAGCGAGGGGGTGGACGGTGGTGAAACCGATAAGGGAGAAGACGATGATGTAGAGGATGGCGGTCCAAGACACTGCGGCAGGATTAGCTTGAATAAGAGTAGAGGAGGAGGGGAAACGTACCAAAGACCATTCGGTAACCGAGCTTGTCAAAGAAGAGACCGACAAGGGGGGTGAGCACGATAGGCACGACACCTTGAAGGGACGAGTTGTAACCGGCAGCGAGCTTGGAAGTACCACGGGTGTAGGTCTGGATATCGGCCAAGTTGGAGGTGTAGACAGAGATGGCAGCGTTCTGGAAGAGCTCTGTTGACAGGGTATCAGCCATTGCATCCAGCAGACCGGAAGGATAAACTTACGAGTACCACAGAGGATCCAGAAGAACTTGGGCAGACGACGGAGGGTACCGAACTGGAACTTGCGCTTGTCCCAGCCTTCAATAGCACGAGCGTCTTTACCGAGCTTGGGCCTGTAGGTCTTGGGAACTACTCTCTCGTACCACCAGTAAAGCAAGACGAGGGCCATGTTGACACCACAAGTGATGGTAGGGATCCAAAGGGCCCAACCCCACCAGCCGTTGATGTTAGACATGGGGACAGCGGTAGCCTTGGAGATGAGGGTGGTGATACGGTTCCAGGCAATGTCGAGGGCGTAGACAAAGGCGAGGGAAGAGCCCTTGAACCAGTGAGAGTAGAGCTTGGACTGGGTGGATTCGATGACGGTGGAGCCGAAACCGAGGAGGATGAGACCACCAATCAGCATACCGTAGTGCTCGGCGTTGGCGGCCTGGCAAGGTGTTAGCATGGTAGGAGCATATCATGGGGCTGGACTCACGGCAGCAGCAATGATGGCACCGATGAGGATAAAGATACTAGAGATGATGGCGGCGCTGCAAGAGGTCAGCTGTGGTCTGGACATGGGCACAAAGGGGACTTACTAAGTGGCACCCCAGTAGTCCATACCGATACCACCGATGACGGGGAGGACAGTGTTGACGAGGGAAGAAGCACTCGCGATGGCACCGTACTGAGCGTCTAAAGCCATGTCAGCAACGAAACGCGATCGAAAGGAATGATACTCACTGTTGATACCAAGCTTCTTCTTGTAAGTCGACTTGAGGGGACTGGCGACACCCTGCATGAAACTGGAGCCAGTCGCGAAGAAGATGATCATGGCAAACGCCATGATACGGTACTTCATAGGGATCTCTTCAAGCTCCTCGTCGACCTCGGGGCCCTCGGCGTTGAGGTGGGAGGAGAGCTGGGTGAGGGCGGGCAGACCGCTGAGCTGGTCATGCTGGTCGGGGACGGGGAGGAGGTCCTTCTCCTTGTTGTCGTCGAGGAGGGAGTCGGAGGCGTTGGAGGACGAGCGAGCGGACGCTGGCCGTTGTTGGGTGGACATGGTGGAGGGAGAGAGAAGAAAGAGTGGATGAGGGGACGGAGAAGGGGCGAGATGGGGGCTATATATACCATGCGGCGGGGCTTGGCCGTCACAAATTTGTGGAGGGCAGCCGTAAGCTCTGGATGCGTCAGGTCCAGGTACGAAGAGTGAGTAGCCGAGAGATGGAGCATAATATTTGTACGTTTCGACCGAAAAATGGAGGATTGCAAGAAATATTGGCCAGGCACGCAGCAGGCAAGCGACCCCGCCGGCCGACATGGGGTGTGCCTGGCTGTGGAAGCAGGGACGCGCAGTAAAATTCCCTTATCTGATCTGCGCCAGTCTCGGAGTCGCACCACCCCTATCGGATAACAAGTATCCGATAAGACAGCAACACTGGAGGGAAGGAAGATTTGCAGCAGAGAAACGCCTCCCTTGCGTCATGCATGCATGCACATCTCTGGGAGTAGGGTCTGCCTGTTCATTCATGCTTCCATGCCTGAATATGCCCCGGAAATACCGAACAACATACATGGGTAGATGTGCTGGTTAGACACCTCGGGTCTAAGACGACGCCGACGTCCGACGTTGAAAGAGTAACGGACCCCGAATACCAGACTTGCAAGCGGAGCGTTTGAGACAGTCGACAGTCGACAGTTTCGACAGAGTGGGGGCACGGAAGCTCAAAGTATGTGTGCATGGACTAGTGGGCCGGTATGTAGCGGGTGCATGGACTAACGACTAGACATGAATCGAGGTTTCACTTGCACTGACGACCACTGGCGCGGGCCGCTGGGGCCGCTGGGGCCGCTGGGTACTCGTCATCATCACCCAAGGTCGTCAGCAGTAGATCACTATCGTTGGACCGTGGAGCTGTCGTCGAGTGGGCATGGTGGGAAAGCCTAGCCTGTATGGACTGAGACCGGGGGGATATTCAGGGTCCAGATTCTTCTTTCATTCCTCGCCAAAAACCAAAAATTATCTCGCCAATTGCCAAATTGCCCTAAACGTATAACGGATCTGATAAAAAATTCTGACCACCCTGACCATGGACTGTGACGAAAATCTTACGAGAGCAAACCCGAACAACTCGCAAGCCGCGAGTCCGGGGACCGGGAAAATAACTTCGAAAAAGTGTTTCGGTCTCTGATCCTCGTTCCGCACGTATGCTTAAGTTTTCGTCCCGGTTCATCATTACCCCACCCGTCTCGGCTGCGTTGTGCATGAACTGTCAACTTTACCACCTGTCTCTCCTCTCTTGCTCCTTGCTCTCGTCTGGCCTTTGCCTTCCTGAACGTTGAATTTTGCACCTTGTACACTTTCGGGGCCTTCGGAGGTCGGAGGCTTCTTCCTTCTTTCCTTCTTCTTCCTGCTTCTTCGGGTAGTCATCTGAAACATCAACCTCGGCTCACGGTTCGAGCATAAATTTCTTGGCATTCCTTTCCAATGCAGAAGATGTTATTCGACATCCTCCCGGCCTCTGACAAACAGAGGCCACAGAAGAGAGGTTACTGTGCTTCAACCCGCGGCCGTGGCTGTTCAGGAAAGGTGTACAGTCTCGTCGGTTAAGATGCAACGCAGCTTGCAGAGTGGTGTATCTCGTATGGGCATCATTCCAGCTCCACATAATTCCACAACTGCGACTGGATCCACACATACCACAGTTTCTGCAAGCGACCAACACCAAGCGCCAACGTTCATACGATGAACGTGTGGTTGGATGTAATTTTGGGCCATGAACCATGAAGGCCATCATCATGAAGGACGGACAGGGACTGCGGAGCGGGGAATTCGTCTTGGCTTCGTCTAGAAGTTTTGGAAGGAATGCGTCTCCAACTCTCCACTACTCCATCGGTGTTCCGAGGCGTCATTCCTTGGAATGATTTATAAATGATTTCATTAGCTGAGAGTTGGAGAGTGGAGGGTGGATGTGGAGGCGAGTGGGTAACATCATAGTACCGGGCGACGACTACTCCAACGAATAGACTATATATTATATCACACTCTGGACACTCGAGGAATTATGTACGCTACTAGATGTAGTAGAACTGTAGAGCCTAATCACATGACATGCCTGCACCCCACGCCCACGGGCTAACCCAATCGTGATTGACGCAATGTGACATGTACTTCTGTTTGAATAGTCGTCTTTCTCGTCATCCCAAATATCTTCAACAAACAAGATGTTGAAGCGCTACTACTGTCAAGGGCCTATGCCGACCGACGGGTAGACGGGTCAGCTACTCTTAAACAATTTAGCGATGAATAGAAATGGCCTGAGGGCTTGTGAATTTGAGCATAAGCGGCCAAGTCAATTTCGGACGGCGAGGAGACTATTGTCATTGAGGCTTACAATAAGTTAGTAGAAGACAGCAGTATTGGTTCATCGAAAAGAGCAAATTGGGGACGCATCTGCCTTCTTTCTATTATGTGATTATCACAGCGCATCAAGTTTAGAGTATCGTTGCAGTGTAACGCCACAAGACCAAGTCCGCCGCAAGTCGTCGCGCCTCAAATCGACTTGTGGCACATCTAGGTTCTTTGTAGCCCATCAAGTTGATCTCGTAGTACGGCAGGTCACAGTATATCGTTGCGCCATGACTTTGTAGCGCATCAGAAACAGTGTATAGCTGCGCTGCCACAAGGCACTAATCCTCCTTATTTTTTCGAGTTTTTGTGAAGCGCATCAAGTTGAGCTGCAGCACATCAAGTTGCAACTCTAAAATGCAAACGGTGTCGTGTTACTCGCGGACTCTGGGCTAGAACATGACCAGCATGGTCGTGCCAATTTGGCCGAGTGTTTACAGGCGTGACAGCTATACTTAGATGACACTAGTATCCACCACTTGACATTATTATCGTAATAACCTTCTTCTTTCTCTTCTCCATATATGTTTTGCCCTTGGCACGACATAGCAATGAGGGAGGGAACAGCCGGTCTGGTTCCATTATGCAGGGTATGGCCGTCCTGATAATCCTTGACGCGGTCGTAAGAGCTGGAGATGTGGACAGTTGTCGGTTCAACCAAGAGAGTTGGAAGAACAGATAGCCTCAACCACGTTTCGTTTCGGTTCTGCTGTCGCCTGTAGAGTTGCCTTCGAGGTTATTGAGTGAGGAGGGTAAAGTAGAAGGATGGTTATGAGTGGTGTAGGTAAAAGAAGATAAATATAAGTGACATAGGAAACTATCTCTACTGTCCAGCAGCTCTCTATATATACCCTTTGGCTCCCCGTCACTCCCCGACCGTCGACCACGACAAAGACACGGGGTCGTGGACCCCGACGTGTCTTCACTCAACTAGTCCCCGACTATCCCGACAGGCACTCCCCTTATACACAGTCCCTACCCCGTCACAGGAGAAGACGAAGAGATTTCAGCTTCTCAACTCAACCACACAGATATCATATTGACCAGAGGACATAATGTAGAGACGACAGTGCGATAGTAGTGTCAGTCACGGAGGGACGATGATTTTACACATCCTCTCGCCAAGCTCCAAATGAAGTTGGCAGGGTAAGCGTAGTACTTACCAACATACTACGGTGCGACGAGCTTCAAGCAAGCGTTGTTGAGTAGAAGGATTCGTAATAGCCGAGATGTGTCACTTTTCTGAAGCCGCTAATAGCTCGGTGGCTGTAGGTCTGACATGTCTCGAGCTACCGTACAGCATTGCAATGTTTAGAGTCTCAAGGACACCGAAAGCAAAAGCAAGAAGAAGGTGCAGCAAAAGCAACAGCAAAAATATCTTCTCCGACCGGGATTCGAACCCGGGTCGTCCGCGGAAGCCAAGAGCCAGAGTTGAAACTGGCACACTTGAAAAGCGGATATACTAACCCCTGTACTATCGAAGATTTGTAATGAAAACTAGTCTGCCCTGAAGGTATATCCACAAACCGGATGGTCGGAGTAACGTAAACTTATCCCACTATCCTACTTCCAAGCCTCCCAGCTTCGCTCACGTCTATACCAAACATGAGAGTTATATCTGAATATGCATGTACGTATGAACAGATAATGATAGGAGGATTTGCCGTTTCTCAACTAACGATATATACACCACAGAACTCTTCAACATACAATTGTCCCTTCCCACACTCGGTCTTTGTTTTTACAACTTGATCCCAAACAACTTTTTCTTCTTCTTTTCACCATCCTTCTTGTCTTTCTTCCCGCCCTTTATGCTTCCGTCATATTCTGAACCAGACTGGAGAGATAGCTGGGACATGTCGTTCGACAGACTTGATTGGGCAGACTTTTTGGAGTTGAGTTTAGAGTTGGAGCCGGTAGCGGCGGGTTGAGGTGGGGGCGCGAGAGGAGGGGGACCGACAGGCGGACGCCAGTGACGGTGATTAAGGATTCTACATCTTCGTCAGCTGGGTACAAGTGAGAGACCTGGGACGTACTCTTGATATGTGGCGGCTCCACCCGGTTCAGCGCGATTGATACGAGCAGGACCTTCCGGGTGAAGTGGCATCCCTTGCGGCGGATTCGCCCCCACTCCGCCCCTTCCCAGTGCTCTCAATTGCGTACAAAAGATCTCTGGTGTCAAGACATGCGTGGAACCTATAGCCCATCAGCATTGTCCCAAACATCACGAACAAGACTCACCAATGTAGACGTCCTTCCCCAAAGCCTGCCCAACAGTGTATGCACACCTCATCTCACTGTAGGTCATACCCCCAGCGATAAAGATCACGAATCTCTGCTTCCCCTCCGTGTTGGTCGCCCGCTGACTCGCGGCTTTATGCCACGTCGGCCTAGCAGACCGCAAGCTCCCCGAGGGATTGTTGGACACTTGCAAATGCGACGCCTGTGGCCCGTGCCCGCCACCTGAACGGAGCGACCCGCTGCCGCTGCCCGAGGAAGAAGGTAGGAGCTCGGCAGGAGGGTCCTTGGTGAATGGGAATTGGGCGAGATCTAGGCGGTTTGCTTTTTGGTCTTCGAGGATAAGTTGGACGGCGGGCTTGTACCGGGACAGTTCGTATTCGCCCTCCGAGACCGCGGCTTTCTGCCTGATCCGACCCTTGCCGGTCCTGGCATTATCCTGCTCCTACGTCAATCATGATACACTAATGGGACAGAGATGTTTTACCTTGATGATTTTGACACCGAGATTGACCATGTTGTTGACCATGTCCTGCTCCGATATCGAAAGTCGAGCGTGCTGGTACAGCCGACGCCTGTCCTCATCTGCGACGCCTTCCCGGAACATGATGTACAGGGCAATTATTCGGACCTTGTCCAAGGAGCTGAAGAATGCGTCAGCGTGATCTTGCAGTGAAAGAGTTGAAACTTACGTGACATTGAGACGATCGTCCAAGAGGGGCACCATCTCTTCCACCACAGTCTTAGGTGTCTTTCCTTCCGCCGTATGTCCTGTCGCACAACACTGTTCTACAAGTGAGCACTCTTTCAGACTAGGCATAGAGCGAAGAGTAAGACGTACTTGCTCAACACTGGCCACCTGGCTGAGCTTCTTCTTCTCAAACAAGTTCATACACTCTTGGGCGAGGTCGAGATGTAATGAGAACTGTTCTCTTTGTGTCTGAAATTGCGGCAAGCTCGCGAGCATGTCTTTGAGGTCGTTTACGTTTACATTTCCTCCCCTACTCTTATCAGCGCCCGCCTGCATATCTTTCGTGAAAGACTTACCCCCTGAACCCCGCGTGCTCCTGCGCAAACTTGCCGAAATCCGTCATCAGCGTATCAATCGCATCCTTCATATGCAGATGTCTGACCGAGCACCATACCGGGTCGTCCTCATTCAAATCTGCCACCTTCTCCTCTTGCCCTCCGACGGTGTTGGTGTATTTGTATTTATAGTGGACGCCGTCGGTAATCTTCAAGAGGTCGTTGGCCATGGCTTGATACCAGAATTCGTGGAGAAGTGGGGCGGCGGGGTCGACGGAACGATCTAGGACGAAGAGGACTGCGCGTGGTCTGCCAGAGGCGGGCTGCAATATGGTCAGCAGGAGCATCAACAGCAAGGTCATAATCAGACTCACGGGAAATTCGGGGTTGTTCTGCAAGTACTCGTCCAGATCACCTTGCACCTGCATCGCAATCTTCTTACTCAGATACTCCCCTTGCACTCCACCAGGGCTCTTGGAACTAAGCCCGCCCATTGCCGAGCGCCATCTCAGACTAGCGCCTTGAGGCTGACCATGAGACGCAGAAGAAGAGGGTGCTCCGGGTTGTTGGGCGGTGGAGGCCAAGGGCCCGAGAGGAAGATGGTGGGAGGGCTGGTAGTAGCGAATGTGGGGATTTTCATTGATCGTTGCTAGCACGTTGAGAATCTGTGGAGAGTCAGCTAGATTCCTTATCTGAAGTGCAAACCCACAGATCTCCCTGCCACTTTGACATCGTCCTCAAACGCTTCCATGGAAAGCTCAGACGACGAGATCCCCCCGGGGTTGCCGAACATCGTGAACATGGACCAAGGGGCGTTGAGAGAGAATACCCTATCCTCAATGACTGATACACGTCAGTGCCTGCTAGCAATGAGCTGTAGTCACGTACCATGAAAGTTGCAGTACAGCTCGACGAAAGCTTGTAATATACCGGGCGGCATGCCCTCGGTCAGCCTTTGCGCGAGTCCATCGTCGACGCCTAAGATGTGTCAGCTTTACAAGTAGACTCAAAGCGTTACTCGCGCATACCGTCGATGAAATATACATGGGCCGACTTGTAGGTCGTGCGGCCAAAGCTAAAGTCGGCAATGATTCTGTCGACGTTTTGCAGAGTCGGCGTGAGGAGGTAGATGGCGTCTACCGACATTTGCTGCCGCGGAGAGTGAAGTGGTTCCACAGCTGTCATTAGGGTCAGCAGCAGCCCCACCAAACATCTATTACTCACAAGTGACATTCTGCTGGAGGATATCAAACTGTTTGTAGACGCTATCGAGCAGGGCCTGGGAGTGGTAGTCTGTGATGAGGATCTTCCAGCCCTGGGGGATGGACTGGATAGCGGAGGTGAAGCGGGCTTTGAGCAGCTCCTTGAGGGGCATTGCGGCAGAGAGATGCAGATGTAAGAGAAGAGTAGCGCAGCGTTGGCGATGACGCCGGTCGCCTGGAAGCGGGAGGTGATCCGAGAGCTAGCGGCGAGCACCGACGCCGTTGTTGTTCTCGGTGCACAAGAAGTTGAAATTTCAGCGTCTTGGAAGCGTATCCACGACAAAATGGAGAGCCACGTCATACAGTGTCTGCAAGCAACTCTCTCCCCAGACCAGGCAGTCAGGTCACAGGCGGAGGAGCAGATCAGGCAGCTTTTCAGCCATCCCCGTGAGTAAACAGCGCCGAAGATACGTGCGCGATGGCACTGACGCACTGCAGAGGGTGGTCTGACTCTGGCCAAGCTGCTCACTTCTCAGCAAGTGGAACTTTACCAGAGACAGATGAGTTCAGTCATTCTGTGAAAGATCCTCGGCTGACTCTACTTCCACGCTGCGGGGCTGCTGTTGCAAAAGTATGTCGACAAGCACTGGTCGCCGGTCTCGGGAAACTTTGAGGCGCCAGCTACTCCGATCGAAGTGAAGGGAGAGATCAGGGACCTTGTATTCGGAGGGCTGAGCGATGGTGAAGGAAAGATCAGAACAGCCAGTGTGAGTTACGTCTCTTGAAGAGATCCTGCAGAGATATGTGTGCGATGTCGAGCTATGATCTTGTCCTGTCAAGGCAAAGAAGGGAAAAGCATACAGGCGATAGGAGGTGGACCTTTGACCTCGTGGCAAGAAGACGAGCAACAGACGATGTGTGCACGAACACCAAAGCTGACTCATTCCCTCAGGCATACTCTCTCTCTGCCATCGCCCGTTTCGACTGGCCGGAAGACTACCCCTCCCTTCTCCCCTCGCTCATCCAGCTCCTGAACAATGGCTCTCCCAACTCCATACACGGCTCTATGCGGGTCATCCAGGACTTTGTCCGAAATGACCTCTCTGAGGACCAGCTGTTGCCTGTCGTGCAAGAGCTGCTCCCCGCTGTACTCAACATCCTAGGTAATCCTGCTGCGCACTCCCCCACGACCAGGGCATCCACAGTGCATGTCTTCCGTCAAGTCCTGCGCATGCTAGAGACCATTCGCGAGGAGCATCCTCAAGCCGCCAAATCTGCTATCGACTCTCTCAGCGCCGTGTGGCTCGATGCTTTCAAACAGCTGCTCGCTCAAGACGCTGCCGCCGAGGTCCAGGCCAAATGGACTGCCATCAACGTCCGCGTCGAGATTTTCCGAACACTGTCTCTCTACCAGAATGCTTTCAAGACTCTCATCGCGCCGCATGTCCCCGAGTTGATCCAACTCTCGCTCAACAATCTGCAGTCTCTCTTGCCACTCTTCAGGGCGTTTTATCTTTCTTCAGAGGACGATGCTCCCGAGCCCCCATCGCCAACCTCTGATGTAGGCATGATGGACGACAAAACCGGCTTGCCAGAGCTTGCGTCAGCCATCTTTGACCTCCTTACCCCCGTCGTCCGCTCCAAGCCTGCGCTTCCCGTCCTCATCTCCGGCCCCGAAGGCTCCGAGTCCCCCACCCCTGTCTTGGAGCAGTTGATCAAAGTGGTGCAAGAGTGGACGCAGGTGACCAAGGAGAACACGGAGGAGTGGATGGAAGATCCCAACGCGTTTGTGGTGGACGAAGATGATGATAATGAGCAGTACAGTGTCAGGACGTGTGGGTACGACCTTGTGGGGGTAAGTTGCTTCGTTGAGTATGACGAAGAGTCGCTAATGGTCAACCAGTCGGTAATAGACAAGTGGACAAGACCAGTGGCATCCGTTCTCCAGAAGATCATCGAGGACAAGGTGCAGAATGCCGCTTCTGCCAGGCAATCTGGTAGTCCTGACTGGTGCGTACAGGGTTAGCTTTCCCCGAGCCGTTGGCTCACTAAGGTCTGTAGGTGGAAGCCCCTCGAGTCCGTCCTGGCCCTCATTGGTGGCATTGCGGACGATGTCCGTGATATCCTCGAGGACGACCAAGAGCAAAGACGCTCGCCCGCTATCGACATTGGCTTCTTGTTTGACAATGTCATCCCCGGCCTTCTCGGGCAGAATGGTGAGCGAGACAACTTATCACAACCTCTGAGCGTCGAGCTGACAATTGAGCAGAGACGCCGTTCTTGCAGGGTCGCGCCTTTGTCTTTGCGAGCCAGTTCTCGTCCATGTTGAACCAGCAGCTCGCGGGCCAATATCTGAGTGCTGCGGTGCAGGTGTTGGAGGCCAGCGAGGTTTCGGTACCTGTCAAGATTTCTGCTGTCAAGACTATCAAAAAGTAAGCGACCCGTCAGCATTAGGGGGTTCAATGACAGTGCTAATATACGTCTAGCTTCTGCCGACACGTTGATCCCATCGTGCTCAAGCCCTTCTCCTCGAAGATCCTCCACCTTATCCTTCCCCTGCTTCCCCAGGCCTCGTCTGAGACGCTCTATCTGGTTCTTGAGACCCTGCGCGCCATCACGTCGATGGATGATGATTTGTTGAATGAGCAGACTACGGTGGTCGTCATCAATGTGCTCTTTGATGTCTGGCTGAAGTGCAGTGATGGTATGTCTTTTGGTCAATGAAGCGGAATGAAGGAGCTGACGCAACTTAGACCCCGTGACGACTGCTATCATCGAAGAGAATATTGAATCCATCTCTCTCCACCCCAACCCCGCGGTCGTATCGCTCCTAATCACCTCTCTCTCTCCCAAACTCGCCGCTACCATCTCCTCCCCCGTCACGGACGAAACCGTCCACGTGCCCGGCGAAGCCGTCCAGCTCGCCAACAGTCTGCTCCGCGTTCGTGGCGGACCGCTGGAGGCCGAGCTTGTTGCGACGGTGACGAGGAGTGTAATTGAGGTGCTGAGGATTACGGATGATATGGATGTCATCCAGCACGGTATGATCCATCTGACTTTGATCGTGAGGAAGGATTGCGATAAGCTTGTGCAATGGTAAGCCTGCCTTTTTCTCGCACTCAATCTGTTATTAACCTTCCTTAGGCATGACGCGCAAGGCCAGAATGGGATCAATGCTATATTCGCCCTGCTTGCCCGATTCCTTGCCCCAGAATTCTCTGAATCTGGTGGAATCTTTGTCGGCGAGCTCATCATGCACCTGTTCCGCAAGGCAGGTCAAGCGATCGGTCCTGTTCTGCCCGAGCTGTTGAGAGCCGTTGTCGAAAGACTAAAGTATGCCAAGATGGCATCTTTCATCCAAGTATGTTCTTCCCATGTCTCGTGTGCCCACGAACTGACAAAAGTATAGACTCTCGTTCTCCCCTTCGCGTACCTCTTCTCCACTGATTACACCTCCACCACAATCGACCTTCTCTCCCAAATGTCGATCCTGCCCCCCTCCGAGCCTACTACGGCGTTCCCCACCCTATCCGGGCCTCGGTCTGCCTTGGACATTGTCCTCAACGCGTGGACCGAGACGTCCGAAACTGTCAGTGGTAGCTGGAATATCCGTGTCAGCGATATGGGATTGAGCAAGCTGTTTGTGCTCGGTGGAGACCAGAGACTGCGGGATGTTGTGGTCAAGGGCGATATGATCATCGACGAAGCCAACCGTGACAGTGAGTATCCCGTTGTAGCTGTTGGTGACAAATGATATTGATTCATTGTTTGCAGCGATCATGACCCGATCCCGAACCAAGGCCCGTACGTGGATCAGAAATTTGTCGAGAACCGGTCGCTAACCGTTGCAAGCAGACCCCAACCAATACACTCAGACACCTTTCCCGCTCAAAGCACTCAAACTCATCCTCAAAGACGTCCAGTCCGAGTCCAGTGGTAAAGGCAAGGGCAAGGGCAAGAGCAAGACGGTGGATTTGGAGATTCCCGAGGACGACGGAGTATGTTTCCCGTCTTGCGATTCCATTGAGAACTTGCTGATCTGTTCTAGGACGAGGATTGGGATGATGACGATGATCTCTTTGGCGGGGATGACGAATTCGAGTTCTTGTCTTGTAAGCATTGTACACTACTCACCTTTGACATTGATTGACCAACGTGTGTAGCTTGGCTTGAGAATGGTGGTGGTAACGAGAACGACGCGCAGGATGATGACGAGGATCTCAAATCTGATCCTCTCGCTCAGATCGACCTCGGCGTAAGTTTCTGTGATTTCTATGACTGCAGAACGTGACTGCAGAGCGCTGACATCTACTACCCAGCAACATCTGACTGACGTTCTTCGACATACCTACGCGTCTAATGCAAATGGGATGCACGAGATGGTAGAGGGGCTGACCGATGAGGAGAAGTCTATTCTGAGAGGTGTCTTGACTTTGTAGGGTTATGCAATAGGATTGCTGTTTTCGCGGTTGCTGCTTGAGGAGAACCCTGGGAGGTTGATGAAAACTCTGGCACTCGGCTGGCCGGGAAACTACTGACGTCGAGGAACTGGGTCATGAAGGAAGGGTTGTCGCCACCAGCTACCCGAGACTCGTCTTTTGTGACATGGGGACGAACCACGGACACCTTGGTGTTGCATGTTTGCAAAGAGACCTGAAATTGCTATGGTAACAAGGCTCCATGTGATCAATGCTGCAATTGGTACAGATACAACCGACCCTACAACTGCCTTTTTTTGCTCTCTGTACAATCAATGCTGTTTGAGTGTTTCAATACAATGCAATCCTAGTCATCCTCCAACCCAAACCCCCACACATCCTCCTCCCCTCCATACCCCCACTCCTCACTATCGTCCCCCTCCCCATCCTCCTCCGCTTCACCTCCGTGCCCATGCTGAACCTTTCTCACCACCAACGCCTCTACACAGATCAACTCTTCGCCCGTTGGCGGGGGCACGATCGTGCTCGACGCCAACGCCGGGTCGTCCAGCGGCAAGACCGTCTCTGCCTCGGATGCATCCGACAATGGCGAGAGCTCTCGGGGAAAAGATGCTGATGGGGAGGGCAAAGGTGAGGCGACGGTGCGTACGTCGGCAAAAGATAGGGACAGAGAGTCGAGCGGGATATGGAGCAGGTCGTCCCCGAAAGAGTCTTCTGGCACGTCGGCGGGGGTGGCGAGGCGTAATGACGATGGACGGGCGGGCTGATGGGGCAGCACCACCTTGGAAGAGTCGTCAGAAAACAAGAGGTTGGTGCCGTCCCCTCGCAAGAGGTCTAACCGGCGCTTCTCCTGCCTGGCAGCAGACCGGCGACGCTTCTTGTCAGACACCTCTGGTAACGGCTTGTTGGGACCCTTCTTCTCTACCGGCGCGGGGCGGGGGCGGGGAGGCGAGGACCGCGGGCTCAAGTCGTCCATGTCGAAAAAGGACGAATCAGTGTCGCTTGAACCGCTTCCTTTCTCCTTCAGCCTCTCCTTCTTCCTATCGTGTCGGAGCTGCTTCTCCTCCTTCTTTGCCCGTCGACCTTTCGGCCCCTGGTCGTAATCCTTGTTACCCTTGCGAGGCTGGCCGTGCTCATCAAGATCGGGCCGACGGGCGATCCATTCGGCGGGGAGGCCGCTGGGCGGTGGGAGGGAGATGGACTCGATGTTGGTGGTGGATCGGGAGGAGATGGAGGCGGCGGAGAGGACGATCTCTTTGAGAATGATGACTGTGGCGCCGACTTCGGAAGCCATAAGTTCGAGAGTGCGCAAAGACGAGTCCATCTCGACTCGCGTTAGCCCCACCACAGTACCGTCATCTGATCTTGTCAGTGCAAATTCCTGCCTTTCAAATATCAACTCACCAGCCAGCCCAAACTCGTATATCGCCTCGTTCTTTCCCTGCTTCAACCTCCACATCATCTGCGTCACCAGCCTCTCAAACCTCTCCGTCGTCGGATCGATAAGCTTCAGCTTGTACTCTATAAACCCCATCTTATCCCGCTCCGCCGCAAGTTTGGGCGTAGGCGAGCGCCGGAGGTGTACGAGTTGGTGTCGGGTAGCAGAGGAGGCCGGGTGGGAGAGACGCTGTTCCCATTCGCGTAAAGCGAGGGAAGAGGAAATGTTGGGCGGCGTGGAGGGGTTGGATGCGGTGGACGGCGGGGAAGGGAGGGAGGGTGTAGAGTCACGCCGGGAGGGGGGGAGGGAGGCGGCGGAGAGGGAGTGGGCGATATCGTGCCATGGGGAAGGGCGGCGGGGGATGTCGGTGGGCCCGACGAGCGGCAATGGCATGGACAGTGTACTCATGGTGGCGGAGGGGGTAAGGAGGGGGGTAACCGTATGATCATTTTGGGTTCCAGGGATGCTTACAACATGCTGAATATAGGATAGAGGTGGTTGAGAAGAAAGAAAAGATGGAAATACAAGTTGAACTCGATTCGAATCAATCTTCCTTTCATCGACTCGCGCAGCTCTTGTTGTATCCGGCGACCGGCGACCAGTGTTACGTAAGTGTTTTCTGTTGAACTGTGGTGCTGCTGCACTTATGAGGAGCAACTTAGAAACACATGGGTTTCAATGGAAGTATCCCATACTGACCGCTGGAGCCACCATGCAGCTAAGACCGTAGGCACGCCCAAGATCAGACTCGTTGGACTGATCGGTGAGCGAAACACTGCAAAAGCTGTAGGCAGAAGTGCAAGTCTGATCGTGGCTGACGATGATAGCTCTTCTATATGTTGAAAGTGTCCAAGGCCTGAATGTCATATACCGTGCCAGAGTGGATTGCAGGTTCCCCGGTCCAATTCAGCAGGAAAACCACCTGGTGGATGTACACCGCAGAAGTAGAAGACTGCAGCTCAAAGGGTGTATTGACAGACGAGCATTGTCTTTTCGTCAGCATCAAACGAGATCACACTGAGCATGGAAGAGGCGCGGGACATCTTTACAAAAGGTTTTGGTTATATGAGTCTTGATGTGAACGGATTACACACCGCCAAAAGAGGAAGAGTACAGGACTTTGCTACAAATGCACCTTTTTATTGACTCCTGGCCTCTGGCCCCTTGGCTCGCAGCTGATAGGTTGATCGACTATTTCATCAATCTCTTCGCGTCCATGTGCTTCCCTTAGGGACCAAAGGCGCATGATAGGCGCCGTTTGTTGATGCACTTGGAGCAGTGGCCGTGGCTGCACGATATGGCAATATGGAAAAATGCACGTTGAGTTGCAACCTTCTTCTGAGGACAACAAGGTGCTTTGAGAGGAACGATACGACAACTTTTGCATTTTGCAAGCGTGTTTTGACCAGGGCCATTCGTTGACGCCGGACGAATTCGGTTTTGGACATGCATGGCGGATACGGCCGATACGGCAAGGCTTTGCTGCTGTAGAGCCCTGTGGTTTGTGGGCCATGTGCATCATGCCACAGATAGGACAACTTGGCCTTTGTATCGTCGTCGACTTGAATCTGGTCAACCAACCTGTCGATCCCGCCACATGCGTCATGCCCCGCACAAACCCCGGTATCTCGTCATCCTCGGGACTGACGCGTCGCACTCGGAGTGCACGCGTCGCAGCACCGTTCTTTGTCCTGGACCTTGATATGGTTCCCCATGCACTTGAACACACCACCGATCCTCGAAGCAGCATGTACTTGAAGAGGCAGAATGTAATTATTTACAGAATTAGATTATGTATGGGAACTATCCCAGTTACATAGGCCATGATAGTCGCTGCCCTCGCTGGCCTAGATCGCAGGATCTTTGGACCTCGGGCCTGAAGAAAAACCTTGGCCCTGTGTACTGTGTCGTAAGGCTGAAATTCCCAGGAAGAGTTGCTTGGGGTCAGCAAATCTTCACGAGAGGGGGACATCTGAGCGATCTGAGGCAACCCCTCCTGCCTATCATACGCACACAGATATGTACACAAAGCAGCGACATGATGCAACTCTGGAAACCCACCTGTCACTCCCGATGGGGCAGTCACCAGGAGAAGAGCGCCGAAAGCGGCAAGTGCAGCAAACGAACGAATCAGGCAGCCGAAAAAAGGTTGGGTCGGCAGGCGGCAGGGCCCGATTGACCCTGGGCCTCTTGCGATGCGCCTGCTGTGCCACGCGGTGCCACGTGGGCTGCCCCGAGTTAGCGTGGAATTTCTGGGCCTTGCGCCTAACTCTCTCTTGCGCGGGCCCCTCCGCCTCCCACCGTTCCCCCAAGCATCGCATTTAACATCTCCTCTTTCTTTCTCTCTTTCCTTGTCTCCCTAAAACTCCCATCCGTCGTCCTCTCTCTACTCTTACACTCCCTCACAATGGCCCCCATCACTGTCAAGAAGATCTGCTGCAGTGAGTACTTTTACAGCCCCCAGAGCGCGCCGCTCCAACCCGCACACCACCTATCTTCTATCTCCCTCCATGCCCCTTATCTCGTCATTATCCCCCGCTGCCTTTCCTTATCATCCACACCCATCTCTTCAACTTCTGCGCATCTCTGCCAACTGAACGCACGCTGACCACGCCTTTTCTCCTCTCCAGTCGGTGCCGGTTACGTCGGTGAGTCACGCTTTCTTTACCGCAGTAGACGCGTTGTTGACTGATCATCTTTCCCTTTCAGGTGGTCCCACTTGTGCTGTCATGTGCGCCTGCTTCTCCTCTTTCCGACTGGCTGATTTACTGACGCGTTTGCTCTTTTCTTCGCGTGTCACAACAGTGCCAACAAGTGGTGAGTTTTAGTCTCTTGCAACTTCGCGTACCTTCCGAGATCCTCCGTAAACATCCCTTTTCAACTTGACTTTGCAAACGTCGCATAGCCTTGTGCCACTTCCACCCTCCTCTTCTTGATTCCGCTTGATACATTAACCATGCACGGACACTGCTGACCCCCATGCGCAGCCCCAACATCATTGTCACCATCGTCGACCTCAACCAGCAGCGAATCGACGCTTGGAACTCTGACCAGCTCCCCATCTACGAGCCTGGACTTGACGAGGTCGTCAAGGCTGCCCGAGGCAAGAACCTCTTCTTCAGCACTGACGTCGACAAGGCCATCGAGGAGGCCGAGTAAGTGCTGCTCCACCGGCCGTGTCGCCAGCACTAATACATCCTTAGCCTCATCTTTGTCTCTGTCAACACCCCCACTAAGAAGTCTGGTGTCGGAGCCGGTTACGCCGCCGATTTGAAGTGAGTCGTCTGCCTTGATCGCCCCAGCCACTGCTAACTCTCCCCAGGTTCCTCCAACTCGCTACCCGACGAATCGCCGAGGTCGCCAACTCCTCCAAGATTGTCGTCGAGAAGTCTACCGTCCCCTGCCGAACTGCCGAGTCTATGCGAACCATCCTTGAGGCCAACTCCAAGCCCGGATGCCACTTTGACATTCTCTCCAACCCCGAGTTCTTGGCCGAGGGTACCGCCATTGCCGACCTCTTTGCCCCCGACCGTGTCCTTATCGGTTCACTCCAGACCCCCCAGGGTCTCGATGCTTGCGAGGCTCTTGCCAGCGTCTACGCCAACTGGGTTCCCAGAAACCAGATCCTCACCGTCGGCCTCTGGTCTTCCGAGCTCTCCAAGCTCGCTGCCAACGCCATGTTGGCCCAGCGTATCTCTTCCGTCAACGCCCTCTCTGCCATCTGTGAGGCTACCGGCGCAAACATTGACGAGGTCGCCTTTGCCGTCGGTAAGGACTCGCGAATGGGCCCCAAGTTCCTCAAGGCTTCCGTCGGTTTCGGTGGTTCTTGTTTCCAGAAGGATATCCTCAACTTGGTCTACCTCTCCGAGTCTCTCCACTTGCCCGAGGTCGCCAAGTACTGGAGGGCTGTCGTTGAGATGAACGAGTACCAGAAGGACCGATTCTCCCGAAAGGTCGTCGAGACTCTCTTCAACACCATCACTGGCAAGAAGATTGCTCTCCTCGGTTGGGCGTTCAAGAAGGACACTGGTGACAGTAAGTCGAGTCAAGCTGTCTCCGTGGCATGAGTTAACATTCCGTCCAGCCCGAGAGTCCCCCTCCATCTCTATCGCCAACCACTTCCTCTCCGAGAAGGCCCGTGTGTCCATCTACGACCCTCAAGTCACCGAGTCTCAGGTTTGGCTCGACCTCACCGAGTACGGAGACATCCCCGCCGAGCCCCTCAAGCCCCACGTCAACATTGTCAAGTCTGTTGAGGAGGCTTGTGCCGGTGCCGAGGCCATTGTCATCTGTACCGAGTGGGACGAGTTCAAGACTCTTGACTGGAAGAAGAGTACGTTTTACACACATCTATAATTGGGTATCTTTACTGATTTGCCGTGCGACAGTCTACGCCAACTGCCCCCGACCCGCTTTCGTCTTTGACGGCCGACTCATCCTCAACCGAAAGGAGCTTACCGACATTGGTTTCAAGGTCGTCACCATTGGTACCGGCGACCGAGTCTAAGGTGGTTCCCAGAACCATCTGGCCGTTGTATTCTTCTGTATAACCTACCCATATACTCTTTTTTCTCCCCATCCTAGATTCACGCTCTTTATATATATATACGTGACAGAAGAATATATATAACTCTTTTTTTGTCTCTTCTCTTTCCGGTGTTTGTGGAATCCAAACTTGTTTCAAACATTCATATCAATAGCCTCGGTAGAATCATGAATTGGCCTTTCATGGACTTTTGAATATTATTAATTGGAAGCAGGACAATTGGTCCAGGGCAATAGGCAATGTGTATGCGCTTGGTCCATAGCGCTGCCACAAGCGCGACCAATTATGATACAGAAAGCAGAGGGCAGACGCGTCGCGTACTCGCCAGTGTTTTATCTGCGGCCAACCGCAAATTGTCTTTTGTCACTTGTGATCCCCTCTCCACCAACCGCACCATACACCCCACAATGTCTACAGAGATCGCCACCGTCTCTCTCGACACATTCCTCCTCGACCCCTCTTCCCCCGCTGCCTTGGAACAAGCCCGCCTCGCCGCCGAGTCCCTCGTCCTGACTGGCGCGCTCATCGTCAGAGATAGCAGGGCACCGAAAGAGGCGAATGATAGGTTTTTGGATCTTTTTGAAGACTACTTTTCGCAGGATGATGAGGTGCTCAAAGACGATGAGCGGCCAGAGTTGGGGTTTCAGGTTGTAAGTACCCCGGCTGGGACACAAGGTGGACTTGTAATATGGGAGTACAAAGCTGATTGTACGTTAGGGCGTGACACTTGAGAACACTGAGAAACCGAAATGTTCCTCTGATGAAGGCTGCAAAGCTATCATAGCCTCTCTCCACCCTTCTGAGAGACCAGAAGACCTCGAAGGCTACAGCGCCGATCCCAAGTGCCGGTGAGCCTTTCGTCCCCTCTCGTCTAGATCTCCGTCATGATGGCACAGAATGCTGACGCTCCTAATGGACAGCTTTTTTCACAGGATGTCACAGGACCCACCATACGAATCTGCTTTCCCGACGCTGGACGCACCGAATGTGACGCCCAAGGCTTTTGAGGGGACGTGGGAAGGGCGGGTGAATGAGTGGGGGACGCATATGAAGGAGGCGTAAGTCGCGGCATCTGCTCTCGCATGAGATTTTGGGAGCTGATGGAGAGTATGGTTCAGCGTTGAAGGAGTTTCTCGGATGGCGGCAAAGGGGTTGGGTCTGGAGGAAGGGGCATTCTTGAACGCTGGGCGTTATGGGTATGTTTCTGCGTCTTGTCTTGGTGCTGGGTAGCTCATCTTCAGGTAGATCCCATCTCCTTGCCCCGACCGCTACCGACCTCGACAAGTATGGAAAAGTCAACACGTAAGACGCTCGACTGGCATCATTCGACACAGTAGCTGAAATGGAAGACAGGATCTACGCCGGGTTCCATACCGATCTCAACTTTCTGACCATACACGGCCAGTCTCGGTACCCTGGACGTACGTATACCTGCTTGCGCTGTTCGAGATGAGTCGCTGACAGACTATTCGTATAGTGCATATCTGGGCGCGCAATTCCGGCAAAAAGATACAGGTCAAGATACCACCAGGCTGTTTACTCGTACAGGCAGGCAAGCAGATGGAATGGCTCACTGGCGGTCTTGTCAAGGGTAAGTCGGAACGCACTACAGACGCTATAACATCGAACTGATGGTATATAGCGGGCTATCATGAGGTTGTCTGTACCCAAGCTACTCTGGATGTGAGTTGGTATCCATCTTCAGGCTCACGTTCACTGACGAGGCTTTAGACGCTGGTGAGAAGACAAGCCGAATTTCCTGATAGACCTTCCATCCGTGTATCATCCACCTTTGTACGTCTGTCTCATACGTCGAGTCGTCTTTGACTCACTCGGTGTCTACAGTTCTGGCATCTTTCACCAGACTTCAAGTTGTCCCCCATCCCAAGTTTGAGATCAGAAGCCGAAAAGAGGTTTGGGGAACAGGAAGACTATGGAGAGATGCTTGTAGGGGATCAAGTGAGACGGTGAGCCTTGAGTATGTTTTCGCGTACAAGTTTACTAAGATAACTTGATAGCGAGCTGGGTCTCATTGCACTCATGTCATAAGCCACTTCATGAGATGGACACTCGTCAACACTCGTTTCAGCGACACTGGACCCCTCTGTGGATTGTTGTAATTTACGTCGATGCATCCCTTGTCAACACGCCGATCAAGACCAGCATTACTATACTACACCTGATTTCATTTGAGTATCTTCACACGGAACTTGATCCGAATATCAGGCCTCGAGTGACCAGCAAGTTGGCTGATAGTTGTGCATACCTTCAAACACAGTAGCTGTGCCCTCCACAGCCTCTCCCTAGACGCCTGTCTATCGACCACGATGCATCATTGATGTAGCCCCCTGTCGCCAATGTCAGATAACCATACCACACATTTCAGGACCTTCTAACGCACTACCGCACACTCGTCCGCTTTTCAACCATATCGGCCATAACATCTCCATCCCCCGTTATCAACGCTGCCACAACCCCCTCCCAGTCCCCGCCCGTCTTCTCCTGGCTCAGCTTGAACCGGCCTTCAAGCTTGGTAAGAGCAATATCGATCCCAATAATGCCCTTTTTCAGAACCTCCACATAATTTTCCGGGGCATCCCCCAACTGCCAAGGCCCACCTCCTTCCTCGCCCATACGCCGCAGCATCGTCCTCTCTTCCTGGATAGACAAGTCTGTCAGAGCTTTGGTAAGGAAAGTGCCGGTGAAGGGGTTGTTGGCGTGGTAGATTGTGGTTTTGCCGTACGCTTGTACGGCGGCATAGTCCCATGTGGGCACAACTTTGCCTGACTCTGGTTTGGTCTGCTTATAAAACTTGGGGGTGACGTAGGAATGCACAGGTGCGGAATAGACCACTAGAACTTCTTCTTCCAAAGTATCTCTTCCCTCCGCCGAGAGCGCGAGGGCATCGATGATGGCCTTCGTCTGGGGGTTGGTCCTCGCCATATGCGCTTCCAAAGTCCCTTTGTCTTGAGGATTTTCGGGGTCGACATCGAGTACGAAGGGGACGTGGGACGTTTAGAGAGTCGGGTAAGAAGGAGGAGGGAGGGCGGTGGTAGGCCGAGCGGGTTTTGGCGGATGAATGTTTGGGGGATGGAGATGGAGTGTTCGGCGTGGGCGGGTGTGAGCTGCATGGTGCCGAGTGAATGGGGGGGATGAGGTTACAAGGAAAGGGAGATGGGCCAATTGATGGCCGTGGCTTTGGCGAGAAAACCTCGGGAAACCGAGGCGGCTGAATCGACTCGTACAGGCGCCGCATATCGAGGCTGACTCTGGGCTGGACGATACTACCGCTTCACCTGGCCCCATCAGTCATGAGCCACAGGCCCGCAGGCCATAAATGAAACGGTCATAGTCTATGCTATTCGCCGGCGCTACAGACACACCCCTGCACCGTCCAGAGATCCAGAGAAGCGGTCCCCAGATAAGGGCGGTATCTATCCCAATCAGCGCTATCAGCGGGCATGTCCGAGGGTCACTTGCGCGCCATACCAGAGTCCAGCTGATAATGACGGTATCTATATGCATAAATAGCCACACCCCACTGGCCCACTGGCAGCACCATCCTGGCAACTCCCCCACTCCCATCATGTCCCACCACCTGGACGACGAGAAGGGCGCTTTCGCAGACGAGCCCTCTGCTAGCAGTAAAGACCTTACCACCGTCGTAGAGCAAGATGTCCAGATCGAGTATGATTTCACCGAGGAGGAAAGCCGCCGGCTGGTACGCAAGTTTGACTGGCACATCCTCCCTCTCTTATGGTGTACGTCCACCCCCATCTTCCCTACCTCGCAGCTCGTAATAAGTCACTGACGACCCGTGAACGGCAGGGGGCTACCTATTCAACTCTCTCGACCGCTCCAACGTCTCCAACGCCAAATCCGACGGCATGACCACCGACCTCTCCTTCCCCTCCGAAGGCTACTCGCTCATGCTCACATGCACCTTTATCCCCTTTTGCTCCCTCGTCATTCCCGGTGTCATGCTCACGCGCAAGATCGGGCCGAGGTGGACGGTGCCGGGGTACATGATTGGGTGGGGGAGTATGGCGATGGTTAGTGCGGGTTGTAAGAATTTTGGATCGGTTCTGGCTGTGCGTTTACGTGAGTGTAATAATTTCAGTACTGGGGGGAGGCTGACGAAGAAATAGTGCTAGGAGCGTTCGAAGCCGGTTTCGCAGCGAGCCTGATCTTCTACCTCACCACCTTTTACACCCGAGGCGAGCTCGGTAAACGTATCGCCATCTTCCTCTCCTCCACGGCACTCTCCGGCGCCTTCTCCGGGCTCATCGCATACGGCGTCTTCCAAATGGCATCCCCCTTGCACGGCTGGCAGATCTTGTTTTTGATCGAAGGCGCTTTCACGGTAGGCGTGGCGGTGGTGATGGCGGTGATGCTACCGTGGTCGATCGAGTCGGCGGGGTTTTTGAGTGAGAGGGAGAAGGAGGTGGGGAGGCTGAGGATTCTGAGGGATGGGAGTTCCGAGACGGGGACGAGGTTTAATGCGAGGGCGTTCTTTGGGCCTTTGAAAGATGCGAGGTTCTGGGCTTTTGCCTGCATTGGTACGTCCCCTTCGCAACTCTCCCGCATCTCAGCTGACGTCAAGTAGCATTATCCTACGGAACCGCCGCCGCCATGGGCAGCAATTTCCTCACCCAAATCGTCTCCCGCTTCCACTACTCTACCGTCAAAACCAACCTCTATACCGTCGCGCCCTATATCACCGGCACCCTCGTCCTCCTCATCACCTCCTACTCGTCCGACCATTACCGCGAACGCACCTTCCACCTTGCCTCGGCTTTGGTGCTGGTGATGGTAGGCTGTGTGATCCTCGTGGCGGTGCCGGTGAGTAGTGTGGGGGTGGGGTATTTTGCGGTTTTCTTGATTACGGCGGGGGCGTTTACGCCGTCGGTTTTGTTTCATACGTGGCATCAGAATAATGATGCGACAGAGGATGGAAGGGCGTTTAGGATTGCCACTTTTAGTACGTCCCCTTCCCTTCCTCTGAACACTGCGCTGACGTTACCCCCAGCCTTCCTAGCAAACGCAGGCGGTATAGTCTCCGCCAACATATTCCTCGACAAATGGTCCCCGGCCTACATCATCCCCCTCGCCATAACCTGCGCTCTCGAAGCTCTCGGAGTCATGCTCATTGTGAGTCTGGGCATGTGGATGCGCTGGGATAATAGGAGGAGGAACAGGGCGCAGGGGGTGGAGTGGGGGAGCGGCGATGTACCGACGGAGGTGTTGAAGGATGGGCCGAAGAATCCAAGTTATAGGCATTTCATCTAGCTCTGAGCAGATGTATGAAACGTGTTGTTGAAGCTAGAGGGTAGTATGCACTCGAGGCGCTGCGAGCCAATGGCGCTCGGGGGAAACGCCATCTCCGTAAGTTGAGCGGAACCAAAGTGGTGATAGAGGTTGATAGCGGCGATAGCCGATGGAGATGTTTCGCGCGGCCCGGCCGAGAGGCTCCAACGTCTTGAAGAGCTGCATACCGTGGTCCTGCTCTGTCCTCATGTATACATCCCCAACCTCCCCCTCTCCCATGCACCCTATGCCTGACCACGGGACACTGGACGGCCCTCACCGCTGGGTGGGCTGGCACTATCTGTTGAATTAGCGCTCATCTCTTATCATTCGGCCCAGGCACCAGGGCGCGCGGCTATTTTGACCACCACAATTTTGGAGAGAGCGCTTCTTCATCGTGCACAGAATAATCCATTGCATCTTATTTCCATCTTTCTCCATCTCCTATTGCTCCTTTCCCATTCATCTTATCACTCTCGTCCCGATGCCCAAGACAACGCTCATCCGCAACGCTTCTCTCGTCGGCTACCCCTCCGGCTCCACCTACGACGTCTTGGTCAAGGACGGCACCGTCGCCAGCATCACAGAGACGGGGGGCAAAGAGCCTCAAGCCGACGAAATCATCGATGCCAAAGACTCTGGATCCCCCTGGGTCGCCCCCGTAAGCCCCTCCCCCCACTTTCTGCACCCCACTAACTCTACGCAGAGTTTGGTGGACTGGCACACCCACACCACCCTCAACGCCCTCCACTCTCACCGACTCGACCTCCAAACCGCCAAATCCGCCCAAGCGGTCCTCGACCGCGTTGTCTCGGCCTTCCACGATCCCAGATACGCCGCCGTCAAAGGTTGCAGCGATTTCACAGGGATCAACATGCGCAATGCCAACTGGCCCGATTCTGAGCTCCTCACGCGCAAAGCTTTGGATGAGATCTCGACGAAACGCCCGATTTACCTGTTTTTCAATGGGTACCACTCGATCTGTGCGAATTCGGTCGGACTGGAGCTTGGGGGGTACGAGCCGGAGGGGCATAGTGGGTATTTGTTTGAGGATGAGGCGTTTGCGATGGCGAGGGTTATTGGCAAGGTGGATGTGGATGCGATGGATGAGTGGATCGCGGATGAGTCGAAATATGCTGCGTGTGTCCCCTTTTTGGTTTGAGTGTGTGGGGTACTGACGCTACGGCTCGGCAGGTCGCTCGGGGTGACAGAGATAGTTGACCTGGAATGGGATCTGGGTATCCCCAACTGGCAACGCCGCTACGGCAAAGGCTTCCGCTCCCTCCGTGTGCACGTCGGCATGTACACCGAGCACCTCCAATACGCTATCGACCGCAACCTCAAATCCGGCGACCCTGTCCCCAACACCAACGGGCTCATCACCGTCGGCCCGTTCAAGGTCGTCACCGATGGCTCGCTGGGGTCGCAGACGGCGTACTGCCATGATGCTTACCCGGGTTCCAAGGATAATTTCGGGATGGTGACGTATGAGCCCGAAGCGCTGGCAGAGCTGGTGAAACGAGGGGCGGATAATGGGTTCAAGATGGCCATCCACGCCATCGGCGACCACGCCAACCAACTCACCCTCCAAACCCTCTCCCAAGCAGAGAAGATCCTCCCAGGCTCTACTATCGAACACGCCCAGCTCCTCTCCCACTCCGACCTGCCCCTCTTCAAATCCCTTGGCATCACCGCTTCCATCCAGCCTTGTCATCTCGTCGATGACCGGGACTTGTGCCACCAGTTTTGGCCGGGGAGGGAGCATAGGGCGTATGCTTTTGGGTGGTTGGTCGAGGCAGGGGTACCAATCAAGTTGGGAAGCGATTGTCCAGTGGCGCCTCTACAGCCATGGGAGGCTATGGCCGTCGCCATAACCCGCGCTGGGAAAGGGGAAGAACACAATCCGTTCTGTAAAGAGCAGATCATCGAGCTGGAAGTAGCGTGGGCGGCATCGACTTCTGTGAGTCACTTTCATAGCCCTGTCCCTTGTTTTTCTGTGCTGATGATATGGGCGTAGAATGGCAAGACGAAACTTGAAGTTGGCGACAGAGCAGATATCATCCTTATCAGCGCCGATCCTCTTGGCTGCAATGCCGCTGGATTGAGAGAGATGAAGGTTGGGGGTACGATGCTTGGTGGGGAGTGGACGCATAGGGCTTTCTGAGCTGAGGAAGGGGTGGTGAGAGTGATAGGGCGCTGGGGGTCGGAGTTGGGACTTGAGGGATTGTTCGCATTTATAGTTGTTGCATGGATTACCTTTTCTTTTGCTGGCGCAAATATCCTTATGATTCCCTATACTGACCACACCGGCCTCCAGGTCCTCGGCCCCTCAGTCCTCCCGTCAATCATCCTCAACAATGTGGCAGGAGAGGAAGGATCATGGAAAAGACACCCGCTTAAGAATCTGGAGCCTCCTTTTTTAACATGATCATCCAGGCACGGCTGTTTAGATAACCTTGGTGCTGCTGTTGTCTTCTGGTCCATCTCCACCTTCATCTCGACTCCTTGCTTCTCAAGTGGCAGGGGACACGGCAAAAACTTTCACCCACAAGCTCTCAATCCCATGAGCCCTTCCAACCAACAAGATCAGCAGGCCGGATCACAGGAAGCACGCGTCGAGCTGACAGCATCCGGCCGACCGAGGAGGAAACGAGTCCGCACAATAACGGGATGCAGAACGTGTCGTGCTCGTAAAGTTAAATGCGACCAAAAGAGGGTGAGCCATGGCCCGATGACCGCTCAGATCGCTAGGGTAGTAGCTTACTGTGGGATTTGGCAGCCGAAATGTACACATTGTACGCGACATCCGCTCAGAGTGTGCGAATATGAATTTGAGGAGCACAAATCGCAAGAGGGCGAAGCTAGTCCTAGAGGTATGGTAGGTGCGGTGATACAAAACTGCAAGCGAGCGTTGACTGACAACTGAAATAGGACGATGGAGCGCCAGTCACTAGCAGTGCTCAGACCACTCTGGATCCCAACGCACCCGCCTCGTCGGCACATCTTTTACCAGCCCAGTACGAAGAGTATCTCGCAAAGAGGGAAGTATCTCGAGCCATGGCGATAGAGCTGTCAGAGCTGTATCTCTTGCAGTAGGTCATTACTCTGAAAACATGGATCTTTCTCGGCTCATGTAATTCCAAAGGCCATTGCCATACGATACGGCTTCTCTCGCGGAATCGTTCATCACAAAAGTAGGCTACATTCCTCACCAATTTTGCCTTTGCTCATACTTTTTGTGTCAGTTCCCCGTGTCGACGTATACAGACTTTTCATCCCTCCTTCAGTTCCACGCCTCGCTCGTGCGTCGATGCTTTTCCGTCCTCGCAGAGGACCACCAAGCCCGGCTTCTCTGTACTGCCACCGCGCTCCTCACCTCCACGCCCTCCCCATCCTCGGCCAGCATCAACAGGCCGAGCCTCCTGCCCTCCTACATCCACCAAATCAAATCCAAAACCGACAACATCATCACTGGCAAACTCGCTGGTGTTGGCTTCACCCTCCTGCTCTGCGAGGTTCTTCACCCTCACCCTCACCCGCACCCGGCCCCGGCCCAGGATCCGGCTCGGGCTCAGCGAGGGATGTGGAGAGACCAGATCAAAGTGATGGTAGACCGCTCAATAGAGCGCGGTGGGCCCGGTTGGAGTATAGGTGTCGCTCAGCCGGTGGTGGGCTATCGCGGGGGAAAGCTGGAGAATCGCCAGCCATTGTCGTTTGTGCTGTATGCGGAGGTTGCAGCTGTTGTCGAGTTGTACGGTGCGTCGTCCGCATTCATCTTTTTTCTGCCTTGTTGGTTCTGATAAGGAGTCTAGCGTGTTTGACAGATGGGACTATACCCTTTTTGCTGAGTTCACACGGACACTGCTCTGAAAAAGTCCCATGGCTCCTCGCTTGCCGCTCTGCTCAGATGAGAGCTTCGGCGTTGATACCGGATACGATCGAAACAATGTTTGGGACTCCGCGTATCCTCATGCTCGCTTTCGCCGGAGCTGTGACACTTGTCGCCAAGAGGTTGGACGTCTCCTCCAGCGGAGTTGGCGGGCGAGAAGAAGGGGAGATGGAAAGGGAGCAGTTGGACTTTGAGGTACTAGCGTTTAGGAGCGAGTTGGAGCTCGTTTGGCCTGGGAGGTTGGAGAACAGGCTGGACGAGGGGAGGGTCAGGTATGGCGGGGTGAGTCTTGATGGGGTTACGAGGCGTGGACCATAAGCTTACCATGGTTCGACAGCGCATATGGCGCCTCGCCACCTTGATCCTCTTGATCACCCAAGCCCAACATAACTCCTTATTCTCACACGACGTCACATCCAAAGTCACTCGCGTCCTCGAGCTCTTGTCCGAGGCTCTCACAAAAATCGGGTTTGTCCTCCTCTCTCCTTCCCCTCCTTCACAAAAGAAAAATGATTGCTGATGGATGCTTGTAGACATTTGACGGGATGGCTCTGGCCTCTTCTCATCACTGCTTGTGCGTGTACAGACTTGTACCAGAGACAGGGATTTGTCGAGTTGCTACGATGTGCAAAAGGTCCTATAGGGGACCGAGATAATTCGGATATTGCTCATCGTGTATGTCCCCTTCCCCGTCCCTTCTCCTTCTCCTCCATCTCCTTATTCCTCTTCAGGAAACAGTAGATGATGATGGTTGACTTGAGCTGGCAGATACTTACGTATGTCTGGTTTCGGCATGATATGGGACAAGAGGATTATCATATCCGGGAAGCTATCCGGGATGATCCTACGCTCGACGTCTTGTTGTTATAGGTTTGGGGCGAGCTACGTATAGTAAGAACGTTGATTGTACTTGTAGCTGTACGAGTCGGATATGCCGGATGTTAGAGATACATGTAGCTTCCAGAGGCCAGATTGTTGGGTTCGCTATGTAGAGGCCCGGCGGCGGTGGTTTGCCTTCTTGTACAATTTTGTTTTGCTGTACTGCTGGCCGATCACTAAAGTACTGAGATAGCCACTGAGTACTGAGGCCGAAGCCGAGTACTTTCAACTTGGCCGAATCACATTCCCCGCAACCAGTCATGTGTCAATTAACCTTTTGAGGCCTTTGTTGATTTCGCCGGAACTGCGCAAATATATGAACGTGCTCTGCATGAGCAACCCAATGGGCCCCATGCCCTATGCACCATGGAATGCGACGATATTATTGTCTTTCATTTTTGTTCGGAGTTGGGAGCGCTGGCAATCGACAGACGGCTGTTCGGGTCGGCAGCTATTATGCAAAACGAGATTAACGAGGACGATGCCGTGAAGGATCCACAATCGATAACACGATCCCGTCCACCGACAACCGACTATCTCTTCATCAACGGCTGTTGGCTTCGTACGCAGCACGCAGCCGTTGTTGGTGCTCCTTCTCCAGTTTGCCTGGCTCCTATGCGTTGGGCACGGTTCAGTAGCGTTGTAGCGTTTGAGGCAGGATAGCTCCCGACTCCCAACTCCCAGGGCGCCGGCCGCCGCTGTTGAGAGAAGGGTCTACAGTACAGCCCATGATGGTACTCGGGTCTTTTATCACTTTCGCAAGTTCATACCCATGCTCATGCTCCACATCGCTGCGTTGTCGGCGAATGATGATTTCTAGCCCCAGCGATACCCCCCCGGGCCCGATGGATGCTGGCGAGGGAACCCTGTAAGGGTGCGAATGCGTGCTGGCAGTGACAACCGACATCCGACCCCTTAGGTGATGGTGACGGCCTTTCCCTCCCGCATCGCTCCTCCAAGAACACTTTAAAAGAGCCTCTATGCCATCTCCTCTGCTTCCCCCCTCACACCCAGAGTCGACGCATCCACAGCCATGCCACCATCTCCCTCGCATGTCCGATTAAGGTTCGCCTCCTCGGCGATTAGCGCAGACGCCCCTGTCAAGCGTCAAACACTCCTCCAAGCCGTCTTTTCCTGTGTCTCTCTTCGCCTCCTCAATTCATCCCACGAGCCAGACAGATGGATTCCAAGTATCAGCCAGGCGGATCACACGGCCCGTCGCCGTACGCCAGGACGACGCTCGTCAAGCGGCCCCGCGAGGCGTAAGTCGCGCTTTTCGAGGATTTTTTTTTTTCGTCCGTCAAGTCGCCAAGCTCATGATTATCTTGCTTCAGCTGTGTCAACTGCCGTGCTCTCAAGGTGACACCGCTCAGAAGAGGCTTATCGAACAATGCTCATACATCTGACAGACGCGATGCCTGCCGTGTGCTGACAAACCGCTGACCTCGAAAGACCCGTGTGCGCGGTGTACCAAGTATCGCCTGGATTGCGACTATGTCAGAAGACCGCGAGGAAAGTGAGTAACAGCGAGGTGTACGAAGTTATTCGCTAATTAGATGCAGGCCAAAAGACGAACAACAAACCCCAGAACACAGTAGCAAGTCTGAAGGCCGGACGTCATTCTCCCAATCTCATTCCCAAGGCTCGCCCAGCAGCAAACATGCGGTCTACCCGCCTGGGCCTACAGCCGCAGTGCCCATGAGCATGCCTGATGTTAGGCGACACGAGTACATGGCGTATCAGTCGAGTGAGGCGTTCCCACCGGGCGGTATAATGTCGTCAGAACGTGCCAGCTATGAAAGATCCGGTAAGCGCGGCCTTGATCCTCTTTCACGGCTTTGCTCACCAGAGTCCAGCAGGATGGGGAGTTAGCCCCCAGACCCAAACGTCTGGCTCATCTGGCTACGCAGACAGTTTCAACCGCACCCTCCAACCACCAGCGCCCCACGCCTATCCCCAACCCGAACCACCCTTTCCATCCTACCAACAACCCTCCTACCCGCCCGAACCGCCCATCCACCCGCAGCATCCGTCCTATTCCCAGCAACATGAAGCCCTCCCCACCCATCTCCCGCCCATGCTGCCTCCTGCTTCCGCCAGCAGCGGCCGACGGTCCCTGGCGATGGACCTGCCGGACCTGATGAGCAACACCCATTATCGCTCAGGCGCATACCCGCCTCCGCCTCCCCCGCCTGTCCAACTACCCCCCATCGACGCCGGCATGTCACAAAGGGCGTCTATCACCGGTAGCAAAAGCGCTACGCGCAAGAGTCAATCGTCCTCGACGCCTTCGTGGACGTCGTCGGATAAACGCCGCAGGGCAGGACAGCTCAGTACGAATATTTTGGATTATAGTGAACCGAGGTTGGACAGTGATGGGGGGTCGAGATCGCCTTCTCCGAGGTCGCTTGATAATCCGCGGTCGACGGGGGCGAATGGGCCGTTGTTACCTTCGGTGCATGCTTCGGATGCGACGAGGACGACGACGGTGGTAAAGTCGTCCAAGTCGGGCTCTTCAGAGTCGTCCCTCTCGCCTCTAGAGCTCGGCATGGTCAGTGAATCAGAAGCACAGAATTTATATACTCAGTGAGTCTTCACATGGGTATTGGAAACAATTATTGACACTAGGTAGATTTGCTCAAAATCTATGCCCCGTACTCGCCGGCATCGACGCCGCCTACATCACCTACGACCGCGCCAAATCCTCCGACACATTGTTCACCGCCATTCTCTACGCCTCTGCCCGGTTCTACCACCCCGAAATCTGCCGCCCACTCTACACCCACGCCAACGTGCTCCTCAACCGCATGATCATGGCCGGCGCAGTCGACAAGCCGTCCATCCAGGCACTGATGATTATGGCCTATTGGAGCTTGCCAAATGACAAGTCGGGGTATATGAAGAGCGGGGTGGCGGTCCGGGCGGCGGCGCAGTTGAAATTGTGGAAGAAGGAGGAGAGGCCGTTGCCGGAGAATGAGGA
Organism: Cryptococcus sp. DSM 104548; assembly: GCA_036426225.1. NCBI lineage: Eukaryota > Fungi > Basidiomycota > Tremellomycetes > Tremellales > Cryptococcaceae > Cryptococcus > Cryptococcus maquisensis. Next base: position 142,654 of record CP144038.1, read on the forward strand.
TGAGGCGAGAGAGATTCTGGATGGGGAGAGGACTTGGATCGCGTTATTGAGTGAGTCACATCTCGACTGGGATGGGAGGGGTGCTGACGGGGATGTAGTCATGGATTGCGGGTTTGCCAGAGTGTTTGGACAGCCGGTGATGCTCCCGCCTACTGGGTTTGGGTTTGACGATGCGTTCGAGTGGGCTGCCGAGCACGAACATCTCAACATCCCGGGCGACTTTTACCTGGCCTGGAGTGTGGCGTACATATCTTACTATTTGCTATTGTTGGGAGATACTGACACGCATCTCAGAAACACGCACACCTCAGCCCAACTCCCCGCCACCATCCCCCACACCGACGACGTCCCCGTCGGCACTCTCGGCCAGTCCCTCGAGCTCGCAGAAACCACCCTCGTCAACGACCTCAACCGCCTCGCCCACCGTCTCTCACCAATGTACAGCCAAATGGCAGACATTGTGACGACCATCGTATGCCTGCATATGCGGGCGATGGCTATAGGTATAGAGGGCCCGACGGAGAATGTCAAGGGCAGGGTGATAGAGACGACGGAGAAGCTTGCGAAGGTGTTGACAAAGTTTTCGACAGAGGGGTTGGTGTTCTGGTCGGATATGATCAGTGTCGGGGTTACCATGCCTGGGGCCTTGTTCTACCAGGTGCGCCTCCACATTTTTACTTATATAAAGCTGGACTGACAAAGTGCGGGAACCATAGGCGCGTCAAGCGTTTGCTCCGGCCGATTGGGACCGCATCCTCCCGGCCCTCAAGGACATCATGCAAATGTGCAGCAACATGCTCGGCGCGCACAATGACCACCCGCTCTACTTTACCTATCGATTCTATCGCCGCCTCTTACCCGTCCTGGAGCGCTTGAGGAATGGTCTGGAACTGCAGCCGCAGAATATGCCGGCTGTAGAGTTGGAGTACCCTTATCCTGCTGTGAGTTCCTCTTTACGTTTCTAGAGTGTATTGAAGCTGACTCGGGAGGCAGGTTTTTGGTATGCCAGACTCTTATCAAGATGTGGGTATGTTTACAGACGCGATGATGGGGAATAATGCTGTTGCGGGTATGGGTGATCCTCTCTGGGACTTTATCCTGGGAGCCGACTCGGGCATGAGCCAGCTCTTCCCGCAGATGGGCTGATGGGTTTGTTATGGAATGGACTGGTGAGCGTTGATGGTGCTCGTAATGTCACTTGATCTGGGTGGTAGTTATCTCTATATTCACATACTGCAAATTCTAGTATAATTAAAATCTATACACGGCATGTACAGCACGTACTGAGCTGTACATATTCGCAACCGACTCACCATCTTTCCAAAAGCATATATAGCAGGCGTTGACGAAGGATCGCACAAATATCGGCAATACACAAGACTGCCTGTCCCGCCGCAGCGAATCTTCGGAGGAACGACACGATGAGGTAGGAACTTAGGCCATGGAGGCCCGAGGTCGGCTCGTCAAGGGAAAGGAGGGCTCTGTGTCCATACGTCAGCCTCGAGACGTCAGAATACATGAAGAAGGTCTTACGGCTTGCTGACGAGTTCCACCCAATAGTGAATCTCTTCCGCTGCTCATTCCCTAGCCCAGCGTCGGCAGTCCCAATTAAAGCGTGTTCGATGTCTTGCAGCTCGAGAAGATCGACGATGGTATTCACATAGGCGAATTTCTCCTGCACGTAGTTTAGGGCGAAGCTGAAACAGTGAGGAGACCCTTACCTTATCTGACAGATGACGAGGCTAACGAAGGAGGGCTGAAAACTCCAGACCCTCTCTAACGGTAGCTTGAGGGAGATGGACATTCATCTGCTCGCAATACCCTTTAGCCCGCTGGAACGAGACAGGAAGATGCTTTCCGTTCAACAGGACTTCCCCTTGGATATCGCCTTCCCTCTTTCTGGCAGCGAGGACATCCATCAATGTAGTTTTCCCGGCCCCTGAAGAGCCCATGAGGGCAGTGAGAGTACCGGCTTTGCAGTGACTGAAGACGTTGTCGAGAAGTCTGCGTTGTTGGCCGTTGGAATTGACGGTGTAAGTCAACCCCTTCCAAATGAGAACGGTATAAGACTTATCTTAGCAGCAATTTTGGGGTGACTGACGATCAACTCACGATTTTGTTGCTTGAACATCTGCAGGAACCAATGCCTCTGGCCCACCCCGTTCATTTCATGGAGCTGAATACCTCCCTCCAGCCCATCCTCCTCATCTCTCGAAGCTCTGCCTTTCTGTTGAGCCTGCCGTATATACTTGCCGCCCCCTCCAGGCTTGTACAGCAGTACCGACTTGGTCGATGCAGCAGCAGGTATCTTTTCGATCGCATGCGCACAGAGCACCAAAAAGAAGACCCAGAAAGCGATCAAAGTCCCAAAGTTTCTCCACACATGAACCTTGCCAAAGTTGAGAGCGGAGTTCAGCCACGCGGTCCCGAATAGAGAGACATCGTTCAGCTCAGCACCTTTGATGGCGCAGCCTTGGCTGTGGCTGGCATAGTCACCACCGTTAGGCGCCAAATTGGGCGCCGTGCACCTCAAGGTGAGGCCATCGATCTCGTTGGCCACAATCGCTTTTAGCAAACAGTGGAAGGGATCGATCCAACGTTTCCAAGAGAACCACGGGTGCATTTGAGGGGTGTAGATCAGATACCTGGCGTACTGCATTGACTCAGCATGTGAAATTGCGCTCTCAATCGCAGACGTACCATTGACAATAGAAGAAGCACGAACCCAGAGGCTTTTGAGGCGTTGTTGAAAGTGTCAAAAGAGTAGCCGATGAATCGAAATAACGCGGTGTGCAAAGGGTGGTGCAGTACACAAACAAGAGGTAGGTGAAATAGTAGCCTGGCTCGACCTTGAGGCCCGACATGAGGTACATGATGATGGTAATCATTGTCAACATGACAAAGTAGATTGGCAAGTCGCTCAGAGTCCGGGCAAGTAGCAAGGCGGATGGGTGATACATCGAAAAGCCTTCGTGTTTGAAGAGGACCGCGCGACCCGTGAAGGCGGCTGCGGTCTCACTGAAGCTGATGCTGGAAGGGACTGAATAGCGCGTGAGACAAGGATAGGGACAAAAGTTCGCGAGGATGTACTCACAAAAGAGGGACAGAAAGAGAGTACCCCCACGAAGGAACAAGCCTCCGGTTGACACTGGCATCCTGTAGAACATCTGATGATCGAGACTATCACTCGCTACCGCCAGGATGGGATGTGAGGCAGACTTGCAGAGCCGGCTGGTAGTGATTGAAGCAACAGAGTACAAGGTTCCCACTTTCTCTTCAGGACGTTGCAAAGTCCATTGTTGCGCCCTCTCACCCAGATTGTGATGTGGCGTCTCCGGCACTCGCCGATCTCCTTCGCGCTCATTCAACTTACGTTGGTTGATGTTTCGACAAAGAACCATGACTCAACTTTCGGTTTCAGTAGAGTCAAAAGCGAGGAGCTATCAAGCTAGCAGTGTAGATTTTATGATGCATGGTATTCTTAGGATCAGTCGCCTGATATTTGGTATCGTCATTGCAAGAGCCGGATCTACAGTTGTTTATAAACCTTTTCTTTTGTACCACATACGACTATGCACAATCGTCCTTGAGGGGCTCTCCAAATGAAGCCAGGTCTGGTGTAAAAAGTTATGGGACAGACATATAGATCAGAAGGTCAATGTCTCATCCTCCTGTATCAAGTCAGCTACACCGATCAGAGGTCAACGTGTGACACTCACAAACTCCATGCTTTCTTCCCCAACATCCCCATGGTTCCCTGCAGCAACAGCCGCAGCGCCGGAAGGAGTATTGGATAGCAACCCCTTGAGCCTTACAATCTCACTACACATCCAACATCAGCAATCTCTCGCGCTGAACGGGATAACGATGACGCACTTTTCCAGTTGGGTCACCTTGGCATTGTGAGCCTCGTGCAGTCGAGTGATGGAGGGTGAACTGGGAAGCTCAGCTGGGGGCGAAGCAGGCGGTGTTTTGACCTTCTCCTATGAGTTTATCAGCGACATCCCCAAGGTCCACTGCTCAATTTACGGCAAGTTTAGCAAGAGCAGTCTTCTTCTCCACCCGCTCGTCCTCCAAATCTGATATCAACTTCGCGCTTTCAGTCTTGAGCTTTTCTACCTCCTCCGCAAGAGCCTTCTTCTCCGCGGCAAACTGAGCCTCGCGCTTTTCGGCGGCCTCCTTGGCCTCATCCTGGTGTTGCTCTTGAATGGCTTCCAGAGTCTGGTGGAAAGATGTCTTGTTCATCTCGGCCATCTTCCATGACGTCAGCAACCTACGCCTCACTGCTACCTGAAAAACTTACTTCTCGAGCGCCCTCAAGCTCATCGGTCACATGTTGCAGCTCTCCCTTCACTCTCTTGAGTTCTACCTCAAGCTCTCCACTCGCTTCCTTGCCCTTGCCTTCGCCCTCAGCCCTGACAGTCTCAACCTCACTCTTCAGCCTCTTCACCTCCTCCTCCAACCTTTCCTTCTCCTCCTTGACGTCCTCCAGACGCTTTTGGTGTTGCTCCACCTGTTGGGTCGCAGCTTTCAGCGACAGTTCCAGAGTAGAGACGTCGGACTGGTGTTGTACGGACATCTCGGAGAGAGAAGTGGAATGGGCATTCTGGAGGGAAGAGATTTCGGCGGTGTGGGCTTCGTGCAGCTGACTCTGAGAAGAGGCGATCTCGTTGCGAAGGAAGGCCAGCTCTTGCTTATGTTCGCTTGCAGCAGCAGCCTGACGATTGGATCAGTACTGAATGATTGAAGCGTAGTCTGTCATACCTTGGCGTCTTCGAAAGCAGAGTTGTACCTTTGCTCGAACTCGGCTTTGGACTTTTCAATCTCAGCCTCGAGGTCGGAGATGATCTACCCAGAAGTCAGCTTTGATCCCAGACATTGCAGTCAACGCACCTCGTTTAGACGTTTTTCCTTCTCTTCAGCCTCCTTCCTCAGTCCCTGCAACACCTCAACCTCCTCCTCTACTTCCCTCAACTTTCTCCTCAGCGCCTCAACCTCTTCCTGCCCAGCCTTCTTTTCCGCCTCGAGCCATTCCACCTTCTTCTCCAGCTCTACCGCCTTCTCTCCAGCACCAGCATGGGAAGCGGCATCAACGAGCAAAGCCTCGTGCTTTTCTGTGGCCTCCGAGAGCTGGCGTTGTAAATCGGCGATAGCCTCTGGGTGACGAGAGGAAGATTGGAGAAGGTCGGCGTAGGTGGTGGAGAGTTGGTCATGAGCGATCTTGATGGCCTGGGAGACTGTTAGAATGGTAGCGCTCAGTGAGGGAAAGGCTTACGTCGAGCTCTTCTTTGCTAGCAGCATAGTCAGAAGTGGCTCGAGCGAGAGCCTCGGTGTGGGTAGCACCGTCACCCTTGAGCGTTTCGAGCTCCTTCTCAAAAGTCTAGGGATGACATTAGCGCCGTCTAACGAGCCACCCTACTACTCACAGCCTTAATCTCCTGCGATTTCGCCTCCTCGACCTTTAAAGCATCTCCCTTCTTCACAAGCCCGGCCTCAAGCTGCACGATCTTCTCCTCCAACTCTTGCACCTTCTCGCCAAGGCCAGAAGCATCCGCCATGCTCCTCTCAACATCCGCTTCGCCCTCCTTGAGCTTCTCGTCCAGTGCCTTCCTCTCTGCTTCAACAGTCTCAAGCTGCGCTTGGAGCTCAGCTTTGGAAGACTCTAGAGATGCGATAGAAGATTCGAAAGTCTGGGAAGATGATCGAAGGGACTCGAGTTCGGATTGGGTTGATTCGAGGGTAGTTTGGAGGGACGAAAGAGTATCGGAAGAAGAGGTAAGCTCAGCTTGAGCGGACTTGAGCTGAGTTTGCACAGAGTTGTACTCTGCACCAAGCCTATTATCTGGTCAGCTTACAATCTGCTTTTCGCTCTAAGACGCACTTTTGGAGCTTGGTCATCATCTCGGACATGATCGCCATCTTCTCCTCTTCGGCAGCCTTGATTTGTGTCTCATGCAGTGCCTTTAGCTCCTCCAGCTACTTGAAGTCAGTAGTGAATCCATTCACTGAGGCAGTATCAACGTACCTGACCATCTTCGGCACCAGCCTTCTCGGTGGCAGCCCCAATCTCGGCTTTGAGCTCTTCGACCGCCTTCAGATGCCTAGATCCTCTATCAGCTCTTTAGCCTATCAAGATAACACATGAACTCACTTTTCCTCCAGCTCCACCTTCTCCTGTTCCAGCCCAGCAATCCTTTCCTCATATTTCGCCTTCTCTTCCTCAATCTGCTTCTCCAGATCCGCCACCTTGCCCTTGAGCTCGGTCAACTCTTTTGCACCTCCAGCAACAGCGCTCGGCCCCGACCCAGCTCGCACCTTGGGAGGCACACCAGAGATGGGAGCACGGGTGGTCGTAGAAGGGGCCATACTCGCTCGACTGGCAGCAGGGCGGGTGACATTAGGACGGGTGGCAGCGGTAGTGGAAGTACCCGTGCGCTGAGCGGTGAGAGGCTGTCGAGTGGTGGTTGTGGTAGTAGAAGGTCGGGTGACCCGGGCGGCTGTGGTAGTCGCAGGCTTCACTTCGGGCTTTTTGGCAAGAGTGGACGTGCTGGAAGTAGCAGGCCGAGTCGCTGCAGGACGAGTCGCTGAAGCAGAGGTCGTACGGGCAGACGCAGCGGTGGGCACTGATGGCTTGCTCGCGGCAGGCCTAGCTCGAGAAGCAGTACCAGCAGTCAGAGATGCAGTCGGCCGGGCAGTGCTCGAGCTGGCGGTCCGGTCGGAAGAAGCTGTAGTCGGCCTGGGCTTGACTTCGGGTTTGGTAGCGGTGGATGAGGCACCGGTAGGCCTAGTGGCTGTCGGCTTCGTGGCGGTACTTGCGGTCGGGCGAGTGGAGACAGATGCTCGAGAAGCGTGTGTAGGCCGAGCAGCAGCAGCAGCTGTAGCGCTAGTTGGCTTTGAAGCTGAGGTCGCTGGCTTTGAGGCGGCAGGACCAGTCTTGACTGGAGCCAAAGAAGGCCTGGAAAGACGAGCCGAGGCTGCAGCACCCGTAGCAGCCTTGGACTGAGGGGGGCTGGGTTTGGGAGCGCCTGCTATGTTTCAGCCACGTCAATACGAATATCGGGAGAGATCATCGTGTACACTCACCACCAAACACGCCGCTCTTGAGCACCTTCATCACGCCTGACGCCTCCTTCTTTGGCTCCTCCTTGGCCTCCGGCTCCTGAGCAGTCTCTACAGGCGCAGCCTCTTCTACTGGATCTCCTGTCTCGGCAACAGGAGCATCCTCCTCTTGCTCCACAGCCTTTGCCTCTTCAGGTGCTGTCTCTTTGGCCCCAACACCATTCACGAGCCCCTCAGCTCCGTCCGCTCGGTCCTCCTGCGCCTCTGCCACGTGTTCGTTCCCTGCGTCGGATTGTGCGTCGCCGAGAGTCTGGAGGGTGATGTCCTCTGTGACAGAAGTGTCCGACATTATCGTGTGGCTGCCTTGGTCGCGGTGGAATGGAGAATTGGAAAAGCAAAAAGATGGACCAGCTGCAAAGAACGCCGGCGCGTGCCGCAGACAAGCGACGCGCTTGGTCCCTCAAAGTCAAAACCACGTGACTTTGTTTGGCGTTGGCTGACAGAGAATGGTCTACATAGGGTGCTTGAGCAAGCTTCAGTGCTGCACCAGTGTACAGTACAATGTATCTCGAGATACACAATTCAATTCATCATCCAAGATCACCGTCATCAGCGATGCAAGTCCTCGAGCGCTATACAGTAGTCTTGCAGTCCAAAAGAGATCTCCTCTGCGACTTTTGGATGTCTTTCAAATGATTAACGAAGCTTATGGAGCGCTGGAATGTATTACTGGCAGTAGCCTCTCGCAGACTTTTGTCAAGAGCAAAGATGTAATCGGTCCCTAACTCGACCCAGACCGCGTGACTGAGATTGTCCAGTTTGAACACGCTGGTGGAATTGGGCATATAGTCTCCCCAATGATTCGGTCAAGGTTCGCCACCCCCAATGTCGGCTTTGTACGTCAATAATACAGTCGCGGCCACAGTAGTCATACCTCCTTTATACGCCAATACGAAGAGATCCAGAGCTCGAACCTCTGTGTGCCCCTGGAGAACTGAAGGGACGTTGAAGGACAGTAAAGTCTCCGCAATGCTTTTCAAAACAAGGGCGGAATCCCACTTGAGGGCCAGCAGTATAGCAGCATGGCACGTCTTTACGATTGCGTTCTTGTGCTTCTCCTCTAGAGTGGTCTTACCGTCCTTACCGATGAGCATGGAAAGATAGAAGGCGAGGGCGGAGGAGGTTTCGAGCGCTTTGTCGGAGAGCTCCACTTTTTGAGACTTGTTACTGATAGTGGGAAGAGAAAGCATATCCTTCAAGACGGAACTATGGCGGGATGGTGACATCAGTAGATTGTAACCAAAAATGCAAGAGCCACTTTACCTGTTTGCCATGAGAAGATACCTGGGTACATGGAAATGAACTTCATCACTGCTGACGAGTGTCACCGTGGTAGTTGTGATGTTGGTATCGCCGTTGGGGTTGGTGACCTCTTCTTCCCAATCGGAATGGACTTTGACTTCCTCTTGACTGTCGCCCATGGTGTTCTTGGATGATGTGTAGACGGGTTCGATTAATGTATCTGTTTGGGGAGGTGTAGAGAGAGAAGAATTAGATGCGGAAGGCGGAAGGAATAAAAACAGGCGGAAGGATTAAATATCTGATGTGGCAGACGTACGACACGCTGCAGCCAACCGAAATTGAGCGATCGCGGTCTGATAGTCAATCACGTTCATTGAGAGGTAACGTACCACTATGTACACATCATGCAGTTGCTCCGCCAGGCAATGAAGCCTGCGCTCAAGCAAACAGCTTCTTTCCCTTCAGCCCCTCTAGCTCCCCAATCTAAGACTGCAGTCCCACATCCGCATCATCTCGTCCCTCCGAAGGATCCAGCACCATCCTGCTCCTCTTCTGAATCATGAATGTGTGTCTATCTGCGCCTTGCAATGCCTTGCTACATAAAGTGACAGAGATCGTCGTCGCTAGCATTGAGACTTGCGCTGGGCGAAGCGATGCCCTGCTGTCTCACTCCCGCCGTAATCCCCCATCACACACATTCCCATCCCTCCAGTGCCCTATTTTCCTCCGTTGCCCATAATAACAACCGAAGAACGATCAGCACTCCTTTTGGCACTGCTTCAAAGGAATACGTTGCACATGTACCGTATTCCTCGCTCCGTTGGTTGAAGCCGTACAGCACTGCAACTGAATCTGCTATTGGTCACAGCATTCCATACTTCAGACGGCTCTCTTACTGACTTCTCTCCGCTTAGAGCCAGCCCTGCTACTACAAAGCGACAACGAGCAAGGACAAGAACAGAAACAAGAACGAATCCCGCTCAAGAACCGCGTTGAACGCGCCCAAGCCAGGCGGCGGTTCCCGCACGAGTCTATTTGGGGCGGACCCTGAATCCTCAGCCAATCCTGGGCCTCAGGGCGAGGGACGCGTCTGTCACGCACAACAACTATTGTCCTCTTTCTTTTCTCTTTTTCTTCATCCATCGACTTATATATCCACCGCCCCTCAACTGGCTTGAGCATCCCGTACGTACCCACCCGTGAGTCCCGCCCAGCCTCAGTCCTTTCTTTCTCGGGGGCGAAACACCCCCTCCCCCGTTGTTTGCCCTTTGTCTTTTCCTGCAGACCCTGCGATCTACTGCGGGCTAGCGACCGTGTCCTTTCCTGCGCCTGTCGCTTTGGGCGTCATTGTGTCTCTGAGCCTGGACTCCCCCTCGAAATTACTGCAAGGGGAAAAACAAATTCCCTCTGCTCGTGCCCATCGCAGCGCGCCACACAAGAACAACACCTTTCGCTTTCTATTCTCACCATTGTCTCGAGTGCAAAGCTGACGTGATCTCTTCTTCGACATCCCATCCATCTCTCTTCTGTTCATCTCTTTCGACACTACGGCTCGACGTCTAGACTCCCAACGCTCTTTTACTCACCCCCACGTTCTTTTCACCCCAACGACCCCTCTACGACCTTTTGATTCGACCGCCAAAAAACAATCATAATGCAGCTCACCGCCCTCATCCCCGTGCTCGCCCTCCTCGCCACCCCCGCCCTCGGCGCGCGATCCTCTCTCCACCCCCACGCCGCTGCCCACCGACGCTCGGTCGGCCAGCACGAGCGCATCGCCAATGCCGTCGAGCAGCGACGTGACGAGCTTGCTGCGGCCCACCCTCGAGCCCTCGCCGAGAAGCCCAAGGTCCAGAAGAGGAGAAAGGTCGTTCGACGAGGTACCACCTGCCGAGTGAAGGACACTTCTGCCTCTGCCACCGCGACCGAGAGCGCATCTGCCACCAGCGCCGCCGACAGCGCCGTCTCTTCCGACGCTTGGATTTCGACCACCGAAGCTGCTGTCGCGTCCTCCGCTTCCGAGACCCCTGTCGAGTCTGCCTCGTCTGTCTGGTCTTCCTCTGCCACCGAGGCCCCCACCTCTACCGAGAGTGCCGTCGAGTCTGCGTCTTCTACCGAGGCTGCCTCTTCCAGCGTCGCTGCCGTCGCCGCCTACGAGGTTTCTGTAAGTCGGGATCAATCCCACACAGGTCAATGCTCATTCCATCCAGTCCGACTCGTCCAGCTCCGCTGTGGCCTCTTCTACTTCTTCGGCCTCTACCTCCACCTCCACCAGCTCCTACACTCCCAACAACATCAAGGCTGGTATTGCCGGTGGTGATGCCTACAGCATGATCGGTGACCACATTGGTGCGTGCGCCTTCTTTATTTGCTATTGTACCGTTCTAATTTGTTTGTAGGATGGTGGTACGACTGGAACGCTGTTCCCTCTGGCCACACTGGTTCTGCCGCGATCGGTGTCAACATGCTTTGGGGAGCGTGAGTCTGTCTCGTCAAAGAGAAATAGTGAAAGGCTGATAAGCGTGTAGTGGTACCGTCGACGACACTGACGCTTCTCGACTCGCCGCTTTCCAGGCCATCACCGACACTCCCCAGTGGATCATTGGTTTCGAGGAGCCCGACTGCTCCACCGACGGCTCCTCCAACATCGGTGTCTCTGACGGTACGTCCCTTTTCCTCTCTCAGGATACCTTCGCTGACAGGACACAGCCGTCACCATCTGGGAGAACAACATTGCCCAGTGGAAGTCCAAGGGCTCTCTCCTCCTTTCTCCTTCCATGTGCCACCAGGCCGCTGAGCAGTACATTGGCTGGTTGAGCTCTTTTGAATCTCAGATCTCTACCGACTTTGACATTCTCAACTTGCACATCAACAAGAACAGCATGGACGGTGTCAAGGCCGACATTGACTACTACTACAACAACTTTGGCCAGAAGCCTATCTGGGTCACCGAGGTGCGCTCTCCCCTCTTGAGTTTATGTGAAGGTGTGCTGATGGGGTTGTATAGTTTGCTTGTGTCGATGACTCTACCGACTTTGTCCCCTGTACCGACCAGAACGAGATCAACACCTTCATCCAGGATATCGTCGACCTCTTCCAGGCCGATGACCGAGTCTACGCTTACGCCTACTCTACCGGTGAAGGTCTCTCTGACGAGTGGGCCTTGGTCTCCAACGGTGTCCTTACGTGAGTCCCCCATCTCCAATGAGTATGGGAAGAGCGCTGATGAGATTTTGTAGCGAGTCTGGTCAGACTTATGTCACCGCTCTTGCCAAGTACCACTAAGCATACTGAGCGACCATCTCCATCACATCTCCTATCTGTCCCTAATCTCTATAAATATCTCTAGCTTGCTGTGTCTCCTCATCTCCTGGGATTGTCAGTCCATAGAATGAACTAGATCTCGGGCGTCCTGCATCTGCTATTTCACTTATTACCTTTTGCTCTTTCTCTTGCGTGTCTTTTTTCCTGTCTGTGAGCATGAAATCTGGTATTTCCATGATCAACCTTATACCCCGAACGTTCTGCGTGTGATCTCATGTTTATGCTTGCGATCCATACCAAAATCCTTTCAGGATTGTTGCCTGATACAAGCTGGGCTGAGCTGGTTGAGAATCGATTGCATGGTTCATGAAGGTTACGGAAAGAGAATGTAGCATGAGATGATTGAGAGCGGATTGAGGCCGAGTCGAGGATGGATGGTACGGAGTCTGGCTTTTCACGCCCCCTTCTTGATTCACCATTTGACCGCCTCTGCGACTGTGCTCTGCCAAGTTTCATTCTCGATTCTCTATCGGCCTTAACATATGGAGTAATGCGACAGTAATTATTACTCGGTTCGATTATTAGAATTTCGTCACTGCCTGCCCCTTTCTTTTTTTGCGCTTTTAGACCGCAGAAGACTCAGAAAGCTGAGAAGAACGAGGTGGTATATATCTGGACATGGTCTGGGACATGGAACTTGGCGGAAAACTGCTGAGATGCGGGGGAGGAGGGCGGAATGTTTGTTGCGGCAAGCTCGATGATGGGGGCGCTCTCGTCACCATTGTCTATGTACGTATAGCTGGCTCTTTTGCATAGCATCCTGTTCTTCAGGATAAGATTTGGGCATTATTCCAATCACCCGGATGCATTCAGTTACAATTTCCAATGCACATTTGTGTCTGTAGTGCCGAAGAAGCACGCGACCGACGACGGTCATGCCCGCCCCCTGCCTCCTGCTGCTGGCCACCATCGTCATCTCTGACTTCATCGTCAACATCAACCCATCCATATAGCACATCGCTCCAAGCCCTATCACTTCTGCAACTCATACAATGGTGTTCGCTACAGCTTACCTCGCAGCTTTCCGGCTCCTCGCACTCTCTGGAACACCATGAAATGACGGGCTCGTCGCCAGTGCGCTGGGCAAGCTCTGATGGGTCTACCACTCTAAAGGTGCCACCATGAAAGACCCCGTTCATCATCTGTTCTGAGTCAGTCATGCTTTGCTAATGGTCTATAAGACGAGGCAAACCTCTCTCTCCTCAATCGAGGATTGGTGCAAACCATCTGCAAACATCGCTCTGTCTTCTCGCTCTTTGAAAAGCAGCGCGTGGTTCATCCCATTTCCGCTAAACTCGTGAGGCAAGATAACATGTTGCAGAAGATGACGAACGTAAGAGACGAGAGCCATCTGGCTTGTCAGAGTTGATAGTGCTGACCGGAGTCCTTGACGGTGACGTTTGTAGTCGCTGCAATGATGCGGAAGACCGCCGTACAAAAGTTGAGTGATTGCTTGTTGCTGGCATGTCGTTTTCACTTCCTCTGACCGGTTGTCGTGTTTTAAGATTTCGATACGAGGACTTGTGGCCGTAGGTGAAATATTAACTCGAGTAGTGATTCACAACACCATGATCTGTTATCAAAGGGCCCACTGCTGTTCCTTTCTTGGTGATCTTCTTGGACATCGTGCGTGAAGTCTTCTGGAACTTCTTGCCCTTAAATTCTCACATTGTCACCATTTTCATTTACTTGCAGTCACTTCCCTTCATGTGCAGGAGATCTACCCTTCCATAGTCACCAGCTGAGCCAACATACCTGACCAGATTCTTCTTGCTGAGGAGTTGAGCGAGCACGCCAGATCTGATAGACACGATCGGAAACTGAGAGCCATTTGCGGTAGAATCTCGATGTGTACACTTGAGTCAAGTGGAGGAGGTGATGATAGAACACTCTCCAGTTCTGTCAAGTCACGTGTGGACAGTGGAAAGGTGAAGTTTGCAGAGGTAGTAGAGGATGGTCTGAGGAAGTGGCTAGAGCATGATAAGTAAGCCGTAGTAGTCCTTGGTATGTACTGTTGGATGAATAGGCCTCGCTTCCACCACAAGCACGTACATACTTTATGGACTGTGCGGAATAGTTTCCACAAGGCCACGATTCGCTCATTCAAGAATACCTTCCTCAACAAAGCCGAAACATACTGTCCGTTGACAGGTTATCAATCTTCTTGGCACACCCTATACACCCCGACGGTGCCCCCGAGTCCGTGTATCCGCCATTGCCGTGCCAACGATGATAGGCGACGGCGATTTCCATGCGAAACTGGGTTCTGCGGAAGCGACAAAGGTGCAGCCCGCAAAAACGCTGGCAGAAGTCCAACATATCATACTCGACGGATACCTCTTGGACGAGGCCCCAGAGCTATATATGGCTCTATCTCACTACCACCTCGAGCGAGTACTGAAGAAGAGGCACCAAACGCAATTCGTGCTCAACACGAGGCTCTTTGACACCGAGCATCTGTTCAGTCCTGAGCATAATCAGATCATACGATCAAGCTTGGAAGATACCATGAAGCTCATAGTGCTCGATGCTGCTCAGTTGAGGGCGTTTGCAGACTTGGTGGATGCACTCGCAAAGTGTTGTGGGACAAAGATCGAGCCGGTACCAAAGCCCAGCGACGAGGGTCATCCATTCCACAACTGGCTCACAAAACTAGTAGTGTACAGAGCAGAGATGAAAGTGCACAAAATCAAGACTGTGCACACAAAGAGGGACCTTATGGTCCTGTTCCCCAGTGCCGAATATCTTGAGCTGCGCATGTCTATATTGAATCAACTGTGTCATCAAGAGCACGGCCCTCGCCCTACAAATTCAATCTGGGTGATGGGTACACGAACTTCGGTGCCCTTGTTGGAAACAACGTTAAGCATCTTGTCGTCCGATATGGCGAGGGTCCGCAAGTCCAGATTCAACGCTCAGAGCTCATCGACATGATTGGTGGCAATCTCGAGAGCATAACCTTGATCATGTATGCGGAGCCACACCCCTTTCTTGTCAATCGGAGCCTTACACCAGGAATCCTCGCAAGGACAAGACCGTGCTCAACTTCCAACTGGACCACAGAGAGGACGTTGTAAGCGAATACATGTTCTACCTGAAGTTGGTAACCCTTGACCCCTTGGCTCATCAGTATGCACAGCCGAGGATTGAGCTCTTGGATAAAGTAGCGCAAAGGCTCGAGTGTTGGGTGATTGATCAACCTGAAGAGCCATACGCTGTTGAGATTCAAGTGAACATTCTGATCAAGCCAAGGCAGCGATGATTGCGAGCTTTCCGGAGTTTTGACTTATGTGGACAGCGGACAGGTAAGATTTGTAGAGCTGGACGAGGTATTGGCCAGAGCTTAGTTTAAGACGTGCATAAGAGGGGGACAGTTTTATCTTTCGTCATGCAGAAGAAAAGTATCATTAATCATATCATTATCCTGTATCAGTCATGCTTTTGATTATCGCTGTAAACCACTCCCCACTCCCCTCTATCCTCTACCACAACCCCTACCTCGTCCAGGAACATTCTACAACTCGCACATCGATGGTCCTCACACAATATCCCCGCCTCCCAATCATGTTTCCGTGTCCTTCTCGTCCTCGTCTTACCTCCTTCCTCGTCCGCTTCAACATCAGTTCTCGGTGGGTAACGGCTGTACCCATGGGGCGGCGGACGGCCAGGTAAAGATGCACAGGTACATGTGGTGGGTATGGGAAGATCTGTATTGAATCGGGCGGCACAGGTTATAGACATGTCTGCTGATTCGCTGTTCCGACGTCGATCAGAAAAGGTCCATTGGCAACTACCTGTGGGCGTATGTTTGTAGCTTGTCCGAGCCTGCTATAATGTCCTCGTCAGACCTATCATCAGGAGAAGAGTAATAGGGATACGCACTGACGCTGACGTGGATGGTGGCGACGTGATATGCCGCGTATACAACGCACGAGCCTCGCTCAGTCCACTCGTCGTGATTTGCACCAAAGCCTTGATACCATCACCGATAGAGCTTGCACAGTCTGTCATTGTGGGATATATCCTGAATAAGTCGAAGAGTGCTATAGGATAGAGATCTTGTTGAGAGTTGCAAATGTCGAACCGTTATCTCGGGAAAAGTATACACGCCTTCCGAAAACCTCGTCCTTTGACATGCGCGAAGCAGCCGGTCAGACAACGTGTTGACGCGTGACGGCGCCTTCCAAACTCTGATCATCCACAATCAAGATCAAGTCTGAATCGCTAGAGCCTGATGCATTTCCCCATCTACTCATCTAAATCACTCTAAGCAAACTCGGCAAACTTGCCCTCGCCCTTGGCGCCAAGCTCGGCAACCTTCTCCTTGAGCGCAGCCTTGGCGGGCTCGCCTTTGCCGGCCTTGTCAATCTTCTCCTTGAGGTCCTTGACCTGCTCGGGCTCGAGGAGCTCGACGAGAGAGTCGAGCTCGGCGAGCTGCTTTTCGATGATGGCGGCAGAGGGGGCGGAGCCGGCGGCTTGGAAATAGTTGGACTCGGTGATGACGGTGGCGATAGCCTACAACATATTAGTATCATTTTATCAAGATGAATAGATGCGCACCTTTTTCCACTTTTTCAAGTTTTTCCTAGCAGCCTCCTTGGCCTTCTTTGCAGCCTCCTTCTCAGCCTTGCTGGGCTCATTAGCCTTCTTCTCAGCAGCCTTCTTCTCCTCCTCCTCCTTCTTCTTCTGGTCCTCAATCTTCTTCTTCTCGGCCGGGGTCAAAGCCTTGGGGGCCGCACCGCCCTTCTTCTTGGCCTCTCTCGCCGCCTTCTCCTCCGCCTTGATACGCTTGATACGCGGGTCTACCGCGAGCACAGAGTCCACAAGCTCTCGCAGCCTGGCATTGTCCTCCTTCTTTCTCCTCGCCCTCTCAGACTTGTTCTTCTTTTCCGTGAATCGCTTGTCATCACGCGAGTCGGAACCCTCATTGACCTCCTTGTCGTGCCACTCGAAGCTTCTCCACGAGTCAAAGTTGTAGAAAAAGTTGTAAAAGCCTTCGACGTCTTGCTTGGACGAGTTGAGATCGCCGAAAGCGGGGACGGGCTGGTGCTCGGAGAAACGGCCTTCGCGGCCAAAGACGGCGTTGGCCTGCTTGCAAAAGTCTTCGGGGGAGAGAGACTTCCAGTCGGGGACCTCGTCGTTGATGTTCCAGTCAACAGAGTCGAATTGACGTCGACGCTCATTGTTGGTGAGGGTCTCGTGGGCTACTCTCGTCAGCAAAATCCCTACAAGAACGACACACGGCTTACCCTTCTGGATACACTTGAAGAAAGAGTCGTCCTGACCCTGGTGGTGGCTCGCCTTCTTATCAGGGTGGTGTCGCAACACCTTCCTGCGGTGGGCAATCTTGATATGGTCGTCGGTAGCAGTGTACCTCAAGTGCCCAAGACCGAGGACAGCATAGTGGTCCTGCTTCTTCCACTCTTTCGGGTCGGTCTTGAGCACGCTCTCGTGCTCCTCCTCTTCACCCAAACCGGGATAGAGATCGCCCTCATTAAACTCTTTGCTCTTGGCCTCGGCGGCCTTGGCGCGGGAGGCGAGGACGGCCTCGTCGTCCTCGGCGAAAGAGCGCTGGAGGAGCTGGCGGCGGGCGGCAGAGATGAAGGAGGGTCCGGCGGGGTAGACGGGGAGGGAGGTGGGGGTGGAGGGCTTGGATGGGGCGGGCTTAGAGTAGCCTGCGGGGGCAGGGGTGAGCTGGAGGGGGAGGGTGACGACGGTGGCCATTTTGGATGAATCTGGAGAGAAAAAGAAGCGTTGAGGAATGCCAAAAGTCGACGAAAAGCGTGAGATGAATATTCTTCACGCGATTTGTCGAATTTCTCCCCGTCATACACCTCTGACTTCTCGCGCTTTCACCCCATCTCACTCGATACTCTACCGCCACAATGCAAAGAACACAAGACCCCCTCTCCCAAAGAGCCCTCTTGTAAGCACCCCTTCCATCCCATCCAGTCCCATACTGATCCTGCTCCAGCGTAAAGAACCTGAATTTTCAAATCACCGGTCCCGACCTATACGACCTCTTTGGCAAATACGGCCCCATCCGTCAGATCCGGCTCGGTACCGACGGCAAAGAGCTAAAGACGAAGGGCACGGCGTATGTGGTGTATGAATCGCCGGATGATGCCAAGGAGGCTATCACGGCGTTGAATGGGTTCCATTTGATGGAGAGGTATATCGTTGGTAAGTGTCGTTTTACGTGTAGGCCAGCAGTGGCACCGTGAGGGAGGATGTGCTGACTGGAGTTGGGTAGTGCTGTATCACCAACCGTCGAAACAACAAGCTACGGCACTCGCCAAGGCCGAGCTGCATGCGAGAGAAGTGGCTTTGGCCAAGGAAAAGCAACGGCTGGGTATGCGGGACGAGGAATGATGGCATCGGAGAGCTTTGGTGGGCTTCGCAGGGGCGCTAGGTGGACAATCCAATATGGAAGTGAGAGCAGAGGCAGTGTATAATCACATTGTATGTATCAATACAGCATTCATCAATCTACTTTGCAGCTTTCCACGAGATCTTCGACTATCGCGCTTTCTCCTGGAGTGTTACTCGGGAAGATTGTCAGGGTCTATGATAGTGAGGTGCCCGGAAGCACCCATGTCCAGCCCGTCAAGGGCGGCCATGTCCTCGGACGAGAGCTCAAAGGTAAAGACGTCGACATTGTCTTGCAAGCGCGCAGGCTTTGAGGATCTCGGGATAGGTACGAACCTGCCCAAAAATCCCATTAGCATCCCGACGCCAGCAACAAGATCCACTTACCCCTTCTGCAAGCTCCACCTCAAAAGCACATGTCCCTCGCTCTGTCCCAATCTCTCGGCGATACTCACAATTACCGGATGCTTGACTCTCTCTGGGAGGTACCTGGCTGTAGGACAGTATGCCTGGCAGACGATACCCTTGGAAGCGCAATACGCGACGACTTTGCGCTGTTGGATAAAAGGGTTCAGCTCGAGCTGATTGACGGCGGGCGGAGGACCGGGGAGCGCTTCGATATGTTTGATATTGCTTCTCGCTAATCAGACCAGAACACAAGGCAATGAGAAAACGGACCAGTTGGAAACCCCAATACTCTTCACCAACCCCTTCTCCTTTGCCCTCACCAACCCCCTCCACCCCGCCTCCCTCCCCTTCTTATCCGGGCCAGCATGATGCAGCAGCATCAAATCCACATACCCGCCCTCAGCATCGAGCTTTCGGATACTCGCCCGGATGGAGGCGTCTATCTGCTCGTCAGTGTGGCGCGGGGTGGGGATGGAGGGGTCGGTGGAAGGGGCCAGGGCGGGCGGAGCGTATTTGGTGGAGATGAAGAGTTCGGAACGGGGGACGGGGGAGCTGGAAATGGCCTGGCCGAGCTCTGCGGTATGTCAGTGTCTTGTCATGCAGTTGTTGATGGTACTCACGCTCTTCATTCCCATAGCTCTGGGCCGTATCGACTTGCGCCTACCATCAGCATGAACCCCTCAGAGACAAAAAGGCCACTTACTAAGCCGGTACCCAATCTTCAAAGCATGCGCGGTCGCATCAGCAGCTTCTTGCCCCCGGAGACCGCCGGTGCCGAGGCCGATGTGGGGGATGGAGTGGCCGTCGTTGAGCGGGAGGGTGGAGTGGAATGTGAGGGGGGGCATGGTACTGTCGCGAGGAGGGTGATGTCTAATGGAGGGGGGGGACGTTTATATAGCAAGAAGGAGGCTGGCGATGACAAAGACGTCCCTCCCGGCCCCGAGGTCTCCACCGAGCTCGGCGCGCCGGGAAATCGGGATGCGGTCTTGACGACGACAGACATGGGCAGGCCAGTGGGCATGTATCCCCTCACGAGCATAGGAAATCAACAGCCATATCGCTGATACTCACTCTTCCTGTTTGTACTTGTGCTCAAGTACTACCCATAAAGCGTACTGAAGCATAATCTGCCACCTCGGCGTCCCGGTGGATCCTGCGGTTATCAGCCCAAGCGCGCTATCCACTTGCTCGTTCTTCTGCATATATTACCTCCCCCACAGAGTACATGCTCACCAGACGCACAGCAAGAATGTCATTCCTCAGCACACTCACCAACAATATCCCTTCCTTTGCAAAGGCCAAACTGACCAATTTCTCCTCGGGGGACGATGTCGTTGTCGTCAGTGCTGTCAGAACGCCCTTGACCAAAGTAAGCCAGGTCCCCTCCAGCTTCAGTGAGTGATAATAGATGCTGATGGGGGTCATAGGCGAGAAAAGGCGGTTTCAAAGATACCCCTCCGGAAGAGCTGCTCGAAGCCGTCTTCAAGGAGGTCGTCAAGCGCGCCGGCATCGACCCTTCGCTCATTGGGCATGTCCCCAACCCCCATACTATGGCTGACAGCTGACCGTCCGAGCACAGAGATATTGCTGTCGGCACAGTTGCTTCCCCTGGGGGGGGCGCCGCAATATCCCGCATGGCCCAGCTGTCGGCTGGTATACCCCATACGTCCGTCTGCCTTTTCATCTCTTTCTCCACTTTGGGCTGACACACCCTTTTAGAGTACCTCTCAATACGGTGAATAGGCAGTGCTCATCTGGCTTGGCGGCTTTCGTACAGGTGGGCCATAGACGAGTAAGCAGAGGAGGGTACCATCACTGACAGTCAGTCTTGTTGTAGATCGCAAACGAAATAACCGCGGGTACCATCGACATCGGCATAGGTAAGCCCCCCGCTCCTACCGTCACCCCTTGACCTGCTAGCGCTACACTCCCAGGCGCCGGCGTCGAATCCATGACAGCCCACTACGGCTCTGGTACCCGCCCCGCCCACATCTCGGAGCGAATCCTCACCAACCCCGAATCAGCCGACTGCCTCATCCCCATGGGCATCACCTCTGAAAACGTTGCCAAAGAGTTTGGGATCAGTAGAAGGGAGCAGGATGAGTATGCAGTGGAGAGTTTTAGGAAGGCGGAGGAGGCGCAGAGGGAGGGCAAGTTTAGGGGGGAGATTGTGCCAGTCAAGGTGAGTCCCCTTGTCTTTGGGTATTTGTGGTGGTGCTGAGTGAGGGTGGGGGTTAGACAGAGTGGAAAGATCCCAAGACGGGCGAAACCCACTCAATCATCGTCGACCACGACGACGGTATTCGCCCCAACGTAACCCTCTCAACCCTCTCCAAGCTCAAACCCGCCTTTGCTGCTGACGGTTCCACTCACGCTGGGAACGCATCACAAGTGACGGACGGGGCGGCGGCAGTGCTGTTGGCGAGGAGGTCGGTGGCGCAAAAGTTGGGATTGCCTGTTTCGGGCAAGTATGTGACGAGCGCGGTTGTTGGAGGTGAGTCCTGACCCTTGCATGAGGGGGTGAGAAGCTGATGAGCGGTAGTTCCGCCCAGGATCATGGGGCGCGTCATGAATGCTAGAGTGTATGGATACAAGAGCTGACTTTGACGTAGCGTCGGCCCAGCCTTTGCCATCCCCAAAGTCCTCCAGCAAGCCGGTCTCTCCAAAGAAGATGTCGACTTTTTCGAAATCAACGAAGTCAGTGCCCTCCTCACCTCCCAATATCTCACTCCCCCCACCTCTTCCCCTCACTAACGCCCATGACAACAGGCTTTCGCATCCCAAACCCTCTTCTCAATCAACCACCTAGGTCTCCCACTCTCGCTCGTCAATCCCGTCGGCGGCGCTATCGCGCTGGGCCATCCGTTGGGGTGTACGGGTGCTAGGCAGATTGTGACGGGGTTTGCAGAGGCAAAGAGGAGGACGGAGCTTGAGGGGGGGAAGAAGGTGTTTGTGACGAGTATGTGTATGGGGACTGGAATGGTGAGCATGATCTTTTCTCGGGCCGGCGGGCGGATAGGGGAAGGGGAGGAAGGGATGGAGGGAAGGAGGGAAGGAGCTGATGGGGGTTTGTAGGGCTATGCTGCGATTTTTGTGAGCGAAAAGTAAGCCGGCCGGGAGTGGTCATGTCTGGAGGCTGAGGGATATTGGAATACGTCGAGGATGAGCACACAACGAACGTGGTGAAATTTCTTCATGACGGGGGATAGTCGAGTCTCGATCTGTGGAATGTGTTGTTTGTACGAGCAGCAGCGATGGACTGTCAGTGGAGAGATTGAAATGTATCGATGTCGTTCTTTAATTTCTTGGTTGCCCGAACTTTACAGTCCAGCGACGAGGGGGGATGAGGGCATCATCCTGCTGGACGGGCAACACTGGCGATGATCGTGCTCGGCTAGCCGAGATCTGCCCGAATCCATTCCTTTCATTCGATTTCAATACTATAATAACGCCTGCCATGAACCCTGGCCCTCGACCGTTGCCTATTCCTTCTTCTTTTCCAATCAAGCAACATCCCCAGCCCCATCCATATTCAACACAATCGCCTGATAAAACCTCGCAAACTCTATCAAATCATGCGCATTTGAATACTCGTTGATTGTGTGCGCTCCGGCGGCGTTGGACATGGGTGTGTAGCGATATCGGTAGATGTTGGGTGTGAGGGACCAGTAGCGTCTTGTATCGGTATTCTGAGCTCGAGTCAGTCCCTGGTGCTCAATCGCGGAAAGGGGAAAGGGGAAGAGGAACTTACGCCGGTGGACATAAGCGGTGCCATGATGATATCCTCCCCAGGCCCGAGCTCGACGATACTCCCATCCTCACTGACCTCCGCCCGACTCGCCCAAACACCCCTCGTCGTGCCCGCCAACACCCTCCAAGCAGGGTCTTCCACGCTCACAGGACTATGCGGTGACGGGTCCGTATAGTACCCAAACGCCACGTCCAGCTCTACCCTTGTAGTGGGATTACCGGAGAAGACGGTCTCGCCGGAAAAGCCGATGAGGGTGATGTTGTACGCCTCGCAAACAGGTTTGAGGATCCCGATGGTGCGGGCCTGGAGCTCGGTGTGGTTGGAGAGAAAGTTGACGCGGTGGTTGACAATGGCCTTGACAGATTCGGGCTGGGCCAAGGCGAGTCAGCTGGAAAAAGTGTAAGGGTGGGACAAGACTCACAAGGGCATTGACCTTTAGACCGCCGTTGATGATATCCACAGCTTGGGTGGTACTCAACAAACTCCTAATCGTTGACCCCTGCCCCGGCCCCGCCGGCGCCCCTCCCATCCCACTCCCGATAATCTCCTCAGGCAGACTCTTCCACGCCTTCATATCACCATCCTCCGCCTTGACGATCAGCCCCTTCAGGCCCCCAGGTATGTCCTTTGCGAAATTCGCGGCGCAAGTCATAAACTCGTAAACTGGCGACTCTTTTGCGATGGTAGCCTCGTGAGGGTGGCCCTCGAGCTCGGCGATGAGCAGGGAGATGAGCCCGATGGCGGTGTGCGTGGGAGGAACGGAGGAGTGACCGCCGAGGGTGGAGAGGGTGATGCCGAGGTCGTAGTGGCCTTTCTCGGCGACGGCGGGGGTGGCGAATTGTTGGCCCCAGGTGTTGATAAGGCCATTGCCTTCGTCAATCAGGCTATCCAGAGTCAGCAAAGGTTGTCTTGGGGTATCTGGAGGGGGACGTACAGGGCCATCGAGTTTTTGCCATATTTGCCTTCGAGGTATCGAGAGATGGCGGGGGCGCCGACCTGGCCTCCTCGCTCCTCGTCAGAGCCGAATCCGAGGATGATGGTCCTCTTGGGTTTAAAGTCGGTCGTCTTGAAAAGGTGTTCGATGGCAGACATGACAGCTTGTCAAGTATCAGCTGTGTATCACCGGAAAGAGGGAGGGAAGGGGGCAGGCGCGTACCAATAAGACTGCTCTTGGTGTCGGAAGATCCTCGGCCGTGGATGGATGTGCCGTCATAGTAGCCGCCAAAAGGATCATAAGTCCATTGATCTCGTGTAGATGGGAGAACGGGCACGACATCTGCAACAGCCCACGCAGTCAGCAGCAGCACAAAGAGAGGAGAGTGGAGGGATATGCGCACCCTGATGGGCTGTTAGGAAGAGGGGTTTGAGGGAGGGGTCGGAACCCTTGATCTCGTAGACCAACGCCCAGTCGGTTTTGGTGACCTCTGCGATACCATAGCTAGAACTACATCAGTCTCGCTGGATCGCTCGAGGGGCAGAAGGACGTACATCAAAGGGAAGGTCTTTTCAAGGAAATCATGAAACTGTGCAAAGATCTGCCATCGAGGATCCTCATCCACCGGGCCCATCTCGTCAAACATCTCGGTCGGGATGCGAATCTATCCTCGAGTCAGCCATGATCTCATAATGGCACACTACTCACCGCATCCTGGAGCCTCTTGATGATAACGTCCTTTTCATCAAAGATCCTGCTTGTATTGTACCCATCCGGCATGATGGGGTCCGCTTGTACACAGAGTCCCTTCCTTACATCCTCGGGAAACTCGAGAGAAGAGAGAGAGGTTTCTCTGAAGACGAGCTGGGGGACGGACAAGGGCCAGGAGGTGAGAACGGCAGACGTCGCGAGGAGGCCGAGGGCGATGAGGGGCCATGGACGCTTGGGGGAGTGGGGGGGAGGGACGTCGTCGGCCGAGACTGGGAGAAAGATGGGTCCTTTTGCCATGGCGCAAGGGTGTTGGGTGGTGAGAAGAAAGAAAGAAGAGATAAGAATGAGAATAAAGATTGAGAACAAGATAGAGCAGAGCGTCTCTCGCGCATGTCCGGCGGGGGGCGCCGACTGTCGGAGATGGGCGCAATTGACCGAGGGATCTTATCTCGGCTATCACCCAGATTGGACACCGCTGGCATTCTGTATGTATCGCCAGCACAGGCGGGATGTCAGCAGGAGGAATAGACGAGAATAGACACTGTCTAGCTGCCATGGTGAGTACCCATCATAATGACGAGTCAACATTCACCACAGCTACACTGGCTGGTGGTGTAGAGTATGACTACATACTACCCCGTCCATCCGATGTCACTGCGCACTCAACACAGGACTAAGGTATGTACCCATGCCTATATGGGCTGGTCAGGTATGAGGTGCACTCTTCCAGATCCAGCGACCTGAAGAAGCGGATGATGGACGATTGGTGCTCGAGTCTGTCAGCCGCCGTTCGCGATTGCCGATATTCCTTTGCATCTCGCTGGTTCAAGACATATCTCAGAAGCGCAAATTCCCTTCCATTCATTCTCTCCCAGAGCGCCATCATTCATGTCAGTATGGACTCCAAAATGACCAAACTTACTCATCATCCTCGCCGACGACCTAGGGTTCTCCGACGTCGGCTGCTTTGGCAGTAAGATTCAAACGCCAAACCTCAAGCTCGCCAGGGAAGGTATCCGATTCAGCGACTGTACGCCCACCATCTGAACAAGTACATGAACAAGTACATGAACAAATGCTGATACATGGATAGATCATTCGGCATCGGCATGCTCACCCACACGGTCCATGCTTTTGAGCGGGACTGACGCGCATCTCGCGGGTTTGGGCGTCATTTACGTCTTGATACTGTGCCAGGCGTCCAATATCTCCTGAGATTTGGGCAAAGCACAAGCTTAACGTAAAGGGGGTGTAGCTCATTTGGCAGAGCGCGTCATTAGCATTCATCAACTGAGTGGATTTGACGAGGTACTGAGTTCAATTCTTAGCTCCTCCAATCTTTTTGCTTTCTCCCTTTCTTTGGTCTTTCTTGACTGTGCAGCGTCATTATTGACTTGCTGCCCAGCTTCTTCAATACACATCTGAGGTGTAGTATACATTGCTGGATCGTCCGGTTTCAGTTCAGTAGTCGGTGGTCCGTTCGGCGGAGGCCCGAGAATCGGCGAAAACCGAGGACACGCAGCCTCAACTTTCTTGCACGCAGCTTTCTTTGTCTCTTCCTCTCTTCTTCATCCCACCCCGTCTCCAGCCATGACCCATCGGTGACACCCCACCATGTCCCAGCCTGACCAGCCTCTCCTGATCTCCCGCCCCGCCTGGCACGCCGCAGCTGGGCCTGCCAATAGTCCCAAGCTCGACAGGGCTGTCCGCAGACTCGGCATACACCCGACTTACCTTTATCCACTCTTTGTTGGGATTCACCTGCTGCTATTTACGATTATTGTGCTGAGACATCCTTCGCCTTGGACGGTGCGTACTCTGCCCGGGGCGAGGGGGAGAAGCCGAGACTTTGGA
The DNA here is from genome assembly GCA_036426225.1 of Cryptococcus sp. DSM 104548. Lineage (NCBI taxonomy): Eukaryota > Fungi > Basidiomycota > Tremellomycetes > Tremellales > Cryptococcaceae > Cryptococcus > Cryptococcus maquisensis. Next base: position 168,366 of record CP144038.1, read on the forward strand.
CTGACGAGGTTTTGACAGGAGGAAGAGGCGCATCTGGATCAAGTACTTCACTACGCGCGAGGAGAGTATGGATACAAGAATGATCGTTTAATGTCCCCTACTTTATGGTATGATCTTATCTCTGTTCACCCAGGTCTTGAAAAGTACTAACAGTAGCTTAGGCATGCCATATTCGCCCTCCCCTCAGACCTCTTTGGCATCCCCGCCCCTACTTTACGGATCCTCCGCCTAACAAGTCTTTTTCAAATCCTTCTCTTACCTGCACTACTCACTCTTATCGCCCCCGCATCTCCACTGATACCCCAAGAATCACTTGCCCACCGCATACTCTCGGCCATCCGCCAACCCGCCGACTACACCCTCATCATCAGCCTCAGCCCCTACTATTTCGTCTTCCTCGCCTCCCGCTTCACCCCAGGAGTCAGCAGCATCGCCGGGTTGATGGTGGTCTGGGGCCTGGCGGTTAGGGGTAAGCATTGGGGGGCGGCGGGGGTTGGTGTTTGGGTGGGGTCGTTGAGCGCTGGGGTGGGAGTTTGGACGGGGTTTGTGGTTTGGTGGGCTGTCTGGGAAAGTAAGTGATGCAGATATTCGATCCTTCAAAGGTTGCTAACATGGCTTACAAGTTCGCAAGCGGACACCAGGCGAATCAAACAAGAAAGCATATCTCCCCTACGTCCTCACACTCATAGCGTGGCTCATCATCTGGTCTCGACAAAATGTGCCCATCAGTGCGTACTCATCACTCCCTCCAGCTCGAATGTGGATATGGCCGCGGGTAGCTGACTCGTGACTATAGAGATGTTTGGTTGGGTGGATGTAGTTTACATCTTTTTCATGCGTGCCCTCACCCTTCCACTATTTGACATTTACGCCGGCAGTAAGCCTCTTTTCTTCTTAGATACAGCCTAGTTGTCTAATAATCGTTACTTAGAACTATTCACATCCCACCGTCCCTTCTTCTTCGCCTGGCTCCTCTCCTTCCTAACAACACTCACCCTAACAGGCCTGCCAGCGGGACAAGGGGTGCTGGCAGATCAGGCGGTGCCTCTTGTTTTGTTACGGTTTGGATTGAGTCTTATGGCGGGGGAAGAGGTGGCCGGCTTGTATCAAAGAGAAGCTGGAAGGGCTGAGGAAGGGAGGGCTGGGTTAGGAGAGGGAGAGGGAGCAGGAGAAGGTGAAGGTGCAAGAGAAGGAGAGGGAGGAGAGAGGGTGTGGCTCGATGTTGCCGGGCTTGTTGCCCCGCTCCCACTACCAAATGATGAGGGAACGTATCTTCCCATTCCTATTCCCATCCCACCAAGCGAAGTCACTTATCAAGACCCAGTGGTGCCTCCAGCAAGTGAACCGTCGGCTCAAGCATCTGACGGACAGCCGATCACAACGACAAATGAAGGTCAAGCTGCAACGGCCGATGGGACTCCTGAGAGAGTGGTGATCAACCTGAGCAGGGTCGAATTGGCGTGCTATTTATTTGGGCATGCGTTGCTTTTGATCCCCGTGTTGATCTTGGGGAAAGGTGACTAGGGTCTTGTGTCCATACTATGAGTCACGTTGCATCAAGGTCGCATGTTATATATACTAAGCCTGACCATAAATTCAATCATACCATCTCTATGAACACTGATTCCAATATAGGATTGCCCTCATGACAAAAACGTACATCCGCGCATCTAATCATTACACCTCTAAGCCTTCTCCAAACTCTTCCTCGCCTCCTGAATCTCCTTCTCGCTAGGCTTGTGATCAAAAGCAGCCTCTTCCCCACCCACCGGCTCCCCAGGCGCCGTCTCCACCGCCAGCTTCTCCATATCCTTCTCCAGCCCCACTGCTGTGCCTTCCCCGGCGTGAGTGGTGGTACCATGCGCATCGGCGAGCTTTTGAGCATCTGTTCGGCCTTCTGCTTCGGATTCGGACGACAAGACACCGTTGGTAGCGGCCCCTGAAGAGACGGCGGTACCATGACCACCCGCAGCTGTCTCGTCCGCCTTGTTTGCACCTTGCTCAGAGGATTTGACGATATCGCCAGAGACGACTGCGCCTTCCCGAGCAACGTATCCCTCGACAGCAGCTTTGATGCCGTTCCCAGAGGGAGGGACGAATGGTTGCTTTTCATTGTTGTAGCGGGTACCGTCGGGCGCAATGTGGCAGAACCTGATGCCGTTCGTCAGCTTTCCGCTGGTATTGGTAGATGGGGAGGAGATTGAGCCTACTCGGTGAGTGTCTTCCAGTAGTGTTTGAAATCGTATTCAAACTTGTAATCTCCACCGAATTCGGCATCCAGCTGATCGGCCGGTACAAGCTCTGTCAATTTGGGGTTGAACCTGATCTAAAAACCCATCAGTTTCCGCTTCTACCTTCTCGTGAAAACATACCTTGTCCCTGGTAATGGGGTCCATGAAAGGCGTGATCCCCGAAAAAAACGCATTGATCCACCACGGCATATTCACCACCAAACCCCTCCCCAGTCTCTCTACATAATGGTTCTGCAGAATATGCAGTACTTTACGGGCAGTACCGATCGAGGGGTTGGATTGGGAGGAGGCGGATTTGTAGTCGACGATGATGGCGACTTGTTCCTGGCCGGGGGGCATGAGGTCGAGTGCGCGTTCACTGAGATTGGATTAGCAAGTAAAAAGTGAGAGGGGAAGGGAAGAGGGACGGACAGGTTGTAGATGAGATGCCTGATTTGCCGGGGGCTGGTCTCGGTGTTCTCTCGACCGGGGCGCATGTAAATGACAGGGCGGGAATCATTGTCGAATCCTGTGATAATACTGCTCGGGCGTCAGTCAGATCCTGACATGGACCGGAGGAGAGAAAAAAGTGGAGAGGCGCCTTTTTGGGGGTAAAAGACGCGATATTAAGAAAAGGGGGCAATTACGCCAATTGAGTTCAGCATGCCAGGTCTCTTGTTGATGCGCATAATCGCGTGCTGGGGATGGGTACAGCGAAGGGCAGTGTTGGAAGAAAGATACAGGGCTGTAGGAGCGTTGCAAGACGAACCCGAGATGACCGATGGCGCCAAGGGATGGCGCCAATATATCTGCTCTGGCGCGAAAAGCCCTGACTGCTCGTCTCTCGTCGTACCGGCCTCCTCTAGCGCATGCCCACCCTCAACAAGAGCACATGAAATCCACTCACATTTTCCCACTTTCCGCCTCGATCCCCACATCATCCGGACTGATCAACTCGGGCTTGAACTCGCGTCTCCACTCCAACGTCCCCTTGATCCTGTTCTTGGCATCTGGGAGCTTCCATTTCGCCGCACGCATGTAGCGGGGGTGCGTTCCGGGATCGGCAAGGAAACGAGCTTCCCAGGGGTAGTAGTCGTCGGTGGCGGGGAGGAGGAGCGTTTTGGAGTACTGTGGAGAGCGTTAGAGATTTAGCGGGGCTTTGGAGGAACGGGGATGACGCGCCTCTTGGAGCTCGGCAATCTGCAGATGGTCAGCTCAGGCTCAATGTACGATACCCCACGCCTGCTTACCAGTGCCAACTGGTGCTCATCATACTCTCTCTTCTTCGGGACCGTGCTGCCGGCACCGGGGACGACAATCACCTCGTGGGTCTTTTTGGCGTCGGTGGACTTGATGGAGGAGGCGGAGCTGTCTGCCGCCTTGATGGAGGCGGACGACTTGGATCTGAAGAAGGACATGGAGAAGGTAGAGATGCAAAAGAGAGATCGAGATGCAATTCCAGCAACGCCTTCGGTCAAACTCGACGCGGTCATCCAGGCTGACATAACTGCGGCCGTCGCCGTCACATCGGCCTCCGGGCTCATTACATAATCAGTTAATGCCACATCATGGCCCCCTCCCAAACTCCATCTCTTCGCTCTTTTCACGCTCCGCTGTTACACGCTATATAAATCCATCCACCATGTCCATCGAAAACATCGAGAACCTCTCCCTCGAAGACGGCAACTCCCAGATCCCCGCCGGCGCCACCGTCGAGCTCCACTCCCGCCCCGAACGCAAGGCCCGAAAGGCCCTCGAAGGTCTTGGTCTCAAGCGCGTCCAGGGCATCACCCGAGTCACCCTCCGCCGCGCCCGAAACATCCTTCTCGTCGTCGCCGAGCCCGAAGTCTACAAGTCTCCCGGAAGCGACTGCTACATTGTCTTTGGCGAGGCCAAGGTGGAGGACCCCAACAGCCAGGCCCAGCAGATGGCCCAGCAGCAATTGCAGGCCAGCAGCCAGGCTGCCCAGCAGGCGCATGCTCAGGGAGGATTCAAGGACGGTGTGCCCAAGTCTTTGGAGGACTTGGTTGGGGACGAGTGAGTGTGCTATCGTTGGAAGAAGGGCGGGGTGAAAGGAGTCGCAGTGGAACCCGCCTTTCAGCAGTGTAGGATTTCGCTGACGCCGTTGCAGGTCCGCTGAGGGTTCCGCCGACGCCTCTGCTCCCGCCGAGCCTGCCGACTTCAAGGTCAACGAGGAGGAGATTCAATTGATTGTCGCTCAAACCGGCGCGGACGAGGCCAAGGCTAGGGAGGCGTACATTGCCGAGAAGGGAGATTTGATCAACGCTAGTGAGTGCCCATCTTTTGATCTGAGAGGCAAGTGCTGATGGACGTGTAGTCATGAAGCTCCAGGGTTAAGCGTGAGATGATCTGAAGGGGTTGATGGACGGACGTAGGGGCGTTGTGTAAAGCAAAAGAGAGCATGGATATATGCCTGCATTGTATCTACCGTATCCATCTGCATCTTCTCGATGGATAGCAAGAGAGCTTGGATGTTCACCGGGGGCCCATGTCGGTCACTCCGAGAAAGAGCAAACGATATCAAGTCTAGAGCGCAAGCGTCTCATTCGTCTCTGGAGACTGGTGTATGCTTGCCAAAGCCTTTGGGGAGGTCCAACAATCAACGACACTACCACGTACATTACACCTAAGTGCGCCTTACAAAAGTGAATCCTCATAAGTCTACCATGTTCATGGCTGCTGCACTGCTGGCAAGCCGGGGTCGCTGTGGTCGCGGCGACAGCCGCCTGCTTTGCATCCTTCGCCTTGTTCGCGTCGATTCTTCTCTAAGACTGCTCTATACAATTGTCGACTCTTTCACAACAAACTCAACAACTCTCTGCACAAGCTCAGTATCAGATTGCACTCGCAAGCGCCGATCGGCATAGACAAATCCAGACAAAAGAAAAGAAGGCCCCAATAGAAGAAACACAATGTCGGCTCTCTCAGACGATACTCTCCGTAAAGTACGCTCCCCTCCTTTCCACTCCCCCCTTCTCCCCAGACTGATAAAGACCACAGATCCTCTCCCAAATCCAAACACAAGCCATCTCCTCCCAAAAACAACTCTCCATCGTTCGCTCCCAGATCGCCTCCAAAGACAAGGAGAAGAAGATCCTCGCATTGACAAAGCGGGAGATTGGGGATGTGCCGTTGCCTGTAGATGGGCAAGGGGGGTCGGGGACAATGTATAAGGGGGTTGGGAAGATGTGAGTCGATGTTCCTGGGACAGACAAGGCTGGCTCGCTAGGGGGAGGGGGATTGAGCTGATATGCGAGTAGGTTTGTGGAACAGCCTAGAACGGAGGTGGAGAAGGAACATGCCGATAAGGAAAAGCAATTGACCGAGGACGTGCAAAACCTCTCGAAAAAGGTGGGCACTTCAACTATCTCTTATTTATGAATGATTGGCTGATACGGGACGGGGCTGCAGGCGAAATACCTGGAAAAGCAGTTTGAGGAGGCGAACAACCAGCTGAAAGATATCGTACGTTTTCTTCGGTCTAATCAAGACATGTCGGAGGGATGAAGCTGATGTTACTTTACAGTTCCATGCGCAACAACGGGCGGCTGAGAACCAGTAGATATAATGGGATATGTAGATGGCGATCATGTATTTGTATGGTATGTGTAATCACGCGAACGCCATGGGACAACACAGAGGGTAAACTGATCAAAGCCCCCTTGCGCCTTCTCATTGAACTCGCGCGCAGATTTTCCAGCACCCTCCGGCATATCTGATCTCGACTCCCCCATACCTCATTACCTGCGCGTGCGTCACCGTGACTACGGCTTTTCCATGTTCTTGGTCGTACAAGCTGCTGGTATCCCCCACCTTGTATCTCCTGGTCCTTGGCGCACTGCCGACCTCGCACTTGTGCTTATCTCTTTTCCAGAACTTTCTTCCCCGTTCAGGATGAGTCTCGTAGATGATTATACATGCATATACTCGTATGTCCACCAGTCCTGTCTACCATTCATAACCACTTGAAAACCAGTATCAATGTGATCAAGAACAAGTCCCACCCCACCTCAATTTTCCCAGCATGCTTGACTCTGCCAGTATCTTCATTCCGGCGCCTGGCTTGCTCGCTCACGTTCAGCGTCCGCCCTTCTCTAGCAAGGACGGAGGCAGAGGGAGAGAGGCGGGTGGTGTACATTACTTGGTTTTTTTGTAGAGGTGCGCCCCAAGGCATACGAGCTACCAACCTAGCAGCCCTGCCTCGCCCCCCTTCCCCTCCATCTTCTTCCAAGAGGTCATCGTATTGCGGCAGAGACGTCTCATCTCTCTCTAATTGCGAGGTGTCATCTCTCTCTAATTGCGAGGTGACGACGTCTTCGATAGATTCTTCCCTGAGCTGATGGGAGAACAAGAATAGTCGCAGGATGAATATCGGTAGCAACTTGTCGCTCACGGAGAGGCTGGACCAGGAATGTGAAGTGGAAGGGGAAGGAGACGATGGGAGACAGAAGGAGAGAAGGGTCACAAGGAGGAAAGGTATAAAGAATGACCGATGTTCAAACAGCAGATCTATACCACACTCTAGTCAGCTTCAGACTTGTCAAAAATATAAGAAGAAGCGTACACGAGATGTAAGTATCCCATGCGGAGAAGCTGTAGCGTATGAGGCCTAGATCTTGGGCTTGATCGAAGCTTGGCGGGACTTGAGGTTCTTGGGTTAGCGAGAGTGTTGGCGGGAGAAAGGAGGAAAGACCCACGGTAGGCGGGAGATGGGACAGTGGGAAGCGTCCAGGCCAAAGCCCAGATGAGGATTGTGAGGATTCCGAAGAGCCATAAAAGTGGATTTCTCTTGGAGACCGCAGTTTGACTACCTGCGTGGTGTCAATCTCAGATTGATGATGGAAGCAAGCGGAGGAAGAGACATACCTTTACAAACACCGTACGCCGTCAGAAACACCATCCAAACCATTCCCCGAGCACTCAGCAGCCCCACCAAGGCACAGAATCCCGAGGCCGCGAATTTCTTATTATTGTGTGAAAGACCCCAGTACAGCAGTACACACAACAAGGTCGTCAGCACTGGATCCATCTTGTGGTTCGCCCGCACCAGAAGCGGATTGAGAGAGATGACTAGGGCGTATTCCGAGGGAGTTCTGAGGGCATGCAGAAAGCAGGCGAGATTAGAACATCGTGAGGAAGAGGAGGGAGGCAAAGTGAGGAAAGTGACAAGGGCGGGGAAAATGAGGACTTGGAGGAGACTGAAAAGGCGAAGAGAGTAGATGCCTGGTTTGATGTTGAGGATGTAGAAGGGAGCAGCGAGAAGCGCATGCCTAAGTGGAGTCAGACTCTTATAGCTAAAAATGAAGATGATGAGGCTTACCATAGAGTTGGGGATGATATGTCGGGGTTGTGAAATCCCCAATCACCGCTTGCGTAGTGCTCTATCTGATCTATATGATGCGCTTCAGACTTGACCTAGTATCAGCTCCCCTATCGACTGTATGCTGGACACCCCTACGTTATATATGTCTGGATGTGTGAAGCTCGCCAGCGCAAAAGAACCCAGCTGCACGGCGAGGAAAGTGGTATACAGTTTTCGAGGATATATGCCACTCAAGTTGACGGCGCCTTGGAGAAATACATTGACGATGCCACTGTTGAAACAGAGGTCGGCCAGGGAGTTGACGCGCACTGTGGACATGGGTGCCGAGAGGGATCCGTATACGCGTGTGAGGAAAGAGATGAGGAAGAGAAAGTGAATTCTTGAGACAATATCACAAAAGTCCAAAGCCAAGTCCTGCACGCACTGCTCAAGAGTCAAGCCAGCCACAGGAACAGAGCAGGAACGACCGGCCGCCTTCCGCCGCGGAGGCCAACAGGAAGCCAAAAGAAGATGTGAGCGGCAACAATGACAAGGAAAGGTGAATCAAGGATGGATTCAGATGATATGGCTTCTTTCATAGGTTTTGTCATTAGGAGTTAGGTCAAAATGATTTGGAAGATTAGAATAAAGCTGTTTAGTATATAAATGTTCATAATCCTTAGTGACATCGACGGCCATAGCCTCCTCAAAGTACCGCGTCCCGTCTGATCCGCGAAGTCAACTAGGAGAGCGCTCGGTTAGTACCAGGGTGGGGGACCACCTGGGAATCCCGGGTGCCGTCGTTTTTGTCCTTGTCTTTTTGCTGCTTGTCGATGCCGGGCATGTGGTGGGAAGGATAAAGGAGCGGGGCCGGGCATGTGGTGGGAAGGATAAAGGAGCGGGCGGTTATATATACAGCATATTCCCGCACAAAGCTGACTCACTGTCATATCTTCGTTCAAGCAAGACACAATGGCGAAACCTCTCATGGACTCCGTCATACTGTTTGTGAGAATTCTCCTCTCCTTGATTCGTTTGAGCTCTTCCTGACCCTCATCTGTCATGTTTTCAGGGCGATAGCCACACCGAGCATCAAACACCCGGATCATGGCACGAGCTGTTATCCAGTACGTCCTTATCTTCTACGAGGGCTTAATACGCTGACCAGGGCATGCCCAGAGGCGTATTCTCGAAAGCTGAGCATCGTGAATTGTGGCTTTGGGGGCTACATTGCTCGGTGGTAAGCACACGTTACATTGTGGCGTCTATGCAAGTCTGACAAGGTGATTTGATAGGGCTAAGCCGTTGATGGGGGATATCTTTGCGAGAGAGGGAGAATCTGCGGCGACTGTGAGGCTTGTGAGCATCTGGTTTGGTGGGCCTTCCATCTCGAGACTCGGGATCAAACTAAACAAAGGTATAGGTACAAACGACGCAGCTCTCCAGCCCAGTCCAAAGTACACCACTCTAGAAGCCTACCACGCCGACCTCACCCACTTTCTCTACTCCCTCACCTCCCCGGTCGCTGGGTATGCCACCGCTTCAGACCCGGCTGCGCTCAATATTCTTCTCATCACCCCCCCGCCCGTATATCTTCCTGAAATCCATACGCCCGGATCTGGGGACATGATGTTACAGGAGAGGATGAAGATGTTTGCGGATGTTGTGAAGAAAGTTGGGAAAGAGTGGGGCGAGGATGGTGAGGGGAGGGGGCAAGAATGGCGAGTCGGCGTTCTGGATCTGTGGGGAGAGCTAGAGAAGAGGACTCAGCTCGGGGACGGGCTCGCACGATATCTCTCGTGAGTGATTCTGTATCTTGCCTTGAAGCTGACTGACTCATCATTAACAGTGATGGCATCCATCTCAGTGCCGCAGGATACGCCGTTCTCTGGGGCCTCTACAAAGATCTCATTAAGACGCGATGGAGAGGGCGCGGACTTGACTGGGAGGACGAGGGTGATCTTCCCAGAAGGGTACCACAGTGAGCTCTTTGGCATGACACTTGCAGATGAGCGTGTCCTGACTCTATCATTAGCTGGCGCATTATGGACTTGGATAAACCGGAGAGCTTGTTGGACCATCTGGCTCTTCCGAGGTGCAGGCAGTAGAAAGAGATGTGCTGTACGAGTATTATTGAATCAAAGACTCACACGTTCACCATGTACCTGCATTGACGCGCCCCAACCACATGTATGGTGCTGCATGAGTACAAAACAGCATCTACGAGGCTACGCCCCGGCGGTCGGCGGCGAGCCCAAATCGGCTCGGCCCCCGGCCGGGTTTCGGCATCCTCGTGGACTCTTCGCTTGATAACAGCTCTGCTTCGTGTTCTTTTCCCCTTGTATTCCTCTTTCTCATCCGGTACTTATCACATACCTCACAGGCGAATATCAAGCACCTTTATCCAAAATCAGGACCCCCTTTCCTCAGAAGACAATGGCGAAAACATTCATGGACTGCGCTATTCTCTTTGTGAGCTCCAATTCGCCTCGGCCCTGTATTGCCCCCATATTCACAGCTGACACCTGATGTCCAACTGCAGGGAGACAGCCTGACCAATAGACAAGACGTGCCGGGCTCGTGGTACGAACAACTCTCGAGTGAGTAGATGGGATCTCAAAGTATGAATATCTAGGCTGGGGCTGACAGAGGTGCAGAGAGGTACACGAAGAAACTCGATATCCTCAACAGAGGCTTCGGGGGGTATACAACAAAAACGTCAGTGCTCAGCCACCAGTTGCCCGCACTATCGTACTGATATGGCCCAAGGGCTCGGCCTCTCTTCGACAAGGTATTCGCTCGCAAAGATGAGGATGCACCGGTCGCTCGGCTGATCAGTATCTGGTTCGGTCCGTCCTCCATCTCAGAGTCCACTCTATCAGAGATACCTGACTTTTCTGAAAGGCACCAACGACGCATGTAAACTCCCCAGCCTGCAACACAACACTATCGAAAACTTCCAAGACAACCTTACCCACTTTCTCACCTCCCTCACTTCCCCCGCCTCTCCCTACGCTACCGCCCAAAACCCGCAAGCTTTGAATATAGTCTTGATTACCCCTCCGCCGGTGTATCCGCCACAGATGGATGAGAGAGGGAAGAAGGAGAGGACGTTGGAAAGGACGAAGGAGTTTGTGGACGTTGTGAGGGCTTTGGGGGAGGAGTGGGGACCGGAGGGCAGAGAGGGGAGGGGGAAAGAGTGGAAGGTTAGGGTGTTGGACCTTTGGGGAGCTATGGAGCAACAAGTCGGTCTCGGGGATGGGCTTGCGCCATATTTCATGTAAGTTCACCTATACTACCAGTGTTCTGACGCTCATTTTGGGGCAGCGATGGGATCCATATGACTACAGAAGGCTATGCCGTCCTCTGGAATCTTTACGTCAATCTCATCAAGACAGAATGGAAACAAAGAGGTTTGGATTGGACCGATGAGACGGATCTACCGAGAAGAGCTGCTCAGTGCGTCTCCCCAAGGCCGGCTTTGCATATAAGATGGATCAAGCTCATGACCGTTTTTGTGGCAGGTTTGAAAAGGTCGACCCGAACAGGCCGGAGAGCGCTGTTGAGCTGCTATCCCTACCTGCATGTCGGAGAACCTGATAGAGTTTGTCTAGAGCGGTGCTCTGCTGCCATGGTCAATCAGTAGTGACGGTGTCATCCTGCAGCTGTTCAACTTTACCATTAGTACAAGTCTAATGTACACAGCGCTTAGCAACGTCAAGCGTGATTCAACTCGTTTTGGGATCCCACCATTCCGTCCTAGACTACCGCTACTCCCAATGAAAGCAATACAGGTCCTAGCCCCGCCATCCCTGTACCCCAGACGCTTCTCTCCCCACCGCTAGTACTAGCCCCCGAGCTCCCCGTCCCCGTTCCAGCCCCCATCGATGCCATAACAGTCCCCATCGCATTCCCCAAACTTTGCCCCGTCGACCCACTACTCGAAATGACGTTGATATAGTTGATCTCATGGTACGAGTTGGCAAACGTGCTGGACTGGTCGTTGATGACGTAGGTGCTGTAGCAGGTGTTGTCGCCTGAGAGGGCTGGGCAGGTGAGTGCGAGTTTGGAGGCGGAGCCGGCAAAGTCGCCGCAGAGGGTGATGTCGATGGTGAGTGTCTGACCTGGGCGCGGTGTCAGTGGCCAGGGGTTTGATGGGGAGACGGAGAGGAGAGGGGACGTACTGGTGAAAAGACTTTCGACATCGCAAGAGTCGGAGCTGTATTCTGCTACAGGGGTCTAAGGTCTGTGGTGATGATGATACAATACGACGTCTTCTTCATCAGATCCGCATCAGTGCTTCACTTGCGGATTGCGAAGTTTGTATAACCAGAGTGAAAGAAGGGAGCGTAGATGGGGGATCTGTCATTGGGAGTGTTGCTTATGTCTCTCCTTCAGGGCTGAGGCTCTTCAATAATTAGTATCACCTACATTTTTCCTGTACATTTCGACTTCATCGCTGACTGCTGACGGACGCGTCCCCTGTACTTCAGCACCCGCAAAAGCGTGATGATACGTACACTCCGCACGAGCATGATCGACTCTGCTAGTAGGTGGATGTCTGACTACGTTACGCCCCTCCGGGAAGGTAAGAACCTGGATGATTTTGACAGGGATTCCATGTTCATCCATGTACTCGCTACGCGACCCGAGTATCAACAAGAGGGATTGGGTACGGCGATGCTCAGTGGGTTGCAAGACACTGCAACTGAAAGGCGGCAGACGCTGGATTTGACCACTTCCAACCCGAATGCCGTGAGTCCTGCAGCCTCCTTATGAGTAGAATCGAGCCTAGAAGTGAGTATGAAGAAAGTTGATGGTATCGTCAACATAGGCCGAGCTCTTCAAGAGGTTGCAGAGTCGTCCTCAACACAGCGCTGGACTTTCAAGACGGGGGCAAGCCCACGAGATACAGGATGATGAGCATGAATCCTCAACTGGACAGCATGAATACTGCTGCAGAAGAGTCGCGTAGTGACTGAATGGAGGTCGATGCTTCTGACTGAGTTCTGATGAACCATGAAGTGGACAAAACCCCTCGTGTCACGAATGGTCGCTTGGTCTGCTTCCACTATACCGAAGCGATGTATCTTCAACTTGTTACCGTACTTGCACATACATACATTACGAAGCCTGGATAGTCCATGCAATTCGAGCCCCGGTCTATTACGTGTTGCCTGATCCCGTCAGGGATCATCTCGACCCGCCCGACCCACTAGGAGTAGCTTTATTCCTTGCAAGCGCCTCTGCTCGCAACCTCATCCTCTCTAGCCGCTCTGCTTCCCAATCACCGCCACTCCGTCCCTCTCCACGATCTTCGTCCCCAAACTGCTCCTGCAACTCCCGAATATGATCCATCTCCATCGCTGCCTTGCCGAGCTCTTCAAATGATGGCCCGCACATGCACCATTTTTTCTTGTCGGGCGGGGAGGAGATGACAGAGTCTATCTTGGAGTAGGAGGTGGTCGATGGGGGTCGGGATGGGTCGTATGGAGGTAGATGGAGGGCTTCATGGATGCAGTGGCACTGCGCTTCGTCAGCATTCATTTGTGTTCTGATATACGGGAGAAGCGTACAGAAGGGACATTGATGGGCGCTCTTGAAGTCATACGACGCAACTCTCCAGGACCGTCGACCTTTGCGCCATTCAGCCTCTCACCGTAGCAGGAATAGTACACTTGTACGACGAGCTCGTGGGACACGCGAATAGGTGATATCGTCCTACAAGGCCCGTCAGTCTTTGAGAGGAAGCGGACCGAGGAAGAAACTCACCCTTCATTGGTGGTCGGCCTCATCCTATCATGCGTTGGCAACCTCGCAACAGCCTTCACCTTCCAACCATCCTGCGACTCGCCCTTGGAACTACCCCCTTTCTTGCTCTCCTCCGATTCCGCCACCTTACCTTCCACCTCACTTCCCCTCCAGAGCGCGCCAACATCCAGTCCGGGGAACCTCTCCCCCTGCCGGCCGGGTTTGCCGACTTGGTAGATGACAAAGTCCTGTGCCGGCTGGGGCTCGTAGGGCGGGAGGTCTGGAGTACGTGGGGAGGTGAGGGTGTAGCGCTGGGAGAGGGTGAGGCGGAGGAGAAAGATGGATGTTGTCGGTTTGGGGGAAGGGAGTCGGAAGTCGATCAGGATGACGGCCCCGAGGGTGAAGACCTCGGCGCTGGCTCTAAACTTCCAAGGGCCAAGACCTTCCACAAAAGACTCGCGCCGCATGTCGAGGGGCACAACGTCCCCAGTCGCAGGCGAGATGGCCTGTATCCAAAGCTCCCTCGACTGTACCAAATCGCCCTTCATCCATCCCGTCTTCTCGGACCTCGGCTGGTAGTGTTTTGACCCCGGTAGCAAGTCGCTCTCCGTAGGCGGGTTGTGTGGGGGGTTTTCAGAGTTTTGACGACGAGTGTAATGACCTCCGAGAGATGGGGAGGGGGTGCGGCCGTGGCTGATGGGATCTTCTTTTTCGCCCCCAAGCGAGAGGTCGCGCATATGACCCACGACTCCGCCTTTGCTCGTACTCCTCCCCTTCCCTTTGGCAGGGGTCAGCCCCACCTCCTTTCCTCGCCCCCGGCGCTCTTCCTCCAACACTTGCGCCGAATGGGCAATGACTTTTTCAAAGTCTTGGACGAATCGGATTTCGGGGTCGAGATGCATAGAAGTCTTGAAGAGGGATGGAAAGTTGGTGTATGGCGAAGCGGAGATGCCTTGGACACGGGCGGAAATGATGTAAGATACACGGCCGTATTTGTGCCAATTGGTGGTCGCCAAAGTCGCTGGAAGAAGGATATTAAAGCTGAATCTGTAGACCCCACCCCATCAGCAGGTTCCTTCAGCAACTAAATTGAGCACGTACGACTGACTCCCCTGCTCCAGCCAGATACCCTCTTCATTCCCACCCAGCACCTCAACACCCCGCTCAAAGATCCCGTCCTCCTCCCATCCTCTCGTTTCGCCCATGAACAAGCGACAGACCGATTGCACGCCGACAGAGATGGCTTGGACTTTGCGGCGCTCTTTCATAATGACCTCGAGGGAGCCGGAGAGGACTGTATCATCTTGCGGAGCTAGGCGTTCGCCTGTCGCGAAAATTTGCGGAGGCTGTATTAGTGTCGTGGCCCTGCATATTGTCAGCTACATTTATCGATGACAAGGCGAATACATACCATCCTGGGACATGTATCTTCAGGGACCCCTTATTGCTCAGAGTATGGGTCCCCGTATTCCGCAAAAGAATCGGCGGGGGCACTTTGACCTTGTCATTGATGGAAACTTGTGGGGGATTTTGTTGGAATTGCGGAAAGTAGTCCGGGGGTTCGGACGGATTGGGATCAGAGCCTCGTCCGGGGACGTTTCCAGAAGGAGTGTACCATCCTGGGGTAACGGGCGGGGAGAGGGAAGACGAGGGGAAGGTCGCGTATTCGTCCATCGTGCCCCGATCTCACAGATGAAAGTTTGATAGTAAGAGACAAGGGGAGAAACTGGATGGGCTACCAGAACCACATACAAGTCGACTGACCAGACACGAGAGGGAGTGAGTGGGGTCTGTTTCCGACCTGTTTCTGACGACCGGATTTGTCGGTCGACTCAGAGGGGCAGAGTGGCTGCGGCGAGTGGCCGAGATCAGTCGAAATGATTTTGCTGTAGAAAGAAATAAATGCAAGAGATGATGAGCGGCCCAAACTGCGTGGCAAAATATCACTGGGCCCCGGGTTTCGACTGTCACTGTCCGCTGGGCGATAAGATAGCACGCGAGCATTAGCGGAAGCAGAAATGATCGAAATGATTACGACGTCGTTCTAATGAGGGCATCTGCCACGTGCATTCCACGTGTGTTCGCTCTCCAGACCTCCAGCAGAGGTCGTCGTGATTGCTTTTGTGCTTACCTTGGAGTGCTGCAATGCAAACTCAAGCCTGTGTGCGTAACCCAGAGATGCCGTACAGGACCCGCTTTCGGCCGTACTGTACCACGGATTCCAGCAAAACGGGCGATGCACCCAGCCAACTCCAACAGCGTCATCTCGGCTGCCCGTCGGCCTTTGAACGGTCTTTATCGATCTTTTTTTTTTTTGTTATCTACACTTGTTATTATGGCAAGATTGACATCATGCATCGCCAAAATTTTGAAAATAGGTTGGAAGAGGCGACATATGTATGTACAATAAGCTGATGATTCGTTCTTGGTCATCATCCATCTCATCACCGTCAAGGTCGCTGTCGGACGCACCACAAGTCCTCTTCTCAGCCCTCTTATAAGCTGCATTCGCCTCTCAACACCACAGCAGCACCATGTCCTACCATATAGACCTCACGGACCTCACCCCAATCGCCGAGGTCCACGACCAAATCCTTCACCTCCTCTTCCTCGATTCCCCCACTCTTCCCCTTCGCCTCTCCAAACCCCTGTACCGCCACTTCCTCCCAAAGATCTACTCCCACCTCACTGTCGACTCCTCCAACGTCCATCAGATCCTCTCTGGCCTGGACTCTAAGAAGGGCTTCAAGGCACAGGCTCTCAGCTTTGTCGAGGGGCTCAAGATTGGAGTGGACGACGATGACTGGAGCAGCCTTCGCTCAGCGTTGCACGACGCTCTCCTCATTCCCAACCTTCCCTCTCCCCTTTTTCCCCGCCTAGAGCACATCCATCTCGGCTACTGCCTCTTCAAGCCTTACGGCGGTATTGAGCGCATGTTTGAAGCTCTCCTCCCATCCTACATCCCTCCCCCTTGCCACGTCTCTTTCGACTTGGCTCTGCACCATCTCGATATCGACCACACCCAGCAGGACTATGTGCGGGACTACAATCTCGCCACCATGCGCCGCCTCACCAACTTTATGCTCGTCTTCTTCCACGAGCAAAGCGCCTATCACGTCACATTCCGTCTTTTCGAACCTGCCTCCCTCAACGTCCCAAAACCACCCACACAAGAGGCCCAAGAAGTCAAGCCGTATCGCGAGGCGTTCTGGGTTCTTCACCACTCGCCAATTCCTCATTTGGACCGATTCATGCTGGGCGAATGGCTCGTCCCGCGCTTGCTGCGGCCTTCCGGTTCCAGCGAGGCCGTCAGGGAGGAGTTGGAGCGCTATTTTGCAGAGGGAATGGAGGACCGTTTCGGGATGGTATATGGAAAAGATGCTGGTGGATATGCCAACAGGTACAATGTGTGGTTTCTGGAGGAGGAAGAAGACGTGGATGAGAATGAGAGCGACGATGGCGTGAGTAGCTTTCCTCTATTGTTTGGCGTGAGTTCATCCATTTGCAGTATTCTACGCCTGTCTGGAACAAGAACAAGTCTACTTGCGGTTTCTCTCTGTCTGCAATTCGTATCGTAAGTGTATCTTGTCGATATGGTAAGATAATAGCTGCTTACAAGAGGATGAAAGCTGCTGTCGTGCACGCAATACCAATACAAGCCCCCGCCCGCTTTGAGTCTGCCCAAGTCTTGTCCTTGTCTGTCCGCTGTATGATAGATTCCCGATTGCTGGTCATTCATATAGAAGCGTTTGTTTATTGTTGTATAGTGGATCATAGAGTATGCACAGAGGGACAAAACGTTTCAGCTCTTTCCAAACCGCTGCACCGTCTAGATATGGAGCGGCCATCACCGCACCCAATGGCCGTCGGGCCTCACGGCCCGAGTGGAGCTCATCGCTGATCATCATCGCTCGTAATTCTCTTCATCCTTCTCACCTGTAAAATTGTATATCTCCGGAACTGTATTGAAGAGAATTGCCAACACTGTATGGCCTTAAAGACACCCTTACACCACTGAACTTGCGCATGGTGAGTCGACCAATGATAACAGGACGCCACACATACTGAACTCTGGCGTAGATGCGATGGGAATCCTGCCAGCGACCCTCCCCCAAGACATCTCGCTCCTCCAATAATGTCACACCCAAACCCCCCTCTTCAGCCCAGCCCTTCGAAATCAGTACCCTCAATCCCATCGCTGAAGTCTATGACCTCGTCCTCGAGCACCTCGCCTCGATCGAGCCTGTGAAGACGCTCCAGCTCTCGCGCTACCACTATTCCAAAGCTCTACCCCTGGTATACCACGATTTGTCAATCCACCAAAGCAACACAGCGTCTGCATTTTGGGGGACGCAGCCATTGACGACATCCAAGCGCGAAGCCTTCTCTCACGTGAAGGAGCTCTACCTGTCATTCGACCAGTGCGAATGCCAGCCTTGCTTTGGTAGCTGGCAAGAAGAATGCCAGAAAAACACCCTCCACTACGCGCTGAAAAACTTCTTCTCCCTCTCCCCCACGCCTTCACCCACCCCCTTCCCAAACCTCCGCCGATTGCATCTCAACCAAGAACTCTGGGCCCCCGGCCACTTTCTCTGGGTCATCTGGAACTCCATCTTCAAGACCCTTCCCCCCGAACTGGAGGTGATACTGCACGTCGATGCCCCGGGCGTGCTGAGGATGCCAAGTGGGAGGGTGCGGCAGTTGTTCATGACGGTAAACACGCGGGGTCTGGTTTGGGAATGGGACGCGCCTCAGTCGGATTCGCGCTCGTTCTACCGACACTGCACCACGAAGCCGGCAGTGAAGAGGATGGTTTGGCGAGTGACGGGTGAACAATTCTCTCACCTGGATGTGCAAGCCATATACCTCAACCATACCGTCCTCTTCCAGCCCTTCCCCGAGGCCAGCAGCCCTGAGGAAGAGGACCAGGCTCTGCAGGAGGCGCTAGGGGAGAGTCTGAGGGACATGAAGTCAAAGTGGAACCACAGGTTTCCACAATTGAAGTATTTGGATGTGGATGAGAGGTATGGAGTTGACATTCAGCGAGTGGTGGATTCAAAGTGAGATTAGGAGGGCATTGTGTAAGTCCATTGCTCCATGGACTCGGTACGTATTGACGATTTTGGTGCAGATACTTGTTCTAGAACCATAGGCCGTCGTGATCCTTCTTCAATATGTTGTTGCCTTGAGTGCCGTGTTCTTGTAGAATTGAGACGGGCAAATTGTTTGATAGATGAATTGTTTGATAGATGACGTTCATTTCATGACTGTTGCTAAAGTAGGAAGACCCTGATGTATGCTGAATAAATGTACATGAATGCTTCTCCTTTGCTCTCCCCCTTCCCGGACTGCTCCTCTGCCCACTGCCTTCATATCGC
Source organism: Cryptococcus sp. DSM 104548 (assembly GCA_036426225.1). Classification (NCBI taxonomy): domain Eukaryota; kingdom Fungi; phylum Basidiomycota; class Tremellomycetes; order Tremellales; family Cryptococcaceae; genus Cryptococcus; species Cryptococcus maquisensis. The sequence goes on from CP144038.1 coordinate 187,049, forward strand.
ACCCCATAATACTGCTACAACTGTCCCATTCTTCTTCTAACCTAGCCTTCGCGACCATCAGCATTCGTCCCATGTTTCACAGAGAAACGCAATACTCACGCTCGCGTCGTATCAAGCCTGGCTGTCCTTCTTCTTCATGATGAGCCCGCTCACACTTCCTCCCTGGCCATTCCCCCAAACCGCGCCCCCGCCATGACCTGGCCCAGGAGTAGAAGCAGACGGCACAGGGGACATGCCCTCCTTCATGCTCAGTCCAACTGGCGAGCCGGCCGCCACACTCCCATTCCTACTATTGCTCCCACTCCCTCCATTCCCCTTCCCGCTCAGGTGAGCAGCACCGGGCGGCGATACACCTCTAGGAGCGCTTCCTACGGGTGCAGGTGCCGGTGCGCCCCATTTCGGGGAAAGTGCTGGGAAATCACCCGTATAGCTCTGGCGCTTGATCATTTCTGAGTGTGGCTGTTGCTGGTTGTGACCGAGCAGTGACGGGGGAGGGGACGGCCTCGCTTGCGCTTGAGTCTGGACCTGAGTGGGTCCCGATGATTGGGCTTGGGAGGAGGGCTGGCCAGGCTGAGCAAGGGCGCTGGTAGGGCTCAGAACGGCACGAGTGACGATGCTAGCGAGACTCGGACCTTGCTGCGGTCCACCAGCCGGAGTAGAGGCTTTGCTGGAGGACCCAGGGAGAGGCGGGAAAGCCGGTGAATTTTCACCCTCGGCAACCGAGTTGGCCGAATTCGGGGTAGAGGCGACCTTCGCACCCGTCGGTGTGCCGGGTCGCTCGGCGTGCAAGGGAGAAGGCTGGAAAGGTCGCACACTGCCCGGTCGAGAGGGGTTGTTGGGGAGGTAGATGCGGTGCTGTAATCCGGGAGGCAGGAGAGATGTGGTGTGTTCCTGCGCAGCTGGAGAGGGGGCGGCGGCTCCGGGAGAAGAAGCAGGCGACGAGTTGGCAGCATTGGCAGCATTGGCAGCATTGGCGGCGATGGTGGCAGGATGGAAAGGCAGCGCAGCAGCATTCACCCCAGGCCTAGAGGCTACGGGCCCAAGTTTGGGCGCACGGAATGAAGGGGAAGATGTGGACGTGGATGAGGGTGGAACGGGATGGGAGATGGGGTAGAAGCTGTTGGCGTGCGTTGGGCTCGACTGAGTGGGAGAAAGCCGAGCGCCGCCAGAGGGAAACCGTGGGGTGTATCCTGGTACTGCTCGGGGACGATAGGCGGGTCCAGCAGCGTACCCTCCGCCAAGATTGGAGAGAGATGGGTGTTGAGTGATACCTCTGCTTGCGGGCGCACCGACAGGACCAAAGGCGGGAGCTTCGTCGTGATGAGCCTGATTCTGCCCATACCCCGCGGCGTAATAAGACATGGTCCTCGACCGAGAAGTCTTCTCGTCTTCATTCTTCCTCTCAACTTCTTCACGTTCCTTCTCGAGCTCTTCAATGCGCTTCTCCAGATCGGCGCCCTCGGCTTCGCGCTTGACCTTTTTCGTCCGAAGCTTCTCTATCTTGGTGACGACTTCTTGAAGCTTCTTGTCTTCTTCTGCCCTAGACTTCTTGTCTTCTTCTTTTACGCGGTCCTCCTCGTCCTTTGCGCTTTTCCATTCCTTCTCCACTTGATCCACCTCGGCTTTCAATTCCGCCAATTGTTTCTCCAGCTCCTCCAACCCTCCTTCTACTTCCCCTGCCTCCTTCTCGGCAGTTTCTGCGCCTGCCCAGCCTTGCTTTACCTGCTCTTGTAAAGCCAAGGCTTTTTGCTTGGCCCTCAGATCCATCCCGCCCGCCTTATCGATTCCCTTCTTGGCGCCCTCAATCTCTTGCTTCAAAGCGGCCTCTTGCCGTTGAGCAGTCCGGCGCGCTTCCTTTATCTGAGTCTGCAGTATATCTTTCTCCGAATGTAGAGACGATATGAGGTGACGAAGTTGGGCGGCTTGTGTATCAATGGGGTTTAAGATGGGTGTCGGGATGACAGCCTCGGCAGCCGGGACTGGGGCAGATTCGGAAGGAGCGAGTTCGGGTTGCGAGCCAGTGAGTGAATTGGAGCGGGACCGTGGGCGCGAGCGTGAGCGAAGAGAGTTTGCTCTTGAACGGGGATGAAGGGAGTTGGCTGGCGTAGGCGAGGCCGGTATCAAGACGCTTGTCGATGCTATCGAGGCGTTAGACGGGACATAATGTGCAGCATAGAACATACGAGTAGGATCCGCATCTTGACCTCCCATTCCCACCACTCTGAGCTCCACTTCATACTCTTTTCCAGGCATCAAGCCGTAGATGACGAGCACAGCCCGATCTTTGTCTCCTTTATGGTGCTTCTCATCCTTCTTCTTCCCCGGCGGCTTGCCCGCTGCCTCGGCTGCTGAGGCGCCAAACCTCGCTTTTCGAGGCCGGCGACGAGTCACTCCCTGCTCCATGTTTTCTTCCAACTCCTCGTTGGACGCAGGAGAGACGGACCCGGGATCATCTTCCCAGTCGTCGTCGTCTTCGTCATCCATCACGTTGGCAAACAGGTTGTTGGATTGTACCCCATTCACGTAGACCAGTATACCGTGTCGTAACAGGTCTTTGAACGAAACGCCCCCGTCTGATTCTTCAACTTCGTGTTCGTCATCTTCGCTGCCCTCGCCTTGGACCGCTGTAGGATGCGGTGGCCCATTCGCTTTCCGTCTATTTCTTTTTCGTTTGGAATTGCCCCCCGATTGTGTTGCGTGACCGTGTACACCGTGAACACCGTGGGCGTGGTGGGTAGACGTTTGAAGAGGCAGAGAGGCGGAGGGTGTTAGAGATAGCGAGACAGTGAGAGCGAGAGGGGTGAGGTCGAGGACGGTGAGGGTGAGTGGCCGGGTATGGGGCGATACCGTCTGCCAGTGCGGGGTCATGGCGTTTGTCGAATGACCAGGCGAGAGGGGTGTAAAAGAAGACGACGGCAAAGAAAGTATTATGAATGAAAGAGAAGATGGGCGGGTAGTCGATTAGTAAAAGTTCGCGTCTTATTTGGTCCCGCTAATGTCCTGCCTCCACTTTTCAGCTCCATGTTCATAATTCAAAATTGTCAACAGTATCTACTGTATATATTCTTTCGGGACCCTACACTCTCATTAGAGGCTCTCAGGATAAGATCTTATCGCCATGTCCTCAGATCTCCCCGGCGTCAGGCAAAAAGTCATCGGTCTCGTCTCTGGCGGTAAAGACAGCTGCTTCAATTTGATGCACTGTATCGCAAACGGACATGAGATCGTGGCTTTGGCTACTCTTACTCCTGAAGATGGCATTGGTGAGTACCTACACAATCGGTCCAGAACCATGTCTGACCTTGCTGCAGACGAACTCGACTCGCATCTATACCAGTCAGTCGGCACACACCTCCTTCCCCTCCTAGCCAAGTCCATGGGCATTCCCCTTTTTACCGGCATCATCCGTGGTAAAGCCGTCGAAAAAGGGCCCGAATATGGGTCACGTCTACGCGGAGGAGAGGGTAGCGGAGAAAAAGGCGATGAGACTGAGGATCTTACGTTCCTCCTCCAAGGTGTCCTCGCGAAACACCCGGACGCGACCGCCCTTGCGTCTGGCGCGATTCTCTCAACATACCAGAGAATCCGCATCGAGCACGTCTGTGGTCGCTTGGGCTTGACAAGTCTGAGCTACCTATGGCAGAGCGAGCAAGGCCCGTTATTGGACAAGATGTTGGGGAGCGGCGTGGAGGCTGTCATTATGAAAGTCGCTGGAGTCGGGTTGGGGCCAAAGATCGTTGGAAAGCAGCTCGGCGCAATCATGCCTCTACTTTCAAAGCTTGTGAGTCTTTGACTTCTCGGCCGAAACACTCTGACGAATAATAGGAAGCCCAGTACGGCTCTCATCCTGCTGGCGAGGGCGGTGAATACGAGACTCTAACTCTCTCCACACCACTCTTCTCGCACAGGCTGAAACTTGTCGAGACAGAGGTCATCGTCACCGATCCGGAACCATACCCCGTCGCTTACCTGAAAGTGAAGAAGGCAGAATTGGAGGAGAAGCCAGGGTGGCAGAAGCCGAGTGTGAGCGAGCTGAGAGAAATGTTGGGGCTTGATGCAGAGCCGGGACTGGCGGGGCTGGACGAAGAAGGGCAGGAAAGGCTGGAAGAGCTTGGGCAAAGATTTATCGAGCCGATCCATACCGAACTCACTCTGGAGTCTTTGCAAGTGGAGGACAAGGAAGAGAGCTTTGAAGTCCAATTCGCCAAGAGGGGTCGTTGGTTCACTGCGGGCGTGCAAGGACAGACTCTTCCCGACCAAGATGTTGGAGCGGAGCTCAAGTTTTGCTTTGACGCTATATCAAGTACGTCCACTGTGCCACACGGATGACTTGAGCTAAAGCTTGCAAAGACAAACTACAGTCACAAAATCTTTCCCTCCCACTTCATGCCGCCCACATCACTCTCCTCCTTTCCGACATGTCATTATTTCTTTCAGCCAATGCCATCTACAAATCATACTTTGGCACCTCTCCTCCCTCGCGCGCCACTGTCGCTGTACCCCTCACTTCGGGCCGGGTTCGAGTCGAGGTGATGGGTTTCGACGACACGCCTCTCAAAGCCGACGGGGGCAAGGTCGGCGGCCGGTCGGCGCTGCATGTGCAAGGCTTGAGCTACTGGGCTCCCGCCAACATCGGCCCTTACTCTCAGGCCGTTCTCGTCTCCTCCCGACTCCATCTCGCGGGACAAATCCCACTCATCCCAGCTTCCCTCACTCTCCCTCCACCCCCTCCTGCTCCTTCATCGCCTTATCCTCACCAAGCTACACTGGCCCTTCAGCACGTGGGCAAGATCCTCAATGTCATGAGAAGCAAGAATTCGACTGGGGGTGGATGGGAGGGGTGGGTGGAAAGTGTCGTTGGCTGGTGGGCTAGTACGTCGATGTCGGGGGGTGGTGGCGAAGGGGTGGGTGTCGCTCGTGATGCTTGGAGAATATGGGCAGCTCGCGTAAGTTTTCTTCAATCTTGAGACTTTTGCGCTGACGCCATGCCAGAACGGGGCAACCCAAGCTCCTGCTCTCTTTGTCCAGGCTAAGGAGCTCCCTAAAGGAGCTTTAGTCGAGTACCAAGTCAACCTTCATACTGGACGTCGAGATCAAACCCTTCTCTCGCAAAGGAATAACGACGATGATGACGATGATGATGAGTTGCAGGTGGCGTATGAGAAATCTACTGGGGAAGATATCTGGTGGGAGAGTAGTAAGACCGTGGGCAAGGATCTGGGTTGTAGGGGTGTCGTTTTCGCCAAGGGTGAGTAGGACCTGCCGGTTCCGGATTTCAATGCTGAGGAAGGTGTAGATGTAAACGCGCTTGTTCGATCGTCGGGTCCCAACGACGCCAAACTTGCGCTCCTTTTAGCCAAAGCCGTATCTCTCAGAGTCTATCACACTCCCTCCCTGGGTCCTGCTCAGAGTACGTTGCTGCTTCCATCACCTCACCTCACCTCATCTTCACACGTGTCCTTTGCTGACGATGGAAACATGTAGTTCATTCACTTTTGCCATCTCTCTCGCAAGCTGCTTTCACGCTGATACCGGTAGTATCGATACACGATCGACAAGGGGAGAGCGTGCCGCTAGCTTTGGAGGTCTTCGGCATCTGAGCTTTCGAATAATCGCTCTACGAGACATATGCACATAGCAAAACAGACTTACACGGCGCCCTTGCAAGCCCTCCTCGAGGAGGACCGTCCTTATGAACGTCTATCTGCAGATAAGATGATCAGATATTGAGACATATAAGGGTCTGATATAGGCCAGATAGGGGCCAGTTGCGGTCCGGGTCAGGCCTGACCCGCGTCTGACCCATACTTGAGAGCGAAACGTTTTCTTTCCTTGTTCTTTCTTTCTTTCTTGTTTCACAGCAGCTTTCCTGGCTCTCACATTATCCTCCATTCCTAGTAAGAATGAAACTGGTGATGGATGCAGTCGCGTCTTGAAGGTCGTAATACATCTCTCAAAACAATCTAGATTTTGAGATCGCATTTCGCAGCCAAAGTCCAAGCTCCGACGCGTCGCGTTCGCAGCTTCGACCTCTGACTTTGCGTGGCTCGCAGGCAACCCCCCCGGGTGTCCTATGCACGTCCAACCAGCTCTGTGCCCCTCTACGCTTTAATTGACACGTCCAGGGGGCACAACGACCCATGCATAGCCTGTGTCTTCTTGCAGAGCCCCGTGTTTTGTCCAGTCGTTGTCCCGGTGCTGTGCCTGGATTCGCGCCTTTTGTTCTGGTCACTCGTTTTCTTGCGGCTCCATCTTCATCAAACAATCATCCATCTCTGCCGCATCGCTTCTCTCTCGCCTCGCCCGCCGCATCATTGCCCCCCTCCGCCCCCCCTCGCCACCAGCGCATCCACCTCCGCACAGACCGTTACTGCCCTCGCTGGTCGAGCGCAGCCACCCGCCAATACCCTAACAAGGTACTTTCCCCTGGGCCTTCTCAATACAAAGCATCTATATTCGTCTTCCGCTCTTTATCACTTCCCACCTCGCCATCGCTACACCCATCCCCACGCCCATCTCGAATCACACAGATACGGTAGTACTCGTTACTTCCTCGTCACTCGTTTGTTCCCCATTGTCAGGTTTACAGGACCATCTTCTGCGGAAGACGACAACTCGTGCCATCCCCGTGTCTTCTCCTGCAACAAGCCGACAATCTTGAAGTAACCGCTTGAAGTTCACTCAGGGACCAGCACCGCCCATCCAACTCATCGCCACTCCTTTCATCACCTTTCGTCAAGACACCCTTTCCCCCTCGTCTATCACACCTTCGCAGCAACCTTCGTCCGACTCTTTCATCCATTCTATATCTCCCTCGAGGACTCTGTAGAGGCTTGAGATGTGTTGCGAGGCTGATTGGAAGCGTGAGGTCGTGCCGGATCACAAGGTGAGTTTCGGGTCAGCGCGATTGAAGCAAAGTTTGCAGACTTGGACGGTATCGATGGGGCTGTGGACCTACAGCATGCTGGTAGAAGCGAGTCTGAGAACGGCGCTCACAGGCCGCCTGGCGCCGAGTGTCAAGACCTGACACGAATAAGCCTTGCGATTCCAGGCAGTGGTGAAAGACCAAGGATCCAAGCTGAAACCTTTCACAGTTCGACTTTATCAACGTTCGCGAGTTTCACAAGGGCGATTTCTGGACCCGGTTCAAATACGTCCTCCGATATGTCTTTCTCCTCAAGTCCTTCGCCGTCTACGGCTTGGACATCTTTTCTGCGGTTACCATGATTTCTTCCACTCACGTACGCTCTTCCACTCTTGATCTGCCGCCAGATGCTGACCAAACTGTAGTGGACCAACGCGATCACTTCCAAGTGTGACGACAGCGATGACTGCCCCGTTGACGTGCAATTCAGCATCGCCAAATGGGTCTTTGTTGGTTGTATCATCTTCTCTTTCCTCCTCGTGGGTCTTTTGGCCTCTGACACGTGATCAACGATTGACCGATTGATAGCTCGGCTATGAGTCATACAAGGCAAAGAAGGTGATTGACTCGAGGGACATCTCTTATGCGTTTACCAACTTGTTGGCGAACGATTACTACTGTTTCAGTGCGTACCGCCTTCAGGTCCAAAAGTCCTGGCTAATCCCTTGAGCAGAGAACTACGACAACTTTTGTCTTTTCTGCCAGATTGAGTCTTCCACGAAAAAGAAGGATGACTTTGCCTTCTTCATCTTTTTCACTTTCAAAAGTACGCCTCCTCTCTTCTATTTAGTCTCCCGATCTGACGATATACAGACTGGAAACGTCTCATTCTCGCCGACGGACCCCGTCAATCCATCAACGGTATCCTTCTCTACGCTTTCGCCTCGGCCAACAACTTTCAAACATCCGATATCCCTGCCTACTGGGACGGATCCGCAGTCACCGCCCTACTCCTCTTCTCCATGATCTTCACCGTCCTCATTTTTGCCGGCTCCCTCTTGATGCTCCTCTTTGCCGCCGTCGCCTACGTTCCCCTGCTCTGCTACATCCAAGGCAACTTGAAGGAATACGTGTGCCACAAGGTCGACAAGAGGATCACCGACCTGATCAAGAAGAAGCAGAAGCAGCGGATCGCGAGGGCGGCGGCGATCGAAAAGGCGCGTGGGGGTGCTGGGGGCGGGAGCTCGAAGGAAGGGATGGGCGGGCTGCCGCAACCGACTTTGCCTCAAGTGTCGCTGGGCGACGACGAGGACAGTGTGTCCCGTGCCCGGTCCAAGGCGGAGCGTGCGCGGTTCAACGTCCCCGATGCCTTTGCTCCTTCTGCTGGTGCGAGCTACGATTCTTACGATGTCTACGAGCCCGCTGGCGCCTATGCTGAAGACTATGGATCTTCATCCAACCTCGCCGCCAACGCTGCGCCTCTCGGCATCTCTTACCCTCCTCCCGCTATGCCTGGTGCCCCATCTCTCCCGCCGTCCTACTCGTCCGGCGCGCTTCCCAATCCCTACTCTCCTGCGCAACCCGCTTTCCCGCCTTCAAGGTCGAACGGCAGTCTGCAAGACTATACCACCGGTGGCAATGGGCAGCCCTCTGGCAGGGTCTCGCCCTACGCCCGAAGCGGACGTCTTTCACCTTCCCCTTACGCTCAAAACGCCCCCAACGGCGGGCGCGTGTCGCCCTCGCCTTACGGCGCGCAGAACGGCCGAGTCTCGCCGATGCCTTACGGAGGGGAACAAGGTTATAATCAAGTAAAGCGCGAGTCGGCGGGAAGCGCGAGGACGTACGGGAGTTATCAGAACCAGGGGTATCAGACTGCGCAGATGCAGTGGCAAGGCGGGCAGCAGGGGTATCATAATGGAGGAGGCCCTGGCGCTGGGTATGGGTATGATAGTAGACAAGAGCAACAGCAGTGGAGATGAGCCCTTGATGGGCATCTTTCAGTCTTATTTACGCCTTGACGTCTTGGTTGTTATACTTGTACCATGTATTATACACTATCGACATCACGGTATGAGGCTCAAAAAGAAAAAGCTGTCGTATATACAGGGCTACAGAGCTAGAAGGAACCCCAGGAAGCTAGCTATCCCAATCACCGTACTCATGCCCCAACGCCCTCTGCCAAACACATCCAAAGCCCCACTGGTGTTATTCGGCACAGGTACCCCAACAGCATTCGTCGTCCATCCCCCACTCCTCACCGTCGTCGTCACACCACTCGGCCCAATCTGCTTTTCACTCGTTGTCGTCGTCGTTTCCCCTTCTACCCACGTATTACCGGCCACAGATGCAGAAGATGAGGAAGAGGTCGAGAAAGATTGGCCGATAGTAGTGACGGAAGAAGGGTTGGAGGAGAAGACGTTGATGTAGTTGATTTCAAAGTAAGCTTGGGCGTAGGTGGATGATTGATCGCCGACTACGTAGGTTGTGTAACTAGATCTCAATTTTAGCTGGCTGGTTTGAGATGTGAGTGAGGGGGTAGCGCACCAGGTAGCGTCCCCTACGAGAGCTGGGCAAGTCTCTGCCAAGAGAGACGGGATACCGGCGAAATCGCCACATAGTGCGATATTGATGGTGAGCGTTTGTGCTAGGTATACAGTCAGCTTGCAAATCACTGCTGTATGAAGCGATACGCTCACGAGAGAACGACTTGTCGATGTCACAAGTGGAAGAGGGATACTCGGCGACTGGCGTGCCAAGTGTCGAAGTGTCGAGAGAGGAAGTGTCGACTGTGAGGGATTCTGGGACATCGGTTCTCTACACCTGTATGAGCTGTAGACTCGGAACATCTCGGTCGACGTACGGTAATGAACCACACCCTGATTCCGTCCTCTGCAAATTCAGCCACATAGACACCCCCTCCAGCCTCCGCGAACCCAGACCCATAGCTCTTGTCATCTTGATCCTGGACAGTACACCCAGCCCCGTAATTCAAGCTGTTGTTGCAATTGGCATTCACAACTGTCCCCGTAAAGGAAGTCAAGGAGGAGTCGACGGTGCATGTGGTGGTGTTGGAAGTGTGGAGAGCGATTACGTTTGTGGCTTGGTTGTTGATACCCTCCATGATGTCGATCTCGCCGCCTTGCGGCCAGTCGGCGCCCTCTACAAGCCATCGTCCGTCAGCTTCAACCCCTCTGACCTCCTATACAGCCTGCTCAAAGCCCTCACGAGTCCAGAAAGCAGGCCACACGCTACATCCATAAGGCATATGAATGGCATCCATCACCCATACTGTCCCGACGCCATAGAGCGATTTGCTCAGGAGTTTAGGGGCGTAGCGTTTGGAGTCGTTGGCGACTGATGAAGTATTGTTTACAGCGAGGATGGTGGTGCCCGAGGGGGTGGTGCGGAGGAGAGATGTGTTCTGCGCAGTAGCCCAGAAAGTGTAGCCGCTTCACATAGATCAGTACACCTGAACAAACTTGAAGATTTAGGCGGCTTGTAGGGCGTACTTTGTGGTGTTATCGTATGTTTCTGCTGGGAACCGAAACCCATCGCTACCAAAAGTCAGCTCTCTGCTACTCACATCAAAGGTTTCGCTCACAAGAAACCATCGCCATGCCATGATTCCACCAGTGGGTAACTTGTAGCTTTTGTCCCGAGCACCTTTGTCAAGATGAGAATGACCGATAGCAGCGTGAGCATGGCACAATGAGCCTGTGGGCGGTCTTTGTAGGGAGTAACCAGTAAAGTTGCATTGTAAGGGGCGATGAATGCAGCCTGGCTTCTTCGCGAGGAGTGACATGATGGCGATCAATGGGTCATTGTTCGTTGTGTGTCTCGTTCGTGGACTGCGTACCTGAACGTGAGCCGTCTTCTTCGAGAACAGTCTATATATACTTCTCTCTGCTCTCGATTGAAAATACAGTGCGCGGACTGTACTGCCATCTTTGTTCACTACACTGATAACGTCGATACCATTCTTTTTCTTTGAGAACCCGCATCCCCCCTGGCCTTGCCGCTTCCGTCAAAGAACGCTCCACCTTATCCTCCGTGAGCACAGTCATCAGATTGATCTCTACAAAGACGCGGACTGTTCCATCTATGCTTTCCAGAATCAGTAGTCAGGAGCGCCACTGCCCTCTGGGCACGGTTTCCAAGTACCGCGGAAATCGGCGTCCACAACATCGCTGGACATGACGTGACTTGCGGGATCCCAGTAGATGGGTTTCATCGCAACTCTGAGCTGGGTCTCGTTGAAGACTTGAGTGCAAAACCCCGGTAGATTCCTTTCCTCGGCATCAGACGCCAATTTGGACAGTCGCCATAGAAGAGCAGGGACGTCCGCGGCGAGGTATGCATCTAGGCAAGCGCGTAGACAGCGATGGATATCCTGGTCCTTCACTACCCGCACGTTTTTGCCCAGAGACTCATTGAAGGCTGCGACGGTGGTCTGCTTGGGGTCGCCGGTGCTCGTCGTTGAGAGAGTAGGGACCTAGTACATAGGCTCAAGGATAAAGGAAGACATGATGTCTCGCATGGGTATGGGTGGCGTGTCGTCCAAGGGTGATGTGGGGGCAGGAGGTAGGACATGCTGGGCGGCGAGCTAGGATAATAGACAGGAGATCTTTCGCGCTCAATGCGAGAACAGCAGGCGAATGCAGCAGAATGAATACGTTACGTAAGGGTCACTCCATCACAAGCACAACAACAACAATTAACCTCATCAATAAAAATCCTGCGCTCCCACATGTCGATGCAAATGTTCAAGTATTCATAGCGCATGTAGTTGTAAGGCTCAGCCAGTGGGGTACGCGCTCTTAGAACTGTACTGGTTGGGTCACCGGGCCGCAGCCGGCGGAGGGAACTACCCCAAGCCTGCAACAGGGTCGATTTCTTCGCAAGCATCAGCCGATTATTGATGACCAAGTTGACAAGCGCCAAGCGCCGTACTCCCAAGGGCGACATTGTAACCTGTGGTATGTATGTACCGTCAGCGTCTCGCAAGTCATAGGGGTTTACATGGCGATAAGGCTCATCGACGCCATCTTTCATCTTATCGGCCGGCCACCAGAAAAGGGTCCGAGAGTGCCACATTCCAGCCATATCGGTGATAGGCGATAACGTCTTTACGTGTTTTGGTTTATGATGCCTTGGACCTTTTTCCTGCGTGGTCAAAGCTTGAAAAATTTGTTGTTAAGCAATTCTTACCGCATGCGCTTGTCGATAGTGGGTCAATTTTCCAGGGGTCACCACAATGACAGCTGTAAATAAGGTTAAGAACGGTCAAACGTGCGTAAATAAGTGGGTTAAGATGAAAATTGAGGCGAGATGAGATAAAAGATTGTTCTGGAATCGCTCGTTGCTCGGTTGGTGTTTGATGGGCGACTGGCGTTGACCGATGAGCGAAAGATGGAGAGTGCATATGCTAGAGCATAGCAGCAACTCTATTCTGATGTGCTTTGGGTGGGGCTTTTATGGCCATGGATTCAAGTGGAGACGCTTATCACGCGCATGGCAGCCGACGAATGCCTCAGCGTCCAGGGTGGCACGACATGGACAACGTGGTCGTGGCTTACTGATTTGATATAGATGAGATTACGCCCCCCCGACCCCCCGACGATTCCGATTCCGATTATCTCCTTTCTCCTTACTGTAATCTCTCTGCACCCCATTGGTGCGTCGTCCGTCATTGCCTGAAGCAGTAATCCCTTACGGATAGAGATGAATTTTGGTCCCTTGAATACTGAGGAGCGATAACGCCGAATGTCGAAATCTGGGGGGCCGGGGGATAACGGCCGAGCGCGGAGCGATGGACGAAGAGACAAGCAAGAGGCCAGAGGATGATGCTTTGCTGCAGTCGGATCTGGCGCATCATGGTTGTGGGCAAGAAGACGCCCGTTGTGGTGCCAAGCACGCACCCACGATGGGTGAGATCTAACGAGATTATGGGCGTCGCCCCATTCGCGCTCCCTTGCGCGATTACGTTTGCGTTTTGCGGGGTCGCTTGTTTGTGGAGGGTTTGTCAGCGAATCTGTACTGAATGCATGTGGTTCTTCGGTTGTGCATCGCCCTTCACTCCGCTATGGTCTGCACCCTCCGATGCACTGCGCTCTGCCCGGCGACGCACTCGAAGGGGGTGCCACGCCCACGAACAAGCTCGCCCCTGATATTCGGAGGTTCCCGCATCTGGGTTATCCTTATCCTCGTGATAAAAGCAGCACCTGACTGATCTATGGAGTCGCGGGCCGTGGCTGTGGCTGTGGGCTGCATATGTATGACGTGCTACAATCAGTGCGAATCCCTGTCCATCGCCTGGTGTCGGCAGAGGGCAGCGGGTTGCGGGTATCCAGGCGCAACGGGGAGTGCAGAGATACGGGGATGGTGCGATCTCTTGTGATTGGGGGAGATTATCTTTACATCCGTGCCCTGCGACAAGTCGCCGAGTGCCCACTGAAATCATATCAGGGGTGCACAGTGCATGCTAGAGTGCCATGCAGCATGCACAGAGCTGCCCTTGGGCGTTATCGAGCACGCAACGAACGATCGATGGAATGCGATGGAACGCGCTGCTGATCAAGAGATACGATAGCGGAAAACTGGGTGCCACGTCCGCGGCGAGGCGGTGTGATCTTTCTTATCAAATCTCGGCCTCGCTTCAAACCAATCCTTTTCTCATCCGCCTTTCCATCCAGCCGTCCATTCTTTCGCCCGTGAGCATCGACGCCCTCCAGCACAGCCGCCCCGACCGCACCGCACCCCCGGCCATTGATCAGCAGCCAACCAGGGGCCCCCACCGATAACGCCTTCCCTTGGTCTTTTGCCATCTCTGCTCAACACTTGGCGCAAAAAAATCCTCCAACCTTCCCTTTTCAGTGAGTACAGTTTGCCAGCCTCACCCCGGGGCCCTCGCCTTCGATGTGCCCTCCTTTTTGACCACGACAATGACGACTGGGGGCAAACTGGACAATTGGGCGAAATTCTCCGCGGAACGTTATTTATCCCAGAGCCCGCGCACTACATTTCTCGTGCTTGCCACCCACTACATCCACATCCTTGCGCCCCCTTATGAGCTCAAAAAAGCATGCCAAACTTCCACTGACATTGCCACCCGCGTATAGGAAACAAAAGCACCCAAACAAAACATGTCTGACACGCAATCTCCTCCCCGCCCTCCCGGGGATCGGGACGGTCCTGCCCTCGGTGACCAGTACCAATGGCACGTCGGGTTTGGCAGTTCCAACGAACGCGGCGGGGTTGACGAAGATACTGTTGACACGTCGCCTGCTACCACCCGCCGACCGACGCCTTTGCCCGATGCTGCCTCCGCGCCCGCTGCGTCTGCGTCTGCCCAGGAGGAAGGGGAACGGGAGCGAGAAGCGTCCGCGATGGAAGAGTTTGACGAGTTGGAGGACGACTCTCCCGGGCCAGTATCGGAGAGGGTCAAGGAAGAGAGAAGGGTCTCGAGGCAGATGGAGGAGGATGTGCACCTCGCCAAGAGGAGAAAACGTGTGTACCCGCGGCATCATGTCATACAAGTGCATGGCTGACGTACGCAGAACACTCACACGGCTCGCCCCTCCCGTCGCCACCGCCCACCACCGCGCCTTCCCACCACCTCACTGCGGGATCCTGCCCGGGCGACGGACGATGCAACGGTGCAGGAGGCAAAGCCGGTTGTGAAGGATGCCCGACATACAACAACTCTGTCGCCTCTGGCCTCGTCTCCGAACGCGCTCCTCCACACGGCTTACCACACTCTGCCCACTCGTCAGAAGGTATCGACCGCCCGCGAGCATACGAACGCGAGGGCAGGCCGTACGGGCTCGACAGGTTTATGGAAGGCGTCAACCACAATCTCGGTCGTGGCTCCCTCCCGTCGCCTTCCCCCGACCTCGGGGCGCAGCGCCAGCATGAAAGTCCTGTTACGACCCAGCCCCTGCAGCACCCCGGATCAGACAAGGGCACGCCGTCGAGGTTCAGCCCGGATAGCGACGATGCGCCGGCAGGGACGGCGAATGGCTCGGGACTGGCGGCCACGCCGGTTGGTATGAGTTGTCGGAATTGCGGGACGAGCACGACGCCGCTGTGGAGGCGTGATGAAGAGGGCAGGCCGCAGTGTAATGCTTGTGGTAAGTCCCCCATCGACAATGTGACATTGGCTGATGAGATGTAGGACTGTATCATAAACTGCACGGTGTCCCCCGTCCTGTCGCCATGAAAAAGACCGTCATCAAGCGTCGTAAGCGCGTACCAGCAGTTGGCAGCGGCACCACCGCCACCCCGACATCGTCTGCCACCCGCGCCATCACCGCCGCCCCGGACCAGCCTTCGCCCTTACCCACTACGGCGCAAATGCCGAACGTCACCGCCCCCCCACCACATGTCCCGCCGCCTATGGAAGACAAGATGCGGGTCGGCTCACCGCCTTATGCGCATAGAGCACCGGTGCAGCAACACCATACCGACCACCGCGCGCACCACCATGCTGCGGACCCGTATAGTATGCAAAGCCGGTATGGGAAACCGAGCTCGAATGCTGGTAACCCCGCGGGAGGCGCTAAAAAGTGGTGGACCGATGGAAGGGATCGGGAGAAGGAGGAGAAGGATAGGGAAGCGAGGGAACGAGAAGGCGTGAGTCGTGTTTCCTTTGGCTTTTGGGATCTCTGCTCTGTTTCTTTATTGTTTGGGCATGTGGAGTATCCTTCTACCTCGGTGTTTGTCGGATGGACCGAGATTCCGGATTGATAGAGACAATCCGGATGTTCCACTGTGACTGGGCTCCGCTTCAGTTGCGCGGGTCCTTCCCGTAGGAATACTCGAGCCACATCCTTTCTGGACATTCCTGCTCCTTTTACGCCGTGTGCCCTTTGTCCTCTCATGTCTTCTCGAAAGGTCGTCTGTGTCGACCACAATAAAGCCATCTCGTGCTCTTTCACTCCTGTCTATTTGTAAACATGTCGGATACAATCCCCCTTCCTCCCCGTTTCATGCCTGAACAACGCCCCGTCTCTGCGCCCGAACCAAAGCTGACGAGAACCTCCCTCTCTCCTCTTGACAAATCCCCCATGTCCTCCATCCAATCATCATCATACCCTTCCCGCCACTCTCTCCCGCCCAAATCACTCACCACCGCTACCGCCATCGCCGATGATTTTCACCGACGTTCCTCCCTGCCTACTCGGGATCAGATGGCCCATCAGCTCGCTGCGGAAGCGCTCTTGACTATGGCACCCGCCGCTAGCAATGCCTCGCCCGAGAAGCGGGCGAGTGCGACGCCAGCTAGGGGAGGGGATGTGGAGATGGGCGAGCCGGAGCAGAGAGGGGTAAAGAGAAAGTCGGACATTGATGATGCCAGAGAGAGGGAGAGAGAACGCGAGAGGGAGCGCGATCCTAGACATGCGCTTAGCCTTGGCCTGCACGGTATGGACAGGGACAGAAACAGGTCAAAAGAATACTCCAACTCGCCTGTTCCTCTCGTTGAACGCCCTCACGCTCTCCCCGGCTCGAGGCTCGGCCAACCACCTTCCCACGGCAGCCCGGCTTACCCCCCAGGCCAGCCGGGCGGTCCAAACAGATACTCTGTCTACGGCCCGACGACCCGAGACCCGATGGCTGGCAGCTCGCCATACTCTTTCAATGCGTCGAGGTATTCCAACTTGCATCTCAGGCGGGATATGTCGCCTTCGCTCGGGGCTGGGGGAAAGGGTGTTTCGCCCCCGAGGAGGGCGTCGCCTGTGCCTGGTGCTGATTCCAGAGAGAGGTTCTATGGCAATGCTTCCGGTCCTATCACCGCTACTGCTCCTGCCACCGCTACTACCACTGCTTCTGCCGGCGCCCCCGGCGCTTACGGCCACTACTCTATGGGCCGCCGCGAGCTTCAAGAACACCGCGAACAGCTCAAAGAAGGCAAACGCTGGCTGGAAGCGATGCTGGCCAAGACGGAAAAGATGCTCAACATGGTGGAGAACAAGATTGGCCTGTCTGGCGACTTGCCCACTGCCCCACCTGCGCATGCCCTTCCGGCGCAAGAGAGACATGTGTCGGGTTCCTCTGTCCCGCCGAATGCGAGCCCGAGCGCTGCCCCGGGCCAGCCTAGGTCGCAGGAAGATTGGGAGTATGAAGAGCGTGAGCGTAGGCGGGAAAAGGAGATACTTCGCTTGGAGCAGGAGCGCGAGATGGATAGGGTTGATAGGGAGAAGAGGGAGAGGGATAGGGCGGCTGCGGCGGCGATTTCTGCTGGTGTCTTTGATGAGCATCGAGGTAGGCCTAGGGAGAAGGGCGAGCACGAGCATAATCGGGATCGTCTCCTGGCCAGTCGTAGGGTCTCTGCCGTCTCGCCTGGACCTGGTCCTGCCCCTGGCAGATCACCAAGCCTTTCTCTGAGAAACCCTGGGCCGAGAGAGAGCGAAGGACCGGCGGGAGGAGAGAGGGAGAAGGCGAATGGGCCAGTCCCTGTCAACGGCGCACCAAAGAGGGAAGGCAGCCAGTGGGATGGGGAACCGGTCATGGCTGGTGTCCCGTTACCCAGGAGGGAGAGGGAGCAGCAGCAGAATGGCGCGGGGAGGACCTTGGGGCGGGGGTTGTGGAGCTTTGATGTGAGGAGTTAGACAGTGCCATAGCAAGGGTTTGGGGGTGTACGATGGGGGGCTTCGCATCAAGATAGTATAGTTTGTTGGACTGTTTCTCTGGAATCGAACTCGTTTTTGCATATACCAGCGCCATTCGGCGTGAAAGTGTAGCTTCTAAATGCAGGATGTACAACTGCGAGAGTGCCTCCACCTCCACCTGCAATCGCCATCCGAGTTCACGCTGAGTTCACGCATCGTTGTCGTTTTCGTGTTTCTCTTTGTCTTTGTCCATATCTACCACGCATAAGCTCAATGGCAGCACAAGCATCCACCTCGTTTCAGCCAGTCACCACTCAACCCCCCACTGCTCATGCCCAAGGTTCTAGCGCACCACCCACCTCTCTCCGGCCGATCAAGAGTGCAGGCGGTTTCGAGTTTCCTGCCATGTGGAGTTTTCCTCCATTCTTCACGTGAGCCCCCTTATGCCTGTCCCTATTTTGGTCGTCCAGTGGCTTGTGCTGGACAGACGGCGCTGACCAAAAGGGATGTTCTGTAGCCTGCAACCAAACCCCCAAACGCTCGCACACCAGCTGGTCCTCTGGCGGAGACTCTTATTAGATTGGGCAAGACATGAAAGGGTGTTTGAGGTGAATGTGGATAGTGCGGATAAAGATCTATTGGGGGTGTTTGAGAATAAGAGTATTGGACGTGAGTCTTTGTCTCAAAATCGAGGTTCAAGTCAAAGTCGGAGTGTGGTCGCGTGAAGTGAGTGCTAATGAGGGATGGCAGGGCGATTGTTGCCACCGAGTGTGAGGACGTTGATAAGCGAGCTCGCCAAGAATGGTATGTTGCTACCATCCGCAACTACAATCGCTCACTATCCCCGGTGTATCCAGGCGAAGCAGCAGCCGACCCACCAAAACAAGAAACTCACTACTTGATATACTGGCGGAAACCCGAAGAGTGGGGAGACATCATCTATCATTGGGTCCGCTCACTTTTCTCGAAGAGTGTGGTAGTGCAGAAGACGCTGATGGATGTGGTGGTATAGGTCATGGAGAATGGGCTGAATGCGAGTATCATGACGTTTTGGGAGATTACGGATGGAGACCTTTCGCATACGACTGGTAAGCCCCCTCGTCCCCCTGACCCTTCCCATGAGCTCATGACTTTGTCAGAATTCAGAGAGCTTCCCACACCTATACTACGCAAAGCACTCGAGTCCTTGGTCAAACGCAGCAGAGCTCAGATCCTCGAAGGCAAAGGCGAGGTCGGAGAAGGTGTGCGGTTCTTCTAGAGCTAGGGGTTGTTGGTATGTTTTGTCCTGGTTGTATCGTTGTTACATCATGGAATTGTCAGTATTTCTGGTATGTTCCTGCACTATAGAGTCCTTATGGGCCATTGTGTGCAAACTTTTCCCTCGACCCGCCTACACGAAACCACTCCCACCACGCTTCGCATCGATCCTCCTAAACCTGAAGCTCAATCCTCGCTACAAATGGACGGTCTCAGCACTATTCTTCCTTTTCTCTTTGACATTCGCGACTCACCTCATTGATCAGGCAAACAGTGGCCAAGAAGAAGCATACGAGGACGATCTCGAATCCATAGACGGTGGAAAAGATGGTTTCGAGGGTAAAGTCTGTACCGGGGGAGGAGGCCGATGTGACTGGGTGAAATTCGGTGTCAGGTTGACTGCTTGCCATTGGTGAAGGAGAGGACGTACTGATAGCCTGACAGCCGGTTTGGTTGGCAGCAAAAGTCGCGTCGGCGCAAAACCCGGCAACGGTAGAGAACCCTCCTGCGGCCGTCCCATTGCTAAAACCCTCATTGAGCTCGAGTCGTCATGTCTTTTCGGGATTGGATACGTACTAATAACCGCAGCATGAAAACTCGTCTTGGATCGTTTGCTGAATAGTGGCAGTTTGCACATTCCAGACATTGAAGAAGGTATTGAGTTGTTCGAGCGAGAGGATCCAGAAGATACTTCCGAACTGCCACATTCATCAGTGATCTGTCCACGGGAGGATTCAGGTAAAGAGGACGTACAGCCAGTGTTACGGCCATACAGCCTACAAGCCACCAGTTAAGAAACTTGAGCATCATGGTGTTCTCAAAGGACGACAAGAATGCGGGGACAGAGACGATACAGCTCATAATGTAGATGGCGCCCATCCCAATTCCAACTATGAGCACATTATTTACCAGCTCTTTGATACTTTTCGATAAGGAGGGCGGACAAGAGAGGATAAACTTACGTTTGAAATCGACTTTGGTTGCAATCAAGTTGAGGAAGGGGTGACCGGGGCTGTTGAAGATGACTGAAGCGACGATGGAGAGCACACCGGCGGCGAGGAGGAAAAAGTCAAAGACAACCCAGACGATGTTGAGGACGCGCATGGTCGTTGGTCTTGTTGATTATTGGATTGGTATGGTAGATAGGACCTAGAAAGAGGCAAGAGAGGTAGTGTTGCGAGGGGGAAGGGATAGTAGGGGAAGTCGAAGAGGACGACAGAGACCAGCTCGAAGTCACGTTGAAGAGAAAAAGTCGCGCCTGGCGAGAAGAAGAATGAGACAAGAAGGGAGAAGCGGTGGGCGTGAGTCGTTAGAGACCACACTTGTCGATGGTATGCGATCAGTCTTTGAATTAGTGGAGTATGAGAAAAACAAAAGAGAAAAGAGGAGAAAAGAGATGGTATGACCTGTCGTGTTCCCAGCCCACCTCGCTGTTCCTCGTTGCCTCCTAGGTGCGTCGCAGATCATACTAGAGACCATCTCAAAGCAGACGTGCACAACGGGCTCGGGTGTATTTGCGTGTCGTGGCGTGCTGCCAAAAGAGCCTGATGGAATAGTAAGGTCGACTCGCGGTGCTGCTTGGATACTCTGTGGTGGGCATGGTGAGGGGTGTCCTTGACGACGACGACGAGGAGAAGGGGCGACACGACTGGGCCCATTTTCTTTGCCATGGGTGGCAATGTTCCGGTGCGTCCGCATCCTCCCGATTGTATGATGGTGGCTCTACTGGTGTAGGCCAATTGACTGCATTATTGATTGTAAGGGAATGAACAGATGCAGGAAGACTTTGATACTGCTTTGATCAAAGTCAAGCGTCAACCAGGTCGGCGGCCGGAGCCGACACGACAAACACACACACCGCTATGTATCTCTTCACTTCGGCAGTAGTTTCCGAGTCTTGCATGGCCAGTCACTTTGTTCAGTTCCAACAATCCATATAGTATAATTGCAATTGATTTCGGGAGCCAGCTGGGTGGCGCGTCTCACTATTTGTTGGATACAGGTCAGAAACATATCGGCCGCGTACAGCGTATGAAGAAGGTTGAGACATGGGAGGATTACGCCTCCAGGGCCTCCAGAGCCAAGAGCTACCCTGTAGGAAGCTTCTGTCGAAGGATCATACGGAGAAATGCCTCAGTACATGTCATCATGTGGTATTAGACGCTCGCTTGGGACTGTTCAGCGCTCGGCGCTCAAATGAACGGCAAGTGAAGAAAGTGCCTTGTGCCTCTTTCTTATCAGATAGAAAAGACTACTGAGAAGGATGGCATTGACTGCGCATCTTCATTCAACAGACACTGGGCACTTGGTCCATCATTTCCCTCGTTGGCATCGAACAACACATGAAAACAGCCACCATAGGTTCATCAAATATGGCTAAAGCGGCGAAGTGCGCCGTCATAGCGGCGGTCAGCAAAGAGGCGCCGTTCGGGACTGGTACGGCATCTCTTCTCTTGGCATCCATCTTTTCATGTACCTGCTTATCGGATAAGATTACAACTCGGCCGACTGCGGATTGAGCACCTCATGATCCCCCAATTTGCTTCTTATGGCATTTTTTCAAAGAAGGTGGGGGACGCTCGGTGGTACGCGCAGGCTCATACGCTCATGTAGTACATAAAGACAAGGGTATGTCTGAACAGTCTCCACGTCTCAGACTTCTGCTCCATTTCTCCATGTCAGCTCCCCAGCAAACGACCGACAGTCTAGTCGCTCCAGTCCTCGACAAGACGCCTGGCTCCGCCCTCCCACCAGGAGGGGAATCTGTTCGAGGCGCCGGTGTTCACGAGGGCATCGGGGAAGACCACGAAACCAAGGACACACTTTCTCTGGGGGAGGATAGAGAAAGTGATGACCAGAGTGAAACCGGTACCTTCGAGGAGAAGAGCAAGGGCGTATTGGAGATGGACTTTCTTCAAGGTCGTCTCAGCCGGGTAGTGCTCGCCATCTTGTACGGCGCGTTCATGCTTTTGGCCTACAGCCTCTCTCTCAGTAAGCTCCTTTCTTTGACACATTCCCATCATCGTTGACCTTCCTGATAGATCAATACACAAGCAGCTCCTACCTCACCTTTGCCGTCTCCGTGTCTTTCGGAGCCCATTCTCTCCAGTCAACCATCAGCACTATCGGCGCTGTCTTTCAGGCCATGGCTCAACCTCCCATCGCCAAGCTTGCCGACTACTTTGGCCGAGTCAAGACCTACATTGGCTGTGTCATCTTCTATTGTATCGGACTGATAATCGTGGCCGCTTCCCAGAATATCGTCGCGTACGCCGTCGGTAACTCAATCTACATTGTGGGTATCACCGGTTTGTTCTTGCTGCAGAACATCATTATCGGCGATATCTCTAGTCTCAGAAATCGATGTGAGTCTGAAAACTGTGATTGACAGGGATGGGAGCTGACTGTCATTCAGACTGGTGGTCCCAATTTCCTTCCATCCCCGGTGCTATCAACGCGTTTGTGGCGGGGAATGTCGTCTCCAGCTTGATGACTCATGGCTCGGAGGAGAAGCAATGGAGATGGGGTTTTGGTACATTTCCACAGTCCAGACTACAATCCACATGCTAACCAATCCTCAGCTATGTTTATCATCCTCACCCCTGCTCTCGCTCTCCCCATTGTCGTCACCCTTTGGGTTAACACCCGTCCTACCCGGCTGGCGCGCGCCGAGTCTAAAGTCGCCAAAGCCTCTCGTATCCCTCAATCCCGAGCTTCCCGATTCACCCAGGAAGCCAGGGGCTTCTTCTGGTAACTCGACTTTATCGGATTGATCCTCTTCGTCATTGGTTTTGGCCTCTTTTTTGTCACCATCACCCTCGCCAACTCGAAAACGTCCCACTGGTCCGATGCGCACTCTATCGCTCAGCTCGTAGTTGGTGCCGTCTTCATCGGTGCCTTCGTCTGCTGGGAACGATTCTATGCGCCACATCCTCTTCTACCTTTTGTGCTTTTGAAGCGCAAGACTGTCATTGGATGCGTTCTCATCGCGCTCTTCCACCCCATGGCAGGCCGAATCGTCTCTGGCTATCTCTACACATTCCTCCTTGTCGCCGCCGACCAGTCCATTCTCTCCGCCACCAGGATCACCTCGTTCCCCACCGTCGCCGGTACAGTCACCGCCATGATCGGTGCCGCCCTCTCCTCCCGTTTCCGCATGCTTAAACCCATCATCATTTTGGGCTTCATCATGGAGCTCCTCGCGACGGGGTTGATGATTAGGTATAGGCAAGGCACGAATAGTCAAGGGGAGCTTGCGGTGGTGCAGCTGTTGAGAGGGGCGGCGAATGGGTTTATACCGTATCCGACGCAGGCGCTTATACAGGCTGCGGCGCCACATGAGCATTTGGCTGCCATTACTGCTGGATGGCTTGTGGTCTACTACCTTGCGGTGAGGCGCTCCTTCTTGACACTCCTTTTGACCAAAGCTAATGAGAGATATAGGGCGGTATAGGTTCAGCCATAGGAGGAGCCATGTGGACCAACATCATCCCCAACAAACTCAACGATTACCTCAACGGCGACGACGCTCTGATCATAGCAGCGTATGGAAATCCTATTGGGTTTGCTAAGATATACGCTGTTGGGACATTTGAACGTGATGCTCTCGTTCGCGCTCAGGATGAAGCTCAGGCAAGTTGACCTCCCCTTGATCCCTTGATGAGTTCTGACGAGCATGATTAGCGCACAATTGTCATCGTTGGCACCTGCATCTCTGTCCTTTCGCTCCTCACTTCCCTCTTCCTGATTGACAATCTCAGGTTGCCGGATACGCAATCGATTGAAAAGACCGAAAGGGACGTAGTGAATGCGGAGAAGGAGAGGAGGCCAGGGGTAAGGTGGCTGTGCCAGCGGAGGCGGGTTGAAAAGGTGGTTGAAGGAAGGGTCTTCAAGTGATGGTTCTGTACGAGATACGGCTGGATAAACTCGATTCAAAACAGGTCTATGTTCCCTTTTTGGTATAGTTTGGCATATGCAGAGCATATTCTATTGGCTACCGCTGATCCAACAGCAACAGACACAAAACGACCACCATCCCTCGTGTTCGATAGCTGCCAAACAAAACCTGTTCACAGGATTGACATCGACTTTACAAGGTTGTGAATACATGTCAAGGAATGGAGCAGAGTAATATAATCCAAATCTAGGGAAAGAAAGAAATATCGCAATACGATACGTCTGCCTCACTTCCTCGCGTAGTTGAACTGCGTGTAGTGGTCAAAGCCAGCTGAGGGATACGAAGCAAACCAGATAATTATAAAGATTTTGGGAGATGATACGTCTACCGTGCTCGTGCTAAACTTCCAACGACCTCCTCTCGTTGAACTGCGTAGGATTGTCAAGGACAAAGTCCATCCCTTCCTCCCGGTAATCGTCCGAAAACACCGTAATGTTATCTGCGATGAGACGAAGGATTTGCTTGTCGTCAGTGTTGTGCGCGGGCCAGTAGGTGGCGTTGGATGTAGAAGTCCCGTTCGACCCGTTGGGATCGGCGTAATAGGCAAAGTTGAGCCTGACACACATCAGTATATGTCTTGATTGTGTCTTATGAGAGAGCGACTTACCAGTACTCCATGATACTCTCGGAGAGACGGGTGTCGGCATCGGTGTAGTTTCCCGGAACACCGGTCAGTGCGGTCTCTCCTGGTTTTGCCGAACCATAGACATAAGAGATTTCGCTGGCATGGTAGACTATGAAATGTCAGATCGAAATCAAGAAGCATCGTAAGAAGACGAATGCTTACCACCAAGATACCCAGGGCTGCCGGACGCAAGCTGCTCAAACTGGTACGTCCAAGTCTTGCCATTTCCATGCTGGTTCGCTTGCCTCAAAAAGTATCGACGTTGGGCTTGGAATTGAGCATCGCCCAGGATGGCGGCAAGTTGCTTGAAAGAGGGGTCGAGGCCGAAAGTCTCGTTTCCAGTGTCGAAAGGCCTATCGCTTGGTCAGCTGTGATATCCCGAGAAAAGCGGTAGATGCTCACGAGCCGAGAGATGCGTTGTTGGGATAGTAGCTGAAGAGCTGGGCAAGAGTTTCGTTGCTGAGGCCATTAGGCTCCAACAAGTTGAGGAACTCGGCACCATAGAGTGCGCTCGGAATGGCGGTCGGTGTAAAGAGCGTACCTCTGATCGATTGTTTAGCTTGGGCATGTCAATGCTGGGTACAACGGGCTTACTCGTCTTTGTTGTTACCCGTAATGAAAGGCTTATTGGCGACCTTGCCCTGTCCGATGAGCGTATGAGGAGAGTCGGGAATGAGATCGCCATCTTCCGTCGGGCCGAAAATGAAACCCGCTCCAAAGGCTGTTTGATTCTTGATCGTGATCTGGGCGGCGAGGATCTGTTCTGCCGGAAGGGTTCGGAGGCAGTCGAAAGGGGAAGAAGTGGTACTGTTGGTAAAGGTCGTAGTGTTTGAAGAGTTGGAAGAGTTGGAAGCAGAAGTAGAACAGTTGGAAGCTAGCAGGAGGGCTTGGTAGGCGTCTTCCCAGGTGGCTTCTGAACCGATTGGCGTGGTTGAAGGGGCGCCGCTTTCCATAATCTAATCAAAGCTTAGCGCTGACTCTCAATGACTTCCAGGACATCTCACAGCTTGGCTGAACAGCTCGGTCTCGGGGTCTAGGAACAAGAGCGAAACAGCGATAGCGCCAGCAGACTCGCCGTACACCGTGACCTTCCGGAATGTCAACTACGGATCGACATCACATTGCTTTCTGACATACCTTCTTCGGGTCACCCCCAAAGGCCCCGATGTTTTCTTGTACCCAGCCCAAAGCCGCTTTAATGTCTCGAAGACCTAGGTTGGTAGCGTTGTTCTCTGCAAATCCTGACCCAATACCCCACCCGAGAGCGCCCAGGCGATAGTTGAGGGCGACATGGATGATCGGGTGGTCCTGGAAGTGTGGCCATTAGTGTCTTGCATATCATGCAGGAGGTCAATGACCTACTATCTCCTGTGCATATGCGCTGAAATGAGAAGAGTTATAGAGATTTATAGAGCCAGAAGTGAAAGATCCTCCATACCTGGCAATATGTCAGCATTACGTCCGTTACCCACCACCAGAGGCCAACTTGAACTTACACCCATACCATGACAGGAAGCTCTTCATTGGTAGTGTTGATGCCAGCAGGAGTATACACATTGAGGAACAGACAGTCCTCGGAGATCTCTGACCCGTAGGAGACGATACTGCCGCTGAGATCCTGCATACATGCCGCCGGCAGAGTCTGGGCGGTGTAGGAGCTGGTATTGTAGACGTATGACTCGGGTGGGGCAAAGCGAAGGTCATTGACAGCTTGAGCACAGTGTCAGTGGCAAAAAGCGTTACATCAGCAAAGGCAGTACTCACGAGGCTTTGCGAATGGTATACCGAGGTAGGCATCAGATGTTTGTTCTTGGTAAGTGGTGCCCACGATCTCTATGGGCCGACCCTGGGATGTGTCGGGGTAGATGGTAGCTGTAGGGGAGGCGGCTGATGTACTTGAGGTAGTGCTACTCTGCCGAGCGTGGAGAGGAGATGCTGTAGAGCTGTAGATGACACTCAAGGCAGCAAGAGATTGATGTAGGCGCATGGCGGGCGATTTGATACGGTATGAAAAAAAGAGAGTGACACAATATAGACGATACGATATGCGAGGGGGGGTATTAGGGAATCCATCTGGGGCGTGGTTCTGGGTATTTGGGCGATGGAAAAGATTGTAGACCGAGGTCAGCTGCAGATATTCTTGATAGATTGCTCAGGAACGCCGGGGCTCGGGCAACCGCTCTATGACGGCAGCTTGTCAATCAAGTCCTACTAATCTCTCCCGCTATTGAATTTGATTGATCTAATCCAGGACTCTAGGCAGCATGTCAGCGTCAGACACTCCGGCGTCAGATCTTTTACATAGTCCAGGCTGGTCTGTACCGCACTTTTTCCTTGTTTCTGGGCGTTCCATGGATGCCTAAACCCTGTCAGATTGAGGCTTCGCTGCTCTTGATGAAGTGCGCCCCGAAGGATATGATGTGTAGTAGTCCAAAGCGACTAGTTCGTCGTAATTAAGGCCTATCATTAGTCCGATGGTGCGAACAACGAAGGTCACCGGTAAGGGGCGAAGAAATAGGATGATGTGTATCAAAATGTCCTAGTTATATGGTTCACCGCCGCCGCGCAAGAGCGAGATCAATCCGCTTCCAGCTCTTCTTGAACGAGATGTCGCTATAGGCTCATAACCCCACATCAACATCCAACTCAACCCCCCACATCTATGTCCAGCTCGTCATGCTTGAGCTCGATATCGAGGACATCTTTTCCGGCAGCAGCAACGCTAGCCTTGATCCCCAAATCTCGCTTCAATTCAAAGTCAAGTCCAGCATCGCCTACAACGCCGAGATCGACATCAACATCACGCTTGAGCTCTACTTCCATCTCAGCCCCCACATCCACCCCGACGCCCATATTCGAGACTCGCTTGGATTCGAGGTCGAGATCAACAAGGCCATCAAGAGTAGTCTCCACCTCGGCGCTCAAGAGAGCTCGTTTCGGGAGGTCTTGTCCCGACTGCTCTTCATTGATATTGACGCCTACGGCGGCACCAACATCAATATCCAGCGCTCGCTTCAAGCTGAACACCTTAGGTCGCTCGGTGATAAAGTCCGTTCCAGCCTCTCTAAAGTCGTCTTGGAAGACGGCAATGTCGTCGGCTTTGAGACGAAGGATCTGCTTGGTGTCGAGGTCGTGGGCGGGCCAGTAGATGGCGTTGGAAGAGGTGTTGGCGATAGTGTCGTCGGGGCCGTTGGGGTTACCGTAGTTGGCAAAGTTGATCCTTTCAGTCGCGTCAGTTGTGTCCCGGTAAAGGCTGGAGATATGCGTACCAGTAGTTCAACATCTCGTCTGAGAGGCGAGCATCAGCCTCTGTATAGCTGTTCGAGAAACCTTGTTGGCCAACTCCTGGCCTGGCGGCACCGTAGACGAAGGGGATCTCGGTCGAGTGAGAGACTGGTGTTACTCTGTTAGTGATCATATATGAGGGGCCTCAGCTTCGAAACTCACTGCCGAGGTACTCTGGCCAGTCGGGGGTGGGCTGCTCGAATTGAAAAGTCCACGTCTGCGCGTTTCCATGAGCGTTGGCTTGTCTCAAATAGTATCGGCGCTGGGACTGAAAGAAGAGATCTCCAAAGATGGCGGCAAAACGCTTGTAGGCGGCACCGAGACCGAATGTTTGACTTCCAGTGTCGTATGGGCTAATGGGAGACATTAGACCCCAGTCAGTGAAAGAGTGACACGTACGTACGAGCCAGCGCGTGGGTCGAGTGGGTAGAGTTGAAGCAATTTCGATGTTGTCATGAGACCTGGGTCTTTGGGTTCGAACAGGTTGAGCACCAGGAGTCCGAAGGAAGTAGTGTGAATGGAAGTAGGGGCGAATCTAGTTCCTCTGCAAAGACGTTCAATCAGATGTCCCAAAACACGTGAGTGGTCGGCTCACTCGTCTTTCACGTTTCCAGTGATGAACGGCTTGTTTGCAACCTTTCCATCCAAGACGAGCTGGTGAGGTGAATCAGGGATCAAATCACCGTCGATGGTTGGGCTGTAGATGAAGCCGGCCTTGAAAGCGGTCTGGTTCTTGACGTTCATCTGAGCTGCAAGGATCTCCTCGCCACTGAGCCCCCGAAGACAACTGAATTCGGTGCAGCCGGCTGCTTGAAGAAGAGCCGTATATGCGTCTTCCCATATCGTCTCTTGAGGGCCGAGAGGGATGGAGCTGGGGCCACCGCTTTCCATAATCTGTTACTGATGTCAGCCAAATATCTCGGCACCTTCGCGAACACTAACAGCTTTGCTGAAGAGCTTGGTCTCCTGGTCGAGATGTAGGAGGGAGATGGATATGGCTCCCGCAGACTCTCCAAACACCGTCACCTACAAAGTTAACGTCAGCCACAGCTCGCACCAAGAATCGTTTCTGCATACCTGCTCGCGATCACCCCCAAAAGCCCAGATATTCTCTTGCACCCATGTCAAAGCCTTCTTCATGTCTCGCAGACCCAAGTTGGTAGCGTTGTTCTCTGCGAATCCTGATCCCACACCCCAGCCGAGAGCGCCAAGACGATAGTTGAAGGCGACGTGGACGACAGGCTTATCCTGCACACTCGTCAGTTTTGTACTTTTCGAGTGATAGGAAACGTACACTTGCAACAGAGTGTTGGATGAGGAATGAGCCGTTGTAGGGATAGACCGAGCCCATAGTGAAGGATCCTCCGTAGCTGCGAAAAGAGTCAGTATGGCGAAGTGATAAAGTGGTGGCGCATGTGGCTCACATCCAGACCATGACAGGGATCTTCTCTTCGACGAGGTTGATGCCGGAAGGTGTATACACGTTGAGGAACAGGCAGTCTTCTGAACTTTCGGTGCCGTAGATGATCTCACTCTCGTGAGGGTTTTGCAAGCACATGGGGGGCTGGGTCTGGGCGGTGTAGAAGTCGGTGTCATAAACGTAAGACTCGGGAGCAGCAAAACGAAGGTCGTTGATGGCTGTGGGAGAAGGATCAGTCTCAAGACCAGCTCGGAGCGGACTCAACTTAAGAGGCTGGGCAAACGGTACACCAAGGTAGACATCCGCGCCAAATCCATCGTCGGTGAAGCCGACAATCCTCACCGGTTCGCCGTCGGCAGTGTCGGGGTAGATGGTCGCTGTGGGGGCGACAGCGGCAGAGTTGATGGCAAAGGTAGGGTTGGAATTTTGTCGGGGAAGAAGAGGAAGGGATCTAGTGAGGGAAAGGAGGGCGAGTGTCGGAAATGAGAGTGACCAGCGCATGATGGTGATGAGGTGCTGTGAGGAGATGTAGTGGCGGGCAGGGGACGTTTGGGGAATAAGGCAGGGTGGGCGGTGAAAGAGTGACTGGGGTGAGTTGCAGACCGTTGATAGCAGAATAGAAGAAATAAAGGCAAAAGAGAGATGGTGATGCAAATCGTGAGGCCTTCCATCAGTGCACACTCGGCCCACGCCGTCACGGACATCGTCCCCCCGAGAGGGGCATCGCGTCAGCCATATCTCTTTCGAAACATTTCTTACCACAAATGTCATCTCTGAAGTGAGAGCATGTCTGAAATCCTACAAAAGATGCCATTGCATTGAATAACACCTCTCAGGCCTATTATGGCCCGCTCAAGAAAGCGCACTAAGCTAGCCATGTCGCAATGCAAGGCTCGAGTGTGTCTTTCGCGTGCTCCACCAATGCATCTCAAATACTAGGATGTGTAGACAGAGGATCTTGGCACCAGCTCATCTGCCTCACATTCAGGCGAGTCTGGCTGTTGTTAATACGGTCCATGGTGCATTACATTTTGTTGTTGGTTCATTGCTGCGACGGCGGCGGGGGTCGCCGCTCTCGGAGATCTCGCGTCACTGGGAACATTACGAGTACCGGTTCGCCCTTGTTACATCTGGCGTGGATATCGAAAGCAATTGTGCATCCAACATTCTTAGACCCATAATATAACGCTCAACATGGCTGCCGAAAATGCCCAAGTCGGTGAGTATACCCGCTTCCACTGCTCTGCCTTCCCACAGCGAATGAACAGCAGCCAATCCACGTACAGCTATCCCTCTTCCCCCAAAGAATGACGAGAGAGTCCCCAAACCCAGGGACGAAGAGGAGGAGGAAGACGAGGATGAAGATGAGGACGAGGATGACGATGAGTTTGACGATGAAGAGGAAGAAAGCGAAGAAGAGGAGGACGAGGAGGACGAAGATAGCGAGGATGATAAAGTCGACCATAAGAGTATCCTTGCTAATTTCTACAACGTGGGTCCGCTTCCATTCCAGCTTATCTTTGGGGAGTCCTAACAGACTGCTATAGAATGAGCAACAGGATGAGAATGAAGATGAAGACGGAGATGTTGTCGAGGGAGACGAAGATGCCGGTCTCACTTCTTTGAAACGAAAGGCGGATGATGGCGACGATGCGGATGCCAAGAAGCCCAAAGCTTGATCACTTGTACCGCGGGCAGATAGTGTATAGTCGGCATTTGATCTTGATGTGGTGAGAAAAACTAAATGTACGATTATGCTGATTGGTCTAACTGGGAGCTGAATCGATAAGCACCTTGTTGTCCTGATCTCATGTTCTAGCTCGATGATGCTTACATGTCTCTATGGTCCTCGTGAATCGGATATATCTAACCACAGTGAGAGTAAATGATCCCTTTAATCACGTCTACAAGCACTTCTAAGGTATACAACACCAGTCTCCATTTCGGCGCTCTACAGCTCAATTCGTTTTCCCAGTCTTCTTCCTCTTCACCGGCCTCTCATCCCCTTCGCTCTCCTCGTCCGAAGCATAGCCCTGCTCAATATCAGGCCCCAACACGGTGGGAACGTGTCCAAGAGAAAACATGATTGCGTCTTCTGCCGCTGCCTGGCTGAAGGGTACGCTGGGTGCAACGCTGGGAGGGACCGGAGTAGCACTCGGAGGCACGCTGGATACGCCGTTGGTGTCGGTCTGGACGGAAGAAGAGGTAGACGGCTCTTCGTCCGACACATCCACCAGCTTTCTGGTCGGGAGCGGATCACCCTTGCGTCGCAGCAGATGGAAATGACGTCTAACACTATATCAGCCCGGAAACAGCCTTCGACGAGAGCTGGACTCACTCTTCATCAACCTCCATCCACTCGGCCTCTTCGGGCGGTATCACGACATGCCTGGCCTTTTCCATCTTTTCCTCGTCCTTTTGCCCCGGTGTCGGGGATTCGCGCTCCACTTGACGTTTGGCGTCCTCTGCTTCTGATTTAGGAGTGGGCAAGGCGGAAGGGGAGGGGATGGACCAGCCGAGTTGGTCGGAGATGTATGTGACAATGCTGTCTGCGTCTCCCAGCAGGGAGATCTGTGAAGCGTCAGCGTTTGTAAGGTCGGGATGGAAGTACGTACGTCTGGTTGGACGTGGTATGCCGGAGTGAGGTTGATGAATATCTGGGGTACCGAATGGGGTATATGCGCTGTCAAATGCCCATCAGAGTTCATCACCGCACTGCAGCCCGCGAGACTCACTCAAGACTTCGCTGACCGGCGCCACCTTCAAGCTCGTCCCGATCACTACGAGCAGGTCTACCTCCTCTCTGTCCTTGAACAGACACTCGTCAAACTCTGAATCCAAAGCTTGCCCAAAGAATGTGATATCCGGCTATTCACGAGTCAGCATTGCCCTACTAGCTCCGAGAATTGACTCACTTTGATGATACCTGGCTCCCCACCGCCCCATTCATCTGCGCTCTCTTCTTCACTTTCATCCTCATCCCACGCTCGGGCCTTTCCCTTTCCGTTCGCTTTCGCCTTCAGCTTTTTCAGCTCCTCTCTGTACTTTTTCCTAGCTGCATGTTCTTGAGCACACTGAGCTTTGCAAGGTTCGCAGTAAGGTATTTGCTGGGCCATGATATAAGGCTCGATGAATCGTCCGGGATGCCGGGTTTTGCAGCGCTATGCAGGCGTCAGTGTGAGTGAAGTGGGTACGATAATGGGTGCTTTACCAAGCAAGAAGCAGTCTTGAAAGAACCGTGGCACTGTAGGACCTTGCTGACGCCGGCAAGGCTTTCTAATGTATCTATATTTTGCGTGTAGTTCCTCAGAAGCTAGCCAGTATAAGCGCAATCTTCATCATTCAGTGACAGTTGACTCACCACACCGCGATCTTCTAACATCTTGATCCATCTATGACAAGGACTCGGCACAAAGTTGCTTGGGTAGATTTGTTTGGCGAATGAGCTGCAGACTGTCAACTTTACTTTGCCGAGACATGGAGCAACTTACTAGAACACCTCCGGCTTTTCTTTAAAGTACCGGATATCAAACATTTGCTGCGGATCATCCAGCTCATACTTGCCCTCGTTTTGCAGCTGCGCATACAGCCCAGTACTGCTTCTGAAATCTGGTATGCCACAGCTCGTCGAGATACCTGCGCCGGAGAGGACAATGATCTTCTTAGCATTCTTGAGCAAGTCGAGCGCGTCGGACAGGGACGATAAGTCTGGGAGGCGTGACCGGCGACGCAAGATGCGAGAGAGGGCGACTTTGGCGAATGGGAGCAAGGCAAGATTGGAAGTGGAGGGAGTGCAGAGTGCGAGCGGCTGGGTGTCTGTCAGCCTTGTACCAGTTGGTATTTGCTCGAGCTCACGGGGATGATCCCAAAGCCGAGCAACAACTTTCGAAGCGATCGCATCTCTCCAGAATCGTCTTGCACGAGATAACTTCTCAAGAAATTGATGATGCCTGTTTCTTTCAATTGGTGCGTAAAGACATCCATCTCTTCCATGCTGTACCCGTTCTCGGCTAATGTCGAAATCAGTCTGAGAGTAATCAATCTTCGAGATGACCTTACCTTCTTCTACTAGCTTGTCATACTCGATTTCCGAAAGCTCGTCCCGTGCTTGGTCCGAATCATACTCGTCGCTGTCTATCTGATAAGTGTCGGCCGGTTTGACTTGAGGCGTGGGCGTCGATCCTTCGCTCATATCTGTCGATTTCTGTCAATATCTTCATGGATCTGAATTGGCAGTCTCACCCGGCGATGAAGCAGTTGCTGCACGGAGTCAAATGAACGAGATGCAAAGGCACAAGCAAGATCAATTCAATGAAGCTCCGAATGAAAGGTCCATTGCATCAAGGCACCACCAACCTTTATCAAATCAGAGAATTACGTACGCAGTGATTGTGATCAAGTTGATCGCGAACAAATCGTCATGTTGAACTTTACTCATCTTGGAGATATTATTTGCCGTATGTCCGCCAATCCACCCATCCTCGCAGTGCCCCACCAGCGCTCGTCACCTCAAGCACACATCCAGCGGTACCTCTCATCCGTCGAACCGTACATCAACGAACACGCCCGGACCGGCGTCTGTACGTTCGAGAAGGCACTGCGAGGCGAGCCGCCGCCGCAGATAGAGGCAGGCGGGACACTCAACCTATTTGGGGAGGAAGGGGAGGAGCTGGTGACCAGAGCTGAGTTGCTGGCGAGATTGGGTGGGAGCCGTGGGGGTGGCGTCAAGCCCGCAGAGCCGGCGAAGAGACAACCGCTCAAAGACATACAAACGGCATCTTTCAAATTAACACTTGAATCGCTTGCAAACAGCCGTGAGAATGCAAAGGCGAAGGCGGAGAAGAAGAACCAGAAAGGGACCAAGCCGAAAGAAGATGTCTTCGATCAATCAGAAACGGAGAATGCCCAGAGTGAGTCAATCTAATACACGTCAAGGAAAGAGTTGACCGCCCCTAGGGCGCCTTGAACGTAAACATCGGCGAAGAGAGAAAGCGGCGATCACCAAGCCCAAACAGTGTACTCCACCCCCTGCCAAGAGAATGCGTAAAGCCAAACCTCCGTCCGTCGACGGTTCACTTGAAGGATCAGAAACGTCGGACGAGGTCGATGCCAGGATCAGGTGTAGAAGGAAGCAGGCCACACCTTCTTTTGTCAGGAAATATCAGGCAAAGAACGTGCAAGCTGCCGTTTTAAGAATCAGTGTGAGTCGTGGTTGAAGATCGAAAGTCCAATACTGACACCTTCTGCAGGCTAAACCAGTCAAGAAGCAAGGCTTCCTCAACCATGGCAAAGCATCTTTGCCTATACGTTTGCCTCCAGAGAAAGCTCGAGTGGCGGCGGGTAAGCGCTACATCTCTTCAAGCCCATCATGACTGACACGTAGCAGTTCGACCATTTTCGGAAGATGCGTTCCTAGGCTCACAAAGCGCTCCCCGACAACCTCCTGACGAAGA
Organism: Cryptococcus sp. DSM 104548; assembly: GCA_036426225.1. Classification (NCBI taxonomy): domain Eukaryota; kingdom Fungi; phylum Basidiomycota; class Tremellomycetes; order Tremellales; family Cryptococcaceae; genus Cryptococcus; species Cryptococcus maquisensis. The sequence goes on from CP144038.1 coordinate 221,518, forward strand.
AGATACCTTCCAATGGAAGCTCCCCCACAATCGAGCTCTTTCGTCGCATCCATCTACTGACGTCGACAATCCCCTTGCCCAACTGACCTCCCACCTCCGTTCTCCGGCCCGCGCGCCGTCACACTTGTCTCTCCCTTCTTCGATTGGTCAACAGCGCCCTCCTTCTGCGCAGAGCTCTTACTCCCGAATGCCCCCGCCTGGCATCGCCAACTCGCCTAGCTGGCACACTGAGATCACCGAGGAGCAGATGTCGCTTGCGCCGAAAGCATCAATGGAACGGATGGCACATGGTACGCCGCGTGTGACCGCCACTCCTGGTCCTTCGCGGATCACAGCCCGGACTATGGCTCCGCCACTCACTCATATCTCTCCGGCGCTCATCCCTCGAGCCGTGACACCACCAATCCAGAAAGCAGAGCAGCCGAGTCCGCGTGTGCTGCAAGAGGCGTTGGGCGGAGAAGGCTTTGTTTGGCCAAAGAATCGAGGGATGGGGATGTCGTTCGGGCAGGCCGCCTACGACGATACTACAGACTTTCAAGAACGTTTTCCTCTCGTCTCCCAGCCACGGCATCCCGGGTATCATTTCATTCCAAATACCTATCGACCACCTAGCACGCTGCCAGAATCATCTTCGATGCCGATTTTTGGTCATACCGCGCCCCTTCATCCCGTCGTACCTATGGAGAATGAGTATAATTGGAGAGATCAAGCAAGCAGAGATGATGAAAGATATCAACACAGCGAGTATGAAGTGTACGGTGAGGATTGGGAGTATCAGGAAGGGCACCACCACGAACCGTGGGCACATCGTTCAACCCTGGCAACCTTGCATCAACAAGAGCCAACTTTTGTCCCTTCGTCCCCTCAGACCCACAACCCGGATCAGCTCGCCCCATCTCATCACCGGCAAGATCCATACCATCATCAATATTCCCCACAACCATCCATCTTCATTGCTCCTGACGCGACCCGGCGCGAACGACCACAGACCATGCCACCGACGGTCAATAACACTTTCGACCAACAACTGTTCTCTGTTGAAGCCTCTGTGCCAAGGATGTATGAGTCGCCGAGTTTACAGCGGTACGCGAGAGGGTACGCGATGTCGAGGCGCCTGGATGAAGGGAGAGATATGAGCAGTTGGACCGAAGGAAGGCTTGGTGGGATCGAGAACACGAGTGGGCGAGATCAAGTCGTACGGAGCAGTTTTGACGGAGAAGACAATAACGGCGAGCTCGGAGTGACGGAAGAGCAGTGGAAGAGTATTTGGAGCGGGGGAGCAGGGCTGAGGTAATATTTCTAAGCGAGCCAGAGAGCGAAGGTCATCCAGAGACGCGGGGTGCAGTAACCTATATATAGCTGAGGGTATGATCGTGACATGTATAGCTGATTGAGCTGTTGTTTCGTGCAATCACCTTAAAGTACAACGCAAACCCGACCGTCTGGTCAATCTTGAATCCTATTATCTCCTCCAGCTTTCCCTCCTTTCAGTATCAGGAGCCAAAAATCACATGGCTATCCAAGAGCGAGTGTCACAAGGGCGAGGCGGGTTTGATTAGTCAAGAAGGACGAGATGATTGTGATGCCCACCCTTTTCAACCCGTTCCGGATCTTGCCCCTTCTTTTGCCTCCAGGCAATGTGCCCTGTGATATAAGCAGACAATAGTCAACAACACGTCAACGGCGCATGTAACCAGTATGATGAATTAATGTACGAGATCCTTGTGGTGCGCTACTTGGCATGTCAGTGTTCAAATATCCAGGATGTAAATGGTGGACAGGGGATCAGCACGAGTTTCATATACCTAAGCACCTTTGGCGCAATGGTTTGATTGCTGGATGAGGCTTCGGTCAAGTCTTCAAGTGACTTCCCGAGAAAACTTTCAGCGCCGTTGTTGTTTTTGAGACCCCCGCAGATGTTTGTCTCACTGTATAATACTATTTTGTAAGTTTCAGAAAAGACTGCTGATGGGCTGCTGGGAACCAGCAAGTCTTTCACATACTCAGGGACCTGTGGGACAGTGATTGATGAGAAGCTATCAGACGTTGGCGCCTCCCCGATAAGAAGCTGTTCCAGCGATCTATCGACCAAAGGCAAGCTGCCTGTCCCTTCGCCATGTGTATTGCGAGCCGCCCACTCTCGCCTGATCCGGGTCTGCTCATCCTGGCAAATATCAGCCAGCGGTACCCAACGACCGTCAGTAAAGGGTAGAGGACGATTCCCTTTGACATAGTCCCAAACTCGATGACAGTCGTAATCCAGTCATTGTTGGAGAGCGTGCTGGGACGATCCGAGACATTGTTGGCTGATGATGGTGCTTCCTGTTCCGCCGCTTCACACGAGGCCAAATCACAATCAGTTCCTTGTTGAGTTGTCGTCTCGTCGATGTTGTTCATCACTTGAATTCGGATTGTCAGTTGTATGAAAGGTCCTGAAAGAATTGTAGCGTCTCGATGGATCTCATAATACACATACCAATTCCCGAACATCTATCCGAGAACGGCGTTCCAATATCAGACACCCTGCGCCGGGAGTATTCTACTCTGCAGTTGAAAGCGTTGAACCCGCTGCCCGTTTGAAACGAAACCCAAAAAGAAAAGCCATGGAAATAAGTATGACTGTACTCGACATATATCTGTGGATTAAAATAATCATAATGGGCAGGTTGAACAAAGTACCTTTCCCTCCTTGACCACCACCACTCACTGACGCGGCGCTCAGCTGACCTGTACTTTCCCAACCTTTGACGATTCTTCCATGGATGGGTCGTTGTTATTTCCCATCACTCAGGGTACTCTCTCGCAGCTAGTATCCAGACAATGTGCATATATTCACAACTCTCTTATTGACAACCAAACAAGTACAGTAAAATATCAATGACAACTCTCGATACCTTGTTTATAAAATGGCGACGACACCATGTGATAGAATGTAAGAGCAGAAAGCAATACCGAGTAATATACACGATGCAGCACCTGTCGTCTCCAAATGTCTCTCGTCTTTCATCTCTGCGTCTATCACACATCATCCGACCTTTTGAGTTTCTGGTCACCCTCCAATGCCCCAGTACGACATCTTACGCACTAGCAGCCACCGGAAACCCCTCCAAATCCACTCCCTGCGAGCTCGTCTCAAAGTCGGAGATGATCTTTTCATCGAGGCCGTGCAGAGGTTTGGTGATGGGCGGCACAACGTACTGCCTCTTCTCGATACCTCCTTGCCAGGCGAGATGAGTGTGTCCCATGAGGAACGAGTCGACTTCGGCAGCGGCTTGTCGACCCTCACGGATGCCCCAAACGACAAGAGATTGACCACGGTGACAGTCACCAGCAGCAAAAACTCCAGGGACGTTGGTGATGTAGCTGTTGGGAGCGGTCTTGATGTTGGTTCGAGGGTCAGTGGCGACGCCAAGAGCCTTGAGGCACTCTTGCTGAGGTCCAAGGAAACCAAGGGCAAGCAAAACGAGTTGAGCCGGGTAGAACTAGAGGGGAATCAGCACTAGATTCGCTTCACTACGGGGACACTCACTTCCTCGGATCCAGCGACCTCTTCCATCTTCCATTGTCCATTGATCTTGGTCCACTCGACCTTCACCGTGTCCAGACCCTTCAACTTGCCCTCATCATCCAACACAAACTTTTTGGTGGCCATGCAGTATCTGCGAGGGTCATGACCAAAGTGAGCCTGGACCTCGGAATGACCATAGTCGGTTCGGAACGAGCGGTTAAACATCGGCCAAGGGTTGTCGGGAGCACGAGACTTGGGAGGCTCGGGAAGGAGCTCAAAGTTAACGATGGACTTGGCGCCGTGTCGCATGGAAGTCCCGATACAGTCATTACCTATACAAGCATCAGCGTAAGTCTCAAGGAGTTGAATCTGACTTACCAGTATCACCGCCACCAATCACAATGACATCTTTGCCCTCCGCAGAAATGAATCCAGGAGCATCGTCACCAAAAGCCTTGACCTTGGTGTTGGGAGTGAGGAAGTCCATGGCAAAGTGAATGCCATCGACCTCTCGGTGAGGAAGCTTCAAGTCTCGGGGCCATGTAGCACCAGTGGCGACGACGACGGCATCATTCTCCGCCTTGATGGCAAGAGGATCATATCGCTCGTCAACACCGACATTTGCGCTGGTGATAAAGTTGACACCTTCAGCCGCCATCAGATCGACTCGACGCTGAACGACACCCTTGTCAAGCTTCATGTTGGGAATACCGTACATCAGGAGACCACCGACACGGTCCTGCCTCTCGTACACAGTGACGATATGACCCGCCTTGTTGAGTTGATCGGCGGCAGCAAGACCGGCGGGACCGGAGCCGACGACAGCGACTCGCTTGCCGGTCCTGTGGGTGGGAGGGCTGGGAGTCATCCAACCCATTTCGAAACCCTTGTCGATAATGGCACACTCGATGGACTTGATACCGACGGGGGCTTCGTTTATACCCAAGACACAAGCACTTTCACAAGGAGCAGGGCAGACTCGGCCAGTAAACTCGGGGAAGTTGTTTGTCTTGAGCAGCCTGTTGAGGGCGTCCTGCCATCTGTCCTCAAAAATCATGGTGTTCCACTTGGGAATGACGTTGGCGATAGGACAACCAGTGTCTGACTGACAGAAGGGAATGCCGCAGTCCATACAACGCGCCGCCTGGACCTTGAGCTCTTGAGGCTTGAGTCGAGCAGAGATCTCCTTCCAGTCCTTGACCCTCTTTCGAGGAGGTCGGTAGGCTTCGTTGAGTCGCTTGTACTTCATGAAGCCTCGGACCTTGTCAACCTTGGCAAGTTTCTCTTTGGTAGCGGTCTCGTCAATCATAGCATCTTCCACATCGACGATTGAAGGCTCATGAGGCTTAGCCTTGGGAGAGCCGTTGGGGGAAAGGAGGTTGGGAGTAGAGATAGTAAGGGCATTCGCGTCGCGGGGGAGGATGGGGTCGTACCCAGTAGCGACAAGGTCCACCTGGGAGGCGGTCTGCGAGGGGATGAGATCGATGACAGACTGCCTCTTCTTTTCCTCGGCCGCACGCTCAGCCTCCTGCTCAAGGACGCGCTTGTAGTCGAGGGGCATGACTCGCACAAACATGGGAAGGACATGGTGGAAGTTCTTGAGCACTCGATCGGCAATTTCGGATCCAGTGTAGTGTCGGTGCTCTTCGATGAGGCTTCGAAGCTCGGCTACTTCGTGGGGGTCGCTGACAGGACCGAGCTCGACTGTACCCATGTTGACCTTGGGGGCAAAGTTGTGCGCCATGTCGAGGACGTAAGAGATACCGCCAGACATACCAGCAGCAAAGTTTCGGCCAGTGAGACCAAGAACGACAACACGTCCACCAGTCATGTACTCGCAACCGTGGTCACCAGTACCCTCGACGACAAGAGTGGCACCAGAGTTTCGGACGGCGAATCGCTCGGCAGCGATACCTCGCACAAAGGCTTGGCCAGAAGTAGCACCAAAGAAGCAGACGTTTCCGATGATGGTGTTTTCCTCAGCCTTAAACGGAGAGGCCTTGGGAGGGTAGACGACGAGTCGACCACCGGAGAGACCCTTGCCGACATAGTCATTGGCGTCACCCTCGAGCTCGACGGTGATACCAGGGGCCATGAAAGCACCCAAAGACTGACCCGCAGAACCCTTCATGTTGATATGAATGGTGTCCCGGGGAAGACCTTCTTCTCCATACTTCTTGGAAACGTGGTAAGACAGAGTCGTACCGAGAGCTCGATCGGTGTTCACAACATCGCAGTCTATCGTGACCGGCAGACCCTTTTGAAGAGCAGGCTCGGCTTCGTCAATGAACTTGTTGTCGAGACGAATGTAGAGCTTGTGATCTTGGTTCCTGACTCGATAGGTAGCGACATCACTTCGGAGCAGATGAGCGGGCTGGAGGATGGGGGACAAATCGAGGTGGGCAGTCTTGGGAGTACGGAGAGATTCGTCGACCTTGAGCATATCGGCTCGGCCAACCATCTCGTTGATCGTCCTAAAACCAAGCTTGGCCATGATCTGACGAAGCTCTTCAATGACATAGTAGAAGAAGTTAATGACTTGTTCGGGCTGACCGGCAAACTTGGCTCGGAGAGCCGGGTCTTGGGTGGCGATACCGACGGGACAAGTGTTCCTGTATCTCGTTAGCGTACCTCCTCTATATACCTGTTCACTCACTTGTGACAAGCCTTCATCATGATACAGCCCATAGCGATCAAGGGGGTGGTCGCAAATCCCCACTCCTCCGCACCCAACAATGTCGCAATAGCGATATCTCTGCCAGTCCTTATCTGTCCATCGGTCTGTACAGTCACTCGCCCTCGCAAGTTGTTCATGACCAAAGTCTGATGCGTCTCTGCAAGACCCAACTCCCAAGGCAGGCCGGCATACTTGATGGAAGTCCACTTGGCAGCACCAGTACCGCCATCATGACCAGAGATGGTGATATGGTCCGCCTTGGCTTTAGCGACACCACTGGCAACGATACCGACGCCAACCTCGGACACGAGCTTGACAGACACCCGCGCTCGGGGGTTGGCGGCCTTGAGGTCGTAAATGAGCTGTTTCAAGTCCTCGATAGAGTAGATATCGTGGTGGGGAGGAGGAGAGACAAGCGTGACGCCGGCAGTGGAGTGTCGAGTTCGCCCGATAGAAGCAGAAACCTTGTGCCCGGGGAGCTCTCCACCTTCTCCAGGCTTGGCGCCTTGGGCCATCTTGATCTGAAGCTCGTCAGAGTCTGCGAGATAGTTGGAAGTCACACCGAAACGACCGGAAGCGACTTGCTTGATAGCAGATCGACGAGAGTCCCATACGGGCTTGAGCTCCATGGCGTGGGTGAATGGCTTCCCGTCGAGGTCGGCGCCGGGACCGGCAATGGGGATACTTCGCTCGGCGTCTTCACCACCTTCACCAGTGTTGGATTTTCCGCCCAGTCTATTCATAGCCAGAGCAAGAGTAGTGTGTGCCTCCATAGAGATGGAACCATAAGACATGGCACCAGTGACGCATCGTCGGACAATCTCGTTCCACGGCTCGACCTGCTCGATAGGGACAGGTGTAGCCTCCTCCACTTTGAAGTCGAGGAGACCTCGCAGGGTACCTCGTTTGATGGCTTCGTGCGAGTTTTTAGAGTACGTGTCGTAGGCGGACTGGTTCTTCTGTCGAACGGCATCTTGGAGCTGCGCGACAGAGACGGGGTCGTTGACTCGCATGTCGGATCCTTGTCGGTAGTGGTATTCACCAGATTCGGGCTACACCACCGTTCAGCGGTGGTTACCAAGCAGATCCCGCTTACTTACCATGCCGGGGACGACGATAGCATCCCTTGAAGGCCAAGCCCTCTCATGAAACTCGAAGGCATCCATAGCCAGCAGCTCATATGTTGCGCCCTGCACCCTTGAAGCAGTCCCGACAAAGCACTCGCTCACAATCTCCTCATGAAGACCAAGGATCTCGAAAAGCTGAGCACCCTTATAAGAGGCAAGAGTGGAGACACCCATCTTGGAGAGGACCTTGAGGATACCTTCATCCGTTGCTTTTTGGTAGTTGCCGACGAGCTTCTCGGCGGACTGCGAGTCCTTGGCCCTTTAACCAAGTCAGCGGAATCCTGGTGGGGAGGAGAATACTCACAATCCCTCTCGGTCGACCTTGTGAATCATCTCCATGATTAGCCACGGGCAAATCGCATCGGCACCATACCCAATCAACACACACATGTGGTGCACCTCCCTCGCCTCTCCAGTCTCCACCATCAACGCGATCTTGCTCCTCTGCCTCTCCTTGGTCAAATAGTGGTGCACGCCACCGACAGCGAGGATGGCAGAGAGAGGTACTCTGTCGGGGCTGGTAGCCCGGTCGGAAAGCACGATAGACTTGAAGCCCGCTCCAACGGCATTGATAGCCTCCTGCCTGACCCTCTCCAAGGCGTTTCGGTACCCCGGAAGACCCTCGCGCTTGTCGAAAGTGATATCGATCGTGATCGAAGGCCAGCCCGAGTTGGCAACCTTCATATGCTTGATCGCATTCATCTCTTGGATCGTCAACACGGGGCTCTTCAAATGCAAGCGGTGGAGCTGCTTGGGGTTGATCTCGAGCAAGTTGCCCTCGTTGCCGACGGTAGTTTCGAGCGACATGACAATGGCTTCGCGGATAGGGTCGATGGGGGGGTTGGTGACTTGGGCGAAAAGCTGGCGAAAGTAGTCGTACACCGTTCGAGGGGTGGTGGACATGCAAGCCAAAGCAGCGTCGTTACCCATAGACCCGAGAGCTTCGTGGCCTTCTTGGACCATGGGCAGCATGAGCATGTTGAGCTGCTCGATAGTGTAGCCAAAGGCGAGGAGCTTGGGGTCGGTGGAGAGGGGAGAGTCGTCGAGCTGGACGTCGATGTTTTCAAATCGCTCGACTCGACGGAGGACGTCAGGAAGGCGAAGCATCTGAGACTCGACCCAGGAGGCGAAAGGCTGACGACGAGCAGTCTTCATCTTGAGCTCCTTGTCGTCGACGATGCGGCCTTCCTTGGTATCAACCAAAAGCATCCTACCAGGCTTGAGACGGCCTTTCTGGACAATCTTCTCGGGCTCGATAGAGATGGTACCGACTTCAGAAGCGCAGACCATGATACCGTCAGAGGTCAAGACCCATCGACAGGGTCGGAGACCGTTTCGGTCGAGGTTGGCACCGCAGTACCTGCCGTCGGAAAAGGTGAAGAGGGCAGGACCATCCCAAGGCTCCATTAGCGACCCAGCCCAGCTGTAGAACGCCTTCTTCTCGGGCTCCATGAGGTCATTGTTTTGCCACGCCTCGGGGATGAGCATCATGACAGCCTCGGGGAGGGTGAGGACGCCATTGACAACGAGCAACTCGAGGACATTGTCAAACGCCGCCGAGTCGGAGCCGCCGCTCTCGACGATGGGATAGAGGAGCTCGAGGTCGTCGCCGAAACGGTCCGACTTGAGATTGCCCTCGCGCGCGCGCATCCAGTTCTTATTGCCTCGCACAGTGTTAATCTCGCCGTTGTGGGCGGCCCATCGCATGGGCTGGGCTCTGTCCCAGGAGGGGAAAGTATTGGTGGAGAATCGGGAGTGGACGAGGGCAAAGTGGGAGGCGTAGAGGGCGTGGTTGAGGTCGTGGTAGTAGTTGTAGACTTGGACGGGGGAGAGCTGGCCCTTGTAGACAATGTTGGAGGTGGTGAGGGAGCAGACATAGAACCCGTCTTTGAGAGAGCTAGGAAGGGTGAGCACGCGCCGGAATCTGAAGAGAAGGATCGTACATTTTGTGGGTGGCCTGCTTTCGGAGAATGTACAGCTGCCTCTCAAACTTGCGCTCATCAAACTCTCCCTCCTGACTGTCCTGGCCCGCGCCATAGTGGTCTTCGAGCACGACGAAAGGCTGGAGAATCTTGGGTTCCTTGCTCTTGGCGGCGGGGCCGAGGATGGTATTGTCGGTGGGGACGTCTCTCCAACCGAGCACTCTGAGACCAAGAGACTTGGCCACCTCTTCGACGACAGCCTTCTGCTCCTCGAACGCCTCCTTGCAGAAAAACAAGTTGCCGACAGCATAGTGGCCTGGCCCAGGAAGCTTGGCCTCGAAATAGTAGGAGGCTTCGCGGACGAAAAAGTCGTGCGGAATGCCAGTCATGACACCGGCACCATCACCATCTCGGGCGTCTGCGCCGGCTTCATCGGGGTGTCAGCCAACGTCTTGCGCGGGGTAAAGAGTTCACTCACTGGCGCCCCGATGGGTCATATTACACAGGATGTGTCTGGCATCGCTGACGATCTTGTGGGCTGCTTCTCCCTTGACAGAGCAGAGAAAGCCGACTCCACACATTGAATAGCGGGGACGGGGTCGCTAGCTGATAAGGGTTTTGGTGGCGGCAGGGGCTGTGCAGGGGGTTTTCGGCGGTGGCGGGGGGTTTGTGGAGGCGGCGGGGGGTGGCGAAAGAGAAATAAGAAGAAATGAGAAAGAGATACGGATTCAGAGGGCCATTACATCCTCCGTATCCTCCGTATACACCCTCCCAGCCGTGCGGCGCCCCCCGCCCCCCGCCGAACAGCCAACGGGAGGCCTCAGATTTGGAGGTGCGTGCCTGGATCGCTCGCATCTGATTGGCTGCAGATCCACAGTACCAAAGATAAGCCGGCGACTTCGGCGATCCGGCGCGTCGGGGCATGCCGGGTGCTGGTGCATGCATGCGATGCTTCTTACCCAGAATATCATTCAACATGGGTTTCTTCGGAGCACCTTTTACCCCCCTCGACCCCAAATCTGCCTAGACGCTGGCTGCCACAGGTACAGTCAGTTCTACACTCCTTTCGATTGCGATAAGATCAGGAAAATGACCGTAAAACCCCGAAGAAGCAGCGGAGTCTAATGGTCAACGGGTCGATTCGAGTGCATCGCATGCTGGGGTCACAAGTTAAAATGGATGAAACTTCATGTTGGCTTTGTAGGAAGTAGATTATGGCATCATCGGTGGACGCGCAGTCATGGAGCTGCTTTCAGGTATACTCCGGCCCACCCCACCCCACTTGCGATAAGACCGGCACAAAAAATCGACTCATCAAGTGGAGACGACCTTGACTCGTGTTAGAAAACTGCCTGGCTTACAAAGCCATGTACTTCACACAAGGGGTCCACACTGACAGCCTGCCGCTGTCCGCAGCTGGCTGCTGCCTGTTAATTGCTGATTGAACGTCTTGCTTCGGCACACGGAAGCAGCGCCGCGGACCTTGTAATTGTCCCGACTTCCCGGCTGACGCAAGCAGCAACGCCGCCGACCCGCGTCCTTCTTCATCTTTTGCATTCTGCTTCTCGGCGGTTGTGCTTCCCAAACAGCGATTTCCCCCTAAAGAAGTACGGTACGCTTTGTAAAGATACACAGAAGAATGCATCGAATAAAATTGTCGCGTATATTCCCAATCTCAGACACTACTACCGCACCGGCCGAATGGGAGTTTTTACTTGTTGCGCAAGGAGACGTATACGTCAAAGAATAGAATGATAGGGTATCATAATACGAAGCAACGAAGGAAACAGAAACAAGGAGACTCAACAACAGAATACTTTGGCGTGCGATACACCGAAAAGATACTAAAAAAACTACGTACATACAATTTTGGTGCGCTCGATAAGAGAGAAAAGTTTCGATGTGCGGTTGCGACAGTCCACGTTAGCGGGCAGGATACACGGACGATATCGCGAAGAGAGGATGTGTAGGTCGACAGAAGATAGACAAACACCAGATGTGGCGACGCCTACTCGGCCGGCGAGCTCGATAACGCGGTCCAGACAGCCTCATCCAAATCCCAGTCCCTCGCATTCTTGCTCTCTCCTATCTCCTTCGCCAGCGGGGGCGTAAGAGACAGAGTCACCCTCCCATCCCACCCATCCGCCCCTGAAAGGTCACTTGCACCTGCAAAACCCGCCGCACTGCGCAAGCTTCGAAGACTGTCTCGAGAAGGGTTCGCCAAAATGTCGAGTTCTGGAGAGGAAAAGTTGAGGAGGTCGTCCAACGCCGCGGGGTACTTCTTGGAGCGAGGGTCGGGAGTGGAGGCGCTTCGGTTCGTCAAGAGGGCGGTTCGGGCTGAGGGCTTGATTTGGCCTCGCTTGATAGGTCGTTTGGGAAGTGCGAGGGACGCAGAGGAATGAGTATAAGGATTGGGCGCCCAGTCGTCAAAGAAAGAAGTCGACTCGTTGTCCGAGGCAGACTCGGGCTCTGGGATGTTTTCAAAATCCACAGGGTTGGGCTCAAGAGAAGGCGAAACCGACCTGGACTTTGCCGTCGCCTTTGATCCCTTCTTCAGACCTTTCACGGGAGATTCAGCAATCGCCTTGGTCGTCACAGCCGGGGTGACCTCGGCAGGCTTGGTAGCCTGCGCCTCCTTTTTTCCAGCTGCCTCTTTCTCCTCATGCTGTTCCCAATTGCGCTTTTCCGTCTCCATCCTCTTGAGCCACGAGGCGAGCATCTTCCTTCCATACTTTTCATCCACACGTTCGCGCCGATGGTGTTCCCAATATTTCTGCCAACGCTCGCCGTCGCCGTGGGCCTGGTCGACCTTGCGCTCACGGTAGATGACGTATATGTAGCAGAGCCTGTCGATAGTCTTGGTACGGATACGCTCCATGACATACTCTTCAACGTGGCCATCGCGTCCAATCTACGCTCAATTAGCCTCGATGCACCGCTACCGGACATTGAACTCACGCAATATGAACACATTTTGTGCCCCTGCACCAGAAGCCTGTTTGCTGTGACCTTTGTTGTGCACAGATGGGATTCCGCATTCTCTCCATCCGACGGCCTGGCCACATGAACCAGCGGGCACGCACAAACCATCTGACCATTCGAGTCCGACCTGCCCCCCGGAGGCCTAGTGCGGGATTCAGCGTAAGAGACGGACTTGGAACGGGGTTTGGAGCGGGATTTGGGACGTCGGGAGCGTTTGGGGACGTTGGATGCGGCCTTGGGCTTTATTTTGGGTTGACTCGCCTGTGAGGCGCGCGAGAGTAGGCGGAGAGGCTCTTCTTCCGAGGAAGAACTGACATTGCCGGGAAACTCCTCGTAATCAGCGTCGTCGTGCTGCTCGTCTCCACTGCCCTCGGCCTCGACCTCGGTCTCCGACACCGCCCCCTCTGCCTCCGTGCCCTCGGGCTCATTGTAGATCACGGCTCGAGCAAGCGCGCTTTTGGGAGTTGGTCCGGAACCCACGCTTCGTCGTCGGTTATCGAGCTGGGAGATTGTAGGACCATCGGGGTGCGAGAACGATATCGATCGAGGCTGGTTCTGCTTGGTCTGAATGGAAGGCTGAGAGAAAGAGGGATAGTGCGATGACTGACGGTACCTCTCTTCCGGCGGAGCAGGTGTTGCGAAGGCCGGGGGGTGGAATTTCTTGACGTGCTGGCCAGGAGACTGAGACCTTGTCCCGGCAAAGGGTCGGGGTATCTGAGATGGAGCAGACGTGGACGACATGAAGTTCGTGGCCATATCTTGCTCCCACCCAAGACCTTGGCGGTATTTGGCTCCACCAAAGCCGGGATAAGACATTCTCCTCTCGCCATTTGGAGACGGTATGCGGAAGACAGTAGGTGTGCCACAGACGTCGGGGTATCCGCCAGACCCTGGAGTGGCAGTGTACTCAAGATCAAGCGTTTGTGATCGCCTTTTGCCCAGCCTCTGGCGCCAATTGAGACTGTTGACAGCGCTAGAGTGCGGGCGCGAAGTCTGTGGACGGCTCATATGCGCGTGCTGAGCGTAGGGCTGTACCTGAGGCTGCATCCAAGATGGGAGAGGGACAGCCAATGACGGGGCGAATGTATTGATTTGGTGACCGAAGGAGGGTACCATATACGGTCCATGAGAGGTTGCCGGGCGTCCAGGCATGGGTTGGGAGAAGGCGCCGTAGGGGCGGTAGTGCTGACTCGCTCCATCGTGGGTAGGCATCGTAGTCATGGGCGAGGTAGCGGACTCTGGCCCCGCGAGAGCACTGACCTCAGAGGGGCCGAACGAGGCATGGCTGTTGGCAGTGGAGGGGCGGATGTCGAAAGCAAAGTTTGCCGAAGTGGCGGAGGAGAGGGGATCGAGGGGCTTGGATAAGAGAGCATGTTGTAATTGAGAGGACTGCAGCAACGAAGCAGAAGAGTTGTAGAATGCGAATTGCTGTCGACGCTGGTCGTCAAAAGCGTCGCCATCGCTCTGCGTAACGGTGGTCTCCGATGAAGGGTCTCGAGAGAGCAGCGGCAGCGACAAGCGAGGTTTTTGGAAAGACTCTTCAGCCGAGCTGGGATGCTGACCGAAGAAGACAGAGCTCATGCAGGCTTGGGAATCGGATATGCCAGAGTTGTCGTTGCGGCTGCCAGTGGAACCCGGGGCATCGACGGGCGAGGAGCCTGGGCCTGAAGGAAGCTTCAAGTCATTGGGGTTTACTCCGCCGCTCTGGAAGCTCCTAGGCAGATCCGTGTCTTCCTTGGCCTTCTTGCTTGACTGGAACAAGCTCCGAGAAGGCAAGCTTGTGAGTCGTTTCATAGACTCGGCGGCGGAGGCGGCATTGAGCGAATTGTGCGTACCAGCCGGCTGGGCACCCAAGTCGGGCCAGGCTTGTCCCCATGACGCCTCCATCGACTGCTGTACCGGGACGTATGTCGAGTGGGGAGTGTGAGACGCATGAAGGCTCGGGTTGTGGAGTAAAAGGTCCATGCATTCGGGGTTGAGCGTAGAGGGCATGGAGCTGCTGGGCGCTGATCGTACAATGGGCTCACTGACGATGTTCGTCAGCCTGGACCAGCTAGAGATAGCAAAACTCACTTTGTACTGATCTGCAGGCTAGGACGACGGTCGTAAGCATCCAAATGCCCGACTGCCTCGCCATAGACGCCATAGTTGGCCGCCGCGTTCAGCTGAAGGGCCGGCGAACGTGCAGGATAGACCTCCCCTTTCCTGGCCTGCCTAAGGATGGATTCGAGGTATGTCTGGCTGAAGAGACCGGAGGCTGCTTGTGAGCTGGAAGGATGCTTGTCGACGGGGAATCCCTTCTCCTGGGTGTGTTTGGGCTGTGTGTTTGTCATTCGCGTGCTCGAGGTTGACGGTGGTTGACTAACCTCTCTTGTAATCTCCCCCGGATCATCCCTCATGAGGTCCTGCCCGGTACTCTTTCTCCCCTTCGCAGTCGGCTTGATTTGAGGCCTGCTAGACCTGCGCAGGGACTTGGTCTTGGGAAAGGGCTCATAGTCCTCGTCGGCTTCGTCGTCGGGCTCACTAGACTCAGAGTCGACAAACACTTCGTCATAAGACCCGGGAAGGTGTGGTCGAGGCATGGCCTGGTGGGGGGACGGGGACGAGGATGAGAATTGGCTAATATGAGAGAAAGGGCTGTAGTGAAAGAACAAGCGACGATAGAAATGCGGCTGTAAAGAATGAGGGAAGGTGGGCGATTCGAGCGGGGGATGACTCAACTCGTCTCTCTTATATCTTCTGCTTGCAGCTGGACGGGTATGCGGCAGCTGAGACTGAGAGCAGGTGCGTTGGGGATATTTGGTGAGATTAATGAATGGCTAGCCAAAGTGTAAAAGAAAGAATGACGCGCCAAGGGTCCCCCCTTGCAGCGGTGAGCAGACGCGAGACGGCCAAAGGACGGGTGAGGTGCTGCCCGTTGAGCGACTAGTCTCGGATTGCCCTTCACCCCCTCGGAGCCCTGGGCCAGAAGCTGGAGGGATCGTATATTGCGAATAACATCTGTAACAACGCTTATCGCTGCGGCAAATGCACCTGGTGCGACTCAGTAGTAGTAGCAACAAGGTGTAGTAGGACGGAGGCAAGAGGGCCAAGGAGTTGGGGAGGTATCGGTATTCGGTAGAGCTCTCAGCACCTTGCAGTGTGCATGCTGATGCCCAGTGAGGCTGTTCAAAGTCCTTTCGATGCCCATCAAGTCCAGGGATCCCAGGGAGACATGAGGATCGATACAAGGCATGATCCACCGCGGGATATAGTTCCAATAGCGACAGACGGATCCGCGCCTGCATCCAGCTTGGGCGATATGTCTCACAAGGAGATATGATAGGAGCCGTCACAACTATTCGCTTACATGCTGGTACTACACACACACGATAATGGGGTCTACAAAAGCATACCTCGGGATGCGCTGTTACAAAAGTCTGGCCCACTCATCGACTACGATTCTAAGTCACGGCTCAGCCAATTTCGCCTCAACATCGCCATCACAATCAACCCTCATCAGCCATTCTGCAAGGGCCCTGCCAATCAATACGGGAAAGGTGCACTGTAGACTGTGATTGAGGCCTCCCTGCGGATCGGATCAGCCGTCTGAGCCTCAGCCTTTGCTGTAGCACGTACTTGACTGCATTTACCCAGCCTGGGTACAACGCCTTCGCCCACAGTACCACCCTATCGCCGTCTTTTGCCAATTTCAGCGTCGGATGGTCACGCGAAAGAATATTGATGTGATCTTTGAAGAATTGTCCGGCTGTACAAGGCGTCAGCCACGCTCGTAAGTCTCAGAAGCTGACCAACCATGGACGTTGAATTGAATCTCTGCTCGCGATCCCGGTACCTCCTGATCATTTCTGAGTAGCGAGATCTCAAACCACGAGTGACTGCCTTCGTAAGTCCCTGCAAAGCATCAGCATGCTGTCAAAAAACCCAAGGAGCGACTCACCGTAATGCTGTTTATGATCCGACCAGCCCTGATCTCGAGAGGATGTTTCAATCACGACCTTCTTCACCCATGCTCTACGCGGTCTACTTTGCTCTTCTGCTGCCGCATCCTGCTCCTCATCCTGATCGCCCGAGCATCCTATCGGCGATGAAATAAGATACCAAGCTTCACCATTCTGACATCTCAGACCCCCTGCCATTGCCGCCTCCCCCACCTCTGCCTCTTGCCCGGTCTGCCACAGACTCCCATCCGTCGCATTGATCCCTCCTTTCATCCTGGACGGGCAGACCATCTTTGACCGCTGCGCCCTCCAGCACACTTGCCATATCTCTGCTTCGTCCATCACCCTTTCGACTAGCTCCCCCGGGAGCAGAGTCGACAAATAGTGGGATATGAGACGGATGTCGTGGAGTGTGGGGTGGCGGTGTTTGTGCGTAATCTCGGAGGAGGGGAGAAAGTAGGAGATGAAGCCTTTGGGCTGGGAGAGAGGGGAGGAGGCTGGGAGAGTTTGAGGTGGGGGTACTGTTGGGGATGATGTCTGTGAGGCGGACAGCCACCTTTCAGCGTAATGCGATACTGAGGCCCCCATGGTAAGGACTGATGATATTGCTGCTGAAGAAAATACACCTTGACTCCAGTGACGCCAAAGCAAGAGAGGTGGAGGTCGCCGCTCAGCTCTTCCTTCTTATCATCGGTGGCCGTCGGGCTTGGTTTGTTCAGGTATGTATCCTTTTCAGGCTCGCGTGGACCTTGAGATGGGGTGCAGTGCATTTGGGAAAGGTCTACGAACGAGCAAAAGACGTATGTAGCACGACAAGGGCCTTAGGCTGTTGTCTGCAGTCATGCTGCCTGCTCAGCCCTACAGAAAGTGGAAAATTTCCGTCTGGTGCGCGAAGACAACACGCTTATCATTGCTTGTTCAGCACCACGGGCAGGGAACTAGCCTGGGAATCCCAAATGCTGAGCTTTCTGCCCTTTTGCGGATCGATTCATGACAGAGTGTGCTTCTCTTCATATTCTTCAACGTCTCGCGCTCGTTGCCCTCTGTCGTTGTTGAGCAATCCCCAAAGCAATGGATTCTCTGCTGACTGCTGGATGTATATATAGCTGCATTTCCCCACTTGCAGATAACTGCGTGTACCAACGCCATGCCGATCCGAATGAACTTACATAGACCTCCACTGTTGAGGTGCCCTGTTCCGAAGGATCAAAACTGACAGGGACCGAAATGTGTGCATGTCCACACCATACACTCTCGGATCGCGCGGGGTTCCTACTTCCTGGTTCTTCCTAGCTTTCGTATGTAATACATACTTCGGGGGTGATATGCAAATGAATCCGAGCAATTCTCGTCGGCGAATCGTCTCATCGAAGTCTCGCTCGGTCATCAGAGGCTGCACATATGTCCAGTCTGTTGCAGCAGGTTCAGTATAGTAGTATGACTCCTCTTTTAGATCTATCTCGCTCCTTCTGGCGTCCAACAGTCCTGAAGGATGGATCTCATCCATCGCAGACTTATCCTTATCGGCCTTATCGTTTTACAATTGCTGACGAAAAAGCATAATTGCGTTCGATCCTTTTGGTTCCGAGCACAACCCTCCGAGGTGAAACAAAGGGAAGAGCTGCTTGTAAAGGGACCCCTGGTCCCCGAAGCACACCATAGAAGTTCTTAGCTGCACCGACAGTCTACGAAATTATACGTACCGTACCTTGCATGGAGGCTAGAACATATGTACAGTACAATGGAGCCGGAAGGTCAATCGAACATATATGTTCAAAGAGCGTCGGCCCGCAGGGCCAAGCAGCCCACATGGCGATGATGTGCAAAGGGTCGGTGTATGTGGACGTACTTGGAAATGGGCAGCTGCTATAGACGTGGCTGTGTCTAGAGGACAAAGACCTGATGCCCGTTTTAAGTCCGGTAGGTGACAACCAACAACTATGTACATAATCACAGTCGGCTCACACATCGGCTGCAGTCATATGTATGTAAGCCGGAGGCCTGCCACGCCCCTCCCTTCAGCACAACTAAAGCCGCCTTTTCAGGACTGTCGGATCTGCAACCATCAAAAGCCATCGGTGATTGATTGCATCTGATCTGATTTCAATCACTCCCTCTAACACATTTGCCGCTGCTTACCATACAATACATGTTATAGCTTGGCTGGATTATACACCGTGTCCTTTTAGCTGGAGAGGAGCGTGTTCCGCCGGGTGGCCGCAGTACAAGGTGGGGCCTGGACTGACAATCATATCATATATAAGAGGAGTCAATTTCTTCGGTCATAAGAGGGTCGAGAGCACCTTGATCGTAACCACTCATTTCACCTGGCTGGTCACTGCCTTCCCCGGCTTCACTTTCTCGTCTCTAGTCTCAGCCCCTTTTCAGTTGAGATCCGACAACAGCGCATATATCATATCTGGATCAGAATTCCCTCTTTCTATTTTGACCTCTCTAGTCTCCAGCAAGTCTCTCGAAGATCCTCGGAAGCGACGAGATGTGCCACGAATCTCCAACCTCGCAATTTATTGGGACATTAGTCACCACTATCGGTACCTTCTACTTTTTCTACCACATCTGGGCGTATGACAAGGGGAAATGTATGAAGTTTACCAAGAGAACTGCTTTCAGATGGGGTGAGTGAACGCCGTACCGCTGAGTTCAGACACTGACAGACTTTGATAGTGATCGTGGTATGTCTTAGTACTACGCGCGATCCTGTAGAAGTACAACTGACGCCTTCATGATCATAGTGGATGTTCATCTTGTCGATGCTACTGGTAAGTTCTCTCTCCGCTGAACCACTCTCGTACCTCTCGTACCAACACACTTTTCTAGTTTGAAGCCTGGGGTATCATTCTTACCTATGTCAAATATCAAGAATGGTACATGGCCTACGAAGGCGATATCATTCCAGTACCCTTCACCGCCGTATGTCCTTTCCCCTCTCTTCTGCTTTCTCCACGATTCGTTGTGAGCTGACATCGATTCCAACAGTGGTCCAACACCCGACAACACCTTGTCCGTTCGGCTTACCAGCTCCTCTCTGTGGCCTGGCTCCTCGTTCTCGCTATCCACGCCGAAGAGACCCTGTACTGGGCCTATCTCATTGGCGCTATCAGGGGGCGGACCACCAAGAGCTGGTACAGGAGCATTCATTTCAAGGTTTGGGTTCTCAGCTGCATCTTTGTGAGTCGTGATGGTAAGCAGAAAGTGGAGTGGTGGGCTGATGCCAGCTAGGTGGCTGCCGTTGTTCCTGGTGTGGCCAACATCGAGACGACAAATTTGATCTCAATGGAAGACAACATTTTCCTCGTTGGGTGAGTGAGTTTTGCCGTTTATATCCTGAAGGATCGCTGACACGAGATTGAAGGTCAATTTCGGCACTCATCTTGTTCATTGGGAGCATCTGGCTTCTCTTCGTCTTTCCCAAATTTATCCAGGAGTCTGTGAGTATCCCTTTGACTGCGTCCATCACAAATACCGAGCCTGACTGCTGTGTAGCGACACCAGGGGGCCACATTGGATGTTATCGCAAGGCTGCAGTATTTCAAGGTAAGCTTCTATCTCTCTGCTTGAGATGTAGGGGCAGCTAAAGGGTCAATAGGAACTCAACAGTGTTAGAACGCTGTTCCGATTCCTCTATTGCTTGTCCATCCTCACTCTTGCTGTTGACGGCCGTACAGAAAAGAAGGTCGTCAACTCCAACCAGTAAACCACGCTCTTCCACATCTTCGCTTCCTTGGCTGACCATAACTGCAGCTTCTGGCTCGACTGTTTCTACATCTCCGGTCTCTTCTTCGTCTTCACCTCCAACTCGCTCTCGCTCATGATCCTGCTCCCCCGTAATATGGCCGATGAAGCGGGCTTTACCCAAGCCCAACAGGTGTTTGTCCGACAGAACGTGCGGCAGAGGGATTTGAGGTCGCGAGGGAGAGGGCAGGAGAGAGAGCTCGAGCTGCCGAGCACCTCGACTATCGACCGCAAATTCTCGCCGTACACCCCGCCTCCGAGGGATGACATCGAGTCTGACGCTATCCACCTTACTCAACTAGCTTCATCACACGCTGCGGCGCCCCGCGGATCCCAGCCGTGGCAGGTATTGGGCGAAGCGCTTAACATTGAGCAAGATCCCGACATGGGGTACAATGACAGGAATGGCGAGACTTCGAGGGCGTCGGCGTCGGCTTCAGACTTTGACAAGCCTTTCGCCATGAACAAGGGGGAGAGAATGTTGAGGGATGGGGAGAATATCGAGCAACCAACGCTTGTGAGTACTCTCGCCTTGTGTTTTCATGATCGGGGCTGGTGCTGACGTAGCAATAGTTGGACCACTTCCGTTCACCGGCAGACTTTACCGACCCTCCAGCGCCGCGTGACTTGAACATCATCGTGGTGACAGACACTGTCGAAGTAGAGGAGAAGGGTCTATAGGTTGTTGATTAGTGTCGGGTTCGGCGTCGCTGGCTGTAGCATACTGTCAGTGACAACCGGTATAATATATCCGCACGTCCGGGTAGATGGGACCTTCAGGAGTCGGCTTGGGTAGTCCATGTACATGCATACCTCTTGCCCGTTAGCCCCCTGAAAAGAACGCCTCGGCTCATCGCTTCCCTCAGAGACCCTTGTTGAAGTACACCTTCCCTTTGATGCCTTCTTCAGAGAACCTGCTCTCGAGCTTGGCAGCGTCCGTCTCCGCTTTCTGGGGGAAGTAGGCGATGGCGGGAGGAAGGAAAAGACCGAGAGACAGACCGATGAGAGTGAGTTGGGCGAGGGTGGAGCCGATGTTGCCGCGGGGGCCAGAGAAGGCACCGCGGGCTTGAAGGAAGGTCATCACCATTGGAGGGATGATCAACGTGGGACTACATGATGAGACATCAGCTTGATACATAGTCACGGAGGGTACGCACATGTTAGTGAACACCCTGCTAGCAGCACTCTGCATGACGGCCATCTGACCAGCCTTGGAACTCTTCCCGAGAGTCTGCTTCTCCTCATGACCATCGGTGGGGTCTTTGGTGATCTTGTACACCTCGATCCCATCTCGCATCTCTTTCCATCGGATACATGAGATACTACAACCATGTCAGCGGGGTTCACCAGGGCCCGGGCAAGGGGAGGTACTTGACAACACCGGCACTGGCCACACTGGCGAATGGCACCAGCTTGGCGAGCAGGTCTTTGGCAGCAGGGGAGACCCTAAGACGAGGAACGAGGCGGGTCAGGGAGACGGCGAGTAAGACGGAAGTGGCTGTCGCGGCAGTATACGCTGAGAAGTCCATCCCATCAGCTCAGGACATGGCGCAATAGAGGGCTGGACGTACCCGTCCCGATCTCTTGGGGAGTCATCTCAATAGACTTGTTGGCATTGGAGAAGTTGACGGCAACGTTGAGCGTTTGGTTGGCCCATTGCCAGAAGATGATTGTCTTGAGGGATGCATTGGGCGTGAGCATACCAGCCTGAATTGTAGAGATTGGCGTCAGCAACTGTCTGCAGTGTATATTGAGCCAAGCTTACGCAAATTCTGCATTGGTGTCAGGCAAAATTACATCCGGGGGATGACAGGAAGACGTACATCAAGTTGGTGGGGACAAAAGCAGACATCCTAAAGGGCAAAGGTACAGGCTTGCCGGTGTCGGGGTGAATGGACGAGTTAACCACTGGTTTCTGTCAGGTGCATTCTCAGTTTTGAATTGGCGAATACTCACACTGTTTGGCATTCCAGTAAGTATCCCGTTGCTCCTTCGTGACCCAAGTACCCTTGTTGCCATTCTCCTTGATGGACGACTCGAAGTGAGTCGCGTCCTTTTGAGCTTGAGCGAGCTGGGAAGAGGATGCGAGGAGGGTCAAAGGCGAGGTAGTAGAGTAGAAGTATGCGAGTCGGCCACCTATACTTCCTATTAGCATACCAATCAGAAAGCAAATTACCGTACCGTAAGACTCTAGGTCGAACCGGGGTTTCGCTGTGCGAGTGTCTGTCAGTGGTGCTTCGTTGCCTGAGGGAACGTCATGGGCCCACAGATATCGTAAAGGCCAGTGTTATCGGACATTCTGCTGACTTTTAGAGCTGATCTTTGGATGCAGACGATGGCCAGTGAATCACTCGTGAAGTTGTTACTCTGTGAGTCAAAAGTCACGCATTGCTGATCTCGGACCTCCGTCCAATTTGATCCCGTCGCCCACTAAACTTAAGGCTATACATTCTGTATCTCCTCTCCAGCTTCTTCCACATATACAGGATATTGATTTATCACCAGCCGAATTTTGGACGCAATCAGTCGACACCAGCCCATATTCGAAGCTTAACAGATACAGCATCTTCCTACATGGCACGGAGCAACCACATCAGCATCTGTCCACGACCGGCATATTCTGGATATGCACGCCTGTCCAGTCTCCCCGTCCTCTTCGCTTATCGTCGTCAGAGCTAAGCCATAAGCAGCCAATCCATTTTCGGCTATAGGTCCAGTTTAAGTTTGACAAGTTGTACCAAATGAGGCTTCTCTACTTTGCAAGGTCCACACAAGCTCACAGCAGTGGACTGTCGCTTTTGAAGGAAGAAGCAAGCGGCCTAGTTCTTCCTTGCGTCCGACCACACCTGGACACTGCGGCATGCCGTGAAGTGTTCAGCAGCCTTGGGTCAGAGGGCTGTAAGATTCGGCAATGTCTCCGTCTACATAGGTCAACCCTCCTGCCAGGGACAAGCGTATCCGCTTATCTTATCATCTAGCTTGCGATCGGTAGCATTGTCATGTGCCAGCGCGTCCGTGGATTGTACTCTGCATGGTATGTGGTTCCATTCCAAGTGGGGTCTGGTCATAAGATCTGAGCCTTTCGCTGAGCGCTTATTGCGAGTACGCACGTCACACCTGCGTCACACAGGAGCCACAGGAAGGATACCGGACCTCTTTCAAAGGATCTTGAACTCCACACGAGAGTAATGGTTTTGGAAGCTTATCTCATATTTCCGCCATTCTCTGGGCTTCTGGCAGGGGCTGGAAAGAGTGAGAGGGTGGCGACGAGCGGTAACGCGAATACATACGACGCCGCCAGATCACTCGGTTGGCCGCCCTCCGCCGTTCGGCAGCGCTGCCTGCTAGGGTTTAGCTCGGGTTGATACGGACTGCTATTCGCGCGCAAGAGTACTCATGCTAGAAGGGTCGCGTTCGGGCGTACGGTCCGCGTCCTCCTCGCCCGCTGCATCACATGCATACGTACGCATGCAACGTGCCAGGAGATGCCATGTCATAAGAGCGAAAGCGAAGGGGAGTTTATTGCATAATCCCCGCGAAAACTCAAGATCTCCCATATCACCGTTAGTTGCTGACAACCATCGCCGGTCCCTGGCCCCGCTCTTGCTCTCTTGCGATATTCTACCTTTTACATTTTACACAGTCATATTGACCTGATATACCGGCTTGCAACAGCACACACTGTGCACACATCACGCTCATCGCCACAGCAAGCTCCCGCTTTTTGCGACCTGACCTTACACGTCATTCTTGTTGATCCCCGCAAAGAAGGCGACGAGGGCGACGAGGGCGATAACTGGCCCGTTATAACCATCTCCGTGAGGCGACTCGGTGAGTCCGGCCTGGCCGCAGAGAGGAGAAGCATGCACTGACCGGTGCTTCGTGACTTGCAGAGCTTCCAAAATAGCATCGCCATCGTACCCGCCCCTTATCGTGCTCCTTATATCACAACTGGTCTTTAGCAATCGTATCCAAATCAAATCACAATGAGCGCCCCTCGACTGCATTCTCCATCCTCGTCATCTCTGGCAAAGGCACCTCCCGCGGACGAAACTCCACAGCCCGACAAGGTGCGTCATGTCTTTGCCCCCTCGCAAACTCGCTGACCGATCACTGGCAAACAGGTGCATCTCAAAGTCCTTGTCATTTCAGGGCAGAATTGCATCTACTCTTTTGACCCGGAATGTACCGTCGGGAGGGTTAAGGAGCTGGTATGGAGTTCGTGGCCGAAAGGTGCGCTCGGGCTCGACTTGAGACTGACTCTAGGAGGACTTTGCTGACTCTTGGGGCGTCTTGTAGAATGGACCGATCCCGCTCAACCACCGTCGCCGAGCTATATGCGAATCTTGCATAGTGGAAGAATACTGCAGGATGACTCTAGTCTGACTTGTAAGTAACGGGCTGCTGCTGCAAGGCATCAGGAAGCCAGAGAACTAATGTGCACTTTTTGATAGCGAATAAACTACCTGCTGGCCCTTCATCATCTACACCCACAGTAGTACATATCTCCGTCAGGTCGTTCTCTATCAAAGGAGATGATGGTGCGTCTGTGTCTACTTGAAGCAGATTGAAGGCTGACATAGTGACCAGACCCGAAGAAGCCCTCGGCACACAGAAACCTGAGTCGGCAGAGTGCGAGGGGTACCGAGGATGAAGTCGGCGGGTGCAAGTGCGTTATCATGTGACAATGTCTGGCGATCGCAAATCAGACCTGCCAGCGAGCAAAGGAGACTGGACGCCGCCGTTATGAAAGAGTGAGGACAGGATCCTCTTGTGTATCTCTTGTTGTGTATCATACAGCTTCTTTATCTTGGATCTTATCTAATCTTGTATTCTCCTATATTTGCTGCCATGCCATTCACGTGCCACGATCCATAGCGTTACAACATTGACATGCATTATAGGACGGGTGCGCGATGCCCTTCATGACATCCTCAGAGACAATGCAAGACTCATTGCCTCATCTCACCACCGCCTTCCTTCTCCCACTCTTCTGGTGTCTTGAGCCTCAAGCTCAAGGCATGCAGCCCCCGCTCGTCAAACTCTTCTTTCAAAAGCGTGTTGACCATCCTGTGTCGGGCGATCGTGGTCTTGCCCTCGAATGACGCTGAGACGAGGTGGACGGCGAAATCTAGTATCATGGTGAGCAACGTGTATCACAGTAATAGATTCTAGAGAACGAATGCTTACGTGTTTCGCCATTGCCCCCTCCTTGAGCCCGCATAGGGGCATGATGCGAGTGCTTGCTTGAATCGTTGTAGACCCTCAAGAGTACCGGATTGAACTCTTGAATGATCTGATCCTAGTGTGAGTCTCTGATGCCTAAGGGGATGAGGTTTTGTGACACACCTTTTGTTGGATAGAGGTCTCTACAGGCCCAGGAATCCGAACAGACGATCTTCCACGAGGTGACGAGGCTGCAGACATGTTTCGCGAGCCAGAGGCGATATTGGGTTTAGCGGTCTGAGTGAAGCGAGTGGCGGCACGAGCGGTTGTAAGGCTGGCTCTGGAGAGTGATAGCAGGGAAAGGAGCTGAAGGCGCATCTGAAGATGTGAAAGTATGGAGCAGATAATGAAAGAGGAGGATGGAATTGCGCGAGAGATTATTCGTCGGCGTCGCTGAAAATCCGATTCCGGCTTGAACGCGACCTGTAATACTGCCTTGAATGTGCTTGTATACCTCGACCGCAACGTTCTGCAATGTTATCTGCAATGTCTGTGATACATCCGCCATCATAACATTTACCTATCGCTTCTCTCAAGCCCTGCCATCACACCAAACTGGGTACCGCCACCGACCGCCGATAAACGCCGGTTATCGCTATCCCCTATCGCCGCCGATGTCTGAGGCCGAAAACAGTGGCGTTTCTTCTATCCCCTCTTGTGCTATTACGCTCTCAAAACAGCGGCGATATTCAATCCTTCATGTCGAAACAACAAGTCCATAGTGAGCCTCCACCCCCACCCTCTACCCCTCATCAGCCAGAAGCAGGCAAGAAGCGCACTCGCCAGGTGCTCGTTTGTATGCGGTGAATTGTTTGATGCTTGATGCTCGAGTCTGAGGATGCTGCTGACGTGATTCAAGGTGCAAGAGTCTCAAACTAAGATGTGACCTCGGAAAACCTTGTGCTAGCTGTAAGAGAGCGAATCTGGGGGACGATTGTGTTTACAAACCCTGGCCGAGTGAAGAGTAAGTCGCCGTCTATAGCTCGAAGCGGAAACTCACTCATTGCAGTGACATTCGACCCGCCAAAAGAAAGAGCAGAGCCAGAAGAGGCTCCTCCACTGCGCAAGACACTGAGCATACGGCAGATCTTCCTTCACCCATGGAAGACCGGATGGAACAACTTGAAAAGACCGTTGCAAGCCTCGTCGCTCAGCTTCACTCCAATTCTTCCTCTCCTCCCACCCCGCTCGCCACACCCGTGTCCTCCGATACCCAGTGGGGGCAACTCCTCGCCGAAATTCCTGTCAGAGCCGTTTGCGAGGATCTGCTGGACAGGTTCGAGCTATTCGACGTCATGTTTCGGTCTGTGCATATGCCTTCGTTTAGGCGGCGCGCAACAGATGTCCTACGGCGTTTGCCAGCAGTCGACCAAGCAGAGTCGCCTTTCGTGTGCTGTATAGTCGCTGGCTTATCTATAGGGGTGCGATGTCCCCCTCCACGGTCTGCAGTTGCCGACGACTCACCGGCGATACCTCCCTCGCACCTGGATGATCTCTACCGTCGCCTGATATGTTTCACTGAGAACAGATCCGACACAAGACATATCACTCTCGACTACGTCCAAGCACTCTATCTGGAAGGGCGGCGCTTGATGTATGACAAAGACATCACCGTTGCGCAGACTTGGATACTGAGTGGCAAGGTCGTCAACGCGGCACTGTTTTTGAAGTTAGATAGGGATCCTTCAGAGGTCAATCCGGAGATGGGCATGTTTGAAGCTGAGATGAGAAGACGGCTTTGGTGGCACTTGGTCATCAGTGATTCGTGAGTCCGTCGTTATCTGTGTACGATATGAGCTGACCGACAACAGGTTTGTCACCAAATCCCTCGACATCCCAAAGACGACCCTTTCCTTCGTCGCTGCCACCACCAAATTGCCCACAGTCGTGTCCGACATCTCTCTCGACTCTCCCATCCCAGACCTCGCACCAGGCATACCCGAATGGGCATACATTAATCACAAAATTGCCTTCACGGCTGTTCTCGCCCGCCTGCGCGAGATTCAACAATTCTACGGCGCGGTACTCCCTCCAGAAGGTCTGCGGAAGTGTATCGCCATCATCGACGCTCAGGAGAAGAACCTCGAACCACATCTCCGCGCCGACCAGGCTGCTATCGCATCAGAACCTCCATGGGTCTATGCTCAAGCATGTGTCGTGTCGATGGGCAGCTGTGACACTGTCATCCAACTCTGCCAGAAAGCGATGGCTTCGCGATCGCCGCATGATCGAGCGTTTGCTCTGTCCGTTGCTGTCGAGCGTTCACAGAAACTTGTCACTATTGCCCGCGCCTACGTAAACCACAAGGTCTTCCGCTGGCTGGACGCTCCTCCTCTCAATCTTTGGACTTTTGGCTCAAAAGTCTTCAACGCCGGTATAATGCTTGCGTGCAGTCTCCTGTCGTCCCAGGATCACGGCTTCGGGCTCAGCCGGGATCAGAGGCTGGAACTGGTGGATATGGCAATAGGAGCTTTGACATACTCAACCCAAGAGGATCAATGCGAGACAATGAACCGGAGGGCGTTGAAGACGTTGAGAACTTGGAGGTCAAAAGTGGTCAATGTTGGGCAAGAGCTGGAGTCAGGACAAGGGTTGTTGAATCCATATACAGGGAAGGACGTATCGATCCCGCAGGAGCAGGCGAATGCTGGATCGGTAGAGGACGTTTTGGGGAGTGTCAGCTGGGATTTGCAGTATCTCGAGTCCTTTGACTGGGACACGTGGTCGGCGATGATGGGGGCGCAATAGTAGTTGATTATTGTCCAGCAATCTGTAGCTAGCAGCAGAGCGATGAGTTGTACCGAAAGATCATGCTCAATGAACATGCAGTAATATGGACGATGCAAGAGATCAGATCCACTGTGATCAAATCAGCCATAAACCCTACCAGTAGTGCAATTTCAACAGAGCAGTCAGTCTGCAAGAGAACAATGTGCTGATGGCCGTTGACCGTAATCGACAGGAGCCGCGAAGTTCTCGAGGGAAGGGTGATTTTGGGAGGGAAGGGCGAGAGACAGACGACGGGAGGACGCCTGCCGTGAACAAGAGGAAGATATGCGTTCGGTAGGGAGAAGTAGGTGACATGGCGTGAATGCTGAAGTTGTCGAGCAATATACAGTCGAGGATAGTTTGGGCGCCATGTACAGAAGGAAGACAGACGGAAGACCAAAAGCGAAAGCTGCGTGAGGCCGTGAGCTGAAGCTGAGCGAAAGACCGACCGATCACTGCTGAATAATTGATACCGCAACATCCTTAGGAATCAATTACACGTCATTTGTCTACAGCCATCCTCGCTTTCATAAATTCTTTCAACATTTTTTAGAACACTACTACGTATGGCGTTCACAGCCCGTAGACCAACCAGACAAAGTCGGCAAGCGACCGAGCCTTCGACATTTCATCACACCATAACGACCTCCCTCCCCCCCTTATCTTCCCTTATGCTCCACCCAAAATTCACCCCGTCCTTCTCGTCATCGTATCATCGATCCTTGTTAATCTTTCCAGTGAGCTGCTTAGTCGTGCTCGGTCTATCCGCATTCAATTTCAAGGCGAAACTGCAACAAAAAGATTATACTTCGACTTCCCTAACTTCAAAAAAGCTACTGAGCCGCTTAAATCGACGTCGGGATTCGAACCCGAGTTTTCACCTTGCGCGAGAAAAACCGGAATGTGATATGCTAACCTCTGCATTACGCCGACAAGTAGTTGTTCAAAATTTCGACATGCCCAGTAATCGTTGGATGCATCATTTGTACTTGCAACGAGTTAATAGTCAACGACCGAGGATGGACTCCTTGGCTCAGGCCGTAACGTCTCAGATTGATGGACTGAAGACTACTGTGCCCGTAGTGTATGTGACCCTGTTGCAATAGCCCAATCACGCCTCGACACAAATCTTTCCGATACATTGTTGAGGCAGGCTGTCGGCTGAATCTGCTGGATCTTGTTTGGAGTCAAAGCTCGGTTGAAGCTGTAGATAGGCGTCCAAGATCCTTGACGCGGCTTATGAGATGAAAGCGAATGAGCTGGTAGTGCCGATGCAATGATATACCTGTGTCAGATGAACAAGGCGGTTGTTTGTACACAAGCAGGGCTTCTCTAGAGGACGCAACCGACCACTCGGGTTAGAGCCCATGTACTGTACGTAGAACACCCGGTACCGTGTAATGAGTCACTTAATGTGATGAGTCACTTGAATGAAGTCGTGGAGTTTCCGAGTTTCGCGACGCGCCGCGTTCGTCTGGTTTGGCTCCAAAACATCAATTATCTTTCTATTTTATCCTTTTCACGTCTTCATTTCACGAAATCGCCATTCGTATAACGAACTAATCTCCGCCCGCTCCTCTGTGTAATCCCTCCTCGCTCCCCAACTTCGCCTCGCACCCCCTTCCTATCCCTTGACTACCCAGCAGGTCACGCGCTTGGGCCCTTTTGTTGCGTCGTTCTCGTCGCATGGGTTGCCGACCCTTACCCACCAGATCTAGACCATGTCTTCGCCTGCATCATCACTTCCCCCCCACCTCAACCCCCCCACCATTTCCTCCAATCTCTCCCCAACATCTCGCTCTCGTCCGTCACCAACAGGCTCTCCACAACAAAGTTCAAGTCCACGGTCAAGCCCAAGAGGGGGAACAACTGGCATGATTGATATCGAAGGCCTCCTGAGAGTGAATGGAGGGGACTGTAAGAAGGCGCTGGAAGTTGTTGTTACCGACCGGAATAACCTGGTAAGTTTACAATCAAGGTCTACATCTACACATTCTCTGACCTTCTCATCAGCAAGCCCAGAATTCGCAGCTTTGGAAGCTTATTGAGAAGCAGCGGTCGCAATGCGCATCGCTAGCATCCGACAATGACCGCCTCCGACAGGATCGAGAGCGCGCCAACCACAAGCTTGTTTCCGCCGGCTTGGATCCAGTGGGTCATATCAGGACAATAAATCCGTCTTCTAGCGCCACTGGTCTGGGCATCCAGGCAGCCGAAATCCCAAAAATCCGGCGAAACCATTCCGACAGAGATGACGTGGCAAGGCTGGACAAGATCGGGAAGGAAAAGGAGCATGGAGGGC
This sequence comes from Cryptococcus sp. DSM 104548, assembly GCA_036426225.1. Lineage (NCBI taxonomy): Eukaryota > Fungi > Basidiomycota > Tremellomycetes > Tremellales > Cryptococcaceae > Cryptococcus > Cryptococcus maquisensis. Next base: position 251,725 of record CP144038.1, read on the forward strand.
AAAGTGAAAAGGCGGAGGAAAGCGGCTTGTCGGCGCCGCTTGAACCCCAATCTTCGGCGCTGTTACCTTCACCAATCTCCGATCGTAGAACGAAGAGAGAAAGCCGGATGGTATTCCCGCCCGAGGTCAAGTCATACATGACCTTGGTCGACTCATCGAGAGAAGACTCGCCGAAAGAAGGAACGCAGAACACATCCGTGCCGTCTACTTCTTCTGCCGATCCGTCTCCCCAAGTGGTAGCTAGCCCAGAATTAAGAGGGCCCGAACATCATGGGATGGTACCTCCTCCGTCGTCCAAAGCTTTTGCTGCCACTATGGCGGCCGAGCCTCCACAGCCTTCTCCAAAGTCTATCGTTCCTCAAATTGTTTCAAGAAAAAACTCTGCAGTATCTGGCGTAACCCTCCCGATACCATCGCTTGAATCATCGACCGAATCTGTGCAATCTCCTGCATATTCGACACGGTCAGAGACCATTGCTTCTAGCATGTCCGAGTCAATGCAATCTAGCGTATCGCTCGATAAGCTGTCTCGACCGTCGCTAGATTCTGCGGCTTCTATAGAGTCCTCCAACCACAGAACCCCACGTCAGTCGATAGATCGCACTCCCCAAGCTCATCGACAGAAGGATACTCTCCAACAGCAGCAAGAGGTGCCAAGTGGCGCCCCCCGTCTTTCGCCTGCTCTACTTCCGCACGCTCGTATAACGATCCCCAGCAGTACCGTCTTTCCCAACACATCCGGGCGAGACGTACTTTGCTTCATTGTCGAGATTGTCATTCGGGCGCCAAATGCTCAGCCAGTAACTTGGAACGTCGCCAAGTTGTTTAGTGCGTTCTTGGATCTTGACACCAGAATCAAAGTGTCGTCAAAGAAGAACAGGAAAGAGTGGAAGCAGATGGTCACGCCGCTGCCGGAAGGGCGGTCTTGGAAAGATTTTGCTCCTAGTAAGATTGACCAGCGAAAAGCGGCCTTGGAGGTGTACCTGCAGAGTCTGTTGGTGGCGCCCATCAGCGACAAAACAGACTTGTGTCACTTTTTGAGCACCGATCCGGTACAGGCAAAGAGACACGATGCGAGGAAAGAGGGGTATCTGACGAAGAAAGGAAAAACACTGGGAGGATGGAAAACGAGGTACTTTGTGCTTGATGGTCCTGTCATGGAGTATTTCGAATCCGTATGTCTAGCCTATAACATTACACAACATCGCTGACACCACTGCAGCGCGGCGGTAGCCACCTCGGGTCCATAACGATCACCAATGCCCAAATAGGGAGACAGAATCGACCTATTGACTCGTCCGACGAGCGAGACTTCCGCCATGCCTTCCTCGTCATTGAGGCTGGTAAAAAAGGGGCGTCTCACCGACACGTTTTATGTGCAGAAAGCGACATGGAGAGGGATAGGTGGATTGAGATTTTGGTAAAACATGTCGACCCAGAACCTCCGTCTATGTCCGCTCCTCAGCCGCACCCTGCTGCTCTGGCTCCGACCACTTCGCCTCAGCCCGATCAAGCTGTTTCTCAACCTGCTCCTGCTTCTGTGAATACTCCTCAAGCACCAGCTCAGCAACATCAGCAGCAGCAAGGACAACAGCTGCGTAGGAAAGCGAGTCAACTGCGAAAGCATAGCAAGGACGGGGTAGTCATCACCAATGCCCAGCCCTTATCTGGCTTTGCCAACGACGCCAAATTCGCTGGCGCCCCTTCTCCGAGTATGTTCAATAGCATGGAGACTCAAAGGGCCCTTACTCAATCGCCCGTTTCTAACGCACCTGCGCAAACTTTTCCGGTGCCCCATGTGCATGCTACTAGAGAGCAAACGCCATTGTCTCACCCGAGCCGTTCCAACTCGTCTCAGGAGCCCCCTCAGCAGCAGAGACCAGCAGAGAAAGGATTCAGCGCGAGTACGCCTCCTGAGACCAACGCTCCTGGCCCTGTGGCTAACGAGCCTACAACAAAAGCCAGTAAAAGGCAAAGTATGATGCCTTCAAAGGCGCCCGGCTTCCTGAGCACTTCCAATCAACAAGGGTTCGGTGCGCATGCGCCCAGTCCTACGGCGGAGAAAGAAAGGGATAGAAAGGCCAAAAGTCGCATGTTTTGGGGGTTCGGCAAGACGCCCGAGAAAATTACCCGACCGGTATTTGCTGTGCCTTTGGCTGATTCGCTTGCTGTAGCAAGCGTCGCCAATCTCCCAGCCATCGTCTTCCGCTGCATCGAGTATCTGGAAGCTAAGAAGGCGGAAGATGAAGAGGGCATTTACAGGCTGAGCGGCAGTTCGGCGGTGATCAAGGGGTTGAAGGAGAGATATGATGCAGAGGGAGATGTAAACCTGTTGGTGGAGGATGAGTACTGGGATCCACATGCTATTGCTGGGCTACTCAAAACATTTTTGAGAGATCTCCCAACAAGTTTGTTGACACGAGAGCTGCATACGAAATTCTTGGCTGTTATGGGTACGTAGTATGGTTTGGTACCGGGTTTTGCTGATCTTCTACAGACCTCGTAGACTCTTCTGCTCGTATATCTGAGCTTGGGCGACTCGTCACAGAGCTACCCCCTCCCAATTACGCCCTCCTCCGAGCACTCACCGCCCATCTTATCCTCGTCGTGCAGAATTCGGGTATCAACAAGATGACTTTGCGCAATATCGGTATTGTCTTTTCGCCGACTCTTGGTATCCCTGCGGGTATCTTCTCGGAATTGATCAGCAACTTTGGGCCGATCTTTGACGATGAGGGCGAAGCGCTGGACACCCGGGCACGCCCCGGAGAGAAGGACGCGGCTGTAGTGGACTCAGGATTGTCTGCGTTAGAGGACGCCGAGGAGACCGTGAAGAGGAAGAGAAATAGTATGCTGTATCAAGCTGGTGGGGCGGATACAATGCTCGGTCTGACGGGGAGGCAACTCGATTCCAGTGAGCCCGTCTGAGCATATGTCCCGGGAGGAAAGCTGACTTGTTGATGGCCGAAGCTGAAGAAGATTCCTCCGAGTCGGATGAGTACCTCGATCCAGACGACCCATCGACCTCAACCGCCACTCACTCCATTGTGCCAGCATCCTCGGAAGCGGTCTCGCGGGAGTCGAGCTATCCTTCAGCAGCTGCTGTGCGCAAGGCCAAGGCGGCTGCCAGAGACCTGGCTGTTGACACACAATTGAATAAGGACAACGGGCCTGCTATGGTCGCCAATGGCAAAGGCTCCGGGAAAGCTCCTGATTCAGGTACAGTGCTGAGTCCCAAGTAGCGGGCGAGGGCGCTCGAGACATAGATGAGATGAACAGAGTGACATCCGGGGAGGTAGGGGACGGATGGGGCAAATGGAATGTTCCTTGTTTTTGTTTTTGTTGTTTATGACGTATCATATCTATGATTTTGTGTCTGATGATGAGTTTCACCTGGCTCAACGCAAGCCACTCGACCAGGAGTTTCACGGCTTCAAGGCGTTCGGTTGGGGCACATTCATTCCTCAGATCTGCGCTCGGCAGCAGCTCCGATACAGAACCTCGGTTGAAGCTGTCTTGCTCAGATTCGCTACCGTCAAGCATGCTGCTGCATTGGAGTAGAGCGATGGCTACTTCGTCGCATGAAATGATATTCTTTGGTTCCAAGGCACTTCAATTACGTAACCAAAGAAGTGGCAAGACGCCGCACATGCCCCCGCCGCCGCATCTGTATGCAGTCTTGATGTTTCTTTCTCTTCATTCGTACCGAATTCATCAAAATGGCCCCGCCACTTACGGAAGATGAGAGTGCTATCGATCCCTACGCTCTGCTTGAGCTGAGTGTCGATGCGAGCGCCAAAGACGTGCAGAGGGCATATCGTTTGAAGTCTCTAAAGTACCATCCGGACAAGGTATGTCTTCCCTATACCGAATTCCAAGCGCCCAGCTGACGCGGTTGAGTCAGAATCCAGCGCCAGAAGCGATTGCTTTGTTCCAGCAGATATCTTTGGCCGCCGGAATACTACAAGATCAGAGCAAGAGGAATTATCTGGACACTAAACTGGAGGATGACAGGAAGAAAAAGGCGAGGTATGCGGAAATGGATAAGAAAAGAAAGAAGATGGTAGACGTGAGCTTCTGTTTGGACTCTCTTTGTGCTGGTGCTGACTGATCTCTGAGGATCTGGTGGAAAGAGAAGAACAGGCCAAGAAGGCAAGAGTAGAGCAGCAGCAACGGCGGCGACAGGAAGCCGACGAAGAGTCAATCAAAGATGCTGGCAAACGCATGCTGGAAGAAGCACAGAGGAGGGCTATGGCTGCTTCTGCGGGTACCGCTGCTCCTCCGGCGCCAGCCCCTGCCATCCGAAAATCTGCGAGAAACGGGGAAAATGCACCCGATATCACGCCCGAAAGCCTGACCCTCATCCTCATCCTTCCCCCTACCGCCACCATCAGCCAAGCACAGCTTCTAAAAAACCTCGTCGATTCATATGGAGCCATCACTCATCTCATCCTTTCCGACGCGCTCCCCTCGACTTCTGCCATCTCAGTAGAAGGCACAAAGAAGAAGAAGACCAAGAGCCGGAAAGCTGTGCTCGAGTTCGCCGCAGGGAATTGGGGAGGATGCTACTCGTGCTGGAAAGACGTCGAAGATAGAAATAGTGAGAAACTTGGTGTTGACGGAGTCAAAGCGAAGTGGGCTGCGGGTGAGGCGCCGAGCTGGGTTGAGTGGGCAGAGACGCAATTGCCAAGCCGGCGGAGACCTTCGGAGACGCCGGCGTCGTCATTCTCATTCCCTCATCCCCCGCCGTCGTCCGCCACCACCGCCCCATCATTCTCCTCAGCCCCTGCGTTCTCGTCGTCCACTTCCATGGCCGACTTGCTCGCTTTACATGCCAAAGAGAAGTCGTCGAATGACGAATTGAAGCGGAAAAGGGCGGAGGCTGAAAGTCTCACGCTGTCGAGGATGAGGATGATGGAGAGAGAAAGGTTGGAGGCTGAGATCAAGAGGCAAGAAGAAGAGGAGTAGACGTTGATATGTATCAGTAGTTGTATGGAATTAACATCACTTTTTGTTTAGACTCGACGCAAACTACAATCTGATAGCATGTGCATTTCAGACTGTTTTCGGGTATATGTGTAAGAGTTATTACCATGACATGTCCTCCTCGTCCCGGTCCCTCTAGACATGTCCTTCTCCGTTGCGCTGACAGGAACATACAACTTGTGCATGCATTGACGCTTTGCCATTGCCCGTGATTTACCGATGGACACGATGAGGATTGCTTGAACTTCTTAGTTCACTGAGAATCGTGTTAGCAACAGTGATCGACGATACAACGGGGGACCCACTTGAAAGCAGCCTCGATGCAGTGCTTAATCTCTCGATAGCTCACCACCAGGCAACTCTGGTCATCTCTCGACACCAACATGATCCTCTCGTCCAGCCCCGCGTCAAGCTACAAGCCCGTCAGTGCGGCCCTGATGTAAGGGAGAGAAAGGCTCACCTTATTGAGACATACAAGCACATGACTTAGGTCGAGAATCGGCTTACCATCGACCCCAATAGAATGAAACACATAGTCCCTGAACAGTTTCAAGATGTACCTGTCGCCTGTGTCTGACCACCTGGGGTCGAGCTCAAACTCGGCGCGTTCGTTGATAAAGCCCAGTTTGGTGAGCAGGCGGGTGATTCGGCCATTGGATAGTTCAGAGCCGAGCTCGTTCTCTAATGTGTCGGTGTAACTAGAGAGAACGTCAGTGATGACTGTCGTTCATTCTGAAACCAAACGCTATTCACCTCTGCATCGCGTCCAGCTCATTTAGAATCCTCGGCCCCATCATTTTTATCACCTCGTCAATTGTCTTTCCTCCCGTTCCTGATCCCGAGGACTTTGTTATCAGCCACAAGACCAGGTCTCGCATGTCGGGTGAGTATTGACGAGAAATATGGTCGACGGCAGCCGGAAGAGATTGTTGGGGCATAGAGGGCTGGAAGAGGTCTGAAGCGAGCGAGACAATCAATTTGCCGAATTGCATCAAGTCTTCTTGCTATGAGAGAGTCAGCGTATACAGAGCATTCGAAACGGCCAGCTTACCTGGAAGACGGAAATCGGCGTCTGTTGGTCGAACGCCAGCACATCCCAAAGCCCACATCCATTCAGCCTTACCCTGTTCTTCCCTGTCAACAGCACCTTACTCGCATCCAGATGCCTGACTGCGAGCCCTGAGCTATGGATAGCTTTCAGAGCGTTGGCAATCTGAGTAATGTATGACCAGAGTATCCTCTCCGGGATGGGTCCTCGACGTTTGCTAGGATCTTGCGATGACATGCCGGTGGCGATATACTCCTCATGCAGAGTCGTCGCGCTGGGATGGTAGTCATAAACGACTACAAGAGAGTTGTCTCCGAAGCCCTTGGTGGTGAAAGCTTCCCTCAAGCCCACTATATTAGGGTGTCTCATCCGCCGCCAGGTGTCGATAGCCCCAAAAGCCATCTCGCTCACGAGCTTGTACCCTTCCAATCTTCTTAGACAATACGTGCTCCCGTCCACTTCTGAGGTGGCACGGTACACCGGAGCAGAGAGGCCGTAGACTTTGGATATGGGATTTGGCCCGGTCGAGATGGGGCTTTTCGATGTGAGAGGAAGAGGAACCAGGGAGTGGTAAACACCGAGTTCTTGAGGCAGACCTGGCGCTGATCCCCCGTTTGCCCCAATAAAGACAGCCTCCTGCCTCGTCTGAAGCGTTCTCCTTATCTCGTCGTCCACGAAAAACGCATGTGGATGCGCAGGGTGAAGAGGGTTGCTGCTCAAGCTGGGCATAGTCGAAGCGAAGAGATGTTGATCCAGAGGCTGGCGCGGGGGGAGATACATCCCGCTCTGGTCTAGAGCCGCAGAAGAGTCGATGATGGGAAGAGACTCCTCGTAAGCCATGACATTGGTGGTGACTCCAGAGGCCGATGGAGTTTGTGCTATAGGCAGGGATGCTTGGGGCGTGAAAGGGGCAGAATCAGGCTGGAACGTCGGTATTCCAGATAGACTAGACAGACCGCCTTGAGACGGCAGTGGCGGCCAAGCTGGGGGAGTTGACGTGACCGGAGTAGTCGTTACCGGGGTGCCCAATCTATTGCGAGTGAGCCTTTGACGCTTCAGATCTCTGGATGCAACTCACCTGGGAGAGGAACTCTCGAACTTGGGTACAAAAACCGGCGCCGCCAGATGCTCAGCACTGATGCCCGAACCCTTATCTTTGGACAGTAACTTCGCAGCTGCTGGCGAGGGCGAGGCATTCTTGGCTATGGGACTGCCATGTTGAGGTGTCGAGGGGTCGGCTCCGGGCTGATGATGGACCTGAATCAGCATCGTCGCGGCTCCATGATAAGCTGACGTACAGGCGGGTGGTAGTAAATACACTGTGACACAGGTCTCAGTCAGTAGTAGTCCCATACACTGTCCTCGTTGACCTCTGAACTTACACCTGAATCCTCATACTTGCAATGCCTAGACAGTCAATCAGCGCCGTCTCTGAGGAACGTTCCAAAACATCCACTCACCCGTAAATCATCACATTTCGACAGATTCGTTGCGGAGGATCTACACCTTCTATCAGTTCTGCTTCCGCCTGCCCTTGATTCATTGCTTTGCGCCGAGCGCACCAGGCCGGACAGAACAGCAAGTGACTCACCACGCTTTTCTGGACTAGGCTTCTTGTCCTTGTCCTTTGCCTTTTCCGAAGAAGGGGAAGGCGGCCTGACTATCTGTACAGCCGCTGAGCGTGTTGGGGGCAGATTCATGAATGCGGTGGTAAAGGGAGGTGCTCTTTATAGATCAAAAATGAACAGCAACAGAACAGCGAGTCGCGTCGACAAAGAGGCCGCAGTGGATATTACGTACTCAACGCGTCATGATGCTTAACAGCTTAACAACATTGCATGTTGGTTGAGCAGAGAATTAATGCATACAATTTTGCTGGCATGCTAATATACAGATACTATGCTAATCTACTGTTTACTGGCAAACGCATCTATCAGACAGACGTCCCTTCCTGCTTCGCCTTCTTCGCCTGCTCCGCCCAGTGAGCCTTTCCAAAAGTCGCAGCCACCACCAAGGGGAAGACAAGAGTCGCGTCGGCGTACACCTATGTAATCATCAGTATCAGGCAATGGTTTCCTTGAGTTTCAGGACCTACTTTGACGCTCTCTGCTCCGGCCTTGATCTTTCCCCAAGAAACAGCCTCGTCGGGTCGGGCTCCCGAGTCTGAACCGTCATACTAGAGTCATGGTCAGCGCATGCCTCCTTGAACAATCCAGCACTCACCTCCTGTCCGGTGTTGATGTATACAGCATAGTCGGCACCATTTCTCTGTGAAATGTTTAGGACTTGCAACAGAGCTGAAGCTCGTGACGACTTACAAATAACATAGCGTTGGCAATTTGGTGCTTGCAAACACCTCCGCCAAGGATGATAGCGCCAGCTTGCTTAGCCTTGACACTCATATCATTCAGCTTTCTGATATCGGCAACGATGTCGACGGATAATTGAGCAGGGGAGGTTTTGTAGGTGTGAAAGTACATCATGTCACCGAGAGAACCGTCAGTCAAAGCTGGACAGAAAACAGGAATATCATTCTTGGATACATCAGCAGATACTTCCGATTCCCACAAACATATGCGGACTCACTTTGTAGCACCAATAGTACACACTATCCTCATTGTCAATCTCCATTCCCAGACGGCGAATTATCGAACTCGGGGACCATTTTGTGCCCTTCTGCTCCTGTTCCTCAACCATCTTATCGAGGATAGGAACAACCCAATCCTCGAAAGCACAGTAGTTGGAGTTTGGTACTAGGAGATTGCCTATTCTGTTCAACCTGCACTGATATGAGCTCTGCTCCCAGCCTGATAGATCACGACATACCCTCGCCTTCTTAGACTCGCGCCGTCCAGATGGAAGTCTCCTAATACTGTTGACCCCAAGCATTTGATGAAATCTTCTTCTATACCCCCAGCAGTCGTAACAAGGCAGTCCACAAGCTTGTTCTGGGCCAAGAATTTGAGAATCTCGCGAAGACCGGACGAGATGAGGTTGGAGGTGTAGCCAAGGAAAAGAGTGAGAGGTTGTTCTGGGTCTTCACGGCGCTGTCTCTATCTCGACAAAGCATGTAAGCATTCAATCCAGGTTGGGAAATCTGTCTTACCATCTCTTCTATCACCTGCACTGCTCTGGCCAGTCCTGTAGCCTGGAACCCTATAGTCTCATAGCCCTTGAGGAGAGTTTCCAAATCGATCATGTTGTTGAAATCCGGGCCTTTGACATGGACTGCGTTTTCCGGTAGAGCTTCGGAGGGCATAAGTACAGCATTGTGGGCGTCGTTGGACATGATTGCTGTGTCGATGCGGGTTTGGGACGCTCCAGAAATGCGACAAGTTTATTGCAAGTTTATCGCGGAAAAAGCAGAGTAGGAGACCTCCACTTGCGCCTCCACCCGACAAAGACGGGATCAAATCGCGGTCGCGACTCCGAGTAGTGTCAACACAGCGCGCCGCCATTGAAGAGCACTTTTCTTTGTTTTTTTTTTTCTTTCTTTCTTTCTTCTGCACCCCCCCGCTCCGCGATACGCCATGCCCCCACCATCCATAGCACGCTCAGATATACCGGCCCCGACAACCCGCTCTGTCCTCACCTCCAGTACAAGTACCCACCTCGGCAAACGCCCCTCCTCCTCCATCGCCATCGATGACCCTTCTCACCTGCTCAGAACACCATCTGCTTCCTCTCTCAAACTTCAACTATCCTCTCTGGAGCGGGAGAATTTGAGACACAAGTCGAACGAGAGTAAGCTGCACGTGCAGCTGGAGGAACAGAGGATCGAGATTGAGAGGTTAAAGGAAGAGCGGTACGGGCTTTACGAGGCCAAGGTGGATGAAGTCAATCGGGGCGAGGAAAAGGAGAAGAGATGGGGAGAGGAGAGAAGGCGGTATGCGGATGAGGTATCCTTGCTGCGGCAGCGCAATACAGCGCTGGCCAACGAGCTGGAAGAAATCCGAAGTCAGCACTCTCTCCTCTATGGGAGACATACCAGCTTGTCCTCGTCTACTTCAAACGAGATCAACCTGCTTCAAGCGCGGGTCAATGAGGTGGAACAAGAACGAGACTCTCTCAAAGGGTGGGAGAGGAGAGCGAGGGGACTGGCCATTGAGCTCGAAGAGGAAAGAAGACGAAGGATTGAGGGCGGGAAGAAGGAGCTAGCTTCAAGCAAGCCTGATGAGACGTTGTCCAACGAAGTCAAGCGTAAGTACAGCAACAGATAACCGTGCACAACTGACAAGGTGCTACAGGACAATCTCTAAACCTCTCGACCATCTATCGCGCAAACGAGACACTGAAATCCGAGCTCCTCGAACTCCGCTCCCACCGCAAAACACTTGACTCTATTGAGCGCGCCCACAAAGACACTGAAGAGTCGCTCAGAGAAGAAATCAAAGTTCTTCAGGAGCAGCTGGAACGTGCGCGCCGAGACATGGACTCTCTTACCCAGACTTTCCCCGCGGCAGATGATACGGCAGAGTTATCCCAGCTCAAGACTCGGCTCTCTACGCTTTCGACACTTCATGTTCAAGCCACGAATGAGCTTGCCCAGCGGGAATCAACCATACGAGACTTGCGTACGAGGCTGGCGGATGTGGCAGAGAGCTCACGAGCGACTCTCGGCGAGATCTCCTCAAAGCTGCAAGAGAGCGAGCGGGAGCTGCGCTGGGCTCAAGAAGGCAGAGAAAGTGCTGAGAGAAGAGAGGCTCTCATCAGGCAAGAAGTGGATGTCTTACGGTCTTCGGGCGCTGGAGGCGGAGCGGATGCGGCTGAGATGGACCGACTATTGCAAACCTACCGGGGTATGCTGGAGACCATGCAGCGAGACTCGAGGCTGGTTGAAGAGAAGATTGCTCAAGGGCAGGGGCTGGTTAAGGCCGATGATTTGGCCAATGCTCAGGAGAGGATATCTCAGCTAGAATCCGGTAAGTCTTGTCTCTGGATACGCAAGGGCCGTTTTGACATCAGTGTAGATGTTGTCGAGCTGGACAAGACTGTGGAGGAACTCACAACTGCCAACACCCACCTTGACGCCGAGGTCAGCTCTCTCATGTGCCGAGTCGCCTCCGGCGAGTTCAACCCCGCTACTGAGCGATGCCTTCAACTGCGCAACAACCCCGAATCCAAAATGCAGTTCATCCGCAAGCAAGAGTTGGTGGATCTGCAAAAGGAGAATGATGAGTTGCTCGAGAGGTTGGCAGAGCTTGATAGCATGCTGAGTGGACAAGGGATGAGTGGGAATGCCCAAGAAGGAATGGTGCCCCGGCCAAGTTATGAAAGACTGAAAAAGGAGAAGGAAGACAATGAGACGGCTCATGAAAAGAGATTGACACGCTTGAAAGAGGTATGCGTCTCTGTCGAACGCTTCTGTATCTGTCAAAGCTGACCTTGTCAAGAAATATTCCGCCCAAGCCAAAGAATTTCTCGAAGCAGTCTACTCTGTCCTGGGATGGCGCATCAAGTATGAGGATTCTGGGTCTACTATCCGCCTGAATAGTATGTACGCGCCAAAAGGCAAGTCTGGCCTTACAATCAAGATGACCTCATATGAGGGAAATTTTGGGTCAATGAAGACGACTGGTATGATGGCAAGGAGCTTGGACGAGATAAATCACTTTTGGGTTGTTGAAAGGCAGAGTGTGCCAGGATTCCTTGCTCAGGTCACTGTCGAAATGTTTGAGAAAACTACAGTGGGTTTGATCACAACATCATTCTGCGAGCAAGCTGACACCTTTTTTATCAGATGGGAAGGGCTGCAGGGTATGTTGGTGTAGAATAGATGCTTATACAAGCAGTCGGTGCAAGTTGTTAGCGCATGCATTCCAAAAATTAATTCATGAAGGCACAGTGTTGATTGAATGACCTCTAGTGCTATGCTGCCAGTTTGTTATGGCCGAAACAGCGTAGCGAAAAAGGTATAGGGCATACGAACCTGATCCACGGAGATCAGTCAAACTCCGCTCTCAGCTCGCGTCGCCGTGACAAGACACAAGTTCCGACTTCCATCACTTCACCTGTGCACTTCATCCATGATTCTAGAATCTGCCATCTGTCTATACATCACACACATAACAATACTCTCCCCCAATACGCTATACCCTTGTTTAATTGAAGCCCTCACTTCACCGATCTTTTAGGCCTCCTGGCAAACCTGTAGCGTGCCAGCCACCTACCACGCCCCATGGACTCTACTTCTTGTGACTGTATCTCTTCCTCGCTTTAATCTTATCTTTTTGACTCATTCGTAGGGCTGTGCGACCTACTCGCTCACGCCGAGACTGCTATTTCTGGATCCTCGTTTCTCTGTACAATAGCTCTTATCTTCTTGCACGACTTGCTGAGCAACTTGTACTCTTATTTGTTCCTTCTCATAGACTTCTCCCAGATGCCTTGCATGGTTGACTCGTCACTCGCTCCTCGTCTACTTTCATGTATATGAGGAAGCCTGGGAGCTGGGATTGAGACCTCTTCTCATCAACATCTCTTCACCTCAACCTTCTCTCTTAACCTCTAAACTACTCCTTGCCTCTCTGAACCAACACCAAGCAGCATCGCATACACAAACACCTGGGCTAGATTACGTTACACTTATTTGATGACTCCAGCTGTCCCTCTGGGTCAGGCCTGATCACCACAAAACCCATTGTCAAGGGGCTATGCCAACCAACGGGTCAAATACTCTTAGACAGTATAGCAATGTATAGACATGATCTGAGCGCTTATATGAGGTTGAGTATAAGCAGCCAAGTCAATATTGGGCGGCACAGCTTTATCTTTGTGTGTGTAAAGAGACAACAATATTTGTTCATTCAGGGGTAGAGCAGGATGGGGGCTTGTTGGCCTTTCTTATATACCTATGGAAATGGAGCTCATGGTCCAAGTATAGAATTGGCTTTGGCTCAACCTTGGTTGAGTTATTTTTCAACAAGCTGAACCGCAGCTTGACCTTGGTATGATCATGGTTAGTGCGGTGCACCCAAGGCAGAGCTGCGGAACAGCCAGGATGAGCCTTGGTTTGACCTTGATATGATTGTGTCTGAGTTTATGTGACCAAGGCAGAGCCATGGTTCAACCAGGCTGAGCCACAGCTTGACCTTGGATGAGTGTGACACGACCTTGGTCAAGTGCCTGCTGAGCAAGGCAGCTAAACCTTAATGCATGCATTGTTGCCTGATTGGAGGCCCAGCTTCTTGCACAGACTATGAGGTTTGGTAATTACTCATGTCATGTAGTGGCAATATCGCCAAGTCTGCATACACGCATGACACCCATCCTGCATTCCTGTCAGGACTCTGCTCCAGCTCTTGAGCTCTGTCAATGTTGAAGTACAGAAACCCACATAATCAGAGAGGCGGACGCTTCAAGACACGCTCTTCTTGAACTCTTCTTACCATCATCTTCATTGTTTAAATCCCTTCTATCACATCAACCCCAAAATAGCAACCTTGATCATCACCCACCAGTATCTCTATATCCAGGGACTTTGCCTCTTCACCCACAAATGGCTCACTTGCCGCATAAGGACAAGGCAACCCAATATTGCCAATACATCACTCAACAAGAACCTATCTACCACAGAAGAGCTTGGTTCTTCTCTCACCTCACTCACTCATCAAGGAGAACCCAATCATACTGAAATATAGAGACACTGTCTAGTAATATTATTATATATAGCAAGATACTTGTAGAAGCTTCTGTCAATCCTTGTTGTTCAGCATTCCATAGATACAAGTTTACTTCCAAAATAGATCAGTAAGACTTGTGATAAAGATTGGTTGGACTCATGGGAAAGATGAGTCAGACCGGTGGCAAATCATGGGCAAGATGGGTAAGCTAGTATGTTGACAGCATCTATATAAGCCCATGGTATTTTGTAGATTGGAGGATCCTCAGCAAGCTTGTGTAAGATCTTGTAGTGAGAGAGTGCAGTTTTGATGATGAAACTCGGACTACAGTTACTAGAGTCTACAAAGCTTGGCCAAATAGTGTAAATAGTGGGCTCATGTATGAGTAAAGCGATTGGCAGTAGCTGTATGTGGTCTCAGAGAGGGAAGTGAGGTGGTAAAAGGAGAAGAAAGTAAGAGCCAGTGAAGAGTCTCCTCCCATCAAGCCTTTTGTACATCACAGAAGCTATTGGATACGGGTGATATAGGAGCACGTCTTTCCTATGTATATATATAGTACAGAAATCAATACGCACAAAACAAATGGGGAGAAGAGAGCAAAGATATCACACTGATAACTGGAATGGATAGTTACAAAGAAGAACAAAAGGAAAACGGAGGAACAGGTCTTGGGAGAAGAGAGGCTTGAGCATTGATGGTGTTTGGTAAGTGGAGGTGAGGTGAAGCTTGGCTTTACTGGAGCCAAGTCGATGCGCCAAAGTCCCAGAGCAGGAGAGGATCGATACCAAAGGAGAGGGCAAAGGTAGCAAAGAGGAAGGGTTTTGTTACACCTCAAATATTTTTGCCTTGGCTATGTTGAAAGAGACAGAGTAAACAGATCTATATCCAGACCACTTTCCTGAAGAGCAACTGAACAGTCAGCCAAGTTTTAAGTTAGTAGCAAGCTCCTATTCAGTAGTAATAGTCTTTCCAAAACATATCCCTTCCGGTTGAGTCTGTCACGCCAATGCCCCAGCCTGACTCACAAAGATATGGAGAGCTGATCATGCCAAAAATGCCTCTTTTTTTCACATGTTAAACTATGCTATAGCAGGGATTCTATCCCAAGAGCAAGAAACAGTACTACTCATCCAGTGGCTTCCTTTTTGAGGAAGATATGGTTGGCAGAGCTCAATCATGAGAACCAGAACAAAGGAATATTAGCGATCGTTGAGTCTATGAGAGAATGGCTACATTATCTGGAAGGGCTGCCCAAAGGGGTCAGCGTCTTCACCAATCACAAGAGTCTAGATTATTTCATGACCCACAAGTGACTTAATTGATGCCAAGCACATTGGTTATTGTTCTCCATGTCCATTGAGAGTGCAGGTTACTCAGCTACACCATGATTTCCCCTCTACAGGACACTATGGTTGTTAAAAGACTGTACAGTTCATTGCAAAGAAGTCTTGGTGGCCAAATACAGTGGATATGTTATGGACTTTGTGGTATCCTGCAACATATGTCAGCGGATGAAGAAAAGACACAAACTGTAAGGTCTTCCCCAATCATTTCCCAGACCACCATATCCATGGACAATGATCTCTATGGACTTCATTGATCAGCTACCTTTGTCAAACAGGTATGATAAGATCTTAGTTGGAGTATACCAACTCAAAAAGATGGTGATCTAATCTGCTCCAAAACTACTGCTACTGCAGAAGATATAGCACGCCACCACATGACACATGTTTCTGCCAAGCACAGTCTGCCTACAGACATTGTCAGCAACTGAGGTGATATAATTACACAAAAGTTCTGGCAAGCCTTAGCAGACAATCTGCAAAACAGGTTGGACTTTAGTACTCCATACCATCCACAGTTGGATGGGCAGTCAGAAAGAGTGAATCAGGTGCTTGAGCAGCATCTACAGATCATCACTGACTACCAGCAAACCAACTGGAGTGAATGGCTCCCCTTGGCGGAGTCTACATATGGTAATGTAACTCACACACATGCATCTACTGAGTCACACCCTTCTTTGCAAATAAGGATTATCACACAAACAGTGATTTTGTCCTCATAAAACCAACTGTCAATGACAATACTGCAGCAATGTGGTTTGTTGCAGAGCTCTCTGAGTTGTTCTTGTTCTGATGCAAGAACATCAAACATTCCCAAGAGCAGTCTAAAATTCAGACAAACAAGCATAGACTGGCTCCTCCAGAATATGAGGTTGGCCAGAAAGTCTGTATGAATGGAAAGAATATAAAGACATTACAACCTACCAAGAAATTTGACCACAACTATATGGGACCTTTTGAGGTCATCAAGAAAGCTATAACTGCTTGTCTATGAGCTGAAGCTTGAGCGCAACATGAATGAAGAACCACTGCCAGGCCTATAACCACGGCTATAATTGTTCCAGCCAGTGAAACATTGTTCAAATGACAATGTTGGATAAGTGGGGTATGCTAGAGTGACAACAGCAAACTCAACCAATGAGATGCATTTGGGTAAGACTATTAATACTGGTTAGGAGCTTGTTTCTAACCTGAGACTTGGCTGACTGTCCAGTTGCTCTCAGAAAAGTGATCTGGATATAGATCTGTTCACTCAGCCTCTTTCAGTCAGTCTGTGTGTGCTCTTGTTGCTGTCAGGTATTGACTTTTGCCCAGGTCACTGCTCTCTCTTGTCTGTGTAATTGGGGTCCTATTTGCTGTTCATGATACACCACCCCAGTACCACTGCTCATGCCTTTGCTGTTCTACACTGTTCTTCATTGCTCTACCGTTCCATCCCAGCTGCTCTCCTCTCACTGAGGTCATCTAGCCATAGGCAGGTGCCCTACACTTTTCTTTCAAACTTCATACCCCAAAGAAATCATCATGCCTGCCGATAAAACCAATAAAACCGATCCAGGGGGTAACCCCAAAACTGGCACTACATGCACTACTGGTGTGAGAGATGAAGTGTTATGTTCAGGGGATGGACAGAGGTGGATACAACATGTCAGCTGTCAAGACAGTTGGGCACAAGGTGCTGGTGTAAGCAGCAGGCTGCTTTCCACAACTTGTCAGGCGGCCACCACCGCCTTCCGCAAGTCCTGGTTATCTCCACTGTAACAAATAAGGGTCATTATCTCCTGCCTTGGGTGGGCATCTCTGAGGCGTTTCCTGGAGATTTATTGGGCTTAAATACCCCTTTCCTGGAGACTCTTGGGGATCTTTTGAGCCTCTTTTGTCCTTGTCCTTTGAGTGAGACAGGCAGGACTTATTTTTTCCACTCTCCATGACAAAATCTCTTCTCAGTGGTGTTTTCAAGAAGTCTCTGGAAATCCTCTCAAAGAGCCTTCTATAAGGCTCTTATAACTCTTTGTATTGGGCTTTTTATGGCTCTGTCCAGTAGATCACTGAGGGTATTTGTAACAGGGTAGGGATAGTAGGGACTGTGTACATAGGGGAAGCGTCAGTTGGGATTGTCAAGGATCAGTTGTAGTCAGGTCTGTGACCCTGGTTGTGGTTGTAGTCAATAGTTGGAAGAGTGCCAAGGGACCAAGGGTATATATAGAAGGCTGCTGGAAAGTAGAGATAGTTTTCCTATGTCACTCATATTAATCTTTTCTTCCTCCTCCTTCTCCATACTCATCCTATCCAACACTTCTACTTGACTACTCTGAAGGCAACTCTACAGCTGAAGGCAACTCTACAGGCAACAGACAGAACCAAAACAAAACAGTGGTTGAGGTTGTCTGTTTTACCTAATCTTCTAGGTTGAACCAACAACTCTCCACAGAGATTTCATTTTTATTTATTATTTTGTTCATATCTGCAATTCTACTCTACATATATAATAATCCTTGCAGGCACCACACTTCTGACTGCCATCCTTGCCTCAAGCATCTCCCCTACACATGAAGCTACTACACTTACCAATCATGATACATGTCCAATCTTTATTATAATGAGGCCTGCCAAGTTATGGACTGTGTGGACCAGTTAGCTGCTGTTCAAATAGCTGTGTAGAGACTCACACAATAATTTCTAAACTTTCAACAGTCACACTCTAGAAAAAGGTTGAAGGTGTCAGTGCTGGTTTGGAAAAGAACTTGGATGCTTTCTACTGCAGTTCCTTCTATGCACCTACTTGGGGCTGCACTTGTTGCAAGCACTTGTACTAAAAAAAGGAAGAACATGAGTCTGTATGCAGAAAATCTGATACAAGGACTTACCCTCAAGAATACTCAATGCTAGACCACAGTCAATCATTGTTGCATTGTTAGATAGAAAAGAGTCTGAAACAAAGAAGATGCACATTTGCATGCACAATATATATGATGCAAGTTACAGTCAGCGTTTCTTTCATTCCATGCAACGCGCCAGTGTGGCACTCTTTACACATCCAACTGGTGACCAGTTGCAAGGATGTCATATCTTTTGATGGAATGAGGGAATGAGAGAGTATGGGGGAAGAAAATCCACTTGCAGATGCTTGCACACATGCACCAAAGTCAGCAAGAGCACTTCTTCAAAGCAAAAGTTACAAAAGATCAATCAAGTATGAAAGGAGCGCTGGTGATGATGTCAAGGAATCTTGGAGACAAAGACAAGTTGATTCTTTGCATTTGTTATGTTGCCAGTCTACGCATAACATGGCCAGTCATTGTCAGACAGAAAGAGATCTGGAAAAAGACCTGTTGGACTCATCATCTGAATTGTTCCTTGACCCAGCATCCATTTCCTCATCAGAGCCCTCATCAGAGTCCTCATCAGAATCTTCATTAGCGTCCTTATCCAAGTCCTCATCCCAGTCTTCATCCAAACCTTCTTCCAACTGATGCCCTCTTCTCTGGCTTTCGCTTCTCTTCTTTTGCTTTCATCTTCTCTTCTTTACACTTTCTGCTGCAGGTTGGCAAAAGTGGGACCACTGAATGACACTTATGTACATACCCCATTCCATTGTACAACCTGTTGGTGTACCGCTTGGGCGCTGTATCCACAACTTGTTCACAAAGCAAGTCAATATCAGGTTGAATCAAGCCTCAGAGGGAAATTGGAGAATGGGTGTGCCATCAGGGAGAGAGCGCAGCATGATGATGATCTTGCTGACAGTTGAAAGAATTTGATGCACCAGTCAGCAAAGTGACAAACAACTAGAAATAGGTAGACTTTCCTTATTGATGATCCTGCTTGTACATGTGTCAGAAGTCACCCCCAGAAGATTTAAGTCAGTGATAGTGGGAACTGTCAGGATGAATGATCCAATCTGTGCCTGTGCCTGGGTGGCTGTGTAGAGTAGATTTAGCTGGGGCTGTGTAAAGCTGTGCATTGCTGTGCTGTGAGGGTGGAGGCTGAGTAAGCAGTAGGGGTTTGAGCAACATATAAATACCACCTAGTTTAGACATCTCTGCCACCCATGCAATCTAGGAATAGCTAGACACTTGACATAGCTTGCTCAAGCTCTACCACCAGACACAACCTTCCAACAGGAACAACCTGTCAATCAACCTCAGATTGAAGCCTGGAGATTCATTAGTAATGATGACAATTGGAGTAAACCAGAAGCTCACTCAGAATTGCTTGTACTTCAAAGTCATGTCCACAGTCCTCTTGTCAATTGCATACCACTTTGTCCACCTTTTTGTTGAATGAGGGTTTGGGGTCATTTGAGTCTGTCCCTGTCAAATTTAGTCTCTGTCAGATTTAGTCCCAGTCAACTCACATGGCCTCAGGCCTCATACTAGTCCTCCTGTTTTGCCACTGCAGTATGTTGTCCTTATGAAGTCACTGTGGAGCTTTGAGGATGTACCAAAAGACAGCCATGGCGCATGGTGGGAGAAAATTGTAGAAGTGATCAGCATTAGGGTTGTCTGCCATATTGGTTGTTGGTTTCCCAGTGCAAAGCACCTGTTGTTGCCATTGAGGAGCATTCAAAGAAGTTTGGAGTAGGTGGATGGTTAAGCTTTTTGTGCAATTTAATCCAAGGGTGGAAATTAGAAGGTGGTTGAAAATGACCTGATGACTTGATGAGGAAGAAGAAGGGCTCAGCATGCATGCACTGCATAATCATTATGCGCAAGTGGTCATTGATTATGATCATGTATGTTCATCTCAGCTGTTCATACTGCCTTGTACACAGCTTGTAGTGACAAGCATTAACCCACTCCTTTTCTTTTTATACAATACAACAATCTGTCAAGAATCATCATCATCCAGAATGACAAGTACAACTAAACATCAAAAACAGAGCAGTGACAAGGTGCCAGGTGAGTCCGCCATTGTTGGCTAGGATCTGGAATGACGCAGGTAGGAGTGTCAACATTTCATCCAAAGTTTCCCAAGGAATGGCTGTGGGCATTCAATGGCAAAGGCGACCTGCATATCCCTAGGGCTTTCCCAGATGTCAGTGGCTTCTTGCAAGATGTTGTTGATGACAAGGACTGCAAAACCCTCATCAACATACAGAAGAAGCTCTCCCATAAGCTTCAAAAAGGTTGTAAACCACCTGCCTATGGCTAGATGATCTCACTGGAGGGAGGGAGGAAGCAAACAGCTGGGGAGCGGACGGTGGAACGGCGAATAACAGCGAAGTGTAGCAAAGGGGCGGTGTATTCCTGAACAGCAAACAGGACCCCAATACATGTATGTCACACAGACAAAAACAAGCGGTGACCTGGGCTGAAGTCAATACCTAGCAAAGACAAAAACGCACACAGACACCTTAGCAATAATGCTGAAGGCCAGAAGAAAGAATGATGACGGGCAAGAACTCACCTGGGCTGAAGTCAATACCTAGCAAAGACAAGAACGCACACAGACACCTTAGCAATAATGCTGAAGGCCAGAAGAAAGAACGACAACGGGCAAGAAGAAGAAGAAACAAGCCCGCCATGTTTATCCCCAATCTGTGCGTGCGCGCGAGCCCAATGAGATCCCTTCAAGCATGTGACGTCAATTACGTAATCATAGTTTCTGGCGCTTTTTGTTTGTTGGAGTTCTTCTGTCTTCCCTCATGGTTTTAACAGGCCGCCTCCTGCATAACAGGAGCGCTTCTCTTTTACCAGAGTTCCAACCTCCAACGCTACAGGCTGCCCTTCCACATATGCTTACTTATCCTGGTACAAGTCCAATAGTGCTCACCGGTATCTGTCTTTGAAGGCCAAAAGTCGAGCTTGTATTGAGGGGTATGAGGCAAGCCTCTTACACTCTCCCCCACCTGGATGGGACCATATCTCGGGGTTTTGACGAAGAAAAATATGTTTGAAGACTGTGGTAAAGGTATCAGCAATGGTAAAATTAAACGCACAACGCGAAATAACCAAGAAAATAGTTAAGTCAATAAAGGGAGGGAGAAATTGAAAGCCCAGGCCACGTTACTAATTTTCCACAACGTCCACCATATCCAGATACAGCTCATCATCTCCTAAATATTCCTCCCAGGCTTCCTGCCAACCTTCATATCTCTCTGCTTCATCTCTACTCATCCACCGACCGCCAACGCGCTCTCCCTCAATTCTCACTTTCACCTGACGCACCCCCAATGTTGTTTGTTGGGATGAAGTTCTTGTTCTTCAATGACTTGCAGTACCCGGGGAGCCCGCTGTTGATTTGAGTATAACACCATGGGCTGAATATCCGGATGATATGTTGAAGACACTTGGAAAGGCTTGAGCAACGAGGCATGACAACAGGTAGTAGAGGTGGATTTGGATAAGACAAGGTTGAGGTCGTAGAGGGATTGCTCTGGGAAGGCTGCAGTGATGCAATAAGGACCTTCCCAACGAGGAACTAACTTGGCAAATTGACAGGGGGCAGAGAGTTTATACTCATACCTAAAATCCTTGGTGTTGATGTCAGGATAAATGATCCAATCTGTGCCTGTGCAGACGAGTTGACCGTAGTGACAGTGGGGATGAGGACTACCCAGCCAGTAAGATGATCAGTGATGACCATAAGATAGTCAAAACCGTTACTGACGGGCAAGGGACCAAGAAAGTCGATGGCGATATCGGCGAATTTGCCAAGAGGGACGGGCAAGGAGTGAAGGAGGCCGGTGGGTTTGGTGGTGGTAGATTTCGCCCTTTGACAGGGGTGGCACGTTTGAACGTACTCGCAAACACTCTCCTTCATCTTTGGCCAAAAGTATTTTGCCATCACCGCCTCCAACGTCTTTTCCAATCCAAAATGTCCCAGCGCATCGTGACACTCCTTCAGACACTCCTCCCGCACCCCTTCCACATCTGGCACACAGAGTCTCTCCTTCCAACGCAACAACTCCACTTTCTTCCTATTCCTTCCCTCGACTGTCCAACTCTCCACCCCTGGCGGACGTTCGTCTGCCTTCAACCAGCGCCGCATGATCTCGTCGTGCTCATATCCTCTCGCTATCGTCTCAAGAAAGTCGCCATCGGCAGACATGACAACGAGGGACAAGGCATTGAGGCTTGCGTCGGAGTGAAGGCAAGACAGGGCATCGGCGATGAAGTTGGTGTCCCCTGTGTCAGGATAAATGATCCAATCTGTGCCTGTGCCTGGGTGGCTGTGTAGAGTAGATTAAGCTGGGGCTGTGTAAAGCTGTGCATTGCTGTGCTGTGAGGGTGGAGGCTGAGTAAGCAGAAGGGGTTTGAGCAACATATAAATACCACCTAGTTTAGACATCTTTGCCACCCATGCAATCTAGGAATAGCTAGACACTTGACACAGCTTGCTCAAGCTCCACCACCAGACACAACCTTCCAACAGGTTATGAGCCTTGCTGCCTAACAGCAAACTCAGAGAAACTTCCATCACTTTCCATCACTTTCCATCACCTTCCATCACCTTCCATCACCTTCCATCACCTTCCATCACCTTCCATCACCTTCCATCACCTCCCATCACCTTCTTTCAACAATTTAAAGTCCTGGATACTGCGTGTGCCACAGGTCCTACTTGAAACAAGTGGTGAAAGAATCTGGAACCCCCAGTGGCAAGTCCCTGCGCCTAGAGCACTAAGCAAACTTGCCTTGCTTCAGCTAAGTACTACCTGGACATCTTTCCTATATCAATTTTTGGGATTGTACCCTGACTTCAAAGTACAGCTACCTATTACTGAACATGTCTGGAGAGACAGACAATTCCTACTATAGGGGGATTATCCTTACTGGGCCCCACAACTATGCTGAATGGGAACTATCCATCAAGACCTCCCTCATTCTCAAAGATCTGGAGATCTGTGCCCCAAGCACCCTCCCAGAAAAGCCTTCTCTAGAGGATAAAGAGAAGTACAAGAAGTCAAGACAGGCATTTGCCCTCCTTATCAAGTCATTGTCCCCAAAGGTTCAAGCATCTCTGCCTGCAGAGATCCGCTCTGTAGACACAGCCAACAGCCAGGCTCTCTGGGACGAATTGAAATCACAATACTCAGCAACAGTTGGGGCTAGGCAGGCCCACCTCCTGCAGAAGATGTGGACCTCTCCAGTAATTGAGGGAGATGATCCCATCAAGTGTATGGCTGAGATCAGGTCAGCCCATGCACAAATCAACAGCAGCGGAGAGAACCTCTCAGACCGCATGCTGGCATATGCAATGACACTGGCTCTCCCTGAGTCCTTCAACACTGTCAAACAGACACTCTGGCTCAGGGAACCTCTCTCTTCTACTGCTGTGCAAGCAGCAGTCCAGGCAGAATGGACTAGGAGGTCCACTGAGGATTCTGCCATGGCCAACAGGGTGCATAATGCACAACCCCTTGGAAGCAACAACCCAAGGAAGAATAAGGTTAGGGAATGGACAGAGAAGTGGTGCAGTATCCACAGGGTGTCCACCCACAATACTAAGGACTGTGGGTCTAGACAGTCCCAGGGCAATACCAACACATCTGGCCAAGCAAATGTGGCCACTTCCCCAAGCTCAGGCAGAGAAGAGCAAGGGGTGACACTTCATGCTACAGCAGCTGTAGCACACACTACCTCTGAGACCACCTTTGTTGTGGACTCAGGAGCATCTCATCACATGGTGTTCAACAAAACTCTCTTCAAGGACTATGGCCCAGCTGCCATCAGAACAGTCAAGATTGGGAATGGCACTATACTCCCTGTATCTGGGCAAGGCACAGTCAAGTTTGGTACCACTACCCTTACCAATGTGCTCCATGTGCCTAGTTTGGAGTGCAACCTCTTGGCTGTTAACAAAGTGCCTCCTCAGCTTTGTTGGATATTCAACAACAAAGAAGGAAAGCTCCTTGACCACTCCACCAACAAGGTCCACCTCTCTGCCCCTTTTGCTAATGGAACCTACTCTCTCCAGGCAGGTCCATTTTCTGCTCATGCCCATATTGCTCAAGTTGCTGATAGCCTACTAGAGTGGCATCAAAAACTAGGGCATCTTGGAATTGAGGGCCTTCTCAGGCTTGCAAAAGAGGGTAGACTAGGTGTGAATAACAAGGTCAAGGATGCATCAGTTGAGGATTTGAAGGAATTCTCCTGTGAAGCTTGTATACAAGGAAAAACTGGCTGTCTCCCTTCACACCCCAACCCTGACACCAAAGCCTCCAAACCCCTGGAGACACTCCACATTGACATCTGGGGACCAGCACCAGTAATGGCAAGGGGGGGAATGCGCTATTTCCTCACTGTCTATGATGACTACAGTCACAGGATCTCCCTCACCTTGCTCAAGGCCAAATCTGAAGCCTTGCATGCGTTCAAGAGTTTTGTCAACCATGCTGAGAATCAGACAGGGCATAGGGTGAAGAATGTCCGTTCAGACAGAGGTGGAGAATTTGCCTCTGGTCCATTTGCAAGATATATCAAGGAAAAAGGAATTGAGCACACAATGGTACCACCAGGTGCACATGCTCAAAATGGAAGGGTTGAGAGAGCACACCTCACCATCCTCAATGGTGTGAGGACACTGCTGGTTGAGACTGGACTGCCAGACAACCTCTGGGGTGAAGCTGCCAAATACATCGCCTTCTGTCGCAACTGCTCTTTTGGCAGTGACCTGACCATTCCATTTGAGAGTTGGTTTGGCAAGCGCCTACTCTTCACCTGTCTCCATGCCTTTGGTCAGAAAGTCTTCTTCAGAGACCACACCAACACAAACAAACTGCACCCTCGTTATCGCCCAGGGAGATTCATGGGCTATGCAAGTGATAGCAGCACCTCAAGTTACAGGGTGTTGGATGAGGTGACAAGGAAAATACAAGTCACCAGGGATATGGTCACACCCAAGACACTGGTTCTTCCCCAGACCTCTGCAGGGAAGAGCATTTTTCTCAAAGAAGCAGTTGACACTGCAAAGGATATAATAGTGGAGGATCCAATCTCAGAGATGCCTGACCATATTGGCACTCCATCCACAACACAAGATGATGCTAAAGGTGACAAACAGCTGGAAAATGACCAGGAGCATCAATCCCCAATGGAGCTTCTACGACAACTGGCAAGACATGATGTAGAGCACCAACAAGGAGAACCACCTTTACCACCCTCTCCCAGCCCTTCTCATGAGACAAACAGTGATGTCTCCTCCATTGATCCCCTATCTCTGACCAATGATCCAGAGACTTGGGGTACCATGGCCATTGCCCTCAATGCCATGTCTACCAACACACCTAACAGCTACAAAGATGCTGTTCGATCAAGTGAGGGGGAGCAGTGGGCACTGGCCATGCAGGAAGAATTGGCCAAGATGGAGAAATACAAGGTCTGGAAAGTGGTTGACAGGATGGCTGGACAGAGGATACTGAAGGCCAGATGGGTCTATACCAGGAAGATTGATGGCAACACTGGCAAGTCAGCTGCATACAAGGCCAGATGGGTAGCCAAGGGCTTCTCACAACGTGCTGGTCTTGACTACAATGAGGTCTTCTCTGCTGTAGCCCACAAGGATTCTATCAGAGTATTCCTCTCCTTGGTGAACCACTATGACCTGGAGTGTGATCAAGTGGACATCAAGGCTGCCTTCTTGAACGGTGATTTGGAGGAAGTTATCCACCTTGAACCCCCTGAAGGCAGTGATATCCCTGCCAACAAAGTTCTCCTCCTGCAAAAATCCCTCTACGGCCTCAGACAGTCCCCCAGATGCTTCAACAAGGCACTTGATGAGTGGCTGCGCTCCCAAGGCCTCCAACCAACTAGGGCAGATCCCTGCTTCTACGTCCGACGCTGTGAGGGGGAACTACTCATGCTCTCTGTGCATGTAGATGACCAACTCATTGCCTGTAACTCAAGGAAGACCTTGGACAAGTTCAAAGAAGCTCTGAACAGCAGATTTGAATGCTCAGACTCAGGGCCTGCAGGGTACTTCCTTGGTATCAACATACACAGGAACAGGGTTCAGAAGAAACTGTACTTGTCTCAAGAACACTATATGGAGGCACTGCTGGACCGGTTTGATATGGCAAACTGTAATCCAGCCAAGACACCACTTCCTTCTGGCTTCAAGCCAATACCTGCTACAGACACAGAGCATGAGTTGGCACAGGATCAGCCATATCCAAAGCTGGTTGGATCCATCCTTTATGCTGCCACAGTAACCAGACCAGATCTTGCCCATGCAGCTGGGGTCCTGTCAAGGTACATCAGCAAATGGAATGAGTCACACTGGTTGGCTGCCAAACATTGTCTGAGGTACATCAGAGGAACCACAGATCTTGAATTGGTATTTGATGCCTACTCCAGCAAAAGGGTTGCGCTTGGATATGTGGATGCAGACTGGGGGGAGACATGGACACCAGGAGATCCACTACAGGGTACATCTTCAAGGTGTATGGGGGTACAGTGGCTTGGAAATCAAGGAGGCAGCCTACAGTGGCATTATCAACAACAGAAGCAGAATACATGGCCTCTGCTGATGCTGCAAAACAGGCAGTCTGGCTTAGGCTTCTTCTGGAGGACATAGGTACTGGCCTAGGAGAAAGTCCACTGGAGCTTCTCAATGACAATGCTGGAGCTATAGCTTTGTCAAAGAACCCTGTCAATCATGAGAAATCAAAACACATTGACATGAGGCATCACTTCATCCGGGAGAAGGTGGAGGACAAAATTGTCTCTCTCACACATGTGCCATCAATGGAAAACATAGCGGATCTTCTCACAAAGGCCCTGCCTACTGAGTCCTTCCAGAAACTTTGTCAGCTCCTGGGTATGAAGAGATTGGATCAAGGGGGAGTGTCAGGATAAATGATCCAATCTGTGCCTGTGCCTGGGTGGCTGTGTAGAGTAGATTAAGCTGGGGCTGTGTAAAGCTGTGCATTGCTGTGCTGTGAGGGTGGAGGCTGAGTAAGCAGAAGGGGTTTGAGCAACATATAAATACCACCTAGTTTAGACATCTTTGCCACCCATGCAATCTAGGAATAGCTAGACACTTGACACAGCTTGCTCAAGCTCCACCACCAGACACAACCTTCCAACACCCTGGGATATGATTGATCCGTAGATTGTAGTCGGCAATGACCAAGAGCCATCGCTTCTGTTGCTCGGTGTAAGAGGCTTGCCTCATACCCCTCAATACAAGCTCGATTTTGGCCTTCAAAGACGGACACCGGTGAGCACTATTGGACTTGTACCAGGATAAGTAAGCATATGTGGAAGGGCAGCCTGTAGCGTTGGAGGTTGGAACTCTGGTAAAAGAGAAGCGCTCCTGCTATGCAGGAGGCGGCCTGTTAAAACCATGAGGGAAGACAGAAGAACTCCAACAAACGAGAAGCGGCGGAAACTATGATTACGTAACTGAAGTCACGTGCTTGAAGGGATCTTGTTGGGCTACAGATTGGGGATAAACACGGCGGGCTTGTTTCTTCTTCTTCTTGCCCGTCGTCGTTCTTTCTTCTGGCCTTCAGCATTATTGCTAAGGTGTCTGTGTGCGTTCGTGAGTCTGTTTCTACATATTAAATTGTACATATTACTTACATCTGGGCAGTTGTCTTTGCTAGGTATTGACTTCAGCCCAGGTGAGTTCTTGCCCGTCGTTGTTCTTTCTTCTGGCCTTCAGCATTATTGCTAAGGTGTCTGTGTGCGTTCTTGTCTTTGCTAGGTATTGACTTCAGCCCAGGTCACCACTCGTTCTTGTCTGTGTGACATACATGTATTGGGGTCCTGTTTGCTGTTCAGGAATACACCGCCCCTTTGCTACACTCCGCCGTTATTCGCCGCTCCGCCGTCCGCTCCCCAGCCGTTCGCTTCCTCCCTCCCTCCAGTGAGATCATCTAGCTGTGGGCAGGTGGTTTACACTCGGAGCGCTGGGGCTGTTGGAGGAACCAATGTAAGGTGGAGTGGTTGGTGAGGACGTGGACGTGGACGCCAAGCAAGAGAGAGCGCCAATGTTTGAGCGCGTGGATGATGGCGAGTAATTCTTTTTCATGGACAGGGTAGTTCTTCTCAGCGGGGAGTAGAGCACGGGAGTCGAACGCGATGGGAGCAGCCGTTTCAGGAGAAGGGCCAGTCCCGAGCCACGCGCCGATACCCGTGTTACTAGCGTCGGTGTGGAGATAAAGATTGGTATCGCCGGTTGCAACTGCTTGGAAGTTAAGAGGAGTCAGGGCAGTGATGTGGGCGACTAACTCTTTGAGGGCTACAAACGCGCTATGCGCTTCTTTTGTCCAGTTCCACACCCATGGCAACGCTGGGAGTGGGCGAGGGGGTTGACCCCGCTCTAGTAATCTCTGTCTCATCTCATACGCCTTCTCTGCCGCTTTGTTGGGGGGAAGGAGGGCCGTTGAAACCGAGGTATGCTTGGCAATGTTGGGGATGAATTTGCGCAAATATTGGAGAAGGCCTAGAAAGTTGCGGAGCCCTTTGACCGTATGAGGATTCGGCCAAGACGTGAGCGCGGCGACTTTCTGGGGATCGGGACCAATTTTTGCGTGAGAGATCACATGACCCAAAAAAGACACCTTATCCGCGAAAAAGACCAACTTCTCCTGCGAGCATCGCAACCCAGCCCCCTTCAACGCCGCTAATACCGCCCTAATCCTGCCAACCAGCTCTTCGTCATTTGCCCCCCAGATAATCACATCGTCCACATACGCCTCGCATGTCTCTCCAAGCAACCCGCGCAGCGCTTCATTCACTCTCCTTTGTTGTGTGGCTGGTGAGTTGCGCGCACCCTACGGCATGACAACCCACTCATAAAGACCCCAAGGCGTAGTAATGGCAGTCTTCTCGATGTCCATCTCTGTTGGAAGGTTGTGTCTGGTGGTGGAGCTTGAGCAAGCTGTGTCAAGTGTCTAGCTATTCCTAGATTGCATGGGTGGCAAAGATGTCTAAACTAGGTGGTATTTATATGTTGCTCAAACCCTTTCTGCTTACTCAGCCTCCACCCTCACAGCACAGCAATGCACAGCTTTACACAGCCCCAGCTTAATCTACTCTACACAGCCACCCAGGCACAGGCACAGATTGGATCATTTATCCTGACACTCCCCCTTGATCCAATCTCTTCATACCCAGGAGCTGACACAGTTTCTGGAAGGACTCAGTAGGCAGGGCCTTTGTGAGAAGATCCGCTATGTTTTCCATTGATGGCACATGTGTGAGAGAGACAGTTTTGTCCTCCACCTTCTCCCGGATGAAGTGATGCCTCATGTCAATGTGTTTTGATTTCTCATGATTGACAGGGTTCTTTGACAAAGCTATAGCTCCAGCATTGTCATTGAGAAGCTCCAGTGGACGCTCTCCTAGGCCAGTACCTATGTCCTCCAGAAGAAGCCTAAGCCAGACTGCCTGTTTTGCAGCATCAGCAGAGGCCATGTATTCTGCTTCTGTTGTTGATAATGCCACTGTAGGCTGCCTCCTTGATTTCCAAGCCACTGTACCCCCATACACCTTGAAGATGTACCCTGTAGTGGATCTCCTGGTGTCCATGTCTCCCCCCCAGTCTGCATCCACATATCCAAGCGCAACCCTTTTGCTGGAGTAGGCATCAAATACCAATTCAAGATCTGTGGTTCCTCTGATGTACCTCAGACAATGTTTGGCAGCCAACCAGTGTGACTCATTCCATTTGCTGATGTACCTTGACAGGACCCCAGCTGCATGGGCAAGATCTGGTCTGGTTACTGTGGCAGCATAAAGGATGGATCCAACCAGCTTTGGATATGGCCGATCCTGTGCCAACTCATGCTCTGTGTCTGTAGCAGGTATTGGCTTGAAGCCAGAAGGAAGTGGTGTCTTGGCTGGGTTACAGTTTGCCATATCAAACCGGTCCAGCAGTGCCTCCATATAGTGTTCTTGAGACAAGTACAGTTTCTTCTGAACCCTGTTCCTGTGTATGTTGATACCAAGGAAGTACCCTGCAGGCCCTGAGTCTGAGCATTCAAATCTGCTGTTCAGAGCTTCTTTGAACTTGTCCAAGGTCTTCCTTGAGTTACAGGCAATGAGTTGGTCATCTACATGCACAGAGAGCATGAGTAGTTCCCCCTCACAGCGTCGGACATAGAAGCAGGGATCTGCCCTAGTTGGCTGGAGGCCTTGGGAGCGCAGCCACTCATCAAGCGCCTTGTTGAAGCATCTGGGGGACTGTCTGAGGCCATAGAGGGACTTTTGCAGGAGGAGAACTTTGTTGGCAGGGATATCACTCCCTTCAGGGGGTTCAAGGTGGATAACTTCCTCCAAATCACCGTTCAAGAAGGCAGCCTTGATGTCCACTTGATCACACTCCAGGTCATAGTGGTTCACCAAGGAAAGGAATACTCTGATAGAATCCTTGTGGGCTACAGCAGAGAAGACCTCATTGTAGTCAAGACCAGCACGTTGTGAGAAGCCCTTGGCTACCCATCTGGCCTTGTATGCAGCTGGCTTGCCA
This sequence comes from Cryptococcus sp. DSM 104548, assembly GCA_036426225.1. NCBI lineage: Eukaryota > Fungi > Basidiomycota > Tremellomycetes > Tremellales > Cryptococcaceae > Cryptococcus > Cryptococcus maquisensis. The sequence goes on from CP144038.1 coordinate 282,147, forward strand.
GTGTTGCCATCAATCTTCCTGGTATAGACCCATCTGGCCTTCAGTATCCTCTGTCCAGCCATCCTGTCAACCACTTTCCAGACCTTGTATTTCTCCATCTTGGCCAATTCTTCCTGCATGGCCAGGGCCCACTGCTCCCCCTCACTTGATCGAACAGCATCTTTGTAGCTGTTAGGTGTGTTGGTAGACATAGCATTGAGGGCAATGGCCATGGTACCCCAAGTCTCTGGATCATTGGTCAGAGATAGGGGATCAATAGAGGAGACATCACTGTTTGTCTCATGAGAAGGGCTGGGAGAGGGTGGTAAAGATGGTTCTCTTTGTTGGTGCTCTGCATCATGTCTTGCCAGTTGTCGTAGAAGCTCCATTGGGGATTGATGCTCCTGGTCATTCTCCAGCTGCTTGTCACCTTTAGCATCATCATCATGTGTTGTGGATGGAGTGCCAATATGGTCAGGCATCTCTGAGATTGGATCCTCCACTATTATATCCTTTGCAGTGTCAACTGCTTCTTTGAGAAAAATGCTCTTCCCTGCTGAGGTCTGGGGAAGAACCAGTGTCTTGGGTGTGACCATATCCCTGGTGACTTGTATTTTCCTTGTCACCTCATCCAACACCCTGTAACTTGAGGTGCTGCTATCACTTGCATAGCCCATGAATCTCCCTGGGCGATAACGAGGGTGCAGTTTGTTTGTGTTGGTGTGGTCTCTGAAGAAGACTTTCTGACCAAAGGCATGGAGACGGGTGAAGAGTAGGCGCTTGCCAAACCAACTCTCAAATGGAATGGTCAGGTCACTGCCAAAAGAGCAGTTGCGACAGAAGGCAATGTATTTGGCAGCTTCACCCCAGAGGTTGTCTGGAAGTCCAGTCTCAACCAGCAGTGTCCTCACACCATTGAGGATGGTGAGGTGTGCTCTCTCAACCCTTCCATTTTGAGCATGTGCACCTGGTGGTACCATTGTGTGCTCAATTCCTTTTCCTTGATATATCTTGCAAATGGACCAGAGGCAAATTCTCCACCTCTGTCTGAACGGACATTCTTCACCCTATGCCCTGTCTGATTCTCAGCATGGTTGACAAAACTCTTGAACGCATGCAAGGCTTCAGATTTGGCCTTGAGCAAGGTGAGGGAGATCCTGTGACTGTAGTCATCATAGACAGTGAGGAAATAGCGCATTCCCCCCCTTGCCATTACTGGTGCTGGTCCCCAGATGTCAATGTGGAGTGTCTCCAGGGGTTTGGAGGCTTTGGTGTCAGGGTTGGGGTGTGAAGGGAGACGGCCAGTTTTTCCTTGTATACAAGCTTCACAGGAGAACTCCTTCAAATCCTCAACTGATGCATCCTTGACCTTGTTATTCACACCTAGTCTACCCTCTTTTGCAAGCCTGAGAAGGCCCTCAATTCCAAGATGCCCTAGTTTTTGATGCCACTCTAGTAGGCTATCAGCAACTTGAGCAATATGGGCATGAGCAGAAAATGGACCTGCCTGGAGAGAGTAGGTTCCATTAGCAAAAGGGGCAGAGAGGTGGACCTTGTTGGTGGAATGGTCAAGGAGCTTTCCTTCTTTGTTGTTGAATATCCAACAAAGCTGGGAAGGTACTTTGTTAACAGCCAAGAGGTTGCACTCCAAACTAGGCACATGGAGCACATTGGTGAGGGTAGTGGTACCAAACTTGACTGTGCCTTGCCCAGATACAGGGAGTATAGTGCCATTCCCAATCTTGACTGTTCTGATGGCAGCTGGGCCATAGTCCTTGAAGAGAGTTTTGTTGAACACCATGTGATGAGATGCTCCTGAGTCCACAACAAAGGTGGTCTCAGAGGTAGTGTGTGCTACAGCTGCTGTAGCATGAAGTGTCACCCCTTGCTCTTCTCTGCCTGAGCTTGGGGAAGTGGCCACATTTGCTTGGCCAGATGTGTTGGTATTGCCCTGGGACTGTCTAGACCCACAGTCCTTAGTATTGTGGGTGGACACCCTGTGGATACTGCACCACTTCTCTGTCCATTCCCTAGCCTTATTCTTCCTTGGGTTGTTGCTTCCAAGGGGTTGTGCATTATGCACCCTGTTGGCCATGGCAGAATCCTCAGTGGACCTCCTAGTCCATTCTGCCTGGACTGCTGCTTGCACAGCAGTAGAAGAGAGAGGTTCCCTGAGCCAGAGTGTCTGTTTGACAGTGTTGAAGGACTCAGGGAGAGCCAGTGTCATTGCATATGCCAGCATGCGGTCTGAGAGGTTCTCTCCGCTGCTGTTGATTTGTGCATGGGCTGACCTGATCTCAGCCATACACTTGATGGGATCATCTCCCTCAATTACTGGAGAGGTCCACATCTTCTGCAGGAGGTGGGCCTGCCTAGCCCCAACTGTTGCTGAGTATTGTGATTTCAATTCGTCCCAGAGAGCCTGGCTGTTGGCTGTGTCTACAGAGCGGATCTCTGCAGGCAGAGATGCTTGAACATCTGGGGACAATGACTTGATAAGGAGGGCAAATGCCTGTCTTGACTTCTTGTACTTCTCTTTATCTTCTGGAGAAGGCTTTTCTGGGAGGGTGCTTGGGGCACAGATCTCCAGATCTTTGAGAATGAGGGAAGTCTTGATGGACAGTTCCCATTCAGCATAGTTGTGGGGCCCAGTAAGGATAATCCCCCTATAGTAGGAATTGTCTGTCTCTCCAGACATGTTCAATAATAGGTAGCTGTACTTCAAAGTCAGGGTACAATCCCAAAAATTGATATAGGAAAGACGTCCAGGTAGTACTTAGCTGAAGCAAGGCAAGTTTGCTTAGTGCTCTAGGCGCAGGGACTTGCCACTGGGGTTCCAGATTCTTTCACCACTTGTTTCAAGTAGGACCTGTGGCACACGCAGTATCCAGGACTTTGAACTGTTGAAAGAAGGTGATAGAAGGTGATGGAAGGTGATGGAAAGTGATGGAAAGTGATGGAAAGTGATGGAAAGTGATGGAAAGTGATGGAAGGTGATGGAAGATGATGGAAGTCTCTCTGAGTTTGCTGTTAGGCAGCGAGGCTCATAACCTGTTGGAAGGTTGTGTCTGGTGGTGGAGCTTGAGCAAGCTGTGTCAAGTGTCTAGCTATTCCTAGATTGCATGGGTGGCAAAGATGTCTAAACTAGGTGGTATTTATATGTTGCTCAAACCCTTTCTGCTTACTCAGCCTCCACCCTCACAGCACAGCAATGCACAGCTTTACACAGCCCCAGCTTAATCTACTCTACACAGCCACCCAGGCACAGGCACAGATTGGATCATTTATCCTGACAATCTCCTCCTTCAAGGTCTGAAAGAAGGCATCGGTCATATCCAACTTTGCAAAGACCTTGCCCAAGGCGGCGCGCTGAAGGATATCCTCAATAAAGGGTGGTGAGGTTTTGTCGGGGATAGTGACAGCGTTTAACCCACGATGATCGCAGATGAAACGGAATTTCCCATTGCTTTTCTTGATCAAGAACGCCGGCACAGCCCAAGACGAACTCGAGGGGCGAAGACGACCAGCGCGACGGTGTTTCTCAATCTCTTCAGCAAAAGCAGCCTTCCATGCCGCCGGGACACGGAAACCAGCCCGGGCGACAGGGCGAACACTAGGAAGGATATCGATGCGATGGCGGACTTTGGAAGTAGGGGAGCAGACGTCTGGATACTTTTTGACATTGCCGATATCGATGGGGAGGACGTTGGCATAGTTGCGGCGGATGGCTGTAGCGCGCTCCTCGCGACTAAAAGAGGATGGGGCCAAGGGCGAGATGGAGTGATCGTCAAAAGTGATGTGGTAGAGCCCTGCAGGCCGAGCATGAATGGATTTACCCTCAGACATGAGTTGGGCAAGCTTCGGCGCGCCCTCAAGGATACGGTGTTGGAGGCAGAAAGGTATGCCAAGGATGAAATCAACACCAGAGAGGGAGGGTAGCACCAAATAGGAAGATTGCTTGTAGACTGTGGGACCAATATAGACATCCATGCGCACCCGTCTATCGACCACCGGTCCTCGACTCCCATCTGCCATTCTCGTACCGTAGGGATGCACCTTTTCAGGTAACAATCCATGCCGGTCCACAAAACTCTGACTAACAACATTGACGGTCGCACCTGTATCAAACAGAGCTGTGGTGAGGGGGGAGTTAGCCCGGAGACCTATGTCGACGAGAATGAGGGGTACCGACTTGTTATAGAAAGCCACAGTCTCCGTATCCTCAGCCAGCTCCATCGCGGCAATGATAGCCATCCCTTCATCCTCTAACTCCTCCCCGTCATCGACACTGAGATGGGCGATCCGCTGACGCATCGGACACGCCCCACTCTGATGTCCAGCTTGGCAACACATAAAGCACAAATTGTTATCGCTCAAAAACTTGCGCGCGGTGATAGCTGCCTGTCGTTCCTCAGCGTTGGTGCTGCTAGCGCGGGGAAGGGGACCACCAGACAACCATCCTCGCTCTTGCTCGGACAAGGCATGTCCATTGAGCGTGGCGGGAGCGGGGGCGGCGGCAGGGACAGTGCGGGGGGGTGGTTTTGAGAGGAGAGGTGGAGCCGGGCGGCCAAAAGAAGGAGTAGTACGAGGAGTAGAAACAGGCAAGGATGGCGCCGGAGTTTCCATGTCGAAGATATCCGTTAGTTCCTCGACGAGGTCGTCCAGCGTCACGTATTCGGGGGTAGTGCCGCGTTGGCGGAGGCAAGAAATGAGTCGGCGGGTGAGATGCACAGGGATATTGGTGATAAGGTGTTCTTTGAACTCGTCATCAGACAGAGCTCGAGAAGTGCCGGCAAGAATAACAAGGTATTCGGAGGATTTCTTGTAAAATGTCTGCCAGGCAGACGGAGTGGCAGCCAAACACGTGAGTGTAAGAGGCTTGCCTCATACCCCTCAATACAAGCTCGACTTTGGCCTTCAAAGACGGAAACCGGTGAGCACTATTGGACTTGTACCAGGATAAGTAAGCATATGTGGAAGGGCAGCCTGTAGCGTTGGAGGTTGGAACTCTGGTAAAAGAGAAGCGCTCCTGCTATGCAGGAGGCGGCCTGTTAAAACCATGAGGGAAGACAGAAGAACTCCAACAAACGAGAAGCGCCGGAAACTATGATTACGTAACTGAAGTCACGTGCTTGAAGGGATCTTGTTGGGCTCGCGCGCGCGCACAGATTGGGGATAAACACGGCGGGCTTGTTTCTTCTTCTTCTTGCCCGTCGTCGTTCTTTCTTCTGGCCTTCAGCATTATTGCTAAGGTGTCTGTGTGCGTTCGTGAGTCTGTTTCTACGTATTAAATTGTACATATTACTTACATCTGGGCAGTTGTCTTTGCTAGGTATTGACTTCAGCCCAGGTGAGTTCTTGCCCGTCGTTGTTCTTTCTTCTGGCCTTCAGCATTATTGCTAAGGTGTCTGTGTGCGTTCTTGTCTTTGCTAGGTATTGACTTCAGCCAGGTCACCACTCGTTCTTGTCTGTGTGACATACATGTATTGGGGTCCTGTTTGCTGTTCAGGAATACACCGCCCCTTCGCTACACTCCGCCGTTATTCGCCGCTCCGCCATCCGCTCCCCAGCCGTTCGCTTCCTCCCTTCCTCCAGTGAGATCATCTAGCCATAGGCAGGTGGTCTACACTTTTTTTCAAACATCTCACCCCAAAATCATCATGGCCAACACCAAAGCTGATAAACCCAACGAGAACCCAACGCCTGGAGAAAGGGGCGTCAGATTCTATGTACAGGAGGAGGATGGAGACAGATATTATCTCTCAGCCAAGGACACCATTGGCCTCAGGTCAATTGAAATAAGGAAGGATGAACACGGCCTCACCTTTATCTACTCCCACAAGCCTACTCCTACTTCCAATGGGTCTACGGCTTCGGGCAATGTCAGAGCCATGGGGTCCAGAGTCTTGGAGGTAGGTGTTGTTAAAAGGGAGGTTGATGGAGATGAAGGGGATGTTGTTGCGGTGACAAGCGTAGGTGTGGATATGGCAGATAAACTCATTGTTGGAGTATAAGAAGGGGAAGTGGGTTTATTGGTGTTTGAACCATCAGTCCCAGACTGATTCAGTCCCAGATTGATGTTCCTTCTTGGCCTCTTGGAGGGTCCTCCAGACCAGACACGCCAATCTAGCTGGATCCTTGCTGTCAGCCCTAGGCTGCTGCTCACATTTCCTCTCACCAAGAATCCAGTTGCACTATCATATGTTTCTCTCAAGGCCAAGGGGTATCAAGCTGGGGTAGGTACACTTGGGGTGATACTTTTTTTCTTGTTAGCCACTCCAAGAAGCCTGTTGAGTGCTAATGCACTCACCAACTATTTATATGGGAACTCTACCTTTCCTTTGCCTAGATTTTAGATTTAATGTGACACCTAGCGCACAAAGGGTCTCCAGTCCTAAAACAATTTGGTAGTCATTGGGTTGATTGAGGTTGGCAATGTTGAAGTGTATCACAACATCTGGATGATTAGGATGAACAGATAGTGTTAAATTGATGTAGCTGATGACAGGGGATACACTCCAATTGGAGGGTATGAGAGGAATGTGTTTGTCGTGTTGTTGGATTTGCAGTTTGTGTAGGATAGGGGAGGGAGTATATGTCAATGAAGCTATTAGTAGCTCCTGTGTTGATGAGGGTGGTAAGAACAGTGGTGCTGTGGGTGAAGTTACAAAAGGCAGCTGTGTTGTTTTTTGGAGATGTTGATAATGACAGAGATGTTTTGACAATCTTGGTTGTACATGGGGTATATGTTTGAATAGACAATGTTTTGAGCAATATTGGTGGGACCTTTTTGTATATTATCAGTTTCAGAGCCTCTTCTAGGATCCCTTACTGAGAAGGGGCACCTACTTTTGGTGAGAGCCATGACGTAGCTCTTTGAGCCACTGGCACCGTTCTGGCTGTGATCAAGTATGGTGTTGTCATTAGCTGCCCAGTTGTCTTGGGACACTTGCATTGGTAATGCCCAGCCTGTCCGCATCACAAACAAAGGTTACTCTCTTTCCTTCTTCTGAGTTTGTTGCAGGACATTTGCTCACCCTTTCCTCTGTCTTCCTTTGTACTTTGTTGCCTGCTATACCCTTCTGTCTTATCCTCTATCTCTGTCTCTCTCTTCTTTTTCTGTCTCTCTAATACTTGCTCATTCATCTCCCTATTTGCCTGCATCTCAACTTCCAAGCAATTGAGCTTCTTGGTGAACTCCTCCCAAGTCTTTTGTTCTCTGCCAGATAGGGATAGTCTGCTCTTCAATTTGGCATAAAGACCTTGGTGGGCAAAGGCAATAATAGGGGTGTCAGTCCATCCTTCAGTTTGCAAAATCGCAGACTGTACATAAATGTCTCAACAAAGCACTGTGTTGCCAATTGCTTTCCTTGCGTGATCTCTATAATCCTTGCCCTTGCTGTTGTCCTATACTCACATCTGGGTCCCCATAGTTCTGAGAAGTAGGCTTTGAACTCCTTCAGATTAGACAACCATGTCAGTCAACTTCCCTTGGGCAGTTCCAAGAAGCCATTGATATTTCGATAGGGAGAGCCACAAAGAAACAAAATGATGTAGCAAACTCTACTCACTTCAGAAGAATAGTGGCTTGGCTGAAGATTGAATACAAGTTGGCAAGACTGTAAGAAGGGCTTCAGCTTGGACCTCTTTCCATTGAAGATGTTGGGGTCATGGGCCTTGGGCTCCCTCTCTTCTTGCGGGGATGAACTTACAGGCCTCGGTTTGGTGAAAGCCTTTCCAGTCATGGGAAGAGCATTGGCAAGTTTGTTGTTGTTGCTGTTGGTGGGCTCCCTACTTTCCACATTACTTGTCTCCTCCCTCCTTCTTCCCCCCTCCTTCTTGCTTCTCCCTTTTGCCAATACTAGCTGCTCCTCCAAGGAGAGCCCAGCAACACTGTTGCTCTCTTCATGGTGCCTCCTCCCAAACCTTGGTGCCAGGATACCACAACCAGCACAATCTAGCTCTGCCTGAAGGATGTTGTGTTGGAGTAGATGGGTGGGGTCTGGGGAGTGAGAGTGGAGTTGAAAGGTTGGGGTCTTTGGATTTGTTATTGGATCTGTTATTGGAAAGGTTGGGATTGTCAATGTTATTGTTAGATAGGTTGGGGTCATCAATGATGCCAGAGTTTGGCACAGGTGGTCATGATGGGACATCATTGTCATTGTTGGGTACAAATGGTTCTTGTGGAGGGACATTGTTGTTGTCATGGTTGGGGAAAGGAAGTTTGTCATCAGCTCCCATTCCTTTGTTACTTCTTTAAACAATGCCCAACTCACTATGACCATATCTTGTCTCTGGGGTTACTTGGACCTGCTTGACCCTGTTGTGCAGTCCTCTCTGGGTTGACCCTTCTACTGCCACCTCTTGCTGGGTTCAACATGTTGTATAGGGGTTTGGTGTTTGTGATAAAGGATGTGTCAAAAGGGGGTGGACCTTGTTGTTGACCTTGTTGTTGACCTTGTTGTTGACCTTGTTGTTGACCTTGTTGTTGACCTTGTTGGTGATCTTGTCATTGACCTTGATATCAGAGATTAATATAGCAGTAAGTAGCGATCTCAAATTATGTCAAGACCCAACTCACACTTAGACAGTGGACCTGCTGTATCTAGTTCTATTCCATGATGAAGGGTTGTCAATGTGTCTAATTGAGTTGTGTCTTTCCTTTACTTGGCTTCCCAGAAATTTTGTATGCAGAACAGACCAATTCAAGATTGCTGAGGAGCTCAAAGTTGAATACAAAACTACCTGCTTATATACCTTTTCCAAGCCTTAATGGCTTAATCATCCTTGCCACTCATAAGTCTCTTTTAACACTACCTCACAGCTCTTCTCCAATTACCCTCTCTATAGAATTGGTTCACAGCCCTCCATCTTCAAGATTGGAAGCTCCAAAGCTGAGAGTATTGAGGTCTTTCTCCTAGCCCCATTCTTCTCTTTTATTCAGGTCGCTCACACTCTTCTCTCCATCCACCAGGTCTCTCACACATTCCTATATCTGTGAGATACATAGCATTGCCTTGGTTGGGTTGTGGGCTAGGCTGACCAGCAGTCTTCTAGATGGTGGTGGTAATGAGGTCTTTGGTGGAGCAGGTAAGGTGGGATGTTTCTGTTGGTGAGCCCAGAAGCTATTGGTGAAGTTGGGATTTGCATGGGGTGAGGGGATAGCATAGTGTGGTTGATTACAAGGGTGGTGGTATTGTGTGATGTATAGACAAAGAGCGAGTTCTAGAATATGAGTGAAGTGATGATGCAACTTGCTGTCTTGTTGCACAATGCAAGAACACACCGTTGGTCCACCACTTAAAGGATATATTTTGGGTGCACAACCAAACTTGTGCTCACACACCAAGTCTAAAACCCCAATAACCAAACTTCTGCTTACCCTGCCTAACTTCCATGAAAACAACCCCGTTGCTCTCACTCTGCTAACCCAACCCCCTAACCATGTTGCTTGACCCTAATCCACACTCAGTCCTTGGAAGTATTGTGGTACATGCATGCAAATAAAGTACAAGTGATAGCAATTTGCCCAAGCAGGATCAAAATTGACCAGGGTTTGCACACCTTAAAATGTCCTTTGGGTGGTGGACCATCATTTTCAGATACAAGATGAGGATGGAGTTTAGCTGATCTCCTGTTAGGATTGGATGCTGCAAGTGGGTGACATGTGACCCAAGGACAATGTGATAAGATAAGGCCTTAAGCCAAATAGAGACAGACAATGTAGGAGGACTCCTAGACAGTATTGCCTTAAGATACTGTGGTCTTTGGAGTGTGGGTTGTGCTGTGGTGTGATAGGTTGTCCACTTATAAGAGTTCTACTTGAGAGTAGTCAAGAGTAGAAGTTGTTTGTGAAGTTCTAACTAAATTGACATTGATGGGAGACTACAAAGAGCTACATACTACATACTTTTATACCTTTCTGCCCATCAATGATTGCTAAGCTTTCCCATATCTTCCCTGAATTTTCTTAGTGAAATTCAGCAAGGTGGATACTCTTATTCAGTAAAATGGATACTGCTGAGTAAGCTGCTGAATAATTTGTACCAAAATGTGATGAATATCACAATTAAGTCTGCTATAATATGAGGGAATGTGATAAAGCAATCAAGCTGCTGATTCAGCATACAAAGGAATGTGATAATAATCTACTACTGCTGATCAAGCAAAGTATTGTACAATAAAGTGTCCTAAGGCTGCTGATGAAGCAGGTTGAATGATTGAGCAGTGTGCCATGCCACTGCTTGCACTTTGAGTGATAAGTTGGAGACCTCCACTCTGCTGAATGTTATGTAATAGCCACCTCAACTGGTGGAGGGCTGGCTAAATTGTAACGTCTCCATGAGTCAGGCTTGGGCATTGGCATGACAGTATACAAGTTGTGGGAAGAAAGCCTGCTGCTTACACCCTCCCCTACCTGTCACAAGACCAGGGGGTGAAATATGAACAGGAATGAGGGAGTGGGGGAGGGGAGAGGGAGGGTGAAGAGAAATCAAACAAGAAAGAGCAAAAAAATTGGACCAGAAAAGGAACTTGTTGAAAAAAATGAGAAGTTGGACCAGAGGGCAATAACTTACAAGTCAAAAATAATAGGAAAGAAGTAAAAGAATCAAGCAAGGAGAATAGCCTATCTATAGGGGGGGGGGGGGGGTACTGCTGAATGAGCGGTAGGCTGGCCAAGCTTGAGTTCCTTTGGTTATGCAGAACACCATCACCCTGCAGGTTGTGATGACAAAGCAGCAGGATAATTTGTACGGGACCATGGCAAGAATGGGGCAGGTACAGGGAAAAACCTCAGCAAGGGAAAACCAGACCAATTGTTGGAAAGGCAACAGAGGACCCAGGGCAAGGGAACATGGCAAGGACGTCAAAGAGTCAAAAAAGTTGAAATGTTGAATTTTGGTAGAAGTCAAAGATGGTGTATGTCTCAAAAGCAATGGCAGTGGGCAAGGGTGAATAATATGTTGTTGGTGGATATTCCTAATCATGTAATCAGCTAAGAATGGTACAGTTCAAGACAGAGGCAAGGGAAACAGATTTGAAAAAAAATTGAGATATTAAAACACCCCCCCCCCCCCCCCCCTCCCCCCCCCCCAAAAAAAAAAAACAACAACAATATTTGGGAAAGTAAGAAAAAAATGGAGAAATATTATAGCTCACATGCTGTCCTGGTCCACAAACACAACTTTGGCATCCTCCTCAATATCCAAGACATCTAATCTGAGCTCATCTTCCCCAATAAAGTCCTCCCACTTTGTGTGCCAACAATTTCCAATGCTTTCTCTCTTTGCCACCCACTTTTCCAATGCTTATTCAAGATAGATGCTATGGCTGGATGATGCTGTTCTCTACTTCAAAGCTGGCATCTGCAAAATAGACTAGAGGCTTTTAGTGGCAAAATGGAGGATGTGGTGGAGAATGCAATGAAGGATGCAATATAAGGTGCATCCTTGCGCTTGGACACATACGGTGGAGGTGGAGGCACCAGGCGCTGCCTGTGCAGTGTTACATAAATGGGTGGTAATGAACATGGTAGAAACATAGCAAGTGCAGGGTCATTACATATACCCAAGGAGATGTCAATTATGTGGCAAGGGTCAGTGTGACACTTGTCATGAGGGTTAACCTGCCTCTGGCTGAAGCCTTCAGTAGGTCATGCAAGGGTTTGAAATGGACTGAGGGTTTCTGGGAAAACAGCCAGACCAAGGCCAGAGGGAGGTAAGTGTTAGAGTGTGAGGTGCATAAGGAAGACAACAAAGGACAACAATAGTGGATCAACAAGTATCTACAACTATGGAAGAAGACCTGCCTTATATACCCTGGCGCCTTCACCCTGCTGACTCATCTTTCCCATGCTTCGCTCCTCCACTCATCATCTATTGTTCCATCTAGCACAGCTTTTGTTCTTGAGTGGGTGGTGAAGTTGGGATGGCAGTCTCCCTGCCAATGTGGTGTTCTCTCTTGCCAAAGGTCTATTGGTCTATCCATGAGATGCTGGGGTGATGTGTATGTACAGCCGTGGGGTAGACAGAGGAGTGGTGGTGGCCTCAGCAATGCTGAGCAAGCATGTCAAAGATGGAGTGGCAAACAATAAGAAAAGGGGATTGCAGCATGATGGAGGCTTTCTGGGTGGTCACGTAACAACAGCCACATGGCAACACTACCCTTGATTCAGGAGAACTATGAAGTGACTCTTCAATGAGTCAACATATCTACTAGCTCCACTTTCCAGGTTGGCATGTCTGAATTGGCATGTCTGAATCATCCTTTTCCTCCCAGAAGATATCACTGTCAATTCCATTTAACAATGCAGAGGACATCAGCACTTCAAAATCCGCCTCAACAGTTTTTAGTCTGGTGGTGTTTTCAGACTTTTTGCCTTGCATTTTACAATCTTCTGATCTCCACAGGTCACCTTTGTACACTTTGCCATTGTTGATTATCATTTTTTAATTGTCAACATCTTCAAGAACCGCCATATATGAATGCGCTTCCTGTATCCTCTTCCTCTTCACCATACACGAATACTTGAAAACAAAAATTGGATAAGGCCACTGCAGTGGCGCTTGCTGCAATGGATCTATGGGAGCCACCGTTGCATTGTACATAAGCTGCAAACACTGTTCCAGCTGGACTGGAATGGTGACCTTTTGCAGTGGTTAAGAGGTCCAAGTTATTGATGTTTCTTTGCAGCTACATCCTTACAAAGTTCCATCATCAATTCACTCATATTCTAGAACTTGCTCTTTGTCTATACATCACACAATACCACCACCCTCGTAACGAAACCCACTACGCTATTCTCTCATCCCATTCAATGCCCGACTTCACCAATAGCTTCTGGGCTCACCAACAGAAACATCCCGTCTCACCTGCTCCACCAAAGACCTCATTACCACCACCATCTAGAAGACTGCTGGTCAGCCTAGCCCACAACCCAACCAAGGCGATGCTATGTATCTCACAGATATAGGATCGTGCAAGAGACCCAATACATAGAACATAGAAAGAAGAGTGCAAGTGACCCAAATGAAAGAGAAGAATGGCGCTAGAGGAAAGACCTTGATACTCTCAGCTTTGGAGCTTCCAATCTTGGAGATGGAGGACTGTGAACCGATTCTGTAGAGGGGGCAAATGGAGAAGAGCTGCAAGGTAGTGTGAAAAGAGAGTTATGAGTGGCAAGGATGATTGAGCAATAAAGGCTTGGAAAAGGTATATAAGCAGGTAATTGTGTGTTCAACTTTGAGCTCCTCAGCAATCTCAAATTGGTCTGTTCTGCATACAAAGCTTCTGGCATGGGAAGCCGCGTTGAAGAAAGACTTAACTTAATGAGATATATTGACAACCAAAGCAAGGCTTATCACGGAATAAAACTAGATATAGCAGGTCTACTATCCAAGTGTGAGTTGGGTCTTGACAGTCATGTAGTAATGGATAGTCATGTAGTAACATCTCAAGCATTGAGTCTGCTGACATTGTTCTTCCAAACACAGATTCTACATGAACATTGTATTGCTACTGATCCAAAAAGAGTTGTGACAGCTTGCCCATTGTCATGCTATCTAATAAGGCTGGCACCAAACTGAACACCTTTTCAAGTCACAATCTCACAGAGCAGATCCCCCAAGTCGCTGTCCTCCACCCCATCTATGTCTTGCAGCTTGTGCAGCATCTGACCTTGCTGTACTATGCCCTGTAGTCTGACTGTGGTTGAGACCGTTATTTGTGGCAGTTTGGTGTGCTGGATGACTGGCAAGGAATTGACGTTTGAATATGAGGGGCGTTGCAAGCGGATTGGCTCGGCGTAAGTGTGATGGGGCATGAATTGGGAGGTATGTTGAGAGGAACCACCTGATAACATTCAGCTGACAGTATGATGCTTCAAATCATCCACATACCATAAGTGGCCTGCTAAAAGACCAATCAGACCGCCCATAGCCTTGGCCGGGCCTCCAGTCAGTAGATCAAGCAGGATCAAGGTGGGTGGATACACTGCATCAATCAGTCAGCTGCTTAGAAGGTTCTTTCGAAGCTATACTCACAGCTTGTTGGCAGAGTAAATAGGCCAAATATAGATACACGGACCGTGGGGTTGACCCGGCACCAAACATAGGTTTGAGCATGGAGAAGAGGCCGGAAGAGAAAGACAAGGCCAATTGGGATATTGAATAGCTACAAGGGCAATATCAGCAAGGTCATTCTGGGATACGGGACACTGACTAGTATGAACACGCTTAGCATGATGTGTAGCCATGCATATTCTGCAGTGTCACTCCTGCTGAAACTCGATCAACATCCCATTGGTACGTGTTGTAGCTGCAGCTTTCTCACTAGGTCACAGTCTCCATGGCTGAGGAGTTTCGGTAGATTAGGAAAAAGTCGTACAAGAGTGGGAAACCTCTGCCTTCAATGGACTATGAGCGGATGCTGCTCTATAAATAGATGTCACGATAGCTTACCGCCGTAAAAGAAGCTCGTAAATGGACGCCATATCTTTGAGGGTAAGGGTGATGTACATCAGCCCAAACTTTGATCGTAGAATCATTGTGGATGAATACGCACTTCGAAGCGGCTCCCGACTGGCCTCCAGAGCAAAGCAAACTACCTCACGAATCAGTCCTTCACTGTGCTACTTATCGGCTTATATGGTAAGGCTCACAGTAGCAGGGGACGCCAGCCCAAGCAAACAAGGCCTATATGGGAATGAGCGGATAGCGCGAGAGACAGAGGGGATGTGACTTGCGCTGTGACTGCAGCGAGGGCTACAAGAAGGGTGCGGGTGACGGGCGGGACTGCGTGGAATGCTGAGGTGAGGTCTGCCATGGAGGATATCTTGTGGACTGTGGGATTCAGCGAGAGGCGTTGCAAAAGCAGCCCGAATGCAGAGCTGAAGCCTGAGCTGAGCCGTGGCGAGTGGCGGAGGCTGCCGCAGTGAACAGGCTCGGCCCTCCGCTGGCCTTCCATGGTTTTTGCTCTCTATTGCTGCTTTTTGGATTGTCTTCTTCAACTCTGTCCCCGCGATGCTGGATCACGAGAACATTCCGCCCGAATTCTCCGCCCTGCATCTTCGCCAGACACCTTTCGCTGCCCAGAGACCTGTTTCAGGGTGGCCCTCCCTTACCACCCCATGGCACACAGAGTACTCCCTCGTGTTTGTCGTCGACAGGACTGGCTCGAAAGTATGTTAGTGAAATATACACTACGCCATTTGGTGATTGCTGACCAAAACCTAGTTCCTGCTCGGCCTCAAGAGACGAGGCATGGGTTATGGCCTGTGAGTCCAAATCAGACGGCACCTCGCTCGTCATGCTGATGTTACATTCAGCTACAATGGATATGGCGGGAAACCTGAAAAAAGAGAGTCAATGCTGGATTGTGCAATGCGAGAGCTCCACGTACGTCTATATATCTCGCCTCTCAATGGATATGTGCGATCTAAAATGCTGTATCGAAAGGAAGAGTCGGGATTAATCGCGAACAAAGATGGCATCCGCCTGAAAGGCCTACTCCTGACGAGCCGCCCTACTTCCACAGAGAGCGATGTCAAATCTCTTCTGCGCATACATATTTATGAATGCACATCCTGGTCTGGAGACCCAATCGAGTGAGTATATGGAACGCCTTAAATTCACCACCTACCAACTGACCAGATATATGATCATAGGACGGAAGAGATGACTCCAGAGTGGTTCACCCGAGGTAACTTGCCGCTTGAGAGGATGGCGAGTTCCTTGCCTATTAACAGCATGAACTGTATGGCTAACCTATCTTCTTGCTATCAGTGGCCAGAAGCCCGGAAGTATGTGCCAGTTGTGCTCGACTCTATTCTTCGCGGCGCTTCCGACGATGCCTTGCTTGCTCGAGTGGACTACGCATTCCTCACTGCGGACTCGGCACCCACAGCTCTTCCACCTCTGTACAGCCAGAGCATTCAATTCAAAGAAGATGCTGAGACTGCGAATCGATCGATGGAGAGATTGAGTGGTTGGTACATGAGTTTCACAGATGCGTGTAACCTGTTGGAGCTCGGCGCCGATGTCGCATAGACCCATGTTTTCGAATGCAGGGAGGAATATAGATTATTACATGATGCATGGTTCTTGCCTTCTAACCTTTCTTCCATACACAGAACTCAACTTATATCGGACTGCGGTAGCACTTGTATTGTCTTTTGCCTTCAATCTCTAAGCGTACAAACTGAATGCTGTCAGCAACGATTGACGACCCATCGTATGGACTCACTCATCGTCGTCAGCCTCGTTCTGGAACGTCGCACCAGTGTTTTCCGCAGCCTCGCCACTTTCGGGGAACTTGAAGTTGTTACCGAAGCTTCTAGACTGTTGGAGGGTAGTGCTGAACATCTCGTATCGACGAATGTCGGCATCTGAGACGGAACGCCTAGCGTATCGCATAGCTTCCTCGAAGTGGTCGCTGGTGAGAGACGTGAGCGTAGGCCAAAGAGTATAGTCCAGAAGTATCAAGACTTACACAGTGATGGCGGGTACCTCGTCATCTTCGTTCTCCTCCTCGCCCAAAAGGTCGACATCTTCCCCAGCGGCCTCGGCCTTCTCCTTCCTCTCCCTCTCTCGGCGGATATCGTAGTCGATGCTCTCCCTGATAGCGAGCTTAGCAGCACGCTGACAGATCTCGGTAAGATCAGCACCAGAGAAACCGGCTGTGTTCTTGGCGAGGAAGTTGAGGTCGACGCGGGGGTCGATGGGAGATTTGCGAAGGGTCGCCTTGAGAATAGAGAGTCGAGAATCCTCGTCGGGCAAGGGGATGTAAATGAGCTGGTCGAGACGTCCAGGTCGGAGAAGGGCGGAATCGATCTGATCGGGCCTGTTGGTGGCACCGATGATAAAGACATCTGCAAGAGATGTCAGCTCACATCTTTACTGTCCGTGACATATGACTGTACGCACTCTTCTTGGCGTTCATGCCGTCCATTTCCGTCTGTGTATATGATCAGCAGCCATGATGTTTGAAAGTGGTTGACTTACCAAGATCTGATTAAGGACTCGGTCGGACGAGCCACCACCGTCACCGGAAGAGTTGCCTCGAGACTTGGCAATGGAATCAAGTTCATCAAAGAACATGACACAAGGGGCGGCGGCCCTAGCCTTGTCAAAGACGTCACGGACGTTGGCTTCAGACTCTCCGAACCACATGGTCAAAAGCTCTGGACCCTTGATGGAGATGAAGTTGGCCTGACATTCGTTGGCAATACTGCATCATCGTCAGTGATATCCTAGGACAGACGAACCTGAACTTACGCCTTGGCCAAAAGAGTTTTACCAGTACCAGGAGGTCCGTAGAAAAGGACACCCTTTGAGGGAGACATGCCGTACTTGAGGAACTTGTCGGGGTGCTCGACAGGATATTGAACAGTCTCCTGCAATTCGCGCTTGACTTTGTCCAACCCACCAATATCGTTCCAAGTAGTGGTCGGGATCTCGACCACGGTCTCTCGCAGAGCCGAAGGGTTGTTGATACCGAGGGCAAAGCGGAAGTTCTCCATGGTAACACCAAGGGAGTCAAGCACCTCAGCATCAATGGTGTCTTCATCGAGATCAATGAGGTCCATCTTCTCTCGGATCTGCTGCATTGCAGCTTCAGAGCAAAGAGAGGCCATATCGGCGCCAACATAACCGTGGGTATCAGCAGCAATCTGCTCGAGGTCGACGTCGTCGGAAAGCTTCATGTTCTTGGTGTGGATACGAAGGATCTCGAGTCGACCGGTAGGGTCGGGGATACCAATGTCAACCTCTCGATCAAACCTTCCGAATCGACGCAAGGCAGGGTCGATAGAGTTGGGTCGGTTGGTAGCAGCCATGACGACAACATTGGATCGAGCCTTCAACCCGTCCATCAGAGTCAAAAGCTGAGAAACGACTCGTCGCTCGACTTCACCGTTGGCCTTCTCACGCTTAGGGGCGATGGAGTCAATCTCGTCAATGAAAATGATAGAAGGACTATTCTTCTCCGCTTCCTCAAAGGCCTTTCGGAGATTCGACTCAGACTCTCCCGCCATCTTGGACATGATCTCGGGACCGTTGATGAGGAAGAAGAAAGCACCAGTCTCGTTGGCGACGGCTCGAGCCATGAGGGTCTTACCGGTACCGGGGGGACCAAACATGAGGATACCGCGGGGAGGTTTGATACCGATGGCCTTGAAGAGCTGGGGGTGTCGCAAGGGAAGCTCAACAAGCTCTCGGATTTGAGCGAGCTGCTTCCTGCAACCGCCCAGGTCATCGTAGCCGACAGCGTTGAGATCAGCCTCCTCGGCTTCACGGTCGAGAGCATCGCCTTCGGTGTGGATGACAGTCTCTGAGGCAACGATCTAAGAGTTATGTGAGCTTCGTCTGCATTATTGCGCGCAATGACCTACACAGTACGGTGAGGGGTCCACTTCGACAACCTTGAAATCAACAGTTCGCATGCCACCTCGTACCTGGAAGACGTCGCCTGTGAAACATGTCAGCGGATCAACGTAAAATCTGACAGAAAGTCTTACCCTTTCGAACGGGTCGGTAAGCCTCCAAGAAGTAAGGCTTCAGATAGACGTCAAACAAGTTACCAGAGAGACCTGGCGATGTCAGCCGGGCAGCCTATGGACGTGCAATAAGTGAGATAGCTTACCCTCGATGGAGTCAGAGAAGGGGAGGATGTGGATACGCTTGCCGTACTTGATGTCGTTGGCGGCAGAGACATGGACCAAGTCGCCGAGCTTGATGGCACAGTTGGCTCGGGCCACTAATATCATTAGCCAAGTCAAATTGGCAGAGACTCACCCCTGTTCATTGCGACCTTGCCCTCCTCAATGTCATCCTGGCTCAGGCAGATAAGAACAGTATCCCTTCTTCGCTTTCCACGGACTACGATGGGTCAGATTTAGTCTTCCAGATTAACGTTTTCTATACTTGCCGATGACAGTGTCACCTCTGAATTGTTCCGTCAGCCATGGTGTATAGAGGCTAGGCAAGTCACTTACCGGAAGAGACCCAGGGTCTCCATGGTGTTGGGGTGCAAGATGGCAACGCTGTTGTCATCGGAAGGGCTCTCGTCTACAGCAAGTCGGTTGGGGCTGATGGGGAGGTCAGCCTTGGAGCTCCCACATGACGACGTTGTACTCACGATCGCTTCTGCCTGAGAATGGCAGTGGCGGTAGAATCATCCTGAGCTGCCTGCAAAGGTACGGTCAGTTGCGGAAAAGCGGTTGGGCGGGAGCCTAGATGGCGGCGGCGGCGCAAGACATACCTTAGAGGGGTCGTCAGACATTGTGGAAAGGAAGCTGGGTATGGGAGGGGGGGAAGAGGTGGGGGTGAAGAAGAGGAAAAGGAAAAGAAATGGAAGAAGAGATCCGCGATGGATGGCTCACCCGCGACCCGCAAGGACGATGACGAAGTGTCGCCATCTGGGGGATCATTTAAGTCTTCTTCCTTGTCTTTCCTTCGCCTTCTGCTCGCCTTCAGCAAATCTCGGCTTTGCGCATGCATGACAATGCTTATGAACGAAGTATGTGTACAGTGCGTATGGAATTTGATGCTACACCAAACCAATTACAATAGACCTTGGAGTTTAGGGCCGGTTGACGTCGAGCACAACATCACTAGGACAACTATCTACAGAATGTGGGTGCTATCGTGATCAGAAGTTACTTATCAGTGCAGTACGGAATATCCTTGGTATGCCGGGCGTTGTGACAATATGACTACAAAGGGGCAGAGCGAGCTCTACCACCACGTTCTTTCCATTGATATTCTATAGTCCGGGGTCGGGAAGCAGCACGTTGATCGAGAGGGGCGAGTACGATGCGAGGTCTATCGGACGCATAGTCGCTGTATACAGACTTGTAAGATGGCGGCAAGCTTCCGGTGCTGACAGGTAGTCGTATTGGGGTGACGGGCATACCGCTGGGTTTGATCACTCAGCGGTGACTCAAGGGCACCCGACGCCAAATGACTCACATGGTGATCTCTGCGTCATCCTCCAGCCTTGATTTGGTGGTGGCACCATCGATGATTCGTGCAAAGGGAGTACGGAGCGATGTTCTGGGTATGACCAATAGACAGCAGACAGCGGATAGCTTTAGGTGTACTAGTGATTAGGCGGTTTCACACAAGAACTGCGAAGCAAAACTCACGAAGTAACATACAAGCCGCCAGCTCAGCTCGAAAAGTATAATCAAAGCTCGCATAGCAAAGTTCATTACCCAGTTCCAGTCTTCGTTGATTGAGAAAACCGAGGGACCTTGTCACATCATGTCAGCTGCGTGGGGCGGACACAAGCCTTGCCTGTCACTCACCAGAGAATAATGACAAGCGCCACCACCCCCATCTCAAAGTGCTCGCCCGAGTCCGAATTCTTGCCTCGAACGCTTCTTCCATCGAAACGACTTTTTCACCTGCCCTATTTAATTCCGTGGCCAATTTTTCAAGCATCTGATGGCTGAGGAAGAGGTTCGCAGCATTGTCATCGAGCAAAGCGTTGGTCTTGACAGCCACTTGGAAAGAATGACCAAGGGCATCTTCTATGGCACGTACGTTGCTGCTCAGGGTTTGCAACCCCTGTCGGACATAGGGTTAGCAGTCGTCCACCTGCTGGTATCCGACTTACACCTTCAACTTGGCCCACAAACTGGAGTAAAGCACTCCAAGAGCTTTCCATGGCTTCCTGGGATAGGGGATTGGCCCAGTTCGCTGATTAAACATGCGGAAACTCACATAGTGGCTAGCCTGCTGTTCGGCAAGGGTCATTGTCCTGTGGTGCACATCCTCTTGAATCGCAAGCATCATGTCTCCAGCTTCATTGTATTGTGATTGCAAGTTGGATCCATGCTGGGACGCCGTCAGCCAACACAGGATTCTTCTGCATATTGCCAAGCGCTCTTACCTTGTTCACAATAGCATCGAGCTGAGCCGAGAGCTACTTTCTATGAGCATAGACCCTATAATCACGCTTGTCACTCACTTGGACCCGGACCTGGTCTTCAATACGAGAGATATGGGCCTCAACAAAAGATGTTGCCGACTCGGTTTGCTTACGAATAGCCCATCTTAGGCTGTCGAGCAGATCGTCCTTTCCCTGATGGATATCGGAGATGCTCGAATGAAGATAGTCCGACAGATGCTCATATTGTAGCAGGTGCTGTTGAATGGTCTCGGTGGTCGTATGCATGACCGATGAAGTGTGCTCAAATTTCTAGTGTTATTCTTGTCAGAACTATGTCTCGAGTCAAACCTTCAAAAGACTCACTGTCTGTTGCTCAATTATCACGGCCTCCAATACGGCACCTCTCTTCTCTTGAGCTTCCTCTCTCAGATCCAGCTTCTCTAGAAGAGATATTTGCCCCAATGTAGCATTGACGTAAAGCTGCCGAACGAGCTTGTTGTCGTGTTCAGCGCGCAGGGCGTAACACAGCTGAGCTGCAAGCCTGTATTAACATCCCTGTCTGGTCATATAGTAACGTACTGACAGGCATCGCTCAGGAATCCGTTATAGCTCGTCCAGTCTTGGGGGCTGCGATGAAGAGCACTACAAGGCGCCGTTGAGTCAGCGAAATGTAGCTAACCCCGCTCACCCTCTTCACTCGCCTCAAACATAAATGCTGCTGATCTGCCACCACTTCCTTCTCATCAAGCCAGTGCCAAACCCTGTAATCATCGCTTCCTGAGCCCGTTGATTCTTCTTGGTACCACCACATGGAACATTCGGCTGGTATTGCTTGCAGAGCCGAGCGCATTGAGCACACGGTGAACGATATAGCAACTTGTATCTATCAATCAGTCATTCAATTCAAAGCTCAGCAAGGCAGCTCACTATTGCGCTTATCTGCCTCTGACAAATATCTCCCCTCGTTGGAACTGCAAGCGCTTGGGAGACTAGCGGCAATGTTGGCATGGCACCCTGAACGGGTGACAGACCGAGAAAGGGCTGTCGCGGATGTCAAGGCTCATTCATTGGTGGTCAAAGAAGAGGCACTGACCTGTGTCCCCCAGCATTTTTTGGATAAGCAGATCCGAGCGTGTCTCGGGCTCCGTGACTGAGAATCGACGGGATACGGGTCAGTCACTGTTCAAAGACAGGTCCTGGTGAAGCACAACGTACCGTCGTCATGTCTGGTGCTGTGTGCTTTGCATGGAAGCGCTGTCTCTCGAGCGTGGGCGATGGCAACGGCAGCAAAGGGCAGAGTAGCCAGAAGAGAGCAGCGCATGGCATGCGATTGAATTCCGAACGTTGAGATATGAAAGGAAAGGAAGGAGAAGATCAGGCGCGGCGGAAACGCGGTGATCCGAGCGTCGTTCGGTTGACGGGACTTGCCTCACGCGCACATCGGGGGGTGCATATGGAGTGGGTGTCCCCAAAGGCGTGGTGCCATCTACGCGACCCTCTGTGACTCACTGGCAGCCCCAATTTGGACTTGCTGCATGTCGGCATCTCTTTTTGTCGATATATTTAACCCATTTTCGCCGCCAGATCACGCCAATAACAAGATACATTAATAGGACCATATGTATCGTTGGAATCAAAATTGTCATGTATTTAAACAGATACCCCTGGGGGCCAATCCTTCTTCATAAGCCACTCTCCATGTTGGCCAAATCGTGGGTTACTCTTGTAATGGTAACCATCTCCTAGGGGTCTGCCTATGGGGACTGAAGATGCGTCAGCACTCCGCACCGGTAGCTACTACGTGGACACTCACATATCCAACCAAGACGCCTCGCCCCCATCTCTTCTCGCCACATGTCCATCCTGCCCCCAAACTTCCATCTCTCATCGACTGCCGTCCCTCCCCACTCTTCCTTCCACCGTCTCCTCACTTTTCTTTTCTCCAAATTATGCCACAAGTACCCATACTCTTTTTGCAAGATGGCATTCTCTCGCTCCAGCTGGTCTTTCGAGGCATAGCTCTCCACTGTCGTGCGTCCGCTCGTTATGAGCATTACATGGGTGATAAACATAGTGATAGTGAACAGCCCAAATAGGCCAGACCTGTACATGTCAGTGACTGTGGGATCTGTTGGAATTTTGGGATGAATCTGGGATCGCTTACACGACTATCAGAGCAACCATTTGTCCGTCAATGCCGCTAGCTTTGGCACAAGTGACGATGAGCAGGAGCATGGTGAAGAGGCAGTAGCAGCCAGTCCAAAAGTTGAAGATAACAAAGAACTATGGAGCTGTAAGCTCATTTGACCACTATTTGGGCTAGCTCCAAGCACCTTGTGGTTCGCCCATCCGACGCATTGTCCGACCCAGACACAGTGATCTATCAGTCAGTCAGTACGTTGCGAGCCAAGTCAGGTGTGCTACTCACGATCGTATTGCTGAACGCATGTACCACAATGGCGACAGTGGTGAGTCCTGGGCGGTTTGACTATCTCACAGTAGCTACACCACTTTGGCACATACTCCACGTAGGGAAGTGGTCTGAGAACCTGCCGCCAATCCTTCACGCCCTTGGGTTGCATTTGTGCCATCGGCACCGAAGACCTGGTGGTCTCGGCAGAATCATTCTGTGATGTCCACCGATGAATGGTCTGAGAGGCTAGATTGAATGTGGGTGCAAGCGTAGAGGGGTCGGGGGCATTGCTGTTGTCAGCGACGGGCACGGTGGAAGCTGTGCGAGGTGGAGGGTAGTCGGCAGGATCCGGTGGCTGGGATTTGCCAACTCGCTGAAAGACATCAGGCGTGCCATCGCGGTACATTGGTCATTCTTACGTCTTTGGCATATCCGGGCGGCGTGGTGATCATCTGCGTAGCTCAGCACGGTTCCAGGTGGGATCGTAAGTGTTTGCACTCACCCGAATATAAGCCCACATGAACATGAGCCATAATACAACAAAGGCAGCAAGCGTTCCGGCTAGACAGATTGGTCAGCATCAACTCCTTGGTGAGATATATCTGACATACCCCCAGAACTGCGTCCTATACCGGAAGACGACACCTTTCGGATCATGGGCGTGCACACTCGCCCGACCACGACATAGAACGACCATATGGCTAGTCCAAAGACAATGCTACAGATTGTAATGTCAGTCAGTCAGGCAGAACACAAGCCGAGAACATAAGAGCACATACAAGACGGCGCACTTGCGGGAGATCCAGGTGCCCTTCCGGTCTGGTCTGGGGCGACACATCGGGCTTGATTGTGCGCCGCTGCGCTGTTTGTGTTTTGTCATATCCGAGTTGCTGGGCAGGGAAAGAGACGGAACATGGCCGTCGAGTGCCATGTAGTCGTTGCAGTGCGTTCAAGGGATCAACGACGGCGGCATTAATACATACGACAAAACAACACAAACGACACGTCATAACTCCAGAGTTCCAAGTCACCATTTGCTGTCGGCGCTGTCGCAAAGCAGTCGCAAATTGCGTTCTACCGCTTGCATTGAAGCATCCATTCCCATATACCACAATCATGGCTGCAAAAGTATACCTCGGCCGCCTTCCTCCAGGTGAGTTCAGGATGTCTCCCGGGCATGCGGACACTGACCAACCACATCAAGGCGTGCAAAAAGGCGATGTCGAAGACGTGCGTCTCATCATCACGGTAACAACAGGCCTGACTCATATGTCGTAGTATTTCAAGGACTTCCGTATCAGAGACATCCGTCTCATGGATACGTTTGGATTTGTCGAGTTTGATCAGCCCCGAGTGAGCATCAATGTTTGCGCTGGGCTCGTCACTCATGCCTAGTTCAGGACGCAGAAGACGCCATCCGGGACTTCAACGGCAGACCTTTGCTCGGTACCAAGTCAGTCTCGGTTGATTACTCGCTCGATATGCCTCTGATTGAACGCAGCATCTCTGTGGAACCTACCCGTGAGAGGAGGCGCGAACCCATCGATCAGTCAGTCAATCGCTGAGGTTTTCAGACAAGTTTGCTGACTCGGTTTTAGTCGTGCTCCTCCTCGAGGCCCTCCTCGTCAAGGTGTCCGGATTAGTGTGACTGGATTCACAGGAGCAACCAGCTGGCAGGTGCGGTCACTTTCATTTCTCTTTTGGATCCCCATGGTCGGCCGTATATCGCGGGATTCCCATCTCTGGCATCACTGGGACCGGACATCCTCTTGGACATCCCCGTGATGGAACTTGGCGCGCCGGAAGAAACTGTAGCAAAGCGCGACCACTTTATATATGCTCAACACACAGGCGACAGCAGATGGGCCTCACTTGTCTCAAGGGATGCTTTTCGATTGGTCGACGTCCTAACTCCCCCTCCAGGACCTCAAGGATTATGGTCGTCTCGGCGGAAACAACATCATCTACGCCGACGTTGATAAGTACAACCCCGGTAAAGGGTGAGCTTATCTACTTCTTTCTCTATGCTTGGTAACCGACTATTGCGCAGCGTAATCGAGTACCCTACCATGGAAGAAGCCACTGAGGCCATCACCCGCCTCGCCGGCGTTGACATCAACGGTGCCCCTGTCACCCTCGAAATTGTAAGCTAACCTCCCCCCAATCAGCCGTACTAATGCATCAGATGTCTCCCGACTCTTACGAGCGCCGACCTGTCTACGACCGTCGACCCCCTCCTCGTGATTACGTTGATGACCGTCGCCCTCCCCGTGGCTACAGTGACCGGCCTCCTTTCCGTGACTCCAGGGACTACTACGACCGCGCCCCAAGAGGTGACCCCTATGAAGACCGTCGATCTCGAGGAGACTACTACAATGACCGAAGGGATGACCGTTACGCCAGAGAGCGATCTCCCCGTCGAGACTATCCTCCCAGAGGTGATTATCCTCCTCGGAATGACTATCCGGCCAGAGGAGGCTATCCGGCTAGGGATAGCTATTCGGCCAGGGAAGACTATCCAGCTAGGGACGACGACAGAGGGCGAGACGACGTGTAAGTGATTGAGTCTGCAAGGTGACTTGGCGCTATACTCACGATATCGCAGGCGAGCTGGAACAGATGTCTGATGCACGAGTGGTTACATATGATAAATATATGCAATTGTTTCTCAGACGTGATTATCCTATAGAGGACATACATATGCATCGATTGGCCCCCAGTAGTGAATTCATACTCATGGTCGAAACCCGACGGCCGACGGTGTATTTTGCGCGACGCAGCGTGCCTGGCCATACGTCGCGTGCATTCCGTGTGCGCTCGAGCTAGGCCTTCCTCTCTGCGCTTTCGCTTGATTGTCTATTGCTCTTGCCTTCCATCTTACACTCGTTCTCTCTCCGCTATCTCGCCCTCCAGTCCTCAAATATGCCTCCTCCACTCGCCGACCCCTTCTCGGCGTCGTCCAAGCCCATGCCCATGGTCGACAGCCTCCCCCGCCTTCCCCTCCGATTCGCCGACACATTCTACCCCATTGATCCCACCACTTCTCTTCCATCTCGTGCGCCTCCTCGCCCTCGACCTCAAAGAGATCCACTGCCACCAGCCTCACACATTCCGATGTATCATCAAAGCTTCTCACCGAAAACGCTGTCTTCAAAGGATATGAGAAACCTCAAGTCGGAGGAGGCAAGGATAGGGAGCGATGCGTGGGTCAGTAAATGCATTGCTGGGTGTGTGGATAGGTCGTCTGGTGACCTTGAACTCACGTAAGTACTTTCATTGTCCGGCTGTTGGCTGCAGAGTATAGCTAAATACGTTACAGAGGTTGCGGTCTTGAGACTTTGTCCACCAGAGTAGTCGAGATGCGCAATATCGTCACCATAAAACTCTCCTATTTTGGACCTCGCTCTCCCGTTGCTACACCATCCAAAGACCATCAGGCAGCACAACAATCAATAGGCTACGGCCGGCCTGCTAGCTTTGGGCGGCCCGAGTTACGAATCAGTTCGGCACCAGCTACGATGGGAACGTATGGTCCACGCGTACCGCAGACACCACAACGAGCTGGGGTCGTTCGCTTTGATGGACTACCTACGCCTGTCGAAGAAGATGGCGAGAATGTAGCAACCTCGAAGCAGCGGTTTGCCAGGCAGAGCCCTATATCGAGAAGCGTCACGACGATGAGTCCTGGCAGCAGTCAACCCAACGCCAAGATATTTGCCGGTCAGAACAGACTGACTCGGTGCGTATGATTCGCTTTGGACTGAATCTTGTTGCTAATTTTAAGATCCAAGGTTACCTTCGGCGTTGTTTGAAGTTGGAAACATATCAGTCCTGTCTCTGCGGGGGAATCAATTACAAGCCGTACCGGCTGCCATCGGAAGCCTCACAAACCTCAAAGAGCTCAATATAGCCAATAATTGCATCGTATGTTGTATTTTCTCCCTCCAGGTTGCTAGCTAAATGTTGGCATAGACCGAGCTGCCACACACCATCCTTTCCCTGGAGAGACTCGAGCTGTTTGGCGCCCACCCAAACCCATTCCTGAAGAACGATTCGGCAAGTCCCATGTCGCCTCTGATGCGCCATTGTGAGGCTCCTGTCCGAACCTTGCGAGAAATGTGTCTATCTCTCCTCATTACACCGCGCAAACCTCACGACCTCCCTCCCTTGCTAGACCGATACGACTGGGAAGAGTTTGTTTACGGCGAACCTCATCCTCTGCTCGACCCCGCCGCCCTCCACGCGTCCATCCCGTGTATCCCAGAGTCAACACACAAACGCGTTCTGCAGCTTTTGCGCAGTTTCAGCAACCAGTTTCATTACGCCAACGGACATCAACGTTCGCGAGACCTGGACAGGATAGATCCTTTTCCCCGGGGCGGCGACGCCCCACAAGATGATGCTTCCACAAATCCTTACTATGACTTTTGCCCTTCTCCTCGTCATCTTGAAAACGATCTTGCCCCCACTCGGCACTTGTTTTTGCACCCAGCAGAGGAGAGAGTGGAGTGGAGGGATCTTGTCGGGCAAAAGAACCTGCCGATACGGTGGAAGGGGTGCTCGCCTGGGTGTCTGACGTTCCTGGAGCAAGAGTGTGAAACAGTTGAGGACGGCTTTGATGCGGCCGTCATCGGTGATGGGGAAGTGGTGTTTTGAGATGTAGACAAGTATACAGCTGCTGCCTGCTATTGTTTTTTTTTTATTTCTGGGCTCTGTGAGATACAGTAACTCTGCCATGTCTAGGTATATGCAAGTACATACGACTTGGCCGCAGCTGCCTTTGGTGATGAAGATGCATTGCGTCCTGCGACTTGCGAGGAGCTCAAGGTGGCGCGCAGATGGCCGGGCGAGGACAAGAACAGATAAGGGCTATGGGCGGTTTTGAGATAAGAGAATTGGAGATTTGATCCATTTCCCCGCGCGACTTCGTAAAAACGATTTTGGAATTCACATCTCGATCTGCTGCATTCGGGTTCTCGGTATCCAGGCGAGAGTGGGGTTTGGCGATCTTATACTGCAATTCTATATATAATTGTATACTTGTATCTCAGTGCAGTCAGTCACCAGCACGCGCAAAAAGGTCGTCTCTTCCTCCGCCACCCGTCACGACCTCACCAGCTGTATCTTTGGACCTGCCTTCCTGCCGATAGTCATCAACCAGCACTTTCTTCGTTCAAGATCTTCAATCTAGGCGCAAAAGATCAAGATCGCCTTCGATAGATAGGGCTCAACGTCTTGCAGAGTGCTTGACGGCTAGATGTCTCATAAAGACCTGGACCTCTTCTTGCCACCCGTACTCACCACTGTCCCAGCAACATGGCATTCTCAGCTGCAGGCGTGATGATATACAAGGGTCCGTCTCTATCTCCCATGCCAAGGGCTGCATACTCACTAGTCCCCACAGCGTTCGCGCCCACTCTCAAGATGATCATATGTATCGTTGTCGGTTATATGATCACAAGGAAAGGAATATTTGCCCCAGCCAATGCTAAAGGCGTCAGTATTCTGAGTCTGGTAAGTCAAGCACATCCTATGTCTACCTCTATCTTACCTCTATCATAGAATGTCGCTCTTCCGGCCCTCATCTTTGGCTCTATGGTTTCCGCTCTATCGGTAGATAACGCTCCTGCCATGGGATCGCTGGTCATTGTCGCCTTTCTATATCAGATCATCGGGTTACTCTTTGCCTGGCTCATCAAAGAGCTCTTCTACGTCCCCGCTGATTTTCGATATGGTATTCTCGTTGTAAGTATCCAAGCGCGCATGTCGAATCTCAGCTGACTAGCTTGTAGATGGGCGCGATTTCGAATTGGGGTAGCGTTGTCCGCATACGATGGGTAGTGGTAGAGGACTGACTTATCTACAGGCAATTTACCTACCGCGGTCGTGCAGACCATGGCAAAAAGTGCCCCATTCGATCCTGACACGGATACTGAGCTGGGTGTGGCGTATATCGCGTGAGCTTGCTCTCATATGCAACGAACATGAGCTGACACCGTCAACAGTGTTTTCGTCTTCATCATGAACCTCACGCTGTTTCCTATGGGTCTTCACAAGGTGCGCGCTTCTTGTCACAAGCCATACATGGGATATTGACCGGTCTTAGCTGTGCGCGTGGGACTTTCGCGAGGAGAACCTCACGGCCGGGCCGCCCCTACCACAAAAGGAACGCTGGCAAAAACGTGTCGAGCTCCTTAAGGGAGTCTTCAAGAAGGGTCGCCCCACCGACAACGATGACAATCACAATGACGACAAAATCGAAACATCATATCAATCGGACGAGTACGTTCGCAACCAAGAGAGAAGATCGCGAGAGAGTGAGGCGTCTTCAGCCGATGATGTGGAGCGGGGGGAAAAGCTGGGGGAGATGGTCAACCGGGCTCGTTTTGCTGGCGGTACAGAATTTGCCCGAAAGAAGTCGCGTGCCTCGTCTTTCCATTCCATGATGGAAAGCACCCGACCCATCCCCGCTACTGCTCCTCTCGATGCTAGCGGTATCGCCGAACCATGCTTTTCACCCTCCAACGAGAATGCCAATCAGCTCCTCCCCGTGTGTTCGACGCACACCGAGAGGTATCGTTATCACCACCCAGTCACGCCCGCTCCTTCAACGCATAGCCCGACCTGGGGCCAGAAAATCAAATCGCTCTCAATCGCCATTTTTACGCCCTTGACGATGTCGATCATCTTGGGCATTATTTGCTCAGTCATCACGCCAGTGAAAGCCCTTTTCGTGGATGTGGACAACTGGTCTGGCGAAGGCATACCCTATGCCCCTGATGGAAACCCCCCGCTATCATTCATTACAGACACCTCGACATTTCTCGGTGGCATGTCAATCCCGGCTGGGCTGATTCTACTTGGGGCTAGTTTTGCGAGGTTGAAGATGCCAAACAAGTGGAGTGACCTTCCTATAGCTGCAATCATCGTAAGTAGACGTCGGCTCCCAAGGAAAGCACGACGCTGATGTGCAATGCCAAGGCAATGACTGTGTTCAAGAGTACGTTTCATACCCCTGAATGGAGACTTGCGCTGACGACATCAGTGATTCTTCTCCCGATCTTTGGAGTGTATGTTTTACAGGCCTTTCACCGAATTCATGACTTACCTCTCTACAGTTTCGTGGTTCAAGCTTTGCGAGACAATACTACTTTGTATCCCACAACAGACAAGAGTACTTTCGCTGAGTGCTTTCTGGCTAGATGTCCCTAGCTGACCCAGCCATAGTGCGAATTTTCGTGTCCATTCTAGTTGCTTCAACGCCGAGCTCTGTCAATCAGCTTGTAATAACACAGCTTTACAATCCTCAGGGATCTGCCGATACCCTCTCATGCTTCTTGGCGTTGCAATGTGGGTCCATATCTTCGCTCACCATCAGTCGAATTTACTGATAGTATGACAGACGCTCTCATGCCTGTATTATCTACGTAAGGCAATTGTTCCCATTACCGTCAAGCATCACTAACCACCATACAGAGGTCTGGCAGCTATAGCACTATACATCACGGAGCAATAATAAGGGTCTGTCCGAGGCAAGTCCTGTACAAGATAGACACATAGATGGGTAGATCAATCTTCTACATATTGTCACATTACTATATCACGTTGTTCAAAGTACTTTCGCATAATGGCATGCATATTTTCTTGAAATGTTTCCAAAAGGCTTTTTCTCTGGGCGGCTGGGAGAAGGCTTTGCTATCGACGACCAGTTTACGGGCGGGCCTGTTGGTTGAAGGACATACGCGGCGCAATTTTGCCCCCCCTTTTATTCGGGGGCCGTAACGAACAAGAAGGAAGGCTGTTTGGATCGGTGGATCTCTCGATCCTTACCAGACTTCAGCGAAAAAGCATTCAGAAAACAACGGCAGCATGATGTCCTTAAGGGGCATGGGGGGCGCTACCATGGCAGCGAGATTCGTACGCCCACAGCTTACAACGCTGCGAGCAACTTCACCATTCGCCAAGCGTCAGCTCCATCACGCTCGACCCATCACGGTCACTGCCCTCTCTGCCACCACCCCTTCCATCAGCCTATACTCTGTCAAAACTCTCCACCATCAGCTCACTCTTCGTTCTCCTGCTGCTCCTCGGCGCGGCTTACACGACTTCCATGTCCATTCCCCGTCCGTCACTCCTCGAGCGTCCAAGCGCGAGCGGCGTTCACGAAAACTTCGGAACCTCGCCATCGTACTGGGTCTTCTGTCCTTGCTGTACTACACCTATTCCCCCTTCCGACACTCCGTGATCGCTGTAGTTCGGTGTGCTCGTGTCATGGAAGCCGTGACAGCAGACATCTTGGACTACAAGAAAGTCTTTGCAGTTGAAGATCAGCTCGCAGGGTTGGGCAGGGACTTGACAGACGAAGAAATGGAAAGAAAGAGACAAGCACGAAGAGAGTGCCATACACGGAGCGCAAAGAGGATGCTGGCGGCATTGGACAAGAACTCGGGGATCTACGTCAAGCTGGGTCAGCATGTGGCCGCTGTCCAGGTCTTGCCGAAGGAATGGACCGAGACGATGCGGCCCTTGCAGGATCAGTGCTTTCCTACGCCTCTGAGCAAGACGGACGATATGCTGCGAGAAGACTTGGGGGAGGGTGTCGATGAGCTTTTCACCGATTTCGATCCCAATCCAATAGGGGTGGCCTCTCTCGCCCAAGTCCATCGGGCCATCGACAAACGCTCGGGCAAGCCAGTCGCCGTCAAAGTGCAACACGCCGATCTGCAAGAGTTTGCAGCCGTCGACATGGCTACCGTCAACTTTGCTATTCGCTTTGTCAAGTATGTCTTTCCCGAATTCGAGTTCAGCTGGCTCGGGAGCGAGATGAACGAAATGCTTCCCCTGGAGATGGATTTCCGCCATGAGGCCGCGAACTCGTCAAGATGTAAGGGCGAGTTTTCCCATCTCAAGGGGAAGACCAGTCTCTATTTACCGAACGTGCTGTGGGCCGAGAAAAGGTGTATGGTCATGGAATACATTGAAGGCGCTCGAGTGGACGACCTGGTGTATCTCAAAAAACATCACATCGACCGCAACCAAGTATCCCAAGAGCTCTCTCGTATATTCAGTCAAATGGTCTATCTGAATGGCCACTTCCATGCCGATCCCCACCACGGCAACATCCTCGTTCGACCCAAAGCACCGGGGTCTACGTCTCCGTTCAATTTCGACATTTGTCTTTTGGATCACGGGCAGTACTTTGATATCCCAGATGATCTGAGAGTCAATTACGCCCACTTCTGGCTGTCCCTTATCAAGTCGAGCTCAGAGAAGACGATATCAGAGAGGAGACATTATGCCAAGCTTGTTGGGAACATCGATGGCGATATGGTATGTGCTCTCACATTCGCGGGAACCCGGACTGACGTACCGCGCAGTACCCCATTCTTGAATCAGCAATCACTGGTCAGATCAACATGGCCGACGACATCAATACTCATGACTCGGCCAACGATCCTCGTCCCAAATCCCTCCTGGACGCTAAAACTTTCGATAAAGATCAAATCAAAAAGCTCAGACAGGCGATGTTGGAGAAGGAGGGGCTGATTGCGTCTATCTTTGAGCTTTTGCGAGTGGTACCCAGGTGAGTCATTGGCCGCATAAAGAACCAACGCTGATCATTTGACTAGGCGTATGTTGATGATTCTCAAACTCTCCGATCTCCAACGGTCTTTAGATCAAAGCCTTCACACCACCCACGGTCAGAGTCGGGTATTCGTCATCGTAGCACAATATTGTGCCAAATCTAGTAAGCACCACGTTCACATGTTCTCACGAGTTGACTGACAGGTCGATCAGTATGGCAAGGAGACGTTGCAACTTTCAAGCGATCCTTGTCCGTTGAGGGCTTCTCGTTCAAAGCCTTACGGTCATTTGTGGGCGCTTGCTTCAACTATGTCTACTGGAACACATCCTTGAGCATTGTCGAATTGGCGTTGGATATGAGAGCAAGCTCGGTCAAGGTGGGGCTGTGGCTGGATGGACTTGGGAAGGGTGGATTGAAGGCTGCTGAGGATGAGATGGCCGGGTTGCCACTGACAATAACGCAAGCGGCCTAGTCAAAAACAGTTGTTGTAGGAGAAAAGCACTGCTTGTCATAGATCAGCTCCTAGAAGTCGTGAAGCGGGATCCGCTACCAAGCATGATACACTAGCATCTGCTTGGTTTTTAGCCTAGAGAGCATGAGGGGTGATAATACATTAAAGTGCTGTACTATACACTCGATACCCCGACTGCGATCCCCTCCATCGTCCGACATCATCGAGGTCCGATCCGCCCGATCCACTAATCTATCTGCTTCTTCTTCGCGCCCTATCTCAACCTTAGAATCCAGGAGGAAGGACACCTTGGGGCTGACCGCCTTGTTGAGGAGAGCCGAGGAGCTACATAGGATACATCAGCAATTTTACCAGCTTTGGTTCGAACCTGCACGCACCTGCTGCTGACCCGCGCTCTGCATTTGCATCTCCTTCTCTTGAGCGACAACACGCGCCTCGTCCTCGATGGCGAGCGCCAAAGGCAAGCCCACCAGAAGGGCACTGGTGCTGACCCACCAAGCAAGGGTACCCGCACTCTGCACGCTCCACCAAGCCCATTCGGCTGTTGACCTGTATTGCTTGTAGAGGCTCACTCGGGTCTCTGGGGGCACGATGTCCTTGAGAGCGGTGACACGCTCGTAGAAGGTCTCGTCGGTGGGGTTGAAATCGTCATCGTCTGAAAAGATGGAGGAGGTTTCGGATTCGGTCTCGAAATCGGATTCGTTCTCCTGGGGGGCGACGTTTTGGGCGGCTTCGTCACGGACTTCTTCAACGACGACGACCATTGTGTGGGTGGGTGAGGAAAAGTGAGAGAGACTCAGATGCTGGAAAAGAACGACAACGATCTTGCCGTGATGAAATGTTCGGCTCGTAAAGTGGGCGCTCGCTGCGAACCAATTTGCTTCCGTCATTCTCGCGTCGTGATGTTTTGACTTTGTGGCACTCATCGTACGCTTTTCCTTTGTCCTTCTCTTTCACTGCTACACCATCAAACGCCCCCCAAGGCTGTACTGCACAACACCCCCAACCTTCACTCGCTACTCTGGCACCTGTCGTGTACAAGCAACCGGTAGCGGCTCCCTCAACCGCCATGTCCACCATCCACTCCGCCGTGCGTTAGCCATAGTCTTGCAAGTGTGGGCTGACCATACTACTCGAAAAGATTACTTCCGTCACCCATCATATCCCATCCTTCCTTCGAATCCCTGCTGAGGCTTTGATTGGGGAACAGTGTTACAACACCCTCGTCTATGACTTTGACATCACGGATGCTGAATGCTTGAAGTACTCTTTGTCTAAAGGTCTGGGTTTCGGCATCGTTGTGGGTGGAGGAATCATCAAGATCCCTCAAGTAAGTATCTGGAGTGCTCGTGCTCACAGTAAAACTTCAGCTCACGAGCTCTCAGATTGTTACAATCATTTCCACTCGCTCTGCTAAAGGTCTCTCCTTGTCCGCCTACGTAAATTTAACGGGTTTCGTGAATGGCATAGCGAATCTAATGCGCACATAGGCTCTAGAGACTGTCGCATACGCCATCAACCTCGCCTACAATTCCCGCAACAACTTTCCTTTCTCCACTTATGGCGAAAACTTCTTTCTGACCGTCCAAAATGTCATCATCACCCTCCTTATCGTCTACTTTGCGCCGCAAAGAGGCGCTGTCATTGGGACGAATCCTCTAACTTCGAAGAAAAACCCGAACGGCGGGAAAGTCTTCACTGGTGTAGTCATCACGATTGCTACAGGATTGGCCCTTTGGTCGGACCAACTCTGTCCCCTGTCCCTCCGTACGTCTATGCCCATTTGGACTATAGTCACTAGATGCTAATGCGTGGCCGTCTCCAGTCTCTCTTCTGCAAGCGGCTACACTCCCCCTCTCCATTGTTTCCAAAGCCCCCCAGATTATCCAAAACCACAAATCCCGATCGACCGGCAACCTCTCTGCTTTTGCTGTCTTCAACGGCCTGTTGGGATGCGTCGCTCGCTTGTTCACCACAAAGCAAGAAGTCAACGATCCTCTCATCTTCTGGGGATTCGCTGCAGCAGCTGCCATGAACGCCATCCTGGCTTTCCAGGTATTCATCTACCGGAAGAATGACGAAGGAGCTCTCGAGGAGATAAGGCATAGCGCCAGCGATAAGGGGGACTATGTCGTCCCAGAGAAACCTTCAGCAGGTATTCTGGAAGGAGGCACTGGGAAGAGGTGGGCCCGGAAGCTTGACTAGAGGTTGTTGTAATGCTCGCATGACATGATGTATTGATTCTTACACGAAGGTATTCGCAATCATGTCAAGCGTCCGTCAGCAGCACACCAAAGAGCACTGAGGGCGCCACGCCTCTCTTGCGTGTTGTCCGTGCCCCAGCATGCCACATCTTTACAGAACATACCTGTACATGTCTGCGGGCCCCCGCCTTACGTCATGCCATTTGGAACCAAACGCTTCCCCCATCTTGACGAGCTCCACGCGTCTCTTTCTGCATCTCCTCTTCCATCAAATATCTGTAACACGGATATATTTCACGACCCGGCTGCCATCAGCGACTGCATCTCCAGAGAATGTCCTTTGATTATGTCCGCAAGCTCGTCTCGGGCAAGAAGGCCAGGTTCATAGACCCCGAGGCTGCTGTCAATCTCGATCTCGTATATGGTATGTCGATGTGCAGCACACCGGGCGTTGGTGAAGCTGACCGTGCGCTCAGTCACTGACAGGATTATCATGTAAGCTGTCCACTATTTGGTGCGCTGTTTCTAACAGCCACCAGTATGGGCTACCCAGCAACAGGCTTCGCTGGATTGTACCGTAACAAACGCCGCGACGTGCTCAAATTCATAACATCTCGGCACGGAGAGAAATGGTGGATATGGAACCTGTAAGCCATACGACAAGGATCAAAGTGTTAGGCCAACGAACCCAGATGCCCTCTGTACGAGAACGCGTACTCTCCAGAGAGCATGCACAATCGCGTGTCACGCTATCCGTTCCCCGATCACCACCCACCGCCCCTGCCCCTCTTGCCTCTCGCCGTCAGGGAGATGACTGCTTGGCTCGAAGGGGACGAAGAGCGCGTCGCCATCATCCATTGCAAGGCTGGAAAGGTGATATCCTTCCCGAGTCCTGCAACCAAACTGACACTCTTCGCAGGGCCGCTCTGGGACTCTTCTCTGCTCCTATCTTCTCTCGCTCCCATCGCTTCCGCCTCCGCCCGAGATGGATCGCTCCTACTCCTACAAAGAGCTCATCAAACGCGTGGCTCAGCGCGAGGGCACCGACAAGAGCCAGCGGGCATCTTCTTCTCAGGATGGAGAGGACGGGTGGGTCTATATCGGGGGCGGCAAAGATGCGGCTGGCATCGATACACGTGATTCTTTGGATGATGAAGGAGGCACTTCGACGCCGGCTAGGTCGGAGAAGGTTGCTGTCACTGCCGTGGGTACCCAAGGCGGAGGCATTGCCAGCTCTGGATCATCGACTACGACCGTGTCGCGCCCCTCGCTTGCCTCGTCTGAAATCGGGATCAACTCCAACCCGCCTTATGATCCTATCGATATTGGTGACGAGGGCAAAGCAGGTGATCAGGGCCAGCAGGATCGTGCGGACGGAAGGGTGGATGAGGTTTTCAAGCTCCATTCGAGCAGGCGCATGAAGCCTACTAGCACTGGGCGAGGTGTATCTATTCCTAGTCGTGAGCCGGCTACACACATTCGAATCTATTATGCTGATTTTTTTGTTTGTAGAGCGGAGATGGTGCCGATACATTCATCTTCTCTTCAATAACCAAGCGCCTCCCTCATACCTCCCGCCAAAACCCCAGCGACTCCGCCTCCTCTCAGTCACCCTCCTGATTACGCCCATGACTGGCTGGCACAAATCTGTCGCTTCCCTCGTCGTGGGATCAGGCGGGACCGGCCAAGGCCACGCCTGGACGTCTGTCGCTCGGTACGACGACGAGTATGTGGAGGAACTCAAGAATCGTGGAGGGAGCGGAGAGGGGGTCGCTGGGGACGTCACTTGGGGCGGTGTGGCCGGCGAAGGACAACATGATACCCACAAGATGTTTCGAAGTTTTGGGAAGATGGTGTCGACCGAGTTAGACGACGATACCAAGGCAGTGTTGCCTGCCGATCATGACGTGAGTCCTGACCAGCTCATCGTAAAGCATGCTAAAGTGGAATAGCAATACATAGTGCACCACCTCACTCCAAACCACTCTCCCCTGACGCTTGACCGCTCAAGAGAGTTCCGACTCAAATTCCACCTCGCCAACCTGCCTCTCGGATGGGCATGGCTGATCCCCGCCTTTCACCTCCCCGAAGCATCCACCTCGGCCCAGCGGGTGCATACCCTCACGTTCCCTCACTCGCAGCTCGACTTTGCGGTGGGCCCTGGAGCGGCGCTGCAAAAGGTGTTGGTGAGGCTAGAGGAGGTGGCGGAGGGTGATGAGGAGGCGCCGGCGAGGTTGTTGGATGATGAGGAAGAGAGGAGGGAGGGCGTGGATGATGGTGAGAAGGAGGACAAGGTCAAGGAGAGTGAGGATTAGATTACACGCACTGAGAGACATGCAACGTAGCCAAATGGATTATCCAGTTGGAAATGCTTGCCATTCTATCAGCCCATCTGACATCTGGCGACTGGTGCATCTGGTGCATCTGGATGGCGTTGTCAATTCTCAATGGTCTAATCTTGCAGGTACCAGCTCAATGTGAAACTGATCAACGTTTTGCAGCGTTCCCTTTTTCCGCCATGACATCAGCATAGAGGAACCGGCCACCGAGCAGAGGAGGATGATTCAGACTGTCATAATAGGAAGTCAAGTAAGGATAAATGGTGAGACGCTTCGGGCTTCAGCTGATATGGGCCTGCTGAATGGTTGATCTGGCACGACAGATAAGATATGAAATGAAGATGGGTCGAGAGCCGTGAACAAAGAAGAGTCTCGTCGTGTCTCACCAACGCATTAAAGGCGGAGTGGTGGCAATCTGGGCTCCGTCCCCCGCAAAGGCGCTTCGGGTCGTGTGAATTAATTACGGGAGGGCGGGGGCTCCTGCGGGGCCTGCGGGGCATCCAGCGGTAGTCAGCGGCTGTCACCATTGCCAATCCCCCCTCGACGTTGTTGCCCCTTGTCAGTAATGCTGGCTATGGTCAGCGTAGGTATACACAGGGTACACAGGCGTACGTATGAGCTGCAGACAGAGGCACAGAGGACGACGTGTGCTGTCCTAGGATGTCTCACGAGCTGTAGAGCATCAACTAGAAGACAAGTAGGCTCCCGCCTCACCCCGGTATACGGCCATTTGTGCCAGAACCAGACATTATTTTCGAATCGTTCGGCCTGTTTTCGAATTGACTCTGCCTCCGGCCACCGCAAACAACACGTCAAAGCCTTCCCTTTGCCCCCCATGAGCAGTGTCATGGGCGGAA
Source organism: Cryptococcus sp. DSM 104548 (assembly GCA_036426225.1). Classification (NCBI taxonomy): domain Eukaryota; kingdom Fungi; phylum Basidiomycota; class Tremellomycetes; order Tremellales; family Cryptococcaceae; genus Cryptococcus; species Cryptococcus maquisensis. Next base: position 320,889 of record CP144038.1, read on the forward strand.
AGGGGGCAAGAAGACGGTCCTGGAGTATAGTACTGCCCATGCATTGTATAAAGCAGCGAGGCCACGAAGTGAGTGCCAGAGAAGCATACATGGCCAAGGAAAGCTGCTGCGGGATGATGACGGCAGGGGTTTTTTACGTTAAGGGGTTTTCCAGGCACAGCGCCCCCACAGAGCAGCGCGGGGCCTCCTGCCTCTTTGATGCTTCCCCCCGCATTCATTCTTTCTCATCCACAACTGCAACAACTCAGCTGCCACATTTACAATCCCCAGACGTGAGTAGCCCCCCCATTCCGCCCTCCCCCTGCCCCCCCCCCTCCCCCCCTTTGTCACTCCCTCCCACCATCCACACGCCGCCGCCTGCCTCTATTGTCACTGCCACAGCCGTCGCGTACTGTCCCCCAGGCTCACACTGCCACCCCTAGCCCGGTACGACCCCCCATATCCCCCGCCAGCATTCCCGCAACCTTTGGGCGCTTAGAAAATAACATGGCCACCACCAAGACAGAGGGATTCTCGTGAGTCATACTCTCCTCCGACCACCCCGGCCATCCTATTCGGCCACTGACACTTTTTTTTCTGCACAGTATCCCTGGCGTCAACCACCACCCGTCGAGACCCAGCATTGCAAGCATCCACAGGCCGTTTTCAGATGGCTCGATGACTGTCGACACCGACCTCTTAACTTCTCTCATGTCTTCGCCACACACAAACACCCACGAATCCCGGGGACAATACAACAACATGGCTTCCCCATTCAATTTTTCTCAGTCTCTGCCCATCCGCCACCACTCCTTCGACTATAGCATGCCCTCCCCGCTGTCGACGAGCATCAATGTCGCAGAACACCTGCGCAACAGCTCGCTCTACGGCGCCCCTGTCAAATTCGGCAACGAGCACCCCGAACCTCCCATCAACTTTTCTTCCACCGACGTGCCTGACGGTCAGCGTTCCCGCTCCCAGTCGACTTCAAACGTCGGCAAGGCCCCATCCTCGCGCTCGAGGCAAAGTCGCAAGTCAATGACCGACGTTCGCCCGCCGCGCGGCTCTATCCAGCGCGGCCGGAGCCAAGGTCCCGGCACCGGCAAGCCCATGGGTCTCGGGGTCGATCTCGAGACGCACGTCGAAGGCGAGTTGACCGACTCCATCTCTCCGCCCGACTTTGGCGCCAACTCGGCTTTTGGCCTGGCCATTCCCCACCACGACAGTATCAACACCGACTCTGGCTCTTGGGGGTCTGGCAGCGTGCCCGGCATGGTCCCGGGGTCGCTTGGGAGTTATGATAATGACGAGGTCATTGTCGAGTCGCCCGTCACCCCTGTCAAGTCTCTGCCACACCTTCCAGTAGTTGACGACAGCTACAAGAAGCAGAGGCGAAGGGAGTGTCACAACCTCGTCGAAAAGAGGAGACGCGAGCATATCAATGCCAAGATTGAAGAGCTCAACACTCTGTTGCCTGAAAAGTACAACCAGGCAGTGGACCAGGCCGACGATGAGGAGGAGGAGGCCGACAAGGCCACCAAGAAGAAGGTGCGTCGTTTGATCATAGCCCTTGATTAGCGCTAACGTCATCATAGAAGAAGAGGGGTGCCAACAATGTTTCAAAGGCTCAGAAAGATGCTGCCCACTGCAAGGGACGCATTCTTACTCAGAGTGTCAATTACATCCGGTAAGTCCCTCTCCTCAAAACTCATACACATACTTACCTGCTCCAGCGAGTTGCGAGAGACCACCGACGCCCAAGCGGGCCGTATCGCGCACTTGGAAGCCGTCATTTCCAGCCTTGGCATCAGCGGCGAAACGATCCAAAACGCATCCGGCGCTGCTCAAAACTTTAACCAGAGCCAGAACCCCCTCTTCTGGCTCAACAACCAGCACGACGGCGGCGGCACCTTTGACAACTCGGGGCACCAGCTCCAAGCTATGCGTCCTTCCCCGGAGCCCGCCGACCGGCCCTTCTCTTTCGAGATTCCCGCTGAAAAGCCATGGTCGGCGCACCACGAGTACATGCCTTTCCAGCCCTCCCCCTCGGGCACAGACCAGTCCTCCGGAGCCTCGGTCCACCCCGGGTACCCCTTCTCCTCCCTCCGCCGCATGAGCCACTCGACCAACAGCGATATGGATGCGGACACCGTCCTCTCGCCGCTGGATGATGGGGACAGGGGGAGGCCGAAGGGCAGGGGTGTGAGGCAGGATTCGCAGGCAGAGTTGCAGATGGGTATGTCTGGGCTCTTCTCGGGGCACGGGCAGGGCAGGGACGCGTCTACCGGTTCGATCTGGTAGTCCCTCTCCAAGTATTTCCATTTTCCCCACATGCTTGATCTGTTGTTTCCTTTGTGTATCCTTTCTTCTGTGTTTCCAGACGTGGTAAATGTGTACTTGTAATTCAATGTTGACAGTCTAGCTCTCGCGGTATCCTTGCTTTCTATTCTGACAGAGGGCAAAGGGGTGATATCGGCACCCCTTGGGGTGTTTGGCGATTTTGTGATCCAAGCTACTGAGCGCCTTCTTTCACCATTTCTGCCCGTCACCCCCCTACACGAACTCTCATTCTCTATCTATAGCTCAGTAGATCAGTACACGTTTGGTATATAGTTTATTCTGAATATAAAGGGGGTGTACGAGTATAAATCGTCATTTCCATGTTGATACATGGCAAGTGTTGGCAAGTATGTGTGTAATAACAGCTTCCATGTACTCCTGCGTCGCAAATGATGATGATTGAGACAGAAAGTGACCGTTGAATGACTTGTCTTGCGCAACGGGATCAAATGCGATGACACGGACGCCTCCTGCTTTCATCTCAAACCGCAATGTGTCAACGAACATCATTGACTTTTTCTTCTTCTCTTTCTCATTCCCCGGTCATACTCTGGAGGTACTCCATCACTTGCCTCTCGCACTCTATCGCCTCCCAAACTCCTAGTCTGCCTCGACTCTTTCGACAATGCAGCAAAACTACCAACATCCCAACGACTCCCACGGCGCCGGCCCCAATGCCCAATCTGGCGGTGGGCAAGGCGGAGGTGCTGGGGGAGGCCAAGCAGGGCAAGGCGGAGAGCAGTGGGGCGGGCCGTTCCCAAGTTTGCATCTCTGGCCGCTGCAAGACACCTTTCAGATGAAGATGATCCACTTGCCAGAGGGCCAGCGAGTAAGTGCTTCCATGCTGAGTCTTGCAGAGATCAAGTGAATCTATAAGGGTGAAGCTGATGTGGTATAAACTATCAGATCAAGATTGGCCGACAGACCAACAACAAGACGGTGCCCGGCGAGAGAAATGCATACTTTGATTCAAAAGTGCTTTCACGTCTTCATGCCGAAATATTCGAGCAAGGTGGTAAAGTGCGTTCCCATACTCATCGTCGGCGATACAGATTCATGACTAATATATGGGATTTAGATCTTCATCAGAGATATCAGATCGTCCAACGGTACATTCATCAATGGCGAACGATTGAGCCCCGAAGGTATCGAAAGCGAGCCTGTAGAGGTCAAGAGTGAAGACACCATCGTGCGTCTACACGGGCATCTACATGGGATTGGTTTGCTTACATGGTCAACGTAGGAATTTGGTATCGACATTGTCAGCGACGATAATAGGACGATTGTGCACCACAGGGTCGCTTCCAAGGCGTACTGTGTCTTCAATGAAGAGGACGCTGCTAAAAGCGCTCGGTGAGTCTCAACCATCAGAAGGAAGCTTTATGCTGACCCGGATGGTGTAGAGAGTTTGCCAACTACCAAGCTCACGATCCCCGTGTCCGTCGTCTTCCCGAGATGCACCACCACCCCACTTCCAATCCTCTCTCCCACATGGGCCCGCCCTCCATGTCTGCCGGTGGCAAGCCTAACGCTCAAGCAAATGCCAACGGTAGCGGATCAGGTCTGAGCTTTGAACATGTCTTGAACAAGCTCCAGGCAGAGTTGGAAGCCAGTAAAGAGATGGGCGGGGAATTGCAGGGATTGGCGGGGGCGTTTGGCGGGATCCAAGAAACTCTTAGTGGTGGTGTCGTGAGTACTTCAAATTCAGTCTGCGAGTACGTTGCTGAGACAAAGCAGCCTCCCAAGGAGAACGGATCGGCTGAGAAATTCATCCCTCCCCAGTATCGACCTACTCCCTCTGCCGATCCCAATGCCCCTGCCCCTACGGCCAACGGCGATAATCTTTCAGCTGCCGCCCAATCCTTGCTCGCTGGACCTCACGGCTCCGAAGCTGCCGCCTTCCTCTCTCTTCAGTCACAACTCTCTTCGACTCAGTCCTCCATCTCTACACAACTCACCAAAATCCAAGAACTTGAAGCTCAGCTCAAGGAGCATGAGACTCTTCGTGGCGAAGTGGAACGCATGAGAGGCGATATGGAAGAGAGAAGACGTGAGATGGACATGCTGATCGCTGGGGGCGGCGCGAGAGGAAGAACGATGTACAGAGGAGGACGAGACGAGGAGGATGATGACGATGACGATGATGCCCGAAGCGTGGCTACCATCATGGATGATGAAGAGTCCGAGAAGCGTGTTCGAGAGCGCCGTCGTGCCGAGCGCGACCGACCGCGCACACCAGAGCCAACAGGCGAGGACGATGATCCCGACGCTGTCGAGGAACAGACACAGTCATCACCTGCCCCCGCCGCTACCCCCGAACAAGGCGCTCTCACTACTCGAGAAAAGGAGATGCTCGAGCAGAATAACGCTCTCGTCTCTCAACTCAATACCCTTTCGACATCCATGACTGAGGCTTTGACTCTTTCCCGTAACCTCCAGTCCCAGCACGCCGAGACGATATCTACCATTCAAGCTCTCTCTGCACGGATTTCATCTTTGGAATCTTCTCTTGAAGAAAAGGTTCGAGAAGAGGTTGGCAGATCTGAAGAGAAATGGGAGGGCTGGCGCGTCAGGATCGAAGAAGGTTGGAAGAAGGAGCGAGAGGGCTGGGAGCGTGAAAGGGAGAGACTGCGAGGTGTTGTTCGGGAGTGGGAAGAGGCCAGTCGACGCGCCCACGAAGAGGAGGAAGAACGTCGCGAGAACGAGCTGCTCAGCGACGACGGTGAATACGTGGACGAAGAAGATATCGAAGAGGATGATGAGTTGAACGACGAAGAGTCCAAAGAGCTCTGGGATCAAAGTGATAAGCTCAGCATCTCGCCGTCAAGGAAGCCTGCCGTACGGAGGAGGAGACCTAGCCACAAAACCCAACTGGCAGTGTCAGCATTGAAGGCTGTGGCGAACGGAGAAGACGGTGGCATCCTTGACACTGGTGCTCTCACGCCTACCGCTGGGGAAGCCATAGCTCGTCCCAATCCTCGCGGCCTCAAAAATCGTCGATTGCACGAGATTGGACGCAATAGCTCGTCGCAGACCCTCAAAGGTGGCAAATCTCGCTCCTCGGGATCATCATCAGACCCAGGCAAATCTCGGGTCAAAGGGAAACGTGGCGACGGGGACGATGATCACGATGGGAGCAAGGAGTCCACGAGCGAAAGCGGAAGGGAGAGCGGCGATACATTGAAGGAAGGTGGCGTAGGGAAGAAGAGGGATGTTAAGAGAGGTGTACAGGCTAGCGTGCTTCAGGTTGGTCATAATTTGCGAATGTCTGAACATTTGCTAATGACGTTATTCAGCCCCAGCAGGCAGTCTTGGTGCTGGTAGTCGCAATCGCGGTCGGCGCCATCTGGTACAAACATAAGGAGTAGCACATGGCGTCAAGATAAAAAGGAAACCTGAAAAATGATACACATTTATATACTTTGCTGGCGAAGTAGAACGGACTTGTTCATAGCCATTAAGAATGCAGTGCTCCTCGCAAAGAACATGCCCCAGAGTATGTCGACATCGCTTGCCCGGTTCGAGCCTTACCCCAGAGCTAAATTCACTCTCGCGATTGGTAGGCTACTCTGACAAAGCAATGAGGATCGTACATGCATGTTATATCGGACCACCGAGTATAGTCTCTTTTCTTTTACATCTCACCACATTCCGTTATCCGGACTGACAGTCTCGGTCTTGCCAGTGCCTGTCAGCACATCTTCCCATTAGATAGTAGCGGAAATCGTACCGGTTGTTCTGGCCCGTGGAAACATTCTCAATCTTCCTCACAGTCAAAAGCCCATCAATCACCCTACCAAAAACCACATGTTTGCCATCCAAGAACTCTGCAGGCGCCGTAGTTATGAAGAACTGATATCCGATTAGTGCTCATAGTTGAATCAGTCTTGGGAAGGCTCACTTGACATCCATTTGTCCCTGGCCCACTGTTAGCCATACTCAAGAGCCCAGGTCCTGTGTGCTTGATCTTGAAGTTTTCGTCCTCAAATTGAGCACCATATATAGAAAAGGAGCCTGTCCCGTCGCCTCGGACGAAGTCACCACCTTGAACCATGAATTGCGGGATCCTGGAATTACAATGAGTACAGGTCGCCACGTCCAAAGCTGATGAGGTTCGAGGGGGAGACATACACTCTGCGAAATATAGATCAGCGAGAGCATGCAGATTGTAAACCATAGAGGCTCACCGGTGAAATATGGACTTCTTGTAGCCTTGCGGGACAGAGTTGATACTGCAATCAGAGTCAGACAGAGTCGTGATAAGAGTAGCCTTGATGACATACCGATGCTCGCCCGTACACAATTGCCTGAAATTCTCTGCCGTCCTATCAAAGGCTCTGAATCAGCCTAATCCTAGTGTATAAGCAGTCATTGTCATACTTGGGTGTTATATCATCGAACAGCTCTGTTTTGAGGTTAGCACCAGCAAGTACCTAAATGAGAGTTGCGGCTCACCCATTTTGATACGTCCAGCCGGAGTCTCTCCGATGTGGATGTCAAAAAAGACGATGGGTCTTGTGTGTCCGGCAGGAGGGTCGAACGTAGACATTTTAATCTAAGAAGTATGGCGCGGAAAGCTCGTATGCGGAAAACAACAACAAAGACTAGATGATAGAGGAGATAATAGAACTGATGATGCTGGAGAGTGGACATCGCCGCTTGTGGAGAAAAGCTCGAAAACGGCTCAAAGGTTGTGCTGTAATCGTCCTTTGCATCACACAGCAGCATCAACATGGCCCCAAAAGCGAAAGCCAGGTGAGAAATACACAGGAGCCGCCTGGAGCAGTAGGCTGACTAGTCGCAGGCGAATCTTGGTCAAGCTCGTATCCACCGCACTCACCGGCTCATTCTATACTACCTCCAGAGTCAGGGTTGGCGACAAGCTCGCAAAGATCAAGTATGATCCAATCGGTGCGTAGACTCTTAATGGATAATTGGCGGAGGGCTGACAGATTTTGCAGTGAAGAAACACGTCCTCTTCACCGAGGCAAAGATCAAATAGTCACCTACCTTTCCTCCACTTGCATCCCCTCGAACATACGCATATCCCCCCTCCCCTCACGTCCCCACTCAGCTGCAGATATGAATTGGTGCCAGTTTCGGCGCAAAAGAATACAGGAATGAAAGAGAGAGTGGAGAAGAAAGAGAGGAACACTCTCGTCGCCAGACGGACGAGGCACGATACCATGCATTATTGATACCCGACATCTAAAACTGAGTGCATGATGTGCACATGCGGCAGACTGGAACTATGATGCAAGGTTTGAAGGCGCCAAAAGGAGGACTATCAGGGAGCCTTCTGTAACGCCAGATGCTGGATCCGACAAAGTCAAGGACGTTACAGTGGGTTGGCCGCCAGGTGGTGTATATAATTGGATCAGGGCTAGTCTCTGTATAGTAGTCAGCCGGCGCCATAGAAAGAGTCGGGCGATGTGAGGACTCACTTCGGCTTCCGAAGAAGGACGGGGTGTCTTTGTTTGAGTGATCACGAGGTCCATGACCTTACCCAGAGGGGTATCCTATGCTTCGGTCAGCGTTGCGCAGCTCCTCTCTTGGCTCTGCGCTCACTAGGGGTACCCAGCTCCTGATGGGTTTGCCCAACCACTTCCCTTCCTTCTTCCAACCCTCAACACCCTTCCCTTTGACGTCCACTGCCCATTCAAAGTATCTCTTCTCCTCTTGTGGTACCTCTCCCCCTAACCCAAGACGCGTGGCAGACGAGCGCACTTTGCGGATGTGAATGTCCCATAGCTTGTCGGCTTTTGTCTTGACTTTTTCTTTTGGGAGAGCTGGTTCTTCTTGGGGTGGATCAGGAGGAGGTTGCAAGCTCGGAGGCAGCGTCTCCTCGCGTTTTGGTGGTAACCTCTCAACGTCTTTCTGGACAGGCATCTTTCCTCTGACACTATCTCGCTCCTTATGCCCGGGAAAGTTATGGCTAATGAGATCGGCGGCCTGAGACCGCCGAGCGAGATATGCGTCGTGCCGGACGTTGTGCTGGAGAGGACCAGAGCAGGAGTGGGATGTTTGGGCTCGGTGACTGTTTATACTATCAGATCAGCTGATCACGGAGAAGAGCAAGTCTTACATACGTTGTGCAAAACGATCCCCCGCAGCCCGGACACCTCACCTCCCTCGCAATCACCCCATCCATTCCCGTCTCTTTCGTAAACCCCCCGATACTCTCGATGCTCTCCCTCCCACAACCTCCGACCTCACAAATCCCCACTCCCCTGTCCAGCTTCCCGACTTCAGCATCGAAGGTTTCAGAAGAGGTGGCTGTCTGGGAAGCGCAAGGCATATGAAAGTAGATATGGTGTTGGCAGAAGGGGAGATGACATTGGGAGCAGAGGAGAGGAAGGAAGTCGACTGTGGTACAAGAGGAACAGCGGGTGCCGGGAGTCACCATTGACATGGTGGTGAAGATGCGGCGTTGTGATGGTTCGATCGTCAGACGGTGAATATTACAGTAAAGGTAGACTATGCACTTCACGATCCTTTCATGAGATGGTCATTGAAGGTGGAGGTCCAAAAGGGGGTGATAGATAAAAAGGCATTTCACTGCAGTGTAAGTATGGCATGGCATGGACAAAAGGTTCGATGGGCGATGTTTGAACGATGATATGCAGTATATGTGTCATAGCTAATGGCACATACTAAGTGACTGATGGGAAGAAATTATACCAAGGCGACAATATCGAATCTCGAAGATCATGACTGGACAATACTTCTACTACAAGCCTTCATTCAAAGACTCAACATGACATGCCATTACACAACTTGCCATGCAGACCTTTGCCCCACAGCCGAAGATACAATTCGGCCTTCCTAGACTTCAAAAGAAGCTCCCATATTGGTATTAGATTCGTTCCTGTTCAACGGATTCCCAATACAGCTCAATTCATGCACCTCACCACTTTCCGCAATACTCCTCTACGCAACCGGCTTTACGATATGTGCATATATGAGAAGCAGTATGCAATACCCACGGAGGAAAGGCTTGGCAAGGAGCGATTGCGGACCCTGCGAGACATGTTCCAATGACATACTGGAACTTTCGTATACTGAGAATAGAATCTACGAGTATGCATGGATGTCAAAATGCTTTACGATCCTACTATGATGTAAGTACAACTTCTGCTCAGACTTTTCGCAGGATACTCTCCTCAGATCTTGACCTCTTGTATTTTCGCCCCCACTTCTTGTACGCCGTCCCCCCGAGGGACTTTCAGGACGTCGATCCTCTCTCCAAGTCCGGGCCAAGGTTTACCATTCTTACTACTCGCACTCGAGCTGGAACGTCGGTGGATAAACTCCCGACGTTGCGGTGGAAGGGAGCTGAGAGACTGCATTACTTGATAGACCCAATTAGGGTCCGTCAGCGGGGAAAGATCTGTCGGTTTCTCCAGGCGCTGTACAATATCAGCATCGTGACCATGTACTAGTACAGAGGGACATACGCGCTTGACCTCTTCGTATCCGGCTTCCATACCCTTGACTTCTCTGATGATCTCCGTGCTTCCAAACGCGTGGTATATCCGAACGTCGTACATCCTGAAGAGAACGTTGTCTACCCGGACAAACAGGCGGGAGAGGATGAAGAAGCAATGGGGCATGACTCGCTAATTGTCAGAGTCAGCTTGACTCTGCGATCTGTAGCATCCAAATTTACGATTCGAGTGTTCAACATGCTCTCTCCGTTGTCGTGGAGTTCATCCTCGTAAAGTGGGACATCCTCGTAATACAGGATTTGGTCAAGGACCGGGTCCTGCCGGGCTAGAAGAGCCAAGGGCAAGGAGTGAGTTGGTGTGGGGGTGAATGTCTATGCACATATCAGTATCCGTCTCTGAGCAAAAATTTGGAACATACACTAGGGCCAGTCACAGAGCCAGCATAGCAGGTGGAATATGTCCAGTCATGGGGTTTGACGGGTTTCGAAGGAACGGGGACGTCGAACAGGCCCCCAGAGCTCGAGGGCTGTCCTGGCAAAGCAGTAGATGCTGCATTCTCAGATGCCCAAGACCTGTCGCCGATCAGCAGGTGCCCATCATTGTGAGTAAAGACTTACTTGTTCTGTCCCCATTTCTCTGCCATGCTGACTAGCACACCACCTCCGACTCTCTCCTCCCATCCCTCGCCTGTTGCGACACCCGACAGGGCATCGATCGTTTTGAACGACAGGCTCAGCTTACCTGGTATACTCTCATGTCCATTTGCGCTTGATAAAGAAGCGGCGGATGTCGGGGAAGAGTGTACCGAGGGTTCCAGAGGGGAAGGTGTGGAGGGGTCGTAAGTAAGAGTCAGAGAGTTGTTACCAAAGGTCATTTCTGGTAGAGGAAGGTTCAGGGCTTTCTCAGAGCTACGTCAGAAACGTGAGATTTTGTTCATTGATATGTGATGTACCTACGCATCGATCTCCTTCCCGTTCAAGATGGGCTTCTTGGTCGCAACGATTGCCCATGAACCGATGACGATGGAGTGCTCATTGCGCTCAGTCTTGACAGCAAATGGCGGAGGGTGTATCTGAGACGAGGTAGGAGCTTGTGCAGGAAAATGGGCGGGGGCAGCCATCTTGAGATCTTGAATGGGCCAGAAAGAGAGACATTGATTTGACTTCAAAGGAACAAGTATTGCAAGAGAGTATAGAGTGACATTTTCCCGTGACATCACCACTCAACAGGTGCTCAGTGCTCCTCTCCTCGTCTGCTCCTCGCTCTTGCCATGTTGCTCTTTATCTACTCGCCCATGACATCTTGAGCGCTGCGATCAATTCCCATACATCCAGCATGTTCAAGAAAGACCCCCGTGGGGACCCTATGGTACCGCTGTTTGTCCAAACCATTCCCCTATTACAACATCCCGATGCCCAGATACGCTACACCCGCTGAGCGTGATGTTCAGACCAAGACCAAACAGGCTGCTCAAGTTTGACACCCTATCTAGCAGAAGCTGCGCGCATGTATTCTCGATCGGATCATCTCCCAGCAAACCACGTCAATGAGGTTTTGAATCTCTACGACAGCATTGCATATTTGGTTGCGAGCCTCCGTCTTTGTCCGCAGACTGTGTCAGGTTTGATGCCATCTGTGAGTGTTCGGCTTTGTAGTTACTGCTCCAAAATGTGTCAGATGCGATCAACATATGGTGTTGCTTATGGGATTGCACGAGCGCTTCTCGCGTGTGAGACTGATCTAGGGCGTTTCGTGACTCTGTTAATGTACGCTGCAGATCACTAACTAGCTGTATCAGTTGGTCGCCAATACTTGAGTGGAACAAGGCTTACTCGGCAAGAGCCACCTCTGGCTCTACAAGCTTCTGGTGACACCCGATATGGGCGCGTCGAAAAGCACTCTTGCCCCTTCCCCAGCCAGCTCCCCACGCGCCTTCATAGACTGTTGAAATATCTTCAGTCCCTTATAACGACGATATACCTCGTTGAAAACAGCATTGACAACATCCTTCACCTGAGTCTTGGCCGCCAAGACTTTGTCCAGGATTCCGTGAAAGAGGCCGAAGGAATTCGAGGCGGGGATGTAGTAGACATTTCAAGGTCATGCTGAAAATACAAAGGGAAGGGTAGCAGGCATGAACGATCAGACTGAAATTAGATATCAGCAGCGCTTTTGTCAGCAGATCAGTACATACAATAATGTAGGCGTACAAAATTCACGAATGGAGCAAGTCGCGTATCGACCGTGTAGGTTCGCAAAGGCGGAGTCAGTTTCCCTCCTAACGCGTCGTTTTTTTGCTCCAGTGGGATGCGACTCGAGCATGCGTCATGCATGCGCAGACTAAAAGTCAAAGGGGTGATCATGGGCATCTTCTTGTTATCTCGAGAAAAGAAAGGATGAGGAAAAAACAGCGATCTATAGCGGAGGTGGCCGCCTGTGACCAACCGACGCGCTTCAAACTCATACACCCCAGGCGCGACTTGCTCATATCTTGATCAGGAGGTGTGATATCGCTACAGAAGTAACACCAGAAGGTAGAGAAGATTCTGTACAATATTCGGTGCAAGTTTGAAGCCATTTGCATCAAGACGCCACGTGCAGGCCTTGGCTCAACACATATGGCACCCCTTCTTTTCCTCCGACGCGGCAAGCTCGCTTGTTTTCCTATGGCAGCGCGGCGACCAACTCGCGGGTGTTTGTCATTTTTGGTCCCTTTTTGCATTCGTCGCTTCCTCCGCCACACGCGATAACCCCGACTGCATTTAAATGCGTCCGGCACGTGACACGCTTGGAATAATATACGTGCTGGGGAATGGGCGGGGACGGGAGAGAGGAGATATAACCCCCATCTCTTTCTCATCTTCTTCCATCCCTCAAGCTACTACATCCACACACACTTTCACCACCCACAAACTCATTCACAATGGGTAAGTCATACAATCACCCCCTCTCCCCATCAGAGCATCCGCTGACCATGCATGCATAGCCCGAACCAAGGTAAGCCGCTTCTCCACACCAGGAGGGATGTTTGCGCCACCCAAATGCTCGGACAAACACGCTCCAATCCAGTGGATCCCGTCGCTCCACCATCATCCAACCTCCCCTGCCTATTCCATGCTTGCATGTGCATCCTATGGTCGGCCAGCATCATGCATCCTCACCGATGCATGCATAGACCATTCCCACCCCTCGACTCGAGCAACAAACATCCCTTCTGATGTGGCCCCTCAAACGCGACTCTTACTGACATCCTTTCTAGCAAACCGCTCGAAAGTCTACCGGTGGTAAGGCTCCCCGAAAGCAGCGTACGTTTCCTTTCTTCTGTCACATCATGCATCCACTGACAGCCTTCTAGTCGCCACCAAGGCCGCCCGAAAGCAGGCCCCCTCTCAGGTCTCTGGTGGTGTCAAGAAGCCTCACAGGTACAGGCCCGGTACCGTCGCTCTCCGAGAGATCCGACGATACCAGAAGTCTACCGAGCTCCTCATCAGGAAGCTCCCCTTCCAGCGACTCGTCAGGGAGATCGCCCAGGACTTCAAGACTGATCGTGAGTCTATCCGTGCTACCCATTTCGAGGCTTCAACTGACTCGCCTCAGTCCGATTCCAGTCTTCCGCCATCGGTGCTCTCCAGGAGGCTTCTGAGGCTTACCTCGTCTCTCTCTTTGAGGACAGTGAGTCATCCCTCTTACACCAATGACCATGAACTGACCGTTCTTTAGCCAACTTGGCCGCCATCCACGCCAAGCGAGTCACCATCCAGCCCAAGGACCTCCAGCTCGCCCGTCGTCTCCGTGGCGAGAGGTCTTAAGCGACTTGCTCTTGACACCATCTCTTTCTCTTTCTGAGAGCTCGGGATCTTTTCTTCACTTGTCTTTACGGCGCCACCTTTTTTATAGCCCACCTTCGTTTTTCGCTTTGATCATTTAAAAGTTGAAACCCCTTTTTCTGAGAATAGTTTGCGTCGATTAGACGACATCCATGTATTCGGTTTCCTTCAAGCTGTCTCGGGCCCATGTTGCACATGTAAACAGTTCAACAGTCTCCGTCTCTCTCAAGGATCTTGAACCAGGCTGATTTGCTTCCCGAAAGTGACTGCTTTGAATGTGATACATATCACTGTACAGACTGTTGATACAACATGTCGATCCTATCATTCCGGCCTGCCCGCTTATGCCTCCTGTCTCTGTCCCGCGGCCTCCTCAACCAAAGCCCTCACAGCCTTCTCCATATCGCCCAAAACCCTCGCCTCTATCCTACTCGCATACAGCCCCAGCTCGACTCCTTCAGTTGCTTCCTGTCCGCCCTCTCTGCCTTCATCTTGCGTACCAGAAGAAGAAGAAGCAGGGACGGACGAAGCAAAAGGGGTGGGGATGTTGTTGGCTGGAGGTGGACGGAGGGTGTTGGGATTGGACCTGGTTTCGCGGAGGTAGTAGACTGTTTGTCGAAGGACGAATTGTATTTTCTACCACACTTTGATGAGCTCTTGTGCTGTAGCAGTCACCGGTCACAGAGGGTGCTGTGGGCAAAACTCACATCCAGCAAATCGATATACTTTTCGACCCCTTGCCTAGCTTCCATCCCCCGACTCTCTTCATCCCCCTGAGCTCCTTCTGTGGAAGTTGAGAGCTGCGCTAGGATCGGCTTAATTTGTAATAGGAGCTCGGGGACGGCCTTGCTGTGATCAGCTTCTTGCCTATGTTCGGGGTATAGGAAAGAGCTCACCTTTTCCACGCCTGTGAGCGCATTGAACAAGGAGTCAGCGTCAAGAGTTTCTAGGTCTAGAGGATCGTGTTCCTCAGAGTGCGACGGGCTGGACATGTCTCGCTGGTATAAGACGAAGAGAGCGACTATGGTACCTTCGAGATGTTTTGGTGAATGAAAGAGGACATGGGCGCGAAAGTGGAGGTCAACCACTCGCATCTCTGAATTCGGCTCCGTCTGTTTACTTTACACTTCTTACTCCCGTCTCGAGTTTCTCACCATGCAAACGACCAAATCCGATATCCTGATCTTGGACGGAGGCATGGCAAGTACTATCCATCCACCATTCCCGCTTTTTCCATGCTGACTCTCATCCACAGGGGACAACCCTCGAAGCACTTGGGCATGATACGTCCTCCGCCCTCTGGGGATCCGAACTCTTATTCTCCCAGCCTGAAGTGATTGAGGACGTACACAGACGGTATTGGGAAGCAGGAAGTGATCTCGTAGAGAGCGCTACGTACGCCACCATCAAAAACAAGAAGATGAAAGCTGATCTTTGGAACTCTAGATACCAACTCACCCCGCATAACCTCCAAGACCACCTCTCCGTCTCTTCTTCCCAGGCATCCAATATTCTCCAGACTGGCGTCAAAATTGCCTCCGACCCCTCTCCTCCTTCATCCGAACCACGCAAGCCAGGAAGGGGCGTCGTGCTCTCCATGGGACCTTTCGGCAGTACCCTCCAGCCGGGGCAAGAGTACGCTGGCATCTATCCACCTCCCTTCGGCCCTGGGCATTCAACAAACTGTTTCACGACCGCGCAACAAGAGGAAGAAAAGGCTGCGGTGGAAGCCCTTGCAGAACACCACCTCTCCAAACTGCTCGCCGTCGCTCAAGACGAGCAAACATGGTCCAAAATTGAATGGATAGCGTTCGAGACTATTCCCGTTCTGCACGAAGCTAGAGCCATTCGCCGGGCGATGGGGAAACTGGAGGAGAAGCTGGGAGAGGGCAGGAGGAAGAAGTTTTGGATAGCGGCACCTTTCCCTGAGGGACAGCATCCTCAGATCTTGCCTTCGGGGGGGCATGCGTCCGTTTCCCTTTTCCTGTCTACCCTCTTGGGCTTGCCAGAGGACGGGCCTATCCCATGCGGCGTCGGGGTAAACTGTACCAACCCTTCCTATCTCCCTACAATTCTCCAGGGCCTCACCTCCAGTGTGATTGCCCTTCCAATGCCGGTCAAAAAGCCTTGGCTGGTCTTTTATCCAGACGGAGGACAGGTGTACGATGTCGTCTCTAGAACATGGACAGTCGCTCCCTCTAGCCCTGCCAATGCACAAGAGTGGGCTGAACGGATTGGCGGCTTGGCCATACGCTATGGCAATGTGCTCACAGATGACCAGTCTGACAGGGCCTGGAGAGGCGTCATCGTTGGAGGATGCTGCAAGTCGTCTTTTGACGAGATAAGAGCGTTGCGACGAGTCATAGATCGAGCGTAGACTCCAGTGCGGATGCCGATATACAACTATTATACGATGTCTCTCAAGCCTGTTCTTATTGTATGAGTCATGGCCTATGCACAAGGGTGGGGAGTCTAGTATATCCATCAGGGTATGCGCTACATTACAACAGAAGGGCTAAAAATGCGAATGACAGGGAAAAATGCGGGGCAAAGTCAATTTGGACAAGGTACGGGCTGATGGGAGCCCGAAGAAAAGTAATGATGTCTCCCTAAGAAGGATCCGATGCTAGGATGATGATGATGCAATGATGCAATGATGCAGCGAGAGCACAAGGCAGACTGTCGTAGATGGCGCGGAAGACCTCGATGAGAAAGCCTCCCACCTAGCGTCAAAGCCTGGTCGGTGGTGGGAGCCCCATCCCAGGCGGAGGCGGCGGGGCTGTTGTTCGCGGGTATGCCGAGTAATAAGCCATCGAAGGCGGCACGGCTTTGGGCCCTCCAGTAGTCGCGCCCGCCGGTCTACCAGCTGTTGGCGGCTGCCAGAAATGATACCGGCTTGTGGGTTCTGCTGCTCGTGGAGGCGGCTGATATGGTATGGCACTTGGAGGCGGTAACCTCTCCCTTTCTCTCTCTCTCTCTCTTTCCCTCTCCCTCTCTCTATCGCGGTCTCTGCGCATACCAGCTTCATAGTCGTGCGCCACGCGAGCACTGTATGACGCAGGCTGGGGCGGAGGAGGCAGGGTGTGGTGGTACATGGTCGAGGGACGGTCCCACATCCCACCGTTATGCGGCTGGGGCGGCAAGACAGGCGGGGGTGGTGGAGGCTGGTACCTATCCCTGTGCTGTGGCCAAGGCGCTGTTGGTGCTTGTGTCTGTGGAGGCGGACGCTTGACGGGCGCATTGCGACCGTTGTACACGGGGTAATCAGGAGTATGCCGTCTGGGAGGAGGCGAAGGTGATCTATGCACAGAGGGTTGGATTTGAATACCCATTTTTCCCAGGTCACTTATGGCGTCGGCATGGGACAGCACCGTGACGTCTTTTGGTATAGCGCGGCGTTGACGTGTCTGGCCATCCGCTTCGAACGTGACCAAGGGCTGTTCGTTTTTTGAGAGCAAATGCTTGTTTGCAAGGGCCCAACCGCCGCCGCCCCGGCCTGCGCGAAGATTGGGCAGAGCGTCGGGGTTCCGTCTCAGGGCTACACGCTCTCCGGCCAGGCGGGCAATCATGAACCGGTTCGCATGGGTGATGTCGTCTTGAATCTTCTCCATCCCAACCTAAGAATTTGATCAGCAAGTGGACAAGGGCCAGGCAGAAACCGACGTACGTGAAAATTGGTGATGGCAGACTCTCGCCAGTGATCCCTCATCTTTGTGACCTCTCCAACCGTCGCTTCTTCCCGAGCTTCTACCCACTCGAGCTGAGCGTCCTTGCGGCGCTCGGCTTCTTGCCAGAGAAACAGCAGTTGAGGATGAGTCCCGTCAAGGAGCTCCTTTTCTTGTTGGTCAAGGTTGTCCAGGGCTCTGTGATTGGGTCAGTAAAGAAGATGGGAGTGCGAACGAACGCACTCGTCTATCAATCGATGTTTAGCTTGTTGTCTAGCAACAGCGATAGGATCATCGGGGTCGACTACAAGGAAATCAGGACAGCTTTCGAATCATAAGACAAGACTCGCCTTCTCCTTTTCTCAGCCACTTTCGCTTCTTCCTCGGCGCTCTTTTTGGCGCCTGCCCCCGGCTCTCCTTGTACTCATCCTCCGGCGCAACCTCGCTTCCGGCCTTGTCGTCTTTTTCTTCCACAGCCTCGACTCCCAATACCATACTCCGCACTGGCTGCTCCTTGACGTCATTCTCGTCGGCTCCTTCATCTTCATCCTCGAGCTCATCGGCGTTCTCGCCTCCATTAACGGTCCCATATGCTTGCTCTTGCTCCTCTTCCTCTCTTTCATCTTCACCCTCTTCCAATTCATCTTCCGCCTCTCTCTTTCGTCCAATGACTGCCCCAGAGACAGCCTCATCCCCTTCGCCCCTTTCCTCCTTGATATCCCTCCCGCCCCTTCCGCCCTCACCCTCGTCCTGGAGCGCAGGGTCTATCGGGATATCCTCATCCTTCAAACCGTTGGTATATAATCCCTGCTCGGGAGCCGCATTATCATCAACAACCATGTCTGTCGAACCTGGTTTTGAGTCGAGGTCATATGCGAGTGCGACGCTGGGGTCTCTGTGAGGGTCGACGTGAATCTGAGCCCCATCTGGGTCATAGTCGCCGTTGGTGTACGGCTGGTCTTCCATGTTGCTAATGTGAAACTTCTGGTGGCGGGGGACTGGAAGCACGTGTCAGCAACATGTCCCTCTAATCAGGAGCCAAACAAGCAGAGAGAACATGAGCGGTGATCGCCGTTACTCGCGCTCGGAGCTCCGCGATCACATTCTAATCACCATTACGTAACTGTCCTCTCGCCGCCCATAGATCCGGATAGATGGATGCAGGAGATGCAGGGGAGAGGAAAGAGATACACGGGAGAAGGGGTGCTCACTGGACGTGAAGGGGAAAAAGGCAAGAAATGGGGTGTAATGTGGGGGGAACAGCATCACAAAAGGAAAAGAACCGCGGAGATTCAGGGCCGGATAAGGGGCGACGAACCGACGACCTCTGACGGCAGATCCCAATGTGCTGGGTTGGGCTGGGTGGAGACGACAGCGAGCCCCCGCTCAAAAAGTCAAATTTGGCAGATACACATCATGCCCAAAAGCAAATGGTATCCCTGGCGTAGATCATCGGATCGATGTTGGCCGGAGGAGGCCACGCATGGGGAAACGCAGAAGGACCCACACAAGGCAGGTCCCTGTCTCTTGCCTCGCTCCTTTGGGTCCGTCGAGGAGAGCCGAGCCCGGCAAGGATATGGCAATGGGCGGCTCGACGCAAGATCCAAGAGCATGGGGGAATCATGAAAGTGGGAAGGCACACCGCGTAGGCCGCACGAGACAAGGATAGACGTCGAAGAGAGGGGCATGGATCAAAGTAAAAGACAGAGTATACAAAACGAGACAACAGCCACACACTCACAGTACTTTGTGGTAACCAGAGGTCAGTGGTTCGAAATGGGCGGCGACAGTGGAGAAGCCTCTGTGGTGCGCGGGTAAGCGTACGATCACTTTTGAGGAGAAAATGGAAGAGCGGGGTCGAAAAGCCACCCATCTTCAAGATAACGCCCATGTACCCCACACATGCAAGGCGGCCCGCTGCTCAGGCATTCATCGCGAGACGGCTCAGCAGAGAAGCAGACGCCAGAGATGGAGCCCACGACGAGTCGCCGGCGCAAGCGGATTCACGCCTGAAGGCGAAATGAACGGAAGGGATAAACTCACTTCAATCTGCGCGTGTCCAATCGATTTGGACCAGTAGAGCAGTGGCGGGTCTCTCTAGGGTATGCGCAGTGTGGCAAGACGTTGAAGATGTGATGCGACGAGTTGGTCGTTTGTTGTCTGTGGAATAGAGAAAAGCGGTTGTGTAACCTCGCGAGGTGGTTTAAGCAAGCGTAGCCTTTGTCGGCCTCGGGAGATGGCTCAGGCACGGGTTTGTCTTTTTTTCTTCCCCCTCTTTCCTTCGTTTCGGTCCTGTCTGGGGTTGCTGGCCCGTCATTGCAGCTGTTATGGGCCCAAATGCCCATTAATCTCAGGGTACACGAGGTGGAGGTTGTCCAGCCAATTTTCGTGTCATCGGCGGTAACAGCCGTTTTGTTTGCATGCATCGGATACGGTGTAGTGTAAGGCGAGAAGGTGTATGCACGACATATCTGGTGTATCCGCGCTGCCTCTTTCCCCACATCTGCATCCCCACTCCAGCCACAGGTGCTGCAAATGCGTCTCCCATCAGCCAATCAAACTTCGGCCTAAGCAGCAGTGGCGCCCCGAGCTTCCACCGGTTGGAATCTCTTACGTACACTTTGCCCGGAGTTTTGGGGGGAAAAGAAGGGCGGAATGGAGAGCGAAATGCAGTCGGAGAACACTCAAAATGACGAATGATGTCAGCATCGAGCTATCGATACTTTAGAAGCTTTAGATTGGTCGAAGGCCAGTCAACAATGGGAAGGCTGAATGTGGCATGCCCATACGCATCAGAATTGGGTTCATAGCAGTAAATGCTATCAAGGGATACAAGCACTACAATTTCAGAGCAACTGAAGAGTAACGCAACATACAATCGGAGCAGACCTAATAGAAATTAGTAGACCAAAGAACACCTATCAAAGCCCCATGTTGTCGACGAAGGCAGCAAAATCGAATCCCAACATGTCCGCTTCACCTCCTCCCTCGTACGCCATCGGCGGATGATCTCTCCCAATTTCCATCGCGTCCATGCCCGGCTGCATCGGCGGCGGTACACCCATGCCATCCATCCCCATCATGCCGCCCGCGTCCCCTCTGCCGAAAGGCTCACCTGCTCTCAAGGGGCGAACAGGGTGGGACATGCCCATGTGCATGCCCGAGTCGATACCAAATGCGACGGAAATGTCCATCTCGGTGCTTGGGTCAAACTCGGGAGAGGCGCCAGAGGCAGAGAGGTTTGACGCCACGGGCGGAGAAGATTGAAAGTGTGCCCACATGTCAGAAGGTTGAGCCAAAGAACCAACATCCCGTGGACGACCTACAAAGGTTGGTGTCGGCGTCATGTCGCTCAAGTAAGAGCCACTCAGCAATTCGTCCGGCTGCCACGAACCGCCCGAGCCGGACGTCATCGTGGGCTGCTGCTGACTCGGGAGAAAGCTCATGTTGGCAAGAGGCGTCTCGGCAGGCGCAGGCGGGACCATCCCCTCGTACAAGCCGGGCTCCACCAACGTTGAAGCCGTACCAATTGACCGCCCTGACCCGGGTGACGGTGTGCTCTCGAGCCCGCTTCCTTGCGGCCCGCTGCTGCTCGACCGCCGCCTCTGGTGCGGTAAAGGTACCCGACGGAGCTTGCCACTACCAGCAAGATGACTCAGGTCGTCCTCTTCCCCGGAACTGCCATGTTGTCCCTTGGCCATTCTGGACTGGCTTTCATGGACTGCGGCTGCATTGGCAGCAGCAAGGGCTTCGTGTGCGCGTTTGCGCAGGCGGAGGAGGATAGGAAGGCCGCGTTTAGCGCGGCAGCCGTCCCGGGCAGCGGCAGAGATGTCGCAGACCATAGACATGGCGTGGAAAGAAGGGTTGGCGAATGCCGAGTTGGGAGCGCGTATAGTGATTGCCGACCTGTTATCCTTTAGTAGTAAACTCTGGAGGAAGATTGACACTTACAGGCAGACTGCGGCCGAGAAGGCATGGAACCAAAAGAACCACCATCTCGCAATCAAGCTCGGGTGGTAGATTACCAGGTTCTTGACCAACAGCACAATCTCTTGTGCGCTCTCAAACAGCGCCACAAAGCTTTCTCCCAGCTTTGCCGAGAGGGAAGGATCGGTAGGTGAGTCCTTGAGGGCACGGGCGAAGAGCGGGCGATTGAGCAAAAGGCGAGTCTGGGCAATTGTGAGACGGATGCCGAAGCGGTGAATAACGAGGTGGGGATGGATCTGTGAATCAAGGGGGAGGTCTTGAATGGGAACGTTGGGCATGAGGATCTCGGGAAGGTTCTTTTTGACTGATTGATTGTCAGCCAGGACGACGTGGAGACGGTCAAAAGCTTACACTCCCGGACTTGTTGGTCCAGCTGAGCGACCGTGACAAAGGATACGGGGTCAACTTGCGTTTGCACATTAATGACCCGCTCCACCAGCTCCATAAGTTGGTATTTTGCCCGATGGACTGGCGCTGTCAGCATTGCTGGCAGAAGCTGACTTGAAAGCACTTACATCCAGCTTCATCACCAATGAGCTCTGGAGTCTCTGGCAGCTTTGTATCCGACCATTTGAAACTGGTGGAGCAAGGCCGGGCGAAACAGATGGCTTGCAATCTGTCATACGTCTGCCAGCTCGTCAGCTACAGGCTCTTGCCAATTCAATGTCACTCACAACCACCTCCCACCAAGTCTGCCGCCGCTCTTCAATCTCGTACTGAGACAGACCACCATAGTTGGAGCCATCACGGTGCAGACCGAGCTACTTTCGATCAGCCAAAGGATATTCGTGTGGAAACATGGACGTACAGCCTGAGCGACGTTCACCGCCGTCCCTAAGATCGGCCAAAATACCTCGCCGCCATTTCCACCTTGCCACGTTGTAAGCCACTCGACATGCTAACAGCAGGAAATGACTCACGTTTATCATTTAGAATATACGTCCCCATCAAGTGCAGCGCCTGTACAGTGGCGGGGCTTGCGTGCTCGATGCCCACAGTCGAGATACAAGCTCTCCCTAGTGAGAAGAGTTGTTCTCCTCTCGGGTCGACTGGTCACAAAGATCAGTCAGGCTGAAACGTGGCTTGTGGTAGACTTACAGGGTGGACGATGCAGGTCGTACATGACTCCCAGGGCCATGACAAGGAATACGCATGCCAATTTGTGGGCATTGACCGGGGATGCAGTGTCGTAGGCATTGAGGATGTGGTCGTTCTCAAACATGACTCGAGGGATGGGTTGATACCTGGATCTTCATTAGTCGCATACTCAGGTCAGCAAGGTAAATACGCACTGCCAATTTACGTTCTCCCAGTATGCCGCTACCAACACTCGACCCTCAATGTCATAGTCGGGCAGCTCTGCTCGCAGGCTGTTCAGATCCCACTTGACTTCTCCCCCAGCCATGAGAGAAGAATGGAGGCCCAGACTGGGCCAAAAGTCTTTTTCCCTTTCCTGCGCTGGCCGTGCCAGAGGTGCAGTCGCGGGCGGCGTCCTCAACGGCCCTTCTGCCGTATCCTCCTCATTCCCATTTCCGTCTTCCTCTCTCAAATACTCGCTGCCCGCAAAGCTTCCCACATAGGTAGCCTGACCCTCATGTCCCATCGTCAAGGTCCCAAACGCTCCCTCCAACCGGTCTTCTCCCGCTGCAGGCCCGCTCCGTAGAGAAGCAAAGCTGGGGGATGGCCGAGGGTTGGAAGTTGTCTCTCGCGGGGAGAAGAGGTAAGGAGAAGCAAGCAGGGGATGGGGCGTTTCGGCCGTTTTGGCGTGGGCCTGAGAGAGGGCGAGTTCGAGCTCGGAGATGCGTTCGTGCAGCTGTAACAGAGTCAGTCTCTTGCGCCTTGACAGGTTGGAGACATACTTCGGCGGTATCGGCAAGAATCAAGCGTTTGCCTTTGCCTGTTTGCATTACCCCTTGAGGACATATCTGAGCGCAACCCCTCTTCTCACAAGAAGTACAAGGCCACTCTCTCGAGCACTTGAGCTTGAGTCTTTGCCAGCAATATCAGCGACCAATACCATGGATCATCAAGCCGACTAACCGCCTACATTCGGCACAGCTAAAGCTCTGCCTCCCGGTCCCCCCTGTCTTCTCACCCTTGACTATCTTGACTCCGCCCTTCTTCCCGCCGCCCTCTCCGGGTGGTAACGACGTCTTCTTGGGCGGCACGGCTGGGGGCTGCATTGATCCAGGCTGCTGGGTATCTCGCGTTGATGAGGGAAGAGGTTTCGAGTCGAGCATGATCTGTAGTTATATGACCAAGATCCGGCGAAAGGTCAGGATCTTCGGGGTCCACTCTGATTGTTGACAACGTGTTGGATTTACTACAACAACAGGTGAATTAGCAGCAGCGTACTGTGGTGGATGATCTGACGAAGAGGCGGTTTGTAAGGTGGCAAAACAAATTCAAGTGGGGAGGGACATACTTTTATGAATGTAGCAAGATCAATTGGCAGCTGACAATGTGGGTCCGATACAATGGTCTCTTGCGCACTTCATTCGCGCACACAGCTGGCGCTTTCCGTCAGGTCGTAGCGTCAAGACCGCCCTGAAGCTGCCCCAAGACGATTCGGTCGGCTTCTGTGGGCCGCGGGGGCAACTGTTGAAAGCGGGTCGGACGATGTTGGCTGAAACAGGGGCGACGGACTGTTTATACACACAGGGAGCAGTGATCAGTGGCCGGTGGTATGGGTGGGCTGGGCGGTGGCGATTGAGAGTTGTGCTGTGGGGCGAAAAGGAGAGAAGAGAAGAAGCAGAGGTTGGAAAGAAGGCTGCGCTGGATTGTACACTTCTCGAGCTCAGCGAATCGCAACCCTGCGATAAGTGAAGCGTTACCCTTATATGGCCCGTTTCGTTATCAAGCAGCAGTCAAGCAGGCACCCGACGCATTTATTCTTGCTTGCCGTCATCCGTCTGCCGCCATTCATTGCAATGCATTCATTGCAATGCATTCAATGCATCTGGGCCCAGGTATGTCCTGCACAGAAGTAGGGATAGGCTTTCTATGGCTATGCATTTGACCGGAACATGGTTTAGATTCACAACGAATATAAAAGGAAACACTCTGCTCTTCCCTGGGCCCCTCTCTCGACTCTCAGAGCCCCACCTTCCCCATTCTCCTCTCCCCGCTACACCTATTATTGTGTATTATTGTGGAGGACGGAATCTACACCAAGTCAGCCCGACACTCCACGCCGGATAATCTCAACGCAACTCACCCAGGAGGAAAGCCAGGCGGCATGCCAGCAGGCGCCCCCGGGAACCCAGGTGGCCTGAATCCAGGCGGCATCCCAGGCGGCAGCACACCCGCTGGAGGGAATCCAGGAGGCATTCCAGGGGGCAATCCCGGCGCTCCAGGGAACCCAGGTGGTGGCCTGGCATACGCCATCGGCCTCGCTCCCATCGCTCCAGGCGCACCAGCTCCGAGGGGCATACCACGACCAGCGGCGGCACCCAATCCAGGACCGGGGGCAAGGGATGGTTCGTCTTTTTGGACAGGGGGAGGGCCTTCGACAGAGACAGAGACGATCGTTTCACCACGGAGGATGACGAGACCAAGTGTTCGTTTTTGTTGGATAGGAGGGGCGGGTTCGTTGGTACCGGTCTTCTTCTTACTCTGCAAATAGTAAGCATGTGTCAGAGAGTGACGAGCTACCACAACAACGTACCTTGACAGTTCGGAACTCTTCACATTCAGCCAGGACAAAGTTCATGTGCTTGTCGTACGCCAACATTTGTCCAACGAGTGATCGGCCATCATTCCTATATTCAATCCTGGTCAGCCTTCCGTTCCCATGGAATTTCACGCCCTTAGTTAAGGATATGAACGCACAGAGTGACCTTGAGCCTGTAGTGAACAAGCGTCACCATCTTGGAGTGTTTGGCTTTGGGAGCTGCACTTGGGGTCAGTCGAGATGTACAATCGTATGAGACGAACTAGAGCTTACGCGGCTGAGATAAATTTCAGATTCGATAAGAGAAAAGCATAGGATGGTCAGCATACGCTCCATTTCAGGTTCTTCAGCAACACCGGCTTCCAACAGCAATCTCCCATTCTCCACCACATATTCGTCCCCGGCAGAATCCCTCTCTCGATATACACCACCCTCATTCCCATCTCGCCTGCCTCCGATATCCCTCACTCCAGAAGACCCTCCGATGCTTCGAGGCTCGTCGTCGTCTTCTGATTGTGGAATTCCTCGCGATCCGCTATCCCTCACGCATCCAATCCCTTTTCCCCTTCTCCCAGACATCCGCCCCTCTGTATATCCTCGCGTCAGTGCAGGTCCGAATCCGACTCACCATGGTGGCGGTATGTTTTGCGTGGTGCTGTTTTAGATACCACACTACGCGCTTGAAACCAAGTCTCGCAAGAAGACAGCGATGAGCGGGGTTATAGCATTTCCCGCGTTGTGGCGCGCCTCCCTACTTAACGCAATTTTCCACCTGTCGTCTCTTTTCTTCTTGAATCAAATTGTATATGGTCCCGTTATTGTGGATCCTGGGCGTAGCACTGTCTCCTTTGGGGATAGTGTTCGGTGTTCAGTGATCTCTACAGGAGGATCTAGAGCGAAATTCATAAGACAAGACGTCTAGCCGGGGCACTGTGATTTTCTGTGGTGTACTTGGCCTGAGTTTTGACTACATACCAATGCATGATATCTTCTTCTACATCCTCCTTTTTATCTGAACTGTTGTCTGGAGGTGCTTGAATACAGGATACAATCCGTTGGGACTCTGGAATAAACATGGCATGCCGCATGAATGACGATAAACTTTGCACTTGACGCTTGACATCACGTCCAGTCCATTTTCATTCTTTCATCTACATTCCTACACCCACCTGCACGATTATTTTACCATGGCCGCCATCGATCGCAGACGTATCCCAGCCCCAGAGATCTCGCATCCCCCTATCTACGAGCCCCTTCCATCCCAAGCAGGTCCATCAAGAACAGACCGATCCGACCTCGAGGCTCAACCCATATGTCCGTTCCTCCCTCCATTTCCTCCTCTACTCTGCTGATGCTCTCGATTCAGTCCTCAAGACAGGACTGATCTCTCAAGCAAATGGCTCCGCCTATATCGAAGCGGGCGGCACAAAAATTGCCTGTTCTGTCTACGGCCCTCGGCCCAAGCAACCGCCTTACAGTCCTGAGGGAACGCTGAGTCTGGAAGTCAAGTTTGCGCCTTTCGCGAGTGATCCCAGGCGAGCACCATTACGCGTCAGTCTTCCTCTGCCCCTCCGCGATCCCCAGTAGGCTCATAGGACTCTCAGGACACTGAGCCCCTCCCTTTATCAAATCTCTTGACACAGCTCCTTCTGCCCTCCCTTCACCTTTCCGCCTTCCCCAAAGCCCAGCTCGACATCTTCCTCCTTGTTCTCGAATCTTCCTCCCCCGCCTCCGTGCTGAGCGCGGGGTTGACAGTGGCTAGTGCGGCGGTCGCAGACGCGGGCGTCGAGATGGGCGGCTTGGGCGTCGGCGCGGTCGTTGCAAAGCTCGAAGAGGGCAGAAACGTGGTGGATCCGAGCAAGGACGAAGAATCAGAGAGTAGAGTGCGGGCTGTGGTGGGTGGTATGCCGGCACTGGGAAGGATTACGAATATGTGGCTAGAGGGAGAAGTGCCCGTTTCGGAAGCTTGTGATGTGCGTCCACTTCCCTGTTGCTGACCCTGACTATGACTGACCCATACTGCAGATGATAGAAATAGCTCTCGCATCTACTCGTGAAACTCATACTGTCCTCGCGCAGGCCATCATCGAGGGCGCCGAAGAGCGAGGGCTGGGCTCCTCGTCATAGTCGGCCCCCTGTCTTTCGACATCCGACAGCATCTAGTCACATATATTGTATACGATGATCAGCTTGGCGGTAATCACATGTAGTCCATTACCAATGGCCCAATACTTTGGAAACATCAAGGTCATAGACAGGCCACCACCAACAGCATCCGCATGCACGATAGTTGGCATACTCGCCGATGACAGCCTGCGCCGCCCTCGCTCGGGCACTTATGCGATGCCAAAGCTATCTATGTTGAGGCTATAGGGCCTGTGAGTGAATTTGCGGCTTGTGCATTGGCTTTTCCATTTCGAAGGCTCTTCACTAAAAAGGATGCTTTGAACCCGAGTGATTCTGTTATTGTGTGCTATCTCGGGGGCAATAGAACAGTGAGCCAATCCTAAGCGACGAAGATATTCAGCCTATCATCTCAATCATATCGCACCTTGTATAAAAAGGAAGGCTCACCGGTCACCCCATTCACGCCATGTTAATGGTCATAAGAAGATGGTCAATTTGGTTCATCTCCGCGGTTCCTCTTATTGCCAATCACACGACTTCTTTCTTGACCCTTTGTAGAAGAGAATAGAGGAGCGACCTGTGCAAAATGGGAGCGATCCCCTACCCTTATCTATGAATCTGTCGGGTATCTATATCGCTTCCCTTGCTCGACTCTATTTGACCACGAGCCAGCAGAGCTATGCATCAATTATCAGCATGTCAGAGTCATGCAGCAGCATTGACCGTCAACTACCAGTCAATGAGGACTCGGGCAATGGCAGTCCTGCGGCCGTAGATTCTACCGAGGGGCAGTATAATCCAGCACTTGCCCTCTCCCAATTTGTGACACATTACAAACAACTCGCAACTGTGGATAATTTCAAAAGCGAGCTCGATCATACCGTGTCAGTCTTGGACAAATTATCACAAAAAGGTTTCCTGGATCCCTTCAAGGATTACAAAGAACTCATCCACTCCAACGCGATGACACTCGTCACTGCCGCAGGGCAATCGGTCTCTGAAAATCCAGACGCAGTGCTGCACAACGGTCATCGCGAATGGAGCGCGGCTGACGCCAGTTGGTGGGCGCAGTATCTTCATCAGGGAGTCAATGACCTGGCTGAACAAGCAGCATTGTTTTATCATAAGGATCAATCTCGCCGCCAAGATGATGACTCCCAGGAGGATGACGTGAATGGGCAGTTGACCGACCTCCTGGACCATGTAGTTGGAAAATTGCAGGAAGATGGTAGGGCAGAAGATGTCAATCATCTCAAAATATACGCTCAATTGAGGTATTAGGCGGATGGAGTGAAAAGTCAAATCATTACGGAGGAAGCAGCGTCTACCCTTATAAATAGGATACACAGCGAGCTCAGCGCAGCTCACCCTGCCAAGGTTGACGTGGCACCATCTTCAAAGAAGAATAAAAACACCATAAAATGGGATCGGTCTTTTTCCTGATATTGAAGGGGCAATGACAGGGCTCAAGGCTTCCACATAATGGCCTGGAAAGCGAGAAAACATTGAAAAGCTCGAGACACGCATAGACAAGCTTCACACCGCTCTCGCAGATGACCACGAAAAGATAGTCCAACGCAAGCTATTCGAACCTCTCTTCAGCCACTCTAGTAGTGTGGATCTGGCGCTGTATGAAATGTCGCGAGTAGGAGATTTGGGAGAGCTGTTGACGAATAGGAAGGAGCTTCTTCATGCTGAGTGGAAGGAGTTGAAAGATGGTTAGACGGCTGCCCAGTCATACTTGCGTAATCTGGTGGGATTACGAGATCAAGTTCATCAGACTTTCGACAAGGTTTTGAGCGACAACTCTGGAGGCAACGTGATCAAAGCCACCTCACGAGCAGATCTGCTCGATGCCTTTCACGCAAATCGTCCATCCAAGGGTATCTCAACAGCCGGTCGAGGTGCTGCTAAAAGACTGACAAGAGAGCTTGATCAGGCAAGCAACATCGAAGCCAAGTACGATACATTGATTGAGAGCCTTGTCGGAACTTTGTACATCAGAGTCGAGACCGCTCGCGACGACTTTGAGCGAATTCACGATAAGCAAGGTACGAATGAAAGCCGTGTTGACTCTTATCGAGCCAACGCAGACCTTTATGCAGCGACTGCCTTTGTAGAAGAGCACTTCCCTGCTCTTGTTGACGGTGGTCTGGTGAGACTGCGACCGCCAGACCTTGGAAACCAACAAGTGAGTGCCGCTGACCCAAGAAGGACACAAAGTTCACTGATCAACTTCTGGCAGAATTTGATTGGGCTGAAGATGGAAATGACAATGGATGGTGGGCAGAAGAGATTAGGAAAGTCGAAGAAGCCAAGGCAGCAAAGTCTAAAGCGGATGCGTCGGCGTCGTCACGTCTTTCAATCCCAACAACCGGCGAAAAGGAGAACGTGTGGTTCAAGTTTGGTCAGTGGATACCGAGTAAAGTACGTGTGGCTGGATACTGACGCTTTGCAGTTCCATCGTCTAGGTACCTTTTCAGTCAATGAGCCCACACCCAGACAGTATGGTAGTGAGATAGAACATGCATCTCTGAAAAAAGTCTGCACAGTAAATGCTCGTATACTCGTATCGCTGTGGCGCCTGAGGTGGACGAGATATCTTCCCTGTGCGGTTATAAGCCAGAAGATGAACATGCTCGTCGTTGTCATAGGTGCCTGCCGTCAGCATTGCCGCCTCGATCAACCGCCATATCCTTGTCATCCTTTGTTATCGCTTGAGTCGAGAGTCGAAAAGGTTCGGCGTGGTCGGGAAGACTCCTTTGTCGAGATTGATCTACATACGGTCATGTGGGGCTCTGTTAGACAGTGCCATGTTGACGCCGCAGCGCCTACACATCTCGATAATCACGCCTCATCACACTTTTCGCACATGCATATAGCAGACGACAGAGATGCTCCAACCATGCACGCACCATCTCATGGGATGTGTTGCAGCAGAATATCATCTCAATACATGTGGTCGCATTCCCATCCCCGACCAAGGGATCAATCAACGTAATAACCCCATGCGTGTGTCGCGTTGTCAAGCGGTTCGTTGTCACCAAGCCGACCATTTCAGGGAGCCCAGGGACCCCCAGGACGGAAGAGGACCTGCAGAGTGAGGGGTTATTGACTACCTGGATTGACAATTACAGTGTCATCCACCCCTCTGCTATCATGTCTCGTTGGGACTGCCATGCATAGACTGAATGTCATTGGTGCGTAACGACTCAGCGGGATGACGCGTGGCGTGACAGCTGAAACACGCTCACCCAATTTTTCCTGAGCCGCGCGTTGTTTGACTGCTTTATTTTCAGAAGCGGCGACGGCCGCCAGAACAAGAGGGAATCCGTTCAAAAGGCCCGTCCGCGCGCACGGCCCCCCTTTTCTCATCCATCAATCGCCGAATTCGTATCTCCATTTCTCTTTTTCTTCTCAACCTCGCCACCCAGAGCTGCGCTCCGCCACCCTAGCTAGTCCCCCAGCTACCCACGCTCTTTCACACCACC
The DNA here is from genome assembly GCA_036426225.1 of Cryptococcus sp. DSM 104548. Taxonomy (NCBI): domain Eukaryota; kingdom Fungi; phylum Basidiomycota; class Tremellomycetes; order Tremellales; family Cryptococcaceae; genus Cryptococcus; species Cryptococcus maquisensis. Next base: position 351,426 of record CP144038.1, read on the forward strand.
ACTCTTTCCCTTCCATTTTACGACCCACGCCCGTCACGTCCACACAATGAAGCTCACCGTCTCCGCATTGACCGCCGCCGCCTACTTGGCTCTCTGTACCTCTGTCGTCGCTCGACAGGACCTCCCCTACGCGCGCCGTGGCCCCGGCGGTGCTCTTCTCAAGCTCCGTCAGGACGACTCGGTCGATTATTCCAACTCTACCTCCAACGACACCGCGGCTGCCGGTTTTGACAACTCTACCGCCGTCGACGTGGGTAACAGTACCAGCAACGAGACCTCCTTTGGCGGGCTAGACAACAGCACTGCTGTTGACCTTGGCAATTCGACTGCCAACGCCACCTACCTTGGCAATTCGACTGCCAACGCCACCTACCTTGGCAACTCGACAGCCAGCGCTACCTCTTCGGCCGTTAGTGCTACGGCGAGCGCGTCGGATGATGATGAAGAGGGCGAGGACGATGAAGATTGTGAGGAGGAGGACGAACAGAGCAGCTCCGTGGCATTTTCTGCCGCTGAGAGCGTCTCCACCTCCCCCGCTACCAGCCCTGTTCTCAACCAGGCTGCTGCGGCCACAGCCTCTGCGGACGAAACTTGCGATGGCGTGAGTCGACACGGCAAAATTGCGAGCTACGCTGACTTTTCTCTAGTCTACCAGCACTGTCACAGCTACCGTAACTGTAACTGCTACAGTCACTGCTGGCGCTTCAAGCTCCAGTTCAAGCTCTAGCGCGGCCGGCGTCGTTGCCGCGGCCGTCGACTCATCTTCGGCTAGTGCCCATTCGTCCTCGGCCACTGCTGTTGCGTCCTCTGAAGATTACAGCGCCACTTCCGCCTCTTCTGATGGCGACAGCGCGGCTTCCGCTACCACGTCCGCTGCGGACAGCTCGGTCAGCGACACTTCTGACGACGAGAGCGACGATGACAGTGAGGACTACCCCGACTGCGAAGATGAGGACGAAGAGGCCTCTTCGTCGTCCTATTCGTCGGCCTCTTCGTCCTCATCTTGGGCTATCTCTGACGTTGTCTCTGCTACTGCCAAGTGAGTGATTATCCTGCTTTGCGTGGCCACACGCTGACTTGTGTAGCTCTTCCGCCGTCGAGCCCACCGCTACTCAGAGCACTTCCCAGAACGCCACTGACATTGAGAGCCTCAGCGCCACCTCTTTCGCCAATGTGACTGAAAGCGCCACTTATGTTTTCTCTTCCGAGACTGCTTCTCCTGTGACGGCCTCATCCAGCGCCGCCGAGCTCCTCGCGTCTGGCTCTGCTTCGAGCAGCCAGTCTGCCAGTGAAAGTGCTACCGACTCTGCTTCTCAGTGGGCTTCCTCTGCTTCCTCAAGCTGGCCTGCCTCTGAGTCTGCCTCTTCGAGCTACTATTCTCTTGAGTCCGCTGCTCCCTCGAGCTACTCTCAGTCTGCTGCGTCTTCGAGCTACTCCGAGTCTGCTGCTCCTTCGAGCTACTCTTCTTCCGAAGCCCCCTCTTCGAGCGAGAGCGCCAGCGCCACCCCCACCGAGAGCTCTCCCGAGTCGGCCTCTGCCAACACCTCTCCCGTGACTGTCGTGGCTGCCGACGCCTCTGTTTCGGCTGACGTTGCTATCAAACGACGAATCTCTTTCTGGGGTTAAAACACAGGATGATTCGCATCCGCCCTTTTGACTCTTGATCCTTGAATGTCCTCTTTTCCGTCCTACAACTGTGTATATTACTCTCGCCTGGTAGAAGCGTGCTAGCCACCTTTTCTTGATTTCGTGTCACGTCTCTCATCATATCCTATACGTCTTGTTACGCAGTATTGATTGCTACGATCTCGTGATGTTAGGATCCGCTCCTGTTCTCCCCCTTTGATCTCTACTCTTTCCTTGTTTTGCTGTCATATACAATTGCACCCTGCATATACACGACTACCCTGATTTACATACATATACGGACCTTTACAAAACTATCCGCAAGTTGCACGACAACCGTCTACAGCTGAACAGAGGATCAGTAAGGTAGCGTGGCGAGGACGGAGAAACTTACTTCCACCGCCACGGAGATCTCCCATGGTCATGAACCCACTCCCTCCACCACCACCTCCAGGCCGAGGACCGTTCGCCCCGCCCCCGTCGCCACCACCTGAACCGCCCGAACGTCGTCCACCGGGTCTTTGAGCACGCTGAGGCGGGCGAGCAGATGGGTCTGCCCACGAAGCGGGATTCACTATCGGCTGCGGTCCATATCAGCTTTCGCCCTTGAGGAGAGGGAAGAGGGAAGACTTGCACTGATCAGGGTTTCAAAGAAGAGATAGACGATAGTGGCCATGTCGCCGGCCGAGTTGGAGAGGCGGGTGGTGAGGGGCTGGGCTGTGAGGGTGCCGGTGGAGGAGACGTATGTCTGGTTGTGGGAGGGCATGATGGGCAGTGCGTCTGTATCGAGTACCGATTTGGATGGAGATGGTTGTTATTACTGAACCTGAAATGGATGACAATTGCAGCGAGCACGGGTGGCGTGGTGAAGGCGGCGTGGTCCGCTCGTACGCGCCTGAGAAGTAAGATCAAAACATCAACAGATCTCTGCCAGCTTCCCTGTTATAAACCAGCTTGGCTTTCTGTCCATCTCTGACTCGACCTATCCGGTTCTTCCACTTGCCTGCAACACATCTCCTGCATCTTTTGCTCCTCAAGTCTTCAAATTCTGGACAGGCCGACGCTCGGACCGCGACTTACGCTTCGTCTGCTTCACGGCCTCATCAAACAGACCCTCAGGCGTTACTTTGTAATCCCTCTGTACTCTGTGCAATTCATACAACAGAACAATGGTTGCTAAACCAGTACGTCCATATCCACCTTTGATATCCCATCCATGGCTTTCGCTGACCTGATTTTGGCAGATATCTCGCAAACTCGTCGTGCTCGGGGACGGTGCTTGTGGCAAGGTAACCTGCACATGTCTCTCGTGCAACTCTAGCGTAAACTGACTCTGAGGTGTATAGACTTCGCTTCTGACGGTATTTACGAAAGGTGAGAAGGATTCATGAATGATAGTAGACATGTGGTGGGCACGCGCTGATTCTTGGGTGATTAGGTTACTTTCCGACGACATAGTATGTCTCCAAAGCATTGTCAACAAATACAATCACACGGGCGCCTGACAAGACGTTGTAGTGAACCAACAGTGTTTGAGAACTATGTGGAGATTATGGAAGTAGACGATCAGGTCGTCGAACTGAGCTTGTGGGATACTGCTGGTAAGCTCATCCTTCCCTCTCTTCTCCGCCTTACTATAGCAGTTCAGCAAAGAATTTGACTGACGACGGGCCACAGGACAAGAAGAGTTTGACCGCCTGCGGTCACTTTCGTATGCCGATACCCATTGCGTGATGGTTTGCTTTTCTGTAAGCAGCTTTCGCCATAATCTGTTTGACGGGCGTGAGCTGATGGGCTTGGGGTGGGAAGGTTGATTCGCCGGTATCGCTGGAGAATACAGAGTCCAAGGTAAATCCTGATATTGTAACGGCAGAGGGGAGCTGACGGTGTGTGCAGTGGATCCACGAGATCAACGAATTCTGTCCCGGCGTCAAGATCATCCTCATCGGTAAGTACCGGGTCATGAAAATGGGACAGTAGCTGACAACTTTACTATATACAGCTCTAAAGTGCGACCTGCGAGACGACGAAGCGGTAAAAGAAAAGCTCGCCAGACGGAATATGCATACAGTCACGTACGACGAAGGGCTAGCCGCTGCGCGGACGATCCGCGCCAGCCGGTATCTGGGTAAGCCACGACCATCGCCCCTCGAAACAGGATCGATTGACTGACTATCGCAGAATGCTCCGCAAAACACAATAGAGGCGTTCGAGAGGCTGTCTACGAAGCTGCGCGAGTAGCGGTCGGGGGTAGAGCAAAAGGAGGGGGTTCAGGGAGTCGGTTGAAAGGGGAGGGGTGGAAGGACAAGTGCGTGATATTATAGTTTTTGCCCTTTGACTTGGGAGCAATTGCCGTGGAGGATTGGCTGTCACGGGAGGCAAAGACCCCCCCTTGCACAAGTCATCGCTTTGTTTGGTTCTGTGTATAATATAGTGCTATCTCTAGACGCATGCTTCTTCATAATGCTAGATCTCTTGCCCTGCCTTGAATGACAGGAGGCTTGAGCTGCGAGCCAAGACTTTGCACTTGTCTCGGTTGTCTTGCGGCGTCTAGAAGCTAGAAGCTTGCTGGTTGCTGGGCTGCTGGCGCTGCTGGATCTGCGACTTGTTATTCACATGGTCACATGCAGCATGGGTACAGTGACAAGACATGGATCTATGCGACGCTGTGCTGGGCAAGGGCGGGGCATCGGGGCACCTGGAGATGCACAGTGGCTGGCTGCGCGATGCTGCTGGATAGCGCAGGGCTCCCGTGTGTCCCTTACCCCGCAGCCTAATCGCACTAGTCTCACTGCATTAGTCGCTGCACAAACAATGCTAATGAATTCCTAATGGACTGCCCATGGATTACAAAATTATCCCAGTCACACGAGCATCTCTCTTCTGCATCCTCGCCGCCGCCGCCATGCCCCCGGCCCCCATCGACACCCGCCCCGCCGTCGCCCGCACCCCCTCCTACTCGGCCGCCCTCTCCCCCGTCTCCCCCCGCTTCCACCCCGCCGCACGCCGCTCCCCCTCCCCCTCCAGGCTCGCACTCGACACCGACCTCCCCAGGCCAGTCAACATAAACAAGCCCTCCCCAAACCGCAAGGCCCGCGAACGCCTCACCCGTCTCCTCAGGCCACACTTTTCCCCCCGCATCCTCACATTCATCCTCATATGGGTCGTTGCGATAGGCCTCATACACAACTTTGTGTTTACCATCCCTCTTCCGTCGTTCAAAGTCGCGAGACCGACCGCGCAAGACCACTTTTTGTCAAATACCTTTCCCCAGCCGCCGCACCGTGTTGGCGATGACCAGGTAGACTCGGTCGACCCCCGCTGGCGCCCGTTTGACCCCCTGCCAGCGCCCGAGCCGCCTTTCCCGCGCCTGAGACCGACCCGCTTCCTGCCCCCGAAATGTCTCGAGCAGTGGTTCATGGAGGGAGAGACGCTCTGCGGACCTGCCGACTTTGGGGAAGAGGAAAAGCTCGATGCGACATGGCTCTGGGTCAACGGTTCCGACCACAGGTGGCGAGACAGTATGGTCGCTTGGCGAACCAAGGAAGATATCTACTCGCCCGAACATCATTTCCGGTGCGTCTGACCGGCACAGTATGGTCTCATGCTGACTCTTGCTATAGCGAACAAAACGAGCTCGTCCATTCGATGCGATCCGTCCTCGACGCCCTTCCCGGCCGTATGCGCACCTTCCACCTCATCCTCGCCGACTACCCGTTCAACTATCCCGAAGACCTCGACCTCATCCCCGAGTCTGTGCTTCCGCAGCTCGAGACCGCTGCGGCGGCCAGGATGAACGGCCGCACACACGCCCGAGAGATCCCCGCCGGCCCTGCCAACAAGGACGGAAACCTCACCGAACGAGTATCCACTGCCGACATCTCCCCCGCCTTGCAAGAGTATCTCAAAGACCAATGGCGTGTCGTGCAGACGCCCACATGGCTCGACTTTTCCCGCCGAGACCCTGCTAGCCCGTCGCACCCCTTCCACCCTTACTCGGTCACCAAGGAGGGCAAGAGCGGGCAGCACTTTGCAGAGGCCAACTATCCTACGTTCAGATATGCTGCGCACTCGGAAATCTTCCACTTGCCTTCCGGCGACCGGGACGGGCGGCACTTGGGCGAGGCGGAATGGAGGGAGCAAGAGTGGCGCAAGAAGGCGCTGCCGAGTTTCAACTCTATGGCTATCGAGGGTAGGATCGGGTGGTTGCCGGGACTTGTAAGTGCCCAGATATACACGGTATGGTCTGCTGACGTGTACAGGCCGACGCGGTGATTGCGCTCAACGACGACTTTTTCCTCCTCCGCCCTCACGCCGTCTCTGATTTCCACTCGCCCCTCTACGGCTCCGTCATCCGCTTCGACCACGGCTATAACCAACAAGTCAAGCCCGACATTGACCGCAACAATATCAACAATGCCGGCGAGATTGGCGGTCTCTACCACGCCAACGCTCTGCTCTCTCAGCGATTCCCGCACCGCCTGCGTCCCTACTTTGCGCACGTGCCCAAGACGATTACGAGGGGCTTGCACCATGAGGCGAGCTTGATGTTCAAGGAGGCTATGGCGGATAGTGGGGAGAGGAGGTTTAGGGAGATGAAGCTTGGTGATGGGGATGTGCAGATGCAGTGGCTGCTCACTTCTTTGAGGGTGAGTCCTGCTTCCAAAAGCAGAGGACTACGCTGACATTCTCACAGGTTGAGAGATGGCGCGAAGCTCTCCTCTGGACGTGGGTCGTCAACAACATGGGCACGCGCGGAGAGACCAAGGCCCACTGGGACGACAATACCCGTGCCGAGATCAGAGACCTCTTTGGGTTTAGCGACGGGGACGACGATGTCGTCAAGATTGAAGTTCACCGGGGCGAGAGGTGGACGCTCGAGGAGGGCAGGATGCAAAAGGCGTTTGAGCAGGCTGGGTGGGAGGCTCCCAAGGCTACCGAGTTTTTGTGGTGTGAGTCTTTCTTCTTATAGAAAAAGCTATATGCTGACATTGCTCTAGCTTCCATGGACGGCCCCATGCCCCACCTTCTCAAGAACGGCAAGGACCCCGAAGACAACAACAAGTGCATGCTCGACCTCAACCGCTGCTTTGGCTCCTTCTGGTCTCGCGGAGAACACGTCGCGTCCGACGACATGTTTAAGCGGCTCACTTTCCAGTACCCCGAGTGTGGTGATTGCTGTAAGTACCCGAACGTTCCATGTAGGTCATCGGCTGATCTTGAATAGTGACGATGGCTTTGGTCACCGCCTCTGGCCCACTCGGTCTCTCTGCCTTCTTCCCCCCGAAAGGCACTACATTCACTGCCCCCGAGCTCGCGCTCAACGCCGAGTACCCCACCTTCCTGCCCCCGCCCCATCTCCCCCTTACGCCTACGTGGCACGAGGCTGATTTCTCCCTTTCGAGTGTGCTCGCCAGCACGTCTTTGCCCGGAGAAGAGGTTGATCTGAGACAGTACTGCATGAAGCTGCTCTCCCGGTACCTGTATCTTGATGGTATGTCCCCTCAATTCTCTCATGAGCCTGTGCTAAAAGAGTTGATAGCCAAATCCGTGTCCCACTTCCACATGCTCAAGACTGCCGAGCACGCCAGTCGCGTGTTCCAGCAGATCCAAGACACCCCCAGTGTATCGATATTAGGAATGAACGACGACATTGAAGCCGATTACGACGAGACCAAGCGTTTGATGAATGAGTGGTTTGAGATGAGGTGGCCCAAGAAGGCGGCGTGGGAGAGGGATTGGGATGCGGTCAAGGACCGATATGTCGACTAGATGAGATCTGTTTTCTTTTATCTTGGACTAGGATTCAATACCCTAATAGACATCCATACACTTGTATCCTTGCACATTGATCCATACATGATTGGGCTGGTTCTCAACGTCATCAGCTTATGCAATGAGCAGTCACACGAATTTTGTGGGTAAAGTCTTTGTTATGCATTGACATCCAAGCACCATGGCGCACCAGGCAACCATAGAGCTAGAAAAGACTATTTGTTTCTTGTAAAGACATTTGGTATCGAGCGGTAGTTGGGTGCATGACTAGAGATGGGTCGTGAACGAGTCATGATTACACCTGGCGTCGTGCGAGGGTTCGGGCATAAAGGATGATATTGTGAACAGGAAAAAGGTTTGAAACGCAGGAAATAGATACAGAGATTGTCCTTGTCTTTTTGGGGTCATTTACGAGATCATTACTGTCGTCGATCGTACTGCTTAGCAGCTGGCAAGGTTGACTAGACAGACGTCAGCTGGCAATCCACAAACGCAGACAAAAGCTTACGATAAGTTCCCAAGTTGTAACCGCTCTTGCCCTGCATCCAGCCGTTGCAGAACTGGTGCAAGTAGTCGAGGTTGTTCTGGGCATCACACTGGCCCTGGGAAGCAGCCGCAGTAGCCTCAGCCTGGGTAAGACCGCTGTACCAGCCGTTGTAAGAACCGATAGCCAAGAGGACGTTGCCGCCGTTCGAGTCGATAAGGCCGGAGAAGAGGCTGGCGCCACGCTCAATGTTAAAGTCGACATCGTAGCAGCTGCGGATGCCAGTCAGTCACAGTCATAGATAACTGGATAAGATTCAAACTTACTTTCCGTTAGGAGCGCCGTCACAGTTCTCCGAAGCCAACTGCATGAGACCGGCCTCGCCGTTTCCACCAGTGACGGTGGGGTCACAGGTAGACTCCTGCATGGCGAAAGAAGCCAACATGACAGGCTTGACTGTGAGGTTGTTAGTCTGGCACAAGCACATCAAGACAAGACTTGCCATTGTATTGGGCACCGTAGGTGTTGAACTTGTCAATGTAGTCGGCACAGGAAGAGAAGATTCCGTCAGCAGAAAGCTCAACAGCGATCAACTGGTCGACGGTGACCATGGGAGGAGTCCATCCGCCGCTGGTAAGACCACAGTTGAGCCAGTCCTCGGCACCGTTGGGCGAGTCAGAGTCAGAGTTACTGTAACCGCAAGTGCTATGATAATGTCAGAAGTGATTTTCCCTTGAACATAGACACACTCACCCATCGGTGATCTGGAGGAGACCCGCAAGACCATCGATGATGGAAGAGCTAGAGCTGGAAGTGCTGGCGGCAGCAGAGGAGGAGCTGCTAGCAGGGGCGGAAGACCAGGCGGCAGAAGAAGTACTGGCAGCGGCGCTAGAAGACCAAGCGGAAGAGGTCTCGGCTGCAGACGACCAGGCATCAGAAGAGGAGGAAGCCTGCACATGATCAGCGGTGGAGCGAGCCACACAGCCAAAGGGCGCTTACCTGGGGAGCCCAAGCTTCGTTGTTGAGAATCGCAGAAGACGACGGAGCGACCTCGGCAGAGGAAGACCAAGTGGGCTCGGCGGACCAGGTTTGGGAGGCAGAGGAGGACCAGCTAGAAACAGAGTCGGTGGGGGCGGCGACATCAGTGGAAGCCGAGCCGGTGCTGGAGGAAGAGTCCCTCTGTCGGCAGGTAGAGCTCCTCTTCTTCATGTTCTTTTTGATAGCCCTCTTGGCATCGGCGTGGGCATTGTTCTTGCCAGCGGGTACGACGGCACGAGGGCCAGGTCGCTCAACGCTACGGAGCTCCTTGGCCATCCTGCGGTGGCGCAAATGGGGCGGCTGGATAGAGCCTGCGTCGACAAGAGCCAAGAGGGGGAGAAGGGCTGTGATGAAGGGGAGGGAGTTAGCGAGCATTGTGAAAAGAATGTGGTGATAGTTGGAAGAAAGACAAGATGAGAAAGAGAAATGAAAGATAGAATGAAAGAGAGACGATGGGGAAAGAGAACAACGCTCAAAGGAGGGACGTGCTTCAACACTTGAAACGCCGGGGGCATCCGCATTACAATCGTCCCCGCCGATTACAAAAATGTATCAGGCTGATTACAAAAGTGCACTCGCGGATTACAAAAGTCACAAGACTAGCTTCCAGGAACAGGCAAACATCAGTCGCGCTCTTAGCTCGCGTTAGCACCAGGGCTCTGAGGCTGTGACGCATTACTGACGGTGACCCTGCATCCCCCAACTCATCATCCACCGCCACAAACCACAAATCGACCTTGCTGAGGAGCAGCCTGTCCATCGTGGCCAGGCAGACAGCATGCAGAGACATCCTCAAGGCAGTAGTGTCGTCCGTACACACATGCCCCACGCGCCACAATGCACAGGGTGATGTCAGTCGTCACGCTGACGCGCTTCACCCTGGTTCCTCGGCCACTCACCGCCACAGATCACTCAACTTGTCGCATGTAGCGAGTGTGAGCTATGCATTTCAAGATGCTAAGTATAACGTGTCGCAAAATCATATGCAGAGGTATGTCTTCTATGATGTACTATGATACAATGGATGAAAAACGGGCCACGTCCTTACACGATTATAATGTATAGCACAACATGCTTCTCGTCATTCCTCATTCCCCTTCCTCACTCTCGTGCCCACCTGCTGTCCTCGCATGCAGCCTCCCATCATCTGCATCTTTTCCGTTTGCGTGAGCTTCACGGATAGGCGACGGCGTGGACGGCCAGATCAATGCTTCCATCCCCGCAAGCCGTTCAATCATCGGGCTGGGTGTATGCGGCGACGGGTCATCCTTGCGCGGAGATGTAGGCGTCGTTGCCCGGGGTGTGCTCGACTCGACATACTCAACTCCCTCCGCAAAGGAACTGTCCGACATGGACAGCGTCGACTGCGGCGGGGCGCTGAGCTTGTACACCTGCGTCGCGTCAGGATCCTCCACCGACTCGTTACCCGCCTCTTCCGCCTCCTTGCCTTCGTCCATGCCATTCAACACATCAGCGCTCCACTCGGAAGAGTCGAACGGCGACTTGAACGTCGTCGATAAGAGTCTCTGCGCCATCAACGCCTCATACTCGGGTTCCATCCCGAACCCTCCATCGCCAGCTCCTCCATCCGCTACACCGCCAGAAGCTGCCAGCATCATCTTTTCCAAATCGACAGACTCTGACAGCGGACTCGGGGGCGGGGCAAACTCGCGTTTCGTCCGCTCCCGGGGTATGCGCGGAGTGCCGTTCTTGCGGAGTTTGGTGATGGTGTCTTCAAAGTCGCCGGTGGAAGAGGTGGTGGACATGCCAGTCGGCTGGGGGGTGAGGCCCATCTGCTTGCGCTCCAGTCTTCGGCGAGCGCGTTCTTCAAGAGCAGCTTGTTCTTCTGCTCGTGCCCGGTTTTGGCCTTGACAGAACTATCAAAAGGTCAGCTTTGCCTCGCATCTTTTGGACTTGTCCGTACCTTGTAAGAAGACACAAACGTCCTAAAGATTCCGAAGAACTCTTGACTCTGCATCCCTCTCCCCATATCATCACACTCTCCATAGAATGTCTGCACCTCTTTCAACTTGCGGTCTGCCGCTATAATCCCGTCTCTGACGTTCCGCACCCGCTCAGATGAGATGGTGACAAAGACGTTCATTTTGCGTGTATACTGCGAGGTGTCGCCCTCGAATTGCTTGTCGAGGGAGTCGCGGATGCGATAAATGTCGTCGAGCATGGATTTTGATGTGGATTGCAGGTCCGAGTAGTTGACTACAAGACGTCAGATGGCTCATGAACAAGGTTTCTGCGTACCTCGAGCAGCGGTAGCAGGAATCTCGAGCTCCTTCAAGAATTCGCCAATTGACTGGAAGTGCAATGACACTGTCTTTTCCAAGAAATGCAGCAAGTTTTGCCCGCCACTGGACTTTGTATCCACCAACTGCCACACGTCAGCGCCACTTCTGAAACACCACAAGTCGCTTACTTTGTTGATACTGGCAATCTTGAAACCAAAAGCACCACCGGCATAATTAGTACCGTTGATGTAATTACCCATGGTCAGAATCAGTGCAAGCAAAGCCTGGAATTGTTTGGCGCCCATCAAGGCATCACACGCGTCTTCGAGCACAGCAAGACTCTACAGACAGCATGAGCAAGATCTTGGTTCGACCTGGATATACGTACTTCTTCAAGAAGTTCAATGTTTTGAGGGAATCGGACCCGGTAAAGCATTCCCTTGACGCGTTCGTTCAGATGAGGAAGTTGGATGAGACGGACCATGAGCCTATCAGCTGGGTGTAGCTTGGCAAATTGTTCAGGGTCGTCCGCAGAGTGCGTAAGGAGTTTACCGCGCTTTCCATCACGTCAGCCACAATCACTTCAGACCAAGACTACTCACATCGTCATCGTTGGGAAGCACACTCTGCAGTTCATTCAGGAATGCTTCAACACACAGCTCAGAGTCGAATTCGGAAATGGCATTCGCAAGACCCTCGGGATTGTCTTTGTAGCTTTTGGCAAAGGGACCCGAGATAAGGATTTCTGAAAGATCGTCAGACCTGGACACAGTGACAATTGCGATACACTCACCGATACGCTTTCGATGATCCGGCGCCAGCACACTGATGATCTCTTGCTCCCTTCGCTTCTCTGTGATCTCGTTAGTCGAGCCCCATCGTTGACTGTGGGAACTTACTGATCGCATCGTACATAACCTCCTTCGCCTTGAATTCATTTTCAATCTCATCCCAAATATTATGCGCCTTCATCATGTTGACCACTTCCTCCTCCATCTTGTCATCCTCTGCCTTCTTCCACACCGTCTTGCCCAGCTGCGCCTTGCTGACCTTGTCCCACTGGAGCTGCTTCATTCGCTTACTAGCAATCATGCTCACATCCTTACGCGAGTCATTCGCACCGTATAGTAACGATGATACCGACTCGAGCGGCGCGCGAGATGCAGGATTCGATGAGGGAGCTGCAGGAGGGGGTGGAGGTGGAGGCGGAGGGACGGTTGAGCCTGCTGTCTTCTTGAGCGCGTGGCCGCCCTTGATACCAGCCAAGACGTTGGACATATCGGGGGCACCAGCTGGGGCTGTTGGCTTGCGTACCACGCCTCCGGGTGGGGGCGGAGGAGGGGGCGGGGGTGGGGGTGGGGGTGGGGGCGGCACCAAAGATCCAGCACCAGAAGGAGCCGCCGGTCCCAAGTATCCGGGAGGGGGCAGAGGAGGTGGGGGTGGAGGAGGCGGCGGTGGAGGGGCACTCATGCTCTTCGGTTCCTCTGCAACCTCTATGGCCAACATTCGTCCACTCTTCTCCTCGTCTTCCGTTACCGTGGAAAGCACATTGTTGTCCTGGGGAAATACACCGTCCAGATCCAAGTCATGCTTGACACTCTTGGCTCTCGACAGCACTTGCAGTTTGAAGCTATCCCTGCTTCCCGGCGTCTTGATCACTTCAGACACACCCGAGGTATACGCGGTATTACGCTCGGTGTATTGAGAGTCGCGGTTTTCATGACCATCAAGATCATACTCGCTCTGCGAGTCGAGATCGCTGAGCTGAGCAGGAGCCGAAGAGCTTCTCGAGATTTGTTTGGCCCGGAGCTCGGCCACAAATCGAGGAGGGAAAGCGGAAGGCTTCTTCTGGCCTCGCCAAACAGACTTTTCGCCGATGGGAGGGGCTGCAGGGTCGAAATTGGCACGCGTGGGCGTGCCAGCAGTGATGACCTCCTGCAAGCGACCTGATCGCGATGACTGCTGGCCATGGGTGCGCGGGACAGGCGAGACAGAGTCGGCCTCGTGCAGCGAGTTCTCAATGTGTAAGAGGACACTATCATCTCCGGCGTCTTCGAACTGGGATACCGAAACGTGCTTGGATTTGCCGCCCGGGGTTTTCGACGATCTCTTTTTGAGAGATTGCCTTTGACCCCTGCCGTTGGAGAAAGCCACCTTGGCAGCCTCCAAGACTTCCCCATCCTCGTCCTCTTCCTCCGACTCGTCATCGACATCGGTCGAATCTTTTCGCTTCATCGCTCTCTTGAAGGAGCTCGACCTCGAACCGTCCTTGCTACGGAACGAGGAGCCCGTAAGCTTTTCAAACGTCTGGTCATGCGCCTTGTCCTTGTCGATCTCCATCTTCCACTCGGTCTCCAATCGCGCAAAGTCGGGGATGTTGGCCATCCCTTCCATCCCTCGCGGCAGCTCCAGTCCGGCCTCACGGATGATGTTGTAAAGCCTCTGAAGCCAGAGACGAAGTTCGTGCAGACGTTTTTCATAGTCTTTGCGCATACCTTCCTTCTCATCGAGGGCAGCTTCCATGGCCACACGCGAGTTGTAGAGCTTCTTTTCCAACTCTGCGATCTGCGACTTGAGTCGACCGACAAGCCCGTCATTCCCCGCAGAGATCTCGTCCTGGAGGTCCTCTCGTTCGTAGGTGAGTCTCTCGTTGGTGGCCCGGAGCTCCTTGACCTCGATTATGACTTCGTCATAGGCCTTGTTTTCTGCCAGTTTACCAAGAACATAGTTGATTGAACGATGAAAGGCACTTTCAAACTCGCCGTGTAAATCTGGCGAAGCCCCCATGACGATGGTCGATGTCAACTCGCTCAAGAGCTGGAAATATCTCGGCCTCTCGTCGCCTTCAGCATCAATGAGAACAAAGTGCCGCAAGATGTCGAGCAGATAGAGACCCTCCGTCTTGCCCTTGGTCTTTTCGAGAAGCATTCCAATGATCTGCTCGGGGCTTCTGAGCTTTTTCAACTCAGACTCCTTTTTGCTGTCTACGAGATTGGCCATGTCGTTTCGCGCGTTCTCTTCGTAAATGTCGAGCTGCATGTTGATCTCTGGATCGCGCAGCTGCCGTAGGCGAGCAACAACGAGGGGTGCCCCAGAGAGCTCGAGCTGCCAGCGGATAGATTCTCGAGTTTTGGCGTCGTTGGATGAGGGTAGGGAGACAAGGAGAAGGACCATGGTACGGCAGTACTCGAGCACGTCCAAGCCTTTGACAAGGGGGTGGGCACGAACTTTGCTTCCCATCGGTCCTTGCTTTTCCAGGACTTCTGCCAGTTGAGACATCCACAAGCTGAACCGCTCGACTTTCTTTTGAATGTCGAGCACACCCTGATTGACTCTCTCTTTGAGTTCGTCAAACGCAGTGTAGACTACAGCAAGGCCAGGTTTGTCCCCGTTGGGTTCGCCGATCTGACACAGGACCGTTAATATCTGTGCAGCCCACATTCGACAGTTCATGTTGGAACAAGTCAGGTAGAGAATGATCCTTTCGATGGTGCGAGGTTTGGTCACCGCGTCATTGCAGCCAATCTGGAATGCGTCAGATATACCGTTGATAGTCAAGACAAGGCACTTACTCTATGTTTGCAGATGGAGCGATTGAGACAGTGCATCAGGCCTTCGTCTTTGGCCGAAGGCTGCTCGCAGACACCATTGGTATAAGTCAACTTGGTCAGAACATTACCTAGGGCTGCCTGGCCTTGGTGATCCATAAAGTTTTGAATCCAGCTACACCACCGTAAGCCATTATCCTCCCATCCGGAAGCAGACTCACTCCAGGGTCTCTGTTCTCAAGCTGATTTCCAACGAAGACAGCAAGGCAGGAGTCAAAGCGTCCCTGTTGAACAGCTGGCTCAAAAAGTACTCCACCGAGCCCTTATCTCCCTTGTCTCCTTTGGTGGCTCTTTTGCCCGTAGCCCTCGGCGTCTCTTGTTTCCGACCGCCAGGAGCAATAGGCCGAGATCTCCAATATTGCTGAACAAGCATCCATTTCGACTCTACAGGCACTTGTGCCGCCGACATGGCTGCTCTCGACGTTGTCGAAGACGATATCGAGGATCTCAGGGAGGGGTTTGGTGAGGCAGTATGGTTGGAGGAAGGATCCAAGTCGGTATTCTGGAGAAGATGGCGATACCATTCCTCAATGACCTGGTCGGATGGACGCTGCCACTCGTCCCGGCCTGGTAGAGGCGCAGGAATCACAAAGTTGGTCATGTGGGCCTGTGGGGATTGTGTGGGAGTACCTCTTCCATCGGCTTCCCTCTGTGTCGTGTACTGTTGCCTTGTAGGGCCTATAGGATAACCCAGTGGATACCGTCCCGGATCCGTGTCTTCGGCATGGATGCGGGACTTTTGACTCGTCATCGACGACACTGTATGCACGCTAGCAGTCTCTGGGTTTCTGTGCCCCATCGCAGCGTAGGGGTGGACATACGATCTGCCTCCAAACTCTTGCGTTGGAGTGTGACTACGCTGGATAGCCGAGGAGGCTCCTGCGCTAGAGACAGAATCGTAGTAGGGGCTGACTGAGCGTTGCAGCATTTCTTGATGCCCGCCGCCAGAAAATGAGCTGTAGGTGCTCTCATGTCTCCCTGGGTCTGTTGCGTTTGACCTTCTCGGCCTGTCCCCACTACCACCCCCGACACCTATGTCGTCCCCGGTCCGCCGCCTGTTTGGCGTATCAGGCGGCGGTGTTGGGCGTTTCATAGCCCCATACGTCCTTGAATTCGCATTCAGTGGTGTCCCGTCGTCGGTGAGGGTTGGGTTGGTATTAGGGGCGCTGACGAGCTTGGATGATTCCGACCTGGATGTGGACGGGCCCGCGATGGGAGGCGGCCCTGAGGTGAGCTGGCTGTAGGGGACGGCGACGAGGTTGGTGGGGGATGTTGCTGAGGAGGAGTTGGATGACCTGTGGCGCTGCTTCTTGCCGAAAAGAGAGGCCATCGCGTTGTTCGCGGCGTGGGGGTATATATGAAGAAGGAATGACAAAGTCGACAACAGATGAACAGAAGAACACGACGCGAAAACGCGGGCCGCGCGCATCTCCTCTTGCATCCACATAACCATGTCATTCTACCTCGCTATCGTATCCCCGACCGACTCGCCCCTCTACCAGCTCTCGTTTTCGTCATCACGGCCGCCAGCACCCTCTGCTGCATCTCCTTCTTCTTCATCATTCCCTTCATGGTCCACCTTCACCGCCCCCAACGGCGCAGACAATACGTCGGCCGCGGACGGCGCTCGAGGTAAATTGTCAGGGGCTTTGCTTGAATCGAAGAGCGCACCAGAGAGGGATAGAGCGATGTGCCAAATGATAGCGCATATGAGTCTGGATAGCGTGGAAGAGGTCATGGAAGGGACAGGAGCATTGTGAGTTGGCTGTATCTTGTCGCCACATGTCTGACACGACGTAGGTATCTCAAGAACGTGGACAGACATAACGAGTGGCTTGTCTCGGCATTCTTGCCAACAGGAGGTAAGTTTGACAATGCAAAGACATGGCTTAATGTATAGTGAAATTCATCCTCCTCCATGATATCAAGAACGACGACGGAATACGAACATTCTTTGTCGAGCTTTGGGAGTCTTATATCAAGGTGAGCATGGTGTTTGACAGTTGACTCTTGCTGACGCTTCTACAGGTCCTCATGAACCCGTTCCACTCCGTCAACACTCCCATAACCAGCCCAGCATTCGAAACGCGAGTCAAGGCAATAGCAAAGAAGCACCTGTAGCCACTGTATGATAGAAAAGTTCATGGGGGTATACTCCAGTATATGCAATTACTTTTTTAAAGTTGTATAATTGCGAGTTTACGCGAATTCTTCGGCCTTGCCGGACTAGTGGAGAGGTTAGCATATGGCGCAAGAGAGGACGGCATGATGCTCACGACTAGGAGACCGACTGTGTACAGAGTCAGCTGCGTTCCTTTTCAAATGACCGGGGTACAACTCACCGATAAGACCGAACAAACCAAGGACGGACCCAAAGATCTACAGACATGAGCGACCTGACGCATTCATCCGTGAACAAACCTACTTCAACGATCAGAATCTTGACAAACAGCTGAGGGTCGGCTGCATCCGCCACAGCAGCAGTCGATCCGGTGATGCCGACCGACACACCACACAGCAGGTTACAGACACCAACAGCGAGACCTCCCCAGAAAAGGGCGAATCCTGTCACAGAGTCAGTAAGAGGACTCGAGGTCCATCGTGGATCCGAGCGCACCAGTGTAGTAATTGTTCGTGGTGTAGATATCTTGTACGTCGCCGGTGATCTTGGCAGAGAAGACGATAGCCATGATGACCCCTGTATACATGTAAGCTGCGGACCTTGCAATTCCATGGCCGATACATACCATAGATGGCGACAACCTCGCAGAAGATGATACTGAAATTGATAAGCTCTGTGACCGCCGTGATTAGCAGGTACCTACGAGATCAGATTCTTGGTCCTGATCCTCGGCGCTCGCACACCACCTCCCAGGATTGAAGCACCCGTCACAAAGATACCCCTTCGCGATGATCAGCTCCTTTATCCTGTCATCGGTCTACGCGCTCTCCACTCACCAAGCAGCACCAGATACACTGAGACCGATACAGAGTCCGATACCAACAAGGGCCCACGCATACGGTGAGCTCTCTGCGAGGAAGCGACCGACATTGAAGCTCTCGCCCTGGCCTGCAGAACGGGGTGAGCTGGAAACGTGGATGGGAGCGGCAGATGCCTACCGGTGAAGAGCAGGTAGAGGCCAACAAGGACCGCTGCGGAGGTGGAGGAGTAGAGGAGGGGGTACGGGATGGCCATGATGGATGAACTGGGGAAGAGAGAGAGAAAGAGGAGACGATGTATACATAGGGTGGTGGGCGGGCGGCGGCGATGTCCACCAATTCACTCCGGCTCGACGTCCGTGTTGTTGCCTATCTCAGCGCTTTTCTTTCTTTCTTTTCTTCTTCCAACCCAGCTACTTGCACAAGCATGCCGCCATCAGACACAGCTGCCTCCTCAGGTATGCCCTTCTTACGCGACGTGAATCCCGCTGACGTCTGGCAGATACTGCTTCTCTCAAGCGCATGAGGGAAGGCTCCCTCGTATGACACCTCCTCGCCCTGCAACGCGCCTTACTTACCATTCTTAGGAGCCCGTCCAGCTGGAATCATCCTCTTCCCTCGCAACTAAAAAGAACCGCGTGGCTTCCTCGATTGCCTCGCACGGCGATTCAACAGAAGAGATTCAAGAAGATGCCAATGAAGACAAGGACTCGGACAAATCAGGCGATGAGAAGAACGTCGGAGAGGTCAGGAAGAAGGTGGAAAAGCTGAGCCACGAAGAAAAGGTCAAGGCCTCTGCCGCTTCCAGCCCCGAGCAACAGGTCTCGGCAGTGCCGATCAAGGAGGTCGAGAAAGCCGCTGGTGATGTTGACGAGCCCAAGGGCGAAGGGCTGAAGCGGAAGGCTCTGGATCGAAATGAGACGTCGTTTTCGCAAGTCGAAGATGATGTCTCTTCCAAACGTCAGAAGGATACTCCTCCTGTAAGTTTTCCTACTATTGATTGATCAGCGGCTGAAGTCCAGCAGCCCACAGAAGACCAGCCGGCGCCGCCCAAGAAACAGCCCACCTTTGCCTCCTTTGCTTCATCTACTTCCCCATTCGCTTCCACCACCGAGATTGCCTCTCCCGCTCCAGAGCTGCAA
The DNA here is from genome assembly GCA_036426225.1 of Cryptococcus sp. DSM 104548. NCBI lineage: Eukaryota > Fungi > Basidiomycota > Tremellomycetes > Tremellales > Cryptococcaceae > Cryptococcus > Cryptococcus maquisensis. The sequence continues at coordinate 370,282 of CP144038.1, forward strand.
GGTGCGGCACCGGCTGCCGCTGAAGACGTTCCCGCCGTTGCACAGAAGAAGCCGGCTACTTTTGGTGATTTCGCCAACAAGTCGCCGTTTGGCTCGACCAAGCCTACGCCGTCTGCCACCCCTATCCTCGAGACTCCTTCATCAACATCCGAGCCCGCGGCTGAACCACCCAAGAAAACTCAAAGTACATTCTCCTCCTTCTCCGCCTCTGCCTCACCCTTTGGCTCCAAACCCAAGCAACCGTCCGCCTTTTCCGCCCCGCTTTCCAAAACCAGCGCCTTTGGCAACTATTCTACTTCTACTTCTGCTTTCGGCGCTGGCGCCAAGGCGGAAGGCGATAAGAGTCCGGAAGAGGGAAAGAGGAAGAACTTTGGCGATATTCTCAAGGATACCAAGGAGGATCTGGGTGTGGAAAAGGAAAAGCTCAACATGCAGGAGCAAGATGGTGGGTCTACCTTTTCATTCTAGCGACCTGCGCTAATCCTGCTTGATAGTCACCACTGGGGAGGAAGATGAGGACACCGTCTTCCAGGTCCGCGCCAAGCTGTTTGTCAACGAGAAGGGCTGGAAGGAACGCGGGATCGGGCTTCTGAGAGTGAATGTGAGAAGAGATGACGGCGGTGGTGCGCGATTGGGTGCGTTTGTCCGACAATATCTCTGATCGATGCTAACTATATGGCCGCAGTCATGCGCGCGGACGGTGTCTTACGATTACTCCTTAATTCCAAGCTCTACAAGGGCCTGAATCCCAAGGTCGAGGGCAAGACGGTGCTCATGACTCTGCCAAACGTAGGCGAGAATAAGATGGCCGTGATCTGTCTTCGTGTAAGTCTGTTACGCTCCGAGGTTGGGCTTGGCTCACGACATCACAGCTTTCCAACGCAAAGTCGGCAGAAGACCTGGCAGACCACATCCACGAGCACATCCCTCTCGACAACCCCTCTCCGTCCAAATCACCTCAACCTGAAGTTTGAACACTCCCCACGAATGGCGTAGATCTATTTGATGACCATAATATGCACGGGTAGAGAGGCCCGAGCTAAACGACCTTTGATCTGTGTTTTGCATGCTTCCTGATGTATTAGCGTATTATTGACGATGGCGCAAGTGATTGAAGCGTTTGCATGTCGCATGACTACGTGCATGTGATATGCAAAGCAAGGTCGGTACACAAGGATCATCATGAAAGTATCATACACTCTAATCAAGCACAGCGATGAGAGTATGTAGCAGATCAAACTCTGACACCCTCCGCCTCCGCTGCAATGTTCCCAACCTCGCTATCTGAATGGTGATGGCGCTCCTCCATCATAAGCGGCAGCGGCCTGAAAGAAGCCAAATCGGCAGGCGAGGCGTAAAGAGAAGTCGGCCTTGAACGCGAGGAAGCGTAGCTGCGTTTCACATCAGTACACACCTCCATGGCTCAAGGCAGCAGTCAGACGTACTCTTCTCTCGGCCCAACCTCTCTCCTCCCAAGACCCTCATGCTCACTCAACGACGCCGGTGCGCTCTTCATCTCATCCCCAAAGCTCTCCTTCTCCCATGTCTTGCTCAACCTGGGCTTGTTCACTAATGCATGGAACAGCCTTTTCGAGAGAGGGAGGTGCTCGCCGCCACCGCGAGCCCCTAAAGTAGTGGGTGATGTGGGAGCTCTGGCTGCCGCCTTTGGTGGTGGTGCTGGGGGGATGCTCGAGTCCTCTTTGACAAGCATGGGCTCTTGAGTACGAGGACGAGTATGGGCAGTGGGAGGCAACATTGGCTCTCTCTCCTTCCGCCTTTCTCCGTTGTCGGTACTCTCTCGCCCTCTAAGCTGAGGCCCGTACTCCCCTCGGCCTCTGGCCATCATCGCCCTCTCGGAAGAGGCCGTTGAGGGATGCGCTCTCGACGGTGCTCCAGAGGAGACAGGAGGCTTCTGGACAGAGTAAGGGTTGGTGAATCGCATATGACCCGGGATGCCGTGCTGCTCGTTGGGAGTGGCGAGAGAAGTTTGGGGAAGGGGGTGATGGGCTGCCATGTTGGGCGAGTCGTCGTTGCTTTATGCGAGAAGAGATATCCGAGGGGGGTGCGTTCTTGCAGTCGAAACGTTTGCAAAAAATTAACCAAAAGGCGGTCACTAACGCTGCTTGTTGATGCGAGGCGCTGAGATGGCTTTGCGCTGTGTATCGTGTCAATGCGCCTTTATGGGCAGGCAAGTTGACTCGCCGTGCGATGATGACGCAGGTGGAGATGCAAAATCAAACCGCGGTATGTAGAACAGAATAGTACGTAGGTGAATGGAAGGAGAAGGAGCGTAGAGAACGAGAGGGACGAGAAGGCAGCTCTGTCAACGGCGTGTGGTGTGATGGTGAGTGGAAGGTTGATCGAAACCCTGAGGGCGGTACTTTGTGCAGGTATCCTGTCAGCTCCACTTTTGTCTCAATCAGAAGATGCGGGTCCGCTAGAAAGACAGGGTGCACCCATTAGCGAGCTGATGAAAAGCAAGTGTCGTTGTCGAATGAAGTCGAGGACACTAAAGGTGAATGGAGACCCGACGCGTCCATCTTGCCCCTTTTTGGAGCTGGAGCAGTCAACATGGGCGATCAGTGTAAGTCTCAAGCTCGTTTACAGTGATGGATATGATATCCTGTCTCAATCAGAAAGATGCATCACGCTGCAACTGACGAAAGTAGGAAAAAAAAAAAAAGGCGATAAAAAAAAGCCCAGCCATCTTGACCACATCTTCACGAGGAAGACATAATCAAGATGACTGGGCAAAAAATTCGACAACAAATTGTCCTTGTAAAGGCCAAAGAGCTGTCGGTAGATAGGCAACGATGTGATAGATAGCGCGCAAGAAGAGAAGCAAAAGGGAAGAGGCAAGGTGTCAACGACTTCCAAGTAGATATTTCGGCAACGCTTACGAACCCTTGTTTGTTGACCCTCGGCATCATTCCCCCTGCATTCGACTTCTCTTGATGACAAGACCTGCCATGGCGACAGATTGGCCCGGTAAGGCGCGAGAGAACTCTGATTCCTGACCTGGCGTCAGGGTTAGGATGTGGAGCCAACAACGAGACCGTCAGACAGAAGTGAGAGCACCGTTAGATGTCAGACACCGAAGTCAGAGAGGGAAACGAATAGAACTTGATACACGTTAGTGACAAGGATCCCAACGCCACTTGAATAACCTGGCTGCGTTCGCCAACAGCTAGCACTCCGAATGAACACCGCAGGTGAACAAACAACAATGGAGCGTGCGTTGACGGGCACACACAGGCGGGGGAAGGCAATCCAGGTCAATGCACCAGTGCAACGATAGCAGCAAGCAATGCTCCGAGCGGATAGTGTCCGAGAGACCAGAATTTGGTCGTGTTCGCCGTCAACAGAATCGGTCGCTCAATGTGCGCGCCTTCGTCTCATGGCATCCTTGACAAGATCTCGGTGATCAGTGAGAGGGACCAAGAGGTGAGAGACGGACACAAAGGACGGTGGCGAATGATGAGGAGTGGGACTGGAGTTGCTGGAGCGTCGAGACGACTATCGGCTGGCTGGAAAAACAGATGACAGTAACTGTGCTGGCGCGCAGTCAAGATACCTCACCTGATATTGAGAAGAAGCAAGACAGGTGTCAACACTCTGAATCCACAAGGACCGGAGGTCATGAAAGGCTTACAGGAGGCTGATCCCTGACCCGCTTCTGTGTTTCTCATGATGGTAAATGGCAGAGCGCATAGAGCGCGTCGAATTGCAGTTGCGATGAGTTTGAAGAGCTTTTTCAAGCCATGTTGCGGTGGCGAGGAGAAATTGTCGAAAGTTGCGGATGGATGGGGAAGAAGAAGCAAGTGGGAAATGCGGGGTGTTTATATCCAGGCGTCTGGTGGAGTGGCAATTTCAAATTCGCAATCCATTGTTTGGAATTGCCTCTTTCGGACAGTGCACGTGTCACGGTGTCACGCCCCGGCGATTATTCCAAGTGGCACTCATGGCGGCGGTGGCCGAACGTGGCACTCAGCCGTCCGCCCAACCATATTGATGAACTTGCTTATCGGAGATGGCATCAGCATGGCCACCGTTCACAGGCTGGTCGCAGGAAGGCGTATGTAGGGGTGCACTCGATCGGGAAGTGCATGTCAATCAGCCACCGCAAGTCCCCGCCGTTTGAATCGAGTACGTTTCACAGACACTCCTACCATATATATGCATATGCAACGTACATATAAAGTTGCCAATCGTCTTTGGGCGGCTGCGAGCCGTACCGTCTATTCAGCATGGAGCTGCCGACGCGTGTGTCGCAGGACATCGAGTCGCAGACAGATAAAACCCCGACTCGTCGCGGCCAAGTATGATGTATGGCTCCCATTATTTCTGATTGCCAGCCGCAACAACAGAATTTCGAGTGCTAAAAGGTGACTGTATCAGCATAGCATCGGTATCATCAGACAGCACTCACAGATTCTCGACATATAAACTCAGTGTCTCATTCTCCTTCGCCAGCTTGTCGTTCTCTCCCTCCACCTCCGACAGTCTCACCATAAGCCCCCTCAGACCGTCTCTCAGGGTCAAGATATCCTTGACAATCTTCTCCTTTTCGATGGCAGACTCGACGGTCGGTTCTGGAGCCACCAAAGCTTCTGGGGCAGCCCATGGCTCTCCGACCCCTTCGCCGTAGTTTGCAAACGACATTTCACAGCACTTGGTGTAGGTTGGGAATAGTTCGGCCTGATGGGCTGATGTCGTAGGCTCTAAAGGTCGTAAGGAGATAATGACAGTAGTGGGTTGAGAAAGCCAGGCATCTGCCAGGCATGCGATGATCGGATGGCCGCACGAACCTCGTGCAGTTACGTAACTGCCCTATGGTGGTGGTGGAGGCGCTTGCTGCAACAGTGCTCGCCTGTTGGAATCGTTGAAGTCCTATCCGGATCACCACATCACTGCCAACTGTACGCGTCCCACCATGTCGTCAACTGCAAGGAAGACGTTTGAAATCAATAATGATGTGCAGGTAAGTACTCTCCTCTTTCACTGGAAGAGCTGAAGCTGATCCGTACCCGCAGACTCTAGACCCCTCGGCGGCTATCTTTCAGTACGGCCGTGAACAAGAAAGCGCCCTCGAAGATACTGCTCCTTGGAAGAGCGAGTGAGTTGACTACCTCTTGCCTGTCTCTCAGGCTCATGCAACGCAGCCCCCATTACTTTCACACTGTCAAGATCTCCGCCATCTCTTTGATCAAAATGGTACGTGCCGCCCGCTGTTCTGGCATCCGCTCATGGTTATACAGGTCACACACGCTCGCTCTGGAGGTCTTTACGAGATCATGGGAGTCATGTACGGCAAGGTTCGAGATGGTGCTTTCTGGATTATGGACGTGGCAGCTCTGCCTGTCCAGGGTACGGAAACCCGAGTGAATGCTGGTAACGAGGTGTGTTCTTCATTCAACGCAAGAGTCGTTTTTCTGACCTATGACTAGGCAATGGAATACATGGTCAACTTTCAGGAGGCCAACAGAGAAGCCGGCAAGGGCGAGCTGTTGAGAGGCTGGTATCATTCGTAAGTGTATCTGGCAGATGTTGATTGCACTGACTCGCTGTAGACATCCCGGTTACGGCTGTTGGCTTTCTGGTATCGACGTCAACACTCAAATGACCAACCAGACTTTCAACGACCCTTACCTCGCCGTTGTGGTGAGTCTGGTCGAGGCCGAGACAGCACACGGTTAACCCGCTCCCAGATCGATCCCAACAGGACCGTCTCTGCAGGCAAGGTCGAGATCGGCGCTTTCCGCACCTACCCCGAGGTGAGCGATGTCTGTTGCTGCTGAAGATGGGCTGACTTGGCTTCCAGGGCTACACACCACCTGCCGCCGGGAAATCTCAGTATCAGTCTATCCCAATGGACAAGATTGAAGACTTTGGTGTCCACGCCTCTGCTTACTATCCTCTCAAGGTCGAAATCTACAAAAGCAAGCTGGATGAAAAGATGCTTGATCTTTTGTGGAACAAGTACTGGGTCGCTACTCTGAGTTCCAACACTTTGGTCTCGGTGAGTCGCTTACGCCATCCAGGCGAGTGGTTTCTGACATGCGAACAGAATCTCGAATACAATACCTCCCAGGTTAAGGATCTCAATGCGAAACTCCAGCAAGCTACCTCGAGTCTCTCCACTTCGTCTGCTAAACTCAAGCTGAAACCCGCCGACGCTTCCAAGGCGACATCAGGCAAGGGCAAAGAGAAGGAACCGGAAGAGGTTGAGGAAGAGGCGACTCCTCTGAGTCAAGTTGCCAAGGACAGGTGAGTTGCGACCTTGTATTCTTGATTGTAGCTGACATCTCGAAGCACACGTATCGATCAGGATGCGCACAATGGTATCGTGTCGCAGCTGCTCAAGGAAAAGTTGTTCAACACACCGCTGTCACAGTCTGTCGGCGAAGAAGCGGCGTTGGCGGCGGTCCAGGGAAGGCAGCTGAAGTTGTAGATTTTCCATATCATGACAGAGTAGACTAGCTGGCCAGTCGCCACATGTATCATAATGCTATACATATCAATAGCTTAGATGTGGACAAATGGTAGGGGGCGGCCTGAGCGGGAATCGCCGCCACCTCCGCGACCGACAACAAGGTGTCACGCACCTGCAGGGCGGTTCGCTCACGCAGCAGGCATTCAATCCATCCGCACAATCCCAACTTCAGCTCGCCCAACGTACTGTCCTACACCCAGCTTCGATCCTCCCAACTCCACCATCTCGCGCTTCCCTCCTCCGTCTTGCAGAGACCACCACACAGCATCCGAGCTCCTGCCAGCAAAATGGGCATTCGAGGGTTTGACGGTGAGTCCTGAGCGACTATTCGGGACCAATCTAATCACCAGCAGTCTATCTCAAGGAGAGAAAGCTCCTACAGAGCTGCCCCATCTCTCATCTTGCCAACACTCGAATCGGTATCGATGCCTCCTACTATATCAACCACCTCCTGACCGACCCCGCGACTCGTGAACCTCTTGTCGCTGCCACGGGCGGTATACCGCACTCAATCATCCAAAAGATCGAAAACGACCTTCGCGCTCTCGAGCATCGATCCATTAAACCCGTCTTTGTCTTTCCGGGTCTCCCATTGGCCGCCAAGGAACCAGTCAAGTTGCCCGATCCGAAGGCCGAGAGGGAGAATGTGGCCAAGAATGAAGCCTGGGCTCTGTACGACCAAGGGGAACCTCTCCTTGCTGTTGACAAGCTCAACTCGTTCAACGGAGGTAATTACGTCGACCAGCGAGATCTGTTGAGGTCGATCCTGCGGCTGTTCAGACACCGCTTCGTAGAGTATGTGATTGCGCCGTACTCGAGCCACGCACAGGTGAGTCATCTTGAGCCCGACCAGAACTGATGTCAGCTTGCATACCTTCTCCAACACCCCAAGGGGTATATTCACGCCATCTATGCCTCCAGTGAATGCCTCATGTGGCCGGTCGAGCGAGTGATCACTTCTAGTGACTGGGTGACAAGCTTCCAGTTTGCCGACAAGGTGCGAATCCTCAACGACCTGAACCTCTCCAGCGAGCAATTCCTCGACATGGGCCTTCTTGCGGGTTCTAGCTTGCTGCGCACCATGCCTCTCCCTACTCCCGAATTTTCTCTCAAGATGATCAGCGACTTCATCCGTCACCACAAATCTGGCCTGGCAGTGTGTCAGAGCCTCCCTAATATCCCATACAAGACCCAGTCGTATACTGAAGCTTTCTGGAAAGCGCGTCTGGCCATCAAGTTCTCGCTTGTCTTGACAACCGAGGGACAATGTGTGCCGCTGCCTACGGTGATAGCTCCTCAGCAGCAAGCCTTCACTGTGCAAGATGTCCCCGCCGACCTTGAAGATATATTCTCTCCGAAACTTCCCGATGAGATCTACTTTTACATTTGCCGAGGTATCATCTCGACCCAAGTCGTTGGCTGGGTTTCGAGCGGTACGATCGTAGAGCAGCAACCTCTTCTGGAGACCAACGAGTACAGGCGTTTCATCAAAGACGTGATCACCGAAGGCCCCACCTCGCCACGGTGCACGACCATCGCTTTGCTTTTGGACTGCATACACCGAGAATGGTCGAGCAAGCGCATTGTGAGTCGGTCATACTCTGCGGAACGTCGCTGACAATGACAGAACGTGCAATACTGGTTTGACCCGTATGTCGCAGGTAACAATCGCGGCCCCAACCTGGTGCCGTACTCGGACCCCCTCACACAGTCGTTGATCGCCCGATGCCAGGACTGGATGGTTCCCATGTTCAGCCTGGAAATGGAGTTGAGGCGTCAGAACGTAGGTGCCAGGTCTCGTACTGTACCGAGCTCACGACGTATAGTCATCTACCATCGATCTGAAGCTCTGTCTTAGTGCGTTGGCTACCGAGGAGCTGGTCAACAAGACTTTCAAGCCCAAAGGCGACCGGACGCTCGACAAGAAGGATGAAGTCGTTGCCAACTCGGTCTGGAGGTTTTTGGAGGTCCGAGGGTGAGTCGAGCCATACTTTTGAGCGTTGACTGACTCGTCGCAGTTTTGTTCAGCAAAACCACACGCACTCGTCCATCGGCAAAGCCTTGCACGCCGCATACGACATTTCCAAGATCAACGACCGCTTCCAAGAGCCTCTCTACCTCATTCTCGAGCTCCTGCGATCCGGCGCTGTCCATGGCGAAAAGTGGGGAGGACCGGGCGCTGCGCCTCTTCCCGGCGGGCCGAGCTTTGGCGAGAACGACGAGCAGAATACGGTCAGGCTTGTCATGCGGTGCATTAGTGTGTTGCCTTTGACAAACAGGGTGAGTCTGTCTGCCTGAAATGCAGACCAAGGCTGACCGTCTCAGCCTCAACAATGGGTGGGTCCGTTATCACAAGAGCTGTTGGCTTTCAACTCGTTCGTCAAGGCTCTGTCAAAGTCTCTTCGCCAGCTCTTCGAGGCTGTCAGCTGTCATCTTCTTCTCTCTGGGGACGGCAGGCGCAATCGTGACGACTTCAACGACATCATGATCAGTACGCTCTTCAATCTACAGATATGATCATACGCTGACACTGCCCAGGCCTGCCTTTCCAGACGGATGTCAACACTGGCTTTGGGATTCTAGCCAAGAGTTATCTCGACGCGACGGCATACCACAATGAGGGCGAGTTCGTGACCGAGGCGACTATGGGATCTGAGCAGTGCAAGAATGCCAAGCGCGAAGCGATCGCCTTTGTGGAGGCCAACTTTTCCAGCGTGAGAAACCCTGTGCAAGAGCTCGATCGTGGCTTCCGGTTCTGGGACACTGTAAAATCTATCTTATTCAAGATGCACAGACAGATGCTGATTAGGTGAATAGGTCATGGTAGCTATTCGTACGCTCGCGCAAGCCCAGGGCCCGAACCCCACGCTGGCGCAGACGGTGGTGGGGAAGGACGTGATTGAGCAATTCGAGCGAGCCGACAAGTGGCTGAAGCCCATGCGACCGTAGGTCGCTTTGGGGCGGGGGGATGATCTGCTTCGTGTCTAGGCAGAATGACCCTCACGGCTCACATCTCACATCTCAACGATCATGCAGCCCCAATGTGTGTAGCGTATGTACGAGGGCCTCTTTCATGTCTGTAGTCGCAATGATCATTGGCGTCAGGTATCGGAGATGAGGCTGTCGAGATCAGAGAAAAGTCGAAACGTCCTCGGACGACTCGGAGGCAAAACGTCATCACCGCGCAGAGCGCGCGAAGTCGGTCAACATTGCATTCGCACTCTTCATCCACATCATGCAAACACGACCCAAGACCTCCAAGTTCCCAAACAACGGCTGGGCGTCTAGCGCTGGAGCGCCATGAAGAATCGCAGGATGATACGACTTTGCACGTTAGCCTGAGACGATGAAAAGAGATTAATAAGGAGAGCTTGCGACGAGTAGATGTCGCAGGTCACAGGTACTCACAGGTTTCAATCTCATACAGTATACGACGCTGTTTCTGTTTGCGTGTGAAAAAGCACAAACATGACATGTTTGGCTGTTTTCCTTATTCGGGTCCCCAGCGCAGCCCCACTACGATGGCGACGCTTCAACGCTCAAAGCAGAAGAAAGAAGTCAACAACAGCGGCGTCATACGTACTCTTTCCTTCTTGCCAGATTTATTCTGCGTACGACGCTAAATGGCCCAACGGGGATTCTTCCATCCGGTCTCCGGGTCTATGGAGATGGAGTTCCTGAAAACTATTCGCATCGATTTTTTTTGGATCCATGTCGGCCATGTCCTTTCTCCTGTCCTCTAATTTGCGGCGTCGCAAGCTTACATGTTCGATGCTATTGTAGCACAAGTGATAACACTTCATCAATCAACAAAGGTAATTCAGGCTGGCCAGCAGCCGGCAAAGATCAGACAGGCCGGATGATGCAGGATTGCAGCATACGTCCTTGCTCTGGAACCATCCCTTCATTGCACCCCTGCCCGGCCTGCGTGCTGCGTGCCCTGTGTGCCCAGCCAGCCTGTCACCTGTCACGACGAAACAATTGGATTCATGGGAACTTGATTCCTGGAATCACACAGGCCCAGGATCTCACCAGTCATCACCCTCAGCCCTTAATAGCCCTCTGCGGCCTCTGCAATGACAAGATCCAATTCAAGATCCAAGAAACTATACGCAGTACGCCGGCTGCAGGCTGCATCAACCGCCCCTTCAATCAAATTTCTTCTAATCTACTCGACTAGCGCACAGAAGAATTTTTCCTCTGCTTTCTCTTATCATCGGCGCTTTGCGTCCGTTCCTCATTCACATGGCCTGTACCTTGCGAAAACTTATTGCATCTCGCATCACATGTTTGTTGGGCGCGTTGGGACGAGCACGTCACAGCAAGCGGTACTTGGCATTGACAACTTGTTAAGCAAATATGCATTCATTGCTCACGAGTCACGGCCACGGTTGGCGCCATGCCATTGGCGGAGGGGCAGGGGGGGGGGGGCGCCGGGGGCCGGGGAGGATAAAGTTGCCGGTGCCCGTTTCGGAACCCGGCACTGGCAAGACCTGGCCTTATATGTAGCAATTTCCTCGCATTTTCGCGCACTATTTTTTTTTTCTTCTTCTATGTATCTCATCAAGTGTTCCTTTCTCAAACAAAGCTACAAGCTTTACAAGCTACTACAAGATCCAAGATCCAAAAGATCTTGTTGGGCCTGTTGTCATTCTGAACCTGTGATAGTTACACAATTATGTACAAAATTGATGGTTGACTAACCCCGTTTACGCCTTTTGAGTTTAATTGACTATTGGACGGCAGCTCTGGCTGCAGCTGCTTGCAGTGCGCAGCGTGGGGGCGTGGGCCCAACTGGCCGGCAGCTGGGCCAGCTCCCAGGGGCCAGGGTTGGTTCTAGAAGATCTAGAAACACCGCGACGGTTGTTGAGTAAATTGCCTTGTTACGCGACATGCAAATGTGGCCGTCAGCCCACAGCCCACAGCCTGCAGCCGTCGGTCATCCACATGCCACCACACACGTTCATATGGGGAAAAATAAGCGTGCGACGCTCAGAGATCAAAGGCTGCAGGTTGCAGGCTGAAGTGGAGGAAGAGAATCGGCCACGCTGCTGTATGTACCTGCTTGGGAAACCGAAATGAGCGAAAATAATTGACGGCGAGAGCATAATAGGCCAGGTGTAAAATGCCCGGCTATGGATAGTTCATTCGCCGCGCCGTGCGACATAATACAAGCACGAGTACTGTAACATATTGTACGCATTTCTGTCTATGTCTCATTCCCCGGTTCCATCATATGAATCCCCAGTCCCCAGTCCCCCATAGCCCCATACCCCATCCCCAAATACCAGCGGCCAACAGAACAGCGGCTGCGTCTCGACCAGCCTACATACTCCCCGTAGTAATCTACGGGGATCTACGGCGGGGATGAAAAGAAGTGGTGACAACACAGGGCCGGCCGGGTTTTGATTGCAGGCTGCTATTGCTAGATGTCTGGCGTGTCTGGGCTGTTTGGGTGAAGAAGCTAGATGCTAGGCGAATTCCCAAGGCGTGACGGAGAAAAACAAGGCGTTGATGCATATCAGCTGGGGTGATGTCACTGTGACTGAAGGGGCAGGATGTATAGATATCTAGATGACTGTCAGATGAAAGGAATAGCGAGGATAACGGGCCCACCGCAACGATGGTCTACAAGCACTGCGCCCAGAAGCACAACGCACAGACAGCGCACAGACAGCGCACAGACAACGCACAGACAGCGCATAGATAGGCGACCCACTATACTGGAATCAGGCGGCAGGCACTAATGATGGGAACTGATGAGCGGATAGTGCATATAATTAGGACGGGCTAGGCGAGGCGAGTCACCCGTTGGTCCTGGCGCTTATCAGGTTCAGGGGCGGATAAGCTATTAGTGCATAAGCGTGCCGGAATATTTGCGCAATTAGCCGTACCCACGTTTTCAGGGCGCGATCTCCCGTGTGCGCGAGCTGGGCCGAGTGTGCGACATCAGCCACCGACCATCGACCACCGACCACCGATCCTAGCAGGCTCTCGTAAGCCAGCCGAGACACCCCTGAGTGCACGCATCTTCTCATTCCGGCTGGGATATATAATCATTCTCTGCTCACAGCTCCCCAGTATTCCCCTCTTCACGCACACCATGAGCTCCACAGAAACCCCCAGCTCCCCCTCTGGCCCCCGCCGCCAGCGCATCTCCATGGCCTGCGCCTACTGCAGACACCGGCAAGTCATCCCCCTTCTCACTCTTGCATGGCTAACCCCTCCCAGCAAAATACGCTGCTGCGGTGGTGACCCCTGCCGCAACTGCCAGCGCTCAAAGCGCGAGTGCGGCTACGCCCCCGTCCCAGAAGAGGTCAACCGCGCTACTCGCGAGAAGAAGGCATTCGCAAAGGCCAACAAGATTGCCAGCCAATTCATCCCCCCAGTCACCACCACCGTCCCCTACTACCCCCACCACCAAGTCTCGTATGACAATGTCTATGGCTCCCCCCTCCACTCGGCGCCGTACCACCGCAGGTCCTCGTCCCTGCCTTCTGCGGAGGTGCCATGGGGATCTGCCCCAGTGTATGGTTCGGGCCAGTCGTGGATCTCGTACGCCAAGCCCGCGCCGTACCACCGCCCCTCCCCCCCGACGCCCGTCTACGAGTCCACTCAGGGGTACCCCAATCAGCTCGGCGTCCACTTTGAGCAGCACACCGAGCCGCACCAGCACCAGCAACAGCACGTGCTCGACTCGCCCTCCCCTACCTCTACCAACATGTCTTCCTCGGCGTCTGCCCTCACCCACTCTTCCTTGGAAGACGAGCAGCACGCCATGTGGATGACTCCTGGGCTCGTCACGCCTTATGGCAGCGCCGGCAGCGGCAGACCGTCCGCCTCGCGCTCCCTCTCCACCGACATGCACGGCGTCCCCTTGCCAAACGACAGCCCCCTCCAAAAGACCCACTCGGGCACAGTACCCATCACCCCGGCGTCTACCACCTTTGCCCGCCCCCTGCCCTCGCCCACAGTCTACCCTTACACCTCGCACGGCGGGGCGCAGTACGACAGCCAGCAGCCCATCTTCTACTCGCCCGTATCTAGCAAGGGCGGCCGCGACTATAGCTCGCCCATGATTGGCGGTGTCTCCAAGGAGCCGGTGGTGGGGTTGGGGCTGATAGATGGCAGCAGAGGGGTGTACATGGGTGGACACTATTCGGGCGAAGAGTACATGGCTCCTCCGATGTACTACCAGAACTAGTGTGGAGAGCGTTGGAGGGGTTGGGGTTTGGGATACGGACTGGTTTATATCTTCCTTTTACACGGCCGGGATGTTGTTTTCATATACGATAAATCGAATCTTGTATAATTAGTGACTTATTGATAGAGTATACTGGGCATGTATCGCATGTATCGTTCTGACTTTACGAACTTGGAATGGGTCTACGCTTGCACTGTTCGCATGGACAACTTTGCCGAAATTTCGACGCGGGAGCCGAACAAGTAGATCTTCTTCCGCCAAGTATGCCGCCGTTAGCCGGGTGAGACGAGGCGACGACTCCAGCATTCTCATTCTTCTCGACTTGTCTTACTGTCTCTCCATATGGCTAGCTTCTGCTACATAGCAATTTGTCGTCATGTACTCCATATGTGGAGCTAAGAATTATGACTTGAGTGTTTGCGTCTAGCAAAACATGTCAATCTAAGTGCATGCACTGCCGTTGAGAGCAGCTCATTGAACTTGCTCATTTCTTCTCGGAAAAAATGTCAACGAAACCCTGACCCCGAGGCCGGATGCAGAATGGACACTCCTCATCGGGCATCCCTCATTCAGCTATTACGCAACGGTCCAGCACCTCCTCGTCCTATCTCCTGTCCTATCGGCTCTCCACATTCACAATCTGGCGCCTACCCCATCCCCCGATATGCCTGCCCCAAGCCCTCAAGGCCCCATGGCCACAGAGCAGGGGCGCTACACCTCAAAAAGTACATTTTCGGAGTGGACGGTCTCAGCGCCACGCAAGGTCTTGCACCATCTCATACGTGAGCTGGGAGCTGATAATGGAACGGGCAGGAGGTGCCGTCATGTCATTCACCTTTCTGCATATGTCCATGCCACAATTCCCACATATAGTGTCACAGCCGACCACAGGGACCAAAAGGCCATGAGCTATACTCTAGTAGGCCCCACATGCCCCACACCCAACACTCCAACGGCCAACGGCCAGCAGGAGGGCCAGCAAAGCACCGAGCACCGACAAAGTAAAAGTATCAACGTACACCCAAAAAGTCTCACACCGGCCCCATGTACGCAAGCCCCCTTATATGTACGGCATGTACGTGACCTCGTACGAGAGAACACCTTGGGGGAGTACGCACCAACTCCACATGTGGGGGCGAGAAACTTGTTCAAAAGGGAATAGGTCCGAGACCACCCTTTGCCAGTACTCATAATAAGGGCCATAAGCTCACTGCCGAATGCTGAATATAATCCCCCCCCCCCCCCCCCCCCCCCCCCCCGCCCCCCCCCCGCCCCCATCCCTCGCCCTCACCCCCCTCAATGCACCACGGCATGATGATGAAAGCAGGTTGTTAATAGTTCTTATGGCATTGCTCACAATTGAAGGCTTACGCCTCATCATCACCCATAAACTCAGGCACACCCAGGGCACCGAGCGAGAAGGGCTCAACCCAGAATTCTGGAATCTGCCCAATCCGGCGCCTATCCACGTCATATCTTTGCGTCTCTTCTCCAGGCCTCTTGCATGAAGAAAAAGACAGCATTGTCTTGGGACATGGAGGGGTGGGTGACTTGCGCAGAGCAGAAGGAGACCACAGATGTCCTCAGTCTAGTAGTAGCACAAAGCATCATTACCATGACCCTTGATTCGTTCGTTCGGCATGTTTCGGAGCCCGTCGGCTATCTTCACTCTTTGCAAGACCTTCATTACCGAGCTCATCTCGGATTCGTCGCCAGTTCAGTTCTCATCATCATTGCATTCATTCGATCCCTTTCCTTCTTCGGCTCATTTTTCCATCATTGCATCCACCCACCATCCCACCGTCCCCAGTCTTCAGCCAACCCTGCTTGCGCATGTCTCGCCTATATCGCTACGTGCAGTGAGGTAAAAGCAGCAGGTCCTTGGCCACCTGGTCAGATGAAGAACGCTCATCTGTTGTTGTCTGATCTTTCAGCACACGGGCCAGATAGGACAATTAGATTGAGATTGTTCTATACTACCATGTTTCCCGTCGCTCTAGATCTTTTTTTTCGGAACCCGGGTCATGCTTCGCCGGCTGGAGGACGCTGATGAGCCTGCTCTGCTCAATCGTCTTGTGCTCAGAGAATAGATGCTGGGCACGGGTATTTACACTTTACTCTTGCTCTTTTCAACCATTGCAATAGCACATGCTTTTACCAAATGCTGCCGAGTTTTGTAGTCAGGCGACATAATGTCAGACAGACTGACACGAGGGACACCTGAAGCGGAACGGGTACCTTCTTCTCGAAGACTCTGCCTCCTCGCTTTGTGTTGCATGTGTGTTGGATGATGTTGGCATAGTGCTGAACCACCTCTCCTCGCTCACTCGCCGAGAGTCATGTTGTAAATGAACAGGATCCATCTGTACCGCGCACGCAGAATGTGGCACCACACCCCAAGGCTCTGAGATTGATTCTCGTTCCTCCTTTCAGATAGCAATATATATATATATAATAGCCCACGTATGAATCTCGTGGGATTCAGGTCAAAATCGCATTTGCGATGGCCGTCATTAGTCAACCACGACATTTCCGTACTTTGCTTGCCGCTCCGCTTTTTTGGACCTGCCATGCTCCCTGCTCACGGCTTGTCTCGGTGTCCTTCAAACATCAGCAGCCCTTGTTGGCCCTTGGCCTTCAGCTCATTCAGCATCTACTTAGGAGATATTCAAGCTCAAGGGGTAACGATAAATGAGTCAGAGCGGGCTGCTCGAAAGCCGGTAGACGGGAGCGGAACAACAGTGTGTCCACTATCCCGGATCCGACAACATGACAAGAGACAAAACAGCTCAGTGCATGATATTGTCTTTCCGATCAGCATTACGGTATGCCGCCTGTCTTGTAGCGCGCAGAGAGCAGAGGCGCAGAGATAGAGGCCATAGAGGCCGATGGTCCGAATATGATAACGCCACTGTCGATGATTATGAGGACATGCGCGTTTAGGTAAGCGGTGATTTCGTTAATGGATGACACCTGATGCATGATTTTGCTATGGATTTTGCGCCTGGGGAATTCTAACAGGTGCATCGCAATGATTGCTCTCCAGGATATGATCCTACAGGGCCTACAGTAGACAATCGACGCGAGCTTCATAATAATGGATCGTAGCAGCTCTAATCTGCACGCCTGTGCCTTTTCAGTTCAGTAATCAAATCGATCAGACCCCCGTCCCAAACAGGCATTGAGATGGATACGTGAAATATTCGTCGATTCAACGCACAAGAATCGGTCTGTTTCTAAACTTACAGTCGTGTGAGGAAGCTCCGGTCTGAGATCAATGAACATGTCGTCCGAGGAGAGCGGCGAAGTAGTAGTACGTACGAGGGTATGGCAGCGTCCGGGATATGGAGGTGCCTCGTCGTCGCTGTCGAGACTTGTACGTACATGGACACATGTATGGACACAGGTGAGCTCTGAGGTGTGAGGCCTTCGACGCTGGGGCCAGCCACTTCTGGATCTGATACTATCACGACTCCCGGCTTCTGCTCTTTTTCGGCTCACATTTCCGACCCTCGACAATTTTTTGCTTCTTTTGTCGTGAGGAGACTTCACTCCTCGTGGCCATGGGCAATCGAACGGCTCGAACCTTGTAAGATGGAATGACCGGGGGTCCAGACCACGGCTGATCTGTCCAAGCTACTGCCTTAGGTCCATATTCCGTTCATCTCATAACTCTCGTCGGTATGTATCAGATCTTTACACATTACATACAACCCGTTCTCCGTATCTTCCATACAAAGCTCCCATTTCCCGCTTACCACACGGCCACACAAGCTAGAAGAAAGCCCGGGCGGTAAATAGGAAACATGGCAGCTGCTGAAAGGACACGGGACACGGATGGCGAGCTTCCTCGTGCATTGATAGCAGGCCGTCGTCGACGGTTAAGAAGGATACGGTCTGCGGAGGTGGATCGAAGAACAGGCCGCACTGATGACCGCTTGCGTAACGTATGCCCGTCGAAACTCAGATATCTGAAAGAGAACTCGCCTGCACTCGGCTTCCCGAATAAGCGTCCGGTCGACTGCCAGACAACTCGCAAGGCGCGAATGAGCATGTTGCTATGCCCGCCGGCCGCCTTGGCTTGGCGCAAATGAGCGTGGACCATCAAGATTTTTCCGTGCAAGCCACAAAACCATTGAGATAGTCATCACAGCTCAAGAAAGCGTCTGAGAGCTCCACCCGTGATTGTCACAAGCTCAAGGATTGAGCCCAGGTTATATCACGAATTTATACCTGTTCAATGACTTATGAACCATATATAACATACCGGGACAACATATGGCCTATGTGATTCTATCACTCTCATGGCGAACAGGAGGGTCTAGGAGTGGACGAGAGAGACCTCCATGTTGTGAGCGGAGAGTGGTAAACAAGAACGATGTCGCAAGAGGCCGGGTTAATAAATCTACAAACGCATGTATGATCAAAGCTGAAAAGATGGTCAGCAGAGCACTCTACAAGAACCAGTGAAACTTGCCAAACTGTCCATCCTCCCAAAGATCTCAAACACTGTGGCCACCACCTCGAAACACAATTCTTCCTGGTCCTCCTGTCCACCCCCAGCACCAGCCGTACTTACCCCCTGCGCTGCCCCGCTCGCAGCCGCCATTTCCTTCCTCACCTCCCTCACCAACTCTTGCACCGACTCGCGCCCAACCCCACCTGAACCGCCTTCACGCCGACGCCCCGACCCAGAGCCAATGGCGACCGGGCCGGAGGATTGGGAGGTGGTTTGGCCGAAAGGCCAGGTGCAGAATTCGGCGAGAATGTCGTCACAGCGGCCGAAGGCGGCTTCACGGGCATCGTAGGAGAGGCGTTGGAGGGCATTTTCCAGGACGCTTGAAGCGTAGGCTGTGAGATGTGTAAGACATATGCCCTACTAGCGCATGGAGGGACATACCAGCACAAACCAAAGCCACCGCCCGCATATATCTATACTTTACATTCTCCTTCTGCAACGCTTGCGCAGGGATGGCCGCAGTTCTCGCAGTCAACAACGACAAGACCCGTCGCATAACATCGTCTTTGGCGTTCATGTCCGCGATAGGATGGGTAGCCATGTCGAATAGGAGAAAGTTGCGCTTCTCGGTGCGGAGGATGCCCTTGTCCACGAGGCCCTTGGCGAGACGCTCGCGAACTTGTTTCAATTGGTAGCCAATCTTCATTACGTTCCAAGTCTCGCCTGTAATGGTGATGAGTCGATATATCTGGTAGACTGGCCGCCACTTACCGCTCATCAGATCTACCCACGCGCCGGCCCCATACTTTTCACTGCTCTTGATCATCTTCAAGGCCTCATCCAGGAGCGTCTCTCCTGTCTGCCTATCATCAATGACTTCTATTAGCCTATCCGAGAGGGCCAGGCGCCGACGAGCGGGATCGCGGACCATGGCGATACGCCCGCGAAGTGCGAGTTCGATGAGGATACAGCCTCGAAGGGCGTAAGAGATGTTGTCGTTCCAAAATGACAGATAGCCCTGAGGGACGTGTTAGCGGTGGCCCGCGCGTGTTTGGTCGTGATGTGGCTGTTCTATGGGGAATCTCTACCCAAATAGCCAGAGCACGATGAATGCGTTCCAGCGACCTGAACGTGCGCTTGGATGGGTTGGTCGTTGACGATATCCACTCACCGCCTTGTCCTTGAGCCCCAACAGGAGTACCTCCTCCATCAGGGTCAATCTGGGCATCTGGTCCTTCTCGTCGACATTCTCAAAGTCTCTAGGGTCGTACGCGATCTTGTGCCCCTCGCCACCGTCTCTGCCTTGCGTGTTTGGGTTGGGGGAGGCGCCGAGGGTCGATGGTGGGCGGGGGGAGGACGAGCCGGGGAGAGAGGGGGATTCAAGCTGGGCGGTGGTTTGGGGGATGGCGGGCGAGTTGCCGGGGCGTCTTCGTGTGAGTCCCTGGGACATGCTGGGTGGATTTGGGGTTGTGGATGTATAGAGATGTTGAAAGACACGCGGATGATAATCCCGCCAGATCGTGTCCGCGAAATAACACCGAAGTGGCTTGCAGCTCTGCACGTCACCACTTCTATCATCTCTATTTTCTGCATCACCATCATCTGCTATGAGTAATCTGTGAGTATTGCACCGCCTCCCGTACACTGGGCTGACCAGCGCTGCAGGTATGCTACAGAGGTAGGACAGATACATGCGCTGCGAGGGGTACTGACGTTGCATAGCCCGCTACCAACGGCAAGGTCATCTTTGACACTACCGCTGGAGAAATCGAAGTAGAATTATGGGGTAAAGAATGCCCAAAGGCAGTCAAGAACTTTCTTGCCCTCACCATGGAAGGCTAGTCTCTCCCCTCTCAATCCCGTCCAAACCTGACTCCAAACAGGCTACTATGACGGAGTCATCTTCCACCGTGTTGTCCCCGGCTTCATTATCCAGACCGGCGACCCCACCGGCACAGGTATGGGTGGCGAGAGCTTCTATGGCGAGCCATTTGGAGACGAGATACACGGACGGCTCAAATTCAACCGTCGAGGATTGTTGGGAGTTGCCAATAATGGGGTGAAAAACACCAATACTTCGCAGTTCTTTATCACGCTTGACCAGGCTCCCGAGTTGACCTCAAAACATACTTTGTTTGGCAAAGTCGTGGGAAACACCATCTACAGTGAGTGCCTACTACCAGTACGGAAGGCGTCCGCTGATCATCTGAAAGATGTTCTTAGTATCGGAAACATGGATATCGACGCTGAAGAACGACCTCTTGTGTGAGTCAGACGCTTTCATCGTATCTGTCCGCCGTCTGACTATTTTTCGCAGACCCCCAAAGATCCGCCGCATCCGCATCATTGAGAACCCTTTCCCCGACATCCAGCCCCGTATCACCGCCGAAGAACGTCGCGCGCAACAATCTGCCCGAGTAGAAGCCAAGAAGGAGCTCGAAAAGCGAGAAAAGAGAGCCAAGGCCAAGAAGTGAGTCCTTGCTAGTGCCAGAGAATGGGAGATTGACGATGCACAGGAATACAAAGCTGTTATCGTTCGGTGAAGCCGAAGAGATGCCAGATGAAGATGAAGTGCCGAAAAAGTCTATGACGAGACAAGATCGTACGTCTGATCCACTCGTCGAACCTGCTCAACTGACATCAAAACAGTTATGGAAGCTGAACCACCTGCTAAAAAGTCTGAGCCCAAATCTTTTGTCGACACTCCCCCCTCTCTCAGAAACATCGGCTCGAGCGGATCCGACGATCAAGTCAAGAAGAAGGAGGCTGAAAAGAAGGTGAGCCCTACCATACCATTGGCGATTTAGCTCACCTCACTATCAGGCTATCGACCTCAAAGCTATCCGAGAGCAGCACGAAAGAGACCAAGCCGGCGGTGCCAACGACCGCAAAGCCGAGATCGCCCGTATGGAAGCCGACCTCAAACGGCTCAAGAAGCGCTCCGGCTCCATCTCTTCATCATCTTCAACATCTTCTACAAGGGAACGTCGACCCAAGGGTCCTTCAATTCTGGAGCAGGAACTCGCAAAGTATGAGTCCAACCGAGGTCGGGCAGCGCAAAAGGCAGGCAAGAAGCGGGGAAGGAAGGATGAAGAAGACGATTTGTTGGCAGAGATGAGAAAGTTTAGTCGCAAGGTCGTCCAAGCCGGTGACTCGGACGGCGAAGAGGGTGACAGGGAAGAAGGCGAAGCAGGGAAACAACAGGAAGAAATGTATGGCCTCGGTCTAGGGGAGGATGATGAAGGAGTGGATGTGGATGATGATGTGGGATGGATGAGGCATACCTTGAAGTTTGTCGTGGACGAGTCGGAGCTCACGAGAAGAGCCGAGGACGAGTATGCTGTGAGTAGCTGATACGCTGTGTGTGGATATGGCTGACAGAGCTACAGGTCATTGACCCGAGAGCAAAGGCAAGGGATCTCCAAAGCGTGAGCCATGAAAACGCGAAGCGAAACAGGGGAGATAGGAGCCGCGGGGGAGGAAGTCGGGGAGGAGGTCGAGGTGGCGGACGGGGCGGTGGACGAGGTGATCATGTCGGAGGGCGTCGGGTTTGATCGTCATCATGCATATAGGGTCTGAGACAGCCAGGGGGGCAAGGCAAGGGGATTGTATGGGCAGTACGATGTGTACTCATCGACATGGCACGTTGAGTGAGACGAGTGGCAAAAGTCACGTGCCTGGCCCGGAATCGTACCACTTTGTTGTTTTGTGGGACGATATCTCATTTCACGTTCATTCATCGCCTCTTTCTTTCTTCTCTTCTTCTTTCTCTTTTCTTCTCTTCCTCAACCATGCCCACCTCCATGTACTCCGACCAGGAACCAGACGAGCTCAGCGGCATCCTCGACGTCCCCTCAGCCCACCTCAATCCCGAGCACGACCTCTTTCCCCCAGAGCTCAACAATCCCTTCGGCGGCGACCAGCTGCTCTTCAACCCCGCCCACTCCCATCGCGCCTCGCTTTCTTCCCAGGAGGGCGACTCGTCATTCCTATTATCACCTTCCGATCCCAACTCCAGCTATTCGCTTTCTCCTAGGCTGTCCCTGTCGCCGTCTACGGGCGAACCTTCGGTCCAGCCCTCTTCCCTCTCCTCTTACTCGCACTCTCACACTTCTGCTCTATCGCCCAATCAGAGCTATGGTACCGCCTCCCCAAGCTTTGACGCTATGAGCGGAAGCGAGTTGGATCTGTTCCTTCTTCCCGAGCTGGGTCTGAATTCTGGCGCGAGTTCGAATATGGACTTGTCCTCGCAGAACGAGAAGGCGGGTCATTCGCTGCATTTGCCTGGGAGGCAGGAAGGAGTCAGTGATGATTGGATCCAGAATCTGTTCAAGGACCCCGCGTTCAGCCTTGGTCAGCAACCTCAGCATGGGCATGCTTCTGAAGCTGGTCTGGGCAATCAGAATAATGTCTTGCAGCAGCAGCAGCAGCTTGCGCAGACGATTCAGCCGCATCAGATGGGTCAACTGGGAGGAAACAAGCAAGATTGGCCCGGGGCAAACGTCAACATGCAGCACAGTGAGTTTCCTTTGTTCCGTTCTGTACCGTACTGACGCGCAAGAAGGCATGCCATATCAAGCTCCTCAATCACATCCTCAACCTCACGTCCAGGCTTTCAAGCCCCGCCCCGCCCCTGCTCGTCGTGCTCCAGCGACCAAAGCCTCAGACAATACTGCGCCCGCCCCCACTGTCGGCAAACACAACAAGACCGAGCGCCGCTACCGTCAAAAAGTACAAGCCGCACAAGCCGATCTGCGCGATGCTATCCCTGCCCTGCGCGTACTGTACGGCACCTCCACGCCGGAGCAAGCAGCTACCGTTGATATCAAGGCGGTCGATGGCACCGTTGATGGTCTCGGGGAGGTGACGAGGCCGAATGCGAGTGCAAAGGCGACGATTCTGATCGGGGCGAGGATGTACATTGAGGTCTTGCAGAGGCGGAGTGCCAAACTGCAGAGGATGGCTGATGAACTTGAGAGGTTCAGGAAAGCTGTCGAGGGGGAAGCAGGGTTTGGAGCTTGGAAAAGCCAGTTCGACGCCAAGGAGGCAGAGATCGAGCGGTACGAAGCCGAACAGTTGGCGATCAGAATCAAGCAGGAGGAAGAAGAAGAGAGTGATGAAGAAGGTGGCGAAGAAGACGAAGAGCCGTCAAAGAAGAGAAAGAGGGCTGCTCCTGCTCCCAAGAAGCCAAGGGCTCCTGTCAAATCGAAGGTGCAAGCCTCAGCTGCTGCTGGAGCTCGGGTCTTTGCGGCTTTTGCTCTCTCATTCTCATTTGCTCCTTCTGCCTCTACCATCCTCCACCCTGTGCCTCAATCATCTACCGCTCAAGTTCTAGGTCCCTTGACCAAGCGACAGATCCTATCACGTGTACCCATCTTGACCGCCGAACACACCTCTCGCTTGCTCGCTCGAAGCCTGCCGAGTGTATTCACACCGGGCCCCGAAGCATTGATGGATTGGATATGGAGGCTTCTCATCGCAGCTCTTCTTGCCGTTGTCATGCGTTCAGTGGTCTTCAAGTGGTCTGTTCACGATAAGCGATCTGCCGCACCGGGCAGTCTGAGAGGTGTAGTCGAGGATGTCGTTGGAGTTGTGACGAGAAAAACTGAGGGTGGCGATGAAGATGCTTGGGAACGCCTTGCTGCTGAGATTGTGGGCTCTTGTCAGTAACTTATTGCCTTTACATGAGACCCTACTGATATATTGTACAGCAACACCCCTACCAACATCAGTCAAATGGCACACCATCTTTCACCTCAATGTCACCGCTTCCAAACCTCACGCTCTCGCTCTGCTAGCTCTTCTTCAGCCCGAGATCCCTCTACTCCGCTCTCCCACAGACATCTGGCAATCTGCCCAGTCTCTTGTCGACAGCACTACCCCAGCAGCCTTGGCCACAGTACTGCAGTTGCCCCTCCACGAGGTTCAAAAGTGCTTGACGGCCGTGTCCCCTACATCTGCCCCTCTGCCTGCTTTGGCGGAGCAGATCACGCTCATCCACATACACGACCTCTATACCCGCTTCTTCATTCACCTTGTCGACGCTTCTCTCCCCTCTTCTGCCTCTACTTTCACCCTCCGCACTCTTCTTGCAGACCTTGAGGCCCACGAGCTCGGAAATAGTCTCCAAAAGTCAAACTTTGAGAAGGAGATTCGTGCTACCATTTCTGGCATTCAAAAGGGCAGCGCAGCCCATGCGTTGGGATTGGTGTTGATAGGGCTTTGGGGTATATTTGTGAGGCAGCAGCCAGAGGGGCAAGCGTCGTTGGTGGCCGCTTTGGCGGGACTGCAAGTATCTGGGAAACTGCAGGGCTTGGAGAGCGTCGGCGCTCTTCTCGAACTTCTTTATCCCGGCTGCACAGGGTTTGCACCAGCTCTTTCGGGCGAGAATCACCTCTCCAAGACTGCCAAGAAAGTAGACCACCTCGCACTCTCCATAGTCGAGTACCTTTCTCTCCTTCTCTCGAAATCTGCTTCTTCCGTTTCTTCTACTGTGGACGATACGCCTAGAGGAAACAGAAAGGAGGAAAGCATCAATGTGCAGAGAAGGGTTGTTAGTCTCAGAGGAGTCTTGAACAAGACTGGCTGGGTTGAAATCGAGTCTTCCTGGGATGAAGAGGACTCGGACGACGAGCAATCCTTCGACACGCCTGCGCAGGAAGGACAAAGTCATCTCGAGACGGAGAGGACAAAGTATGAGAGGGCAAAGGAGAGGCTGGTAGACGTTTTGGCAAAGATTGGGCGACGGGCTGCAGGGAGAGCGAGGGGGCGGGATGAGGATTCGGGGTTGGAAGGAGATTTGGACGAACTATGAAATACTCTCTGGGTCAACGGACAACGACGCGAATTCTAGATTTTATGTTATCTATATCCTCTCTTGTGTTAATATGTAATGTATCGACATGCTTCTCGATGGGATGGGAAAGTGAATCAAGCATCGTGAAGTGTGTCGAGAACATGTTTTCATTTCGTCAAGCAGAGTGTGTCTTTTGAGTCATTACGTGCTTCATCCGCTCTTCGCTCTCCGTTCTTACTTCTCATGTCGCTGTCCGTACCAATTTTTACTTGATGGACTGAGCTTATTCGTCAGCGATAATCAACAAGCAACGGGAAAATACATACCAAAACTTCCTTCACGAAGCTTCTCTACGATCTCCCAGGGGGAGGAGGCCCTGCAAGCCTAGATCCCGGAGGCGGAGGTCTCACAGCTCCGTCCTGACCAGTCGCAGGCCTCGAAGGTGGCCTTGCAAACTGGGGAGGTGGAGGCCTCACTTGACTCTGCTGTTGCTGACCGTACACTGCCTGCTGCCCCTGCTGGGCCCCGTAGATGTTAGGAGGCGACGTTACCCTCGCTGGATTCAACGGGGAAAGCACCCTTCCAGGAGGGGGCGGGCCCGCGAGTGTTCCAGGAGGAGGCCCAGCTCGAACTCCTTGGGGAGGGGGAGGGGGGCGGGAGAAAGTGGACGGTGGTGGACCAGCTTGCATCGGAGAGGCACGAGCGAACTGCTGTTGTTGCTGGGGTGGTTGTTGCTGATACAGCGGCTGTTGCTGGGGTGGCTGTGGGTATTGGGGCTGCTGCTGAACTGGCTGCTGCTGGGTTGTGATAGGCGGCTGGATCTTGGCCTTGGAAGCAGCACTGGGCGGTCTAGCGCCCTTGGGTGGCGGCGCGATTCCAACTGGCGTTCTGGCACCACCCATTGGGGGTGGCGACATCATACCTGGGGTACCGGGACCAGCCAAAGCACCACCAGCAGCCGCAAGAGGATCAGGCGAGGCATTGGGGAAGGGGCTCGTGATAGCAGCATTCTTGACTTCCCGAGCTGCGCTTTGTGGCCTTTTGGGAACAAGCGTGGGTGCGTCGTTCCAGCCAGGCACATCTCTCCGCTGGGATCCTGGAATCACGGGAGACGACGAAGAAGCAGAAATGGGCCCGCTAGCTTGTCCTACACGAGGAGGGGGAGGGATGACCTGGGGTTGGTTATACGATTGCTGAGGAGCGCCATAAACCTGGGGCTGAGAGGGAGTAGGCCTGTAGCCGTTAGGCGCGGAGGGATTCTGAGCAGAGGGGGTTGGATAGGAGGAAGGAGCAGGGGCGTAAGGGTTGTTTTCGTAGGCCTGTGTGGCCTGAGCGGGAGGTGCGTAGGCATTGGAAGGCTGGTAGACGCTTCTGCTCGCGGCAGGAGTTTGCTGGTACGCAGGCTGCTGAGCAGGAGCTCCATAAGGTCCGACAGACGGAGTCTGGCCATATGGTGCTGAAGCAGCGAAAGGAGCCTGGGCAGGGGCGTATCTCCCAGCATTCCTCGAAGGCCCAGCCTTAGCGGATTGGCCGAAGCTGGTATCAGTCGTCTTCTCATCCGCAGCCCTGAGAACCCTTTCTCTCGCCTTCTCGAACCCACCGGTCCCACCAAAGCCCTTGTAGTCCGCGGGTGTCTTCTGGACATACTTGGCAGCCATGTCGACCAAGCCCTGAGTAGCGAGCAGGTCGGCGTACTCGTAGTATCTGTCGTACAGACCAGCAAGCTTGTAAGAGCGGGCACCAGCCTCGGCAGCGGCAGCGGACTGGGTAGGGGTCGCAAGATCCTCGTCAACGTAGCCAGTAGCAGCGCTGAACACGGACACCTTCTCAATGAAGGACTGAAGCGCTTGGGCATGAGAAGTGTACTGAGTGGAGTCGGAAGCCTCTTCCTCCTCGCTCATCTCATCAAGCCAGATGGAGATCACCTTCTCGAGCTTCTGAGCAGCCAAGTAGCACAAGGTGGCGTCCTGTCGGGCTACCTGAGCACCCTCCTTCGCCTCCGGGCTGTCCGAGCCAGAAAGAACCCTCCACCTAAATTGCAGTCTTTGACCAAGCTGTTCCGCAAGGTTTGCAAACTCTCCGTCCTTGGCAAAGGTGCAAAGTACAACAAAAGCGGCCTTCCACTCGCTCAAATCGGCATTCTGCACAATGTCAAGCAAGTCTTCCGTGACGATGGATTGGAAGACGCGGAGGAATGGGCGGGAGGTTGTTTGCTGGGCAAAGTAGGCGTTCTGCGTAGAGTGAAGGAGGTCGGGGCCACCACGTACAGCCAAGAGGAGTGCGTCGGCGAATCGCTCAGAGGCAAGACACAGGTCGACAGCAGACCTGAAGTCGCCGACGACCAAAGCCTGAGTGACGAGCTGGTCGACGTCGCTTTCGCCGTCAGGATAGATCTTGAAAGTGTTCTCGGTATTGACGATTTCATCCCTGACAGAAGACGCCCGGCTGCCGGCCGTAGCAGCCACGGAAGAGTCGACAGTCACCGACTTGTGGGGAACAATATTGTCAAGTTGGGGGTTTCGCAGAGTACTGGAAGCCATGGAAGAGAAAAAGTCCGCAGCAGGTGTGCCAGGGCCAGCCTCATCGTTGAAGAGACCCGATTCAGACTTTTCTTCAGCTTTCTTGTCCTCGACAGGAGTTTCCGTTTTGACGCTTGCGTCATCAAGGAGTTCCTTCTCAGTCTTCTCAGCGCTTGGCGTCTTGCCATCCTCGTCGACCGAAATCGCAGGAGCTACCAGCTCTTCCTTGGGCTTTGAGAGCGTGATAGCATTGGGGAATTTGGAGACAGCCTCTTCTACCTTCTTGGCAACTTCGTCCTTGGAGAACCCGAGCAGCTGTACCAACTCTTCCCTGGAATTGGCTTTGAACAGAGTTTGAAGTGCTTTCCAAGCTTCATCTTGCCCGCTAGCCCTCGTTGAGCAGAATTCAGCGAGCTTCTCCTTTTCCCCGCTAGTCTCGTCAAGAGCCTTGGCGCGATCCAGCACGGGTTGTTCCGTGGTGATGGTTCGGAGATGGACAACACCAGACTGGTGCTTTCCGTTGGCACCCGTGAGGTTTGAAGTCGAGGCAAGAAGACCGCCAAAGCCAAAAGTGGCAGAGACGGGTCGACGGAGCCACTTTGGGGCCTGCTTCAACGACAAGACATTCGAAGACTCGCTTGTGGGCTGCTGATTGCTCAGAGCACCAAATATGTCGTCGGCACTAGCGCCCTCTTCGAGTTGCTGGGCAGCCGGCTGAGGCTCGCTGGTGGTTTGCAAAGAGTGAATGCCAATGTGTCCGTCGAAAGACGCGGTAGCGAGCAGATCAGGGTTGCGAGGACACCAAGATGTCTGGAAAGTCCAATCATTACTGACGGGAAGTTCGCCGATCACTTCGCCAGACTCGGGATTCCAGCACAGGGTACGGTTGTCTTTACCACAAGACAGGAGGAGGTCGGAATCTTGCTTGCACCAAGAAAGAGAAAGAACGCCCTTTTGATGTCCGCTGAGTATTTTTTCGGGCGCTCGAGTGTTTCGGAGGTCCCAAAGCATGATAATCGGGGACTCGTCATCTTCGGAAGAGGTGATGAGGCGTGTGGGCTAAGTCGCGTTAGTATATTCCTTGAACGAGATGATGGACTCACGTTTTCAGGGTGCCAAACAACATCACTCATACCCCTTCGCTTGCCCATCTGCAACCCAGCAATTCCGCCGACAGTCTCCATACCCTTAGCAGCACCACCACCATACTGCAAGCTGACGATCTCCTTTTGCGCTTTCACATCCCAGACGGAGGCAAAGCCGGATGATGAAGAGGCCGCAAAGACACGAGCAACAGTGGGATTCCATTGCACTGAAGTGATTTCGCCCAATTTAGTGGAGACGGGACCAGGAGTGATGGGTTCTTTGGCAATGTCGCTGAGATCATAGATGTAAATCTAAATAACGTAAGCAGAGTCACAAGAGCAGCCAATTATCTTACTTGGGCATTGATTCCACCAGTCAGTAAGAGGTTCTTCTGTATAGGGTTCCAATCAAGACCTCCCACAGCCCCGGCGTGCTTTTCGCTCTTCAAGATGCGCGCTTCTTCCGCGCTGCGAGCCTGGTAAGACGCGTTACAATACCGTAGAAGAATCTCACCTAGCACCAGCAATGATCTTTGAGGGGTCATACACGCTGACTTCCCCGGTCTCCATACCCGCTGCGAGCAGACCCAACTGATAGGAACCAAAGGGCGCCGACCACCTCAGACGGTTGAACCTGTACAGTCGTCAGTGACGCGACAGATAAGATTTTATGCTACTCACCGACTGTTCACAGTAATGCTTCCAAGAGGGGCCTTGTCGGCCAGCTTCAGGTGGTTGACATTGTCAAAGTCGGGCTGCCAGATCTCGAGCTTGGACTCGTTGCTGAAGTTCTCGTCGAGGGCACCTGCTACGGCGGCAGTGGCGAGCAGGGGGGTGGATGAGGAGTTGTTGTCCCACGCGAAAGTGGCTGTCCTGGAGATATCCTTCAGCTTCATGGCGGATGATGAGGCAAGAGAGGAATCATACGTGTTGCTGCAAGATGACACGCTCGTGGCGCAGCCGCACGCCTATCCTCCACGTGGAAGCAGGAGACAGGTAGGCGCGCGGCCTCCACTCTTCTCTAACATTTTTGGACGTGTTCTGTTTGTGCAGTATACACCACAGCAACGATGCCGGACCCATTCTTCCAGACTCAAAAGAAGCGCAAGAGGAACAACCGCCCGACAAGAGAACGGGATGAAGACATCTCTGACGATGACGGCGACAATGGGCCCGCGGACCTCGACTTGATGGACTTTCAGCAAAGCAGGCAGGACGTCGCCATGGGGGACGAGGAGTATATCGATGAGAACGAGACGGCGGCAGAGAAGCGGGTGAGGCTTGCGAAGGGCTATCTCTCCAAAGTTCGAGATGAAGTCGAAGCCGGTGAGTCGACTCAAGGGGGCCAGGGCCCAGCTGACATCATGCAGCCAATGCGGACCAGGATTACGATGCTGCCGACATTGACAGGGAGCTCATTGCTTCGCGGCTTCAAAAGGATGTAGTAGGTCACAGATCATATGTATGGCGCAAAATCTGACTCTTCCAGGCCGAAGCTTCGGGCAAAATCCACCTCTTCCTGACCTCCCACTTGACCTCCTTCACCTCCCATTTCCTCCCGACTTCCTCCCACCTCCCCACTTCCACAGCCCTTACATCGTCATACATCTTTACATCCACCAAGCGTGGCTCTGTAGTCCGCCATGCTACATCTACGTTACGCAAAGCCGGGCAGAACTTTGGGCGTGAAATGGAAGGACAGGAAGGCGGACACAAGGGAGAGATATTGTGTCTGGCGGCGAGTGAAGATGGAAAGTGGCTAGTGACTGGTGGTGTCGACAAGACTATTGGTTGCTGGAATGTTTCGGGGAGAGAGCCCGTTTGGGTGACTGCATTGAAGGGTCACAAGGACGCCGTCACAGTAAGCCTTCATACATTGTCTGTCTTTGTCAAGAGCTGAACAGTCACAGTCCATAGCTTTCCCGCCACTCAACAACCCTTCATACCACATCCTATCTTCGTCCCTCTCTCGACATCTTGCCCTCCACTCTCTCTCTACTCTTTCCGTCATCGATACCTTCTTTGGCCATCAAGACTCCATTTCCTCCGTTTCCTCCCTTCAGCCCACAGCTGGTGTCACCGCTGGTTCCCGAGACCGCACATGTAGATGGTGGAAGGTGGAGGAAGAGGTACAGCTTGTGTTTCGAGGGGGAGGCAAGACCAGAATCGGCTTGGAGGGGCTGATGCCGGAGGAAAGGAAGGAGCGTCTCGGAGGCGGATGGACAGAAGGCGCCGAGCCTGAAACGGTACAGGAGAAGAAGAGCAAACCTAAAGAGTTTGTAGAAGGCTCCATCGACGTTGTCTGTCAACTCGACAACTCGCACTTTGTCTCTGGTGGTGACAGCGGTTCCCTCCTTCTTTGGTCAACAGGCAAGAAAAAGCCCATCTACACGCACGCTTTCGCGCACGGCATCGCCCCATCTCCATCACCCGATGCGGACCACCCTCTTCCCGAGCCGCGATGGATCACCTCTATAGCGGCTTTGAGAGGTACCAACCTCTTTGCGTCTGGATCGTGGGACGGGCAGATCAGGTTGTGGGCTTTGGGCGAGGACATGAAGGGGTTCAAGCCTGTCCCCTTTAGTGTCCCTGTAGGCGGCTTCATCAACTCTTTGCAGCTGTCTACCCTTCCTTACAATACTGTCTCGTACGAAGTCTTGTCCGGGGAGGAACCAGTGAAGAAGCCGCAAAGTGAAATCATACTTGCCGCTGCTGTTGGCCAAGAGCCGCGGATGGGCAGGTGGTTGAGGGAGAAGCACGTGAAGAACGGAGTATTGATCGCCAGGCTACAGTTGGACGACGCGGGGAGAGCGATGATGATCTAGAGCGACAATGATTTGCACTTATTGATCATCAATGCATTATAGCTACTATCCCATAAAGCTCGGTACAACACTACATGTCTTCAATTTCTGCTTCCTCTGCTTGATCCGATTCGTACGTCTCGTCTGACGCTGCCACAATATCCTCTACAATGCGAACTACAACCTCTGGATCAACTGTAATTTCACCCTGCACATATATAAGCTTCAGTCTGACTTGACGCGATATCTGACTCACCTTGGGTCGTTCTCCAACAGAGGGCCCGGCAATTCTCCAATCCTCTTCTGGCACGATCTTGTCTCCAGCAATCGCCACATACCTGTGGTTGAGAGAAGTGGCCATCAACTCAAAGTCGCCTACTTTTGTAGTCAGTCGTGCTCAACAACGATGCGAGGAAGGGAGTCTTACGCTGGAAACCACCAGGTTCGAAGAGTTCAATGATTGTCGAGCCTGGTTTGGGAGGCATCCAGACTGCATGGACCAGGTCGTCCGAATGTGAGCCGATCACCACCTATATCGACGTGAGTTAGCTTTCATCGCATGATTGACCGGGAATCTCACCATGGCACGACTCATCAGTTCAACCTGGCGGGCCTTGGTCATGCCGCCAATCTTTACCACATGCACTTCGGCAATGCTCGTCAAACTCTTCAGTGCCGTGATCATACCTTGATGATCATCGGGCCTGAGACGGGGAGGCTCTTTCTGATGGGACAGGTAGACGACAACGGGCAAACCTCTACTGCCGATCTTGCTCTCGCTCACACCGGATGAACGGATAGCATTCTCCCTGTACTCCTGGAATAGATCGCCAGGAGCTGAAACAGTGGGAGCCAAGACATTCATCTTGCTCTCTTGTCAGCCATCGTGCGTGATAGTGAGGAAAAGGAGCGGACATACCTTGCCCCATTTGGCGTTATCCCCCGTTATAGAATGCGCCGCCCAGCGATCAATGATGACCACCTTCTCCAGCTGAATGGTGACACCAGCGGTGTTGCGGTCGGCGAAACCTGTAGAGTCTTCAATACTGGCAGAAGGCACAGCATGTGAGAGGAACCACACGTCTGACAAACCATGTCAGCGTGTGGGGATCACTCAAGGGATGGTAGGCATACTTTCACCACGGTCGTCACGCCAGCTCGGGGTGGTACCACACCGTGGGAACCAGATACGTTTCGGCAGGGGAACTCTGCTTCCCGCAGGTAAAGTCGAAGCTAGGGACCGGACGCCACCGAGGAAAGCTTCTGTGACGAAATGTCTACGAGCAGCTGGGTCAGGCGTGCAATTGCTACGATGAGATGACATACTTGAAGAAGACTAAATGATGGTCAGCATACGCATGGTCCAGTACTCGTTTAGTACTCACCGAGATATCCCTCTGCGAGAGATGAACCACATAACGATCAGCACCGTCGTCAGCCATCCAGAGTCAACTTACCGGTTCCAGGTCCATCATTGAAGATAAACTGCTCTTGATCAGCTCATACACCACCTGGATGGGCAGTCCGACTCACAGTGACTCCGCCAAGCTTATAGCCCGTCTTTCCAAACTCCATCCTTCCCACTTCTGGACCTTCAATCCTCCACCTGTCATGTCCCGCCGTCACGCCCCTTTTGCTAGACGAAATGATGAATTTCGTCTCTGGAAACGTACTCTCTTGTACAACATCTACCGCCTCTTCGTCGTCGCCTGTTGATTCAGACGAGGATTGAGGAGGGGTGATGGCCGTTAGAGCACCACCCGAAAGGTAGAGATTTGTAAAGACTTGGTAGCCGGGAACACCTGCTTCGGCGTCAGTCCAGCTCTGGTGGAAGACGAGTGTGTACCCACCTCCCTCGTACTTTGTCCAATGGAGTCCTTCATCAAAGTCCACCCAACCATCCTCTTCCACTCTTTCGTCCTCCACCACCGCATCTGTCTGTCCTCCACCCCACGTCAACGTACTCCACCTGTTCTTCCAATCACTGACTCCGCCCTTGAGTCCCTCCCGCCACCCCCCGACTTCAACAGTTTCAATATCGAACGTCCGCGGTGCTCCAGGGGTGTATGCAAACTCGGAAGTGGAGGGGATGGAGGGCTTGAATAGGAGAAAGAAGATGAGGAAGACGATGGGGGAGGATATGAGCGCTGAGCGAACGATATGACGGGAGGTGATGGCCATCATATGCCAGAATATATACAAGATTATAGACAGGAAAGTCTTATTGTTGCAGAAAATGGAATTGGCTTTCCAGCGGTCGCTTATAGACGCGACGCGTCAGGTACGACGAGTACATGACTAACCGCGGATATGGTAGCACGTCTTGAGTCGATGGTGCAGATGTAGCAGGCTACGACAAGTGCTGTGCGGGGCTGAGGTATACATGTATGTGTTACTTCATATCATAGTGACTCGTCTCATAACTCCGTTTTCGTATAAAGATAGCAGTGCGGATTATGCTGTACCGGGACTTGAAAGGTTGAGATGTGTGGCGCTCAGCCGACCATTTTGCCCTTTTTACAAGGGCCACATCTCTGTATCTGACTCGACATGAGAGTCGAATCGCCGCGAGGTTGTAATGGCAGAATACTCGAGTCGAAGAGCAAAATCCAGACCAACCGATCCTCTGCAACAAAGCCATCGCATACCACCCGGCTGTTCTGTCCTGTACGAGTTTCAATGTCATGAAAGAATTGTGTCAAGCCATGGCCGAATAGTGGGGGTTGTAGTGGTTGGCCTATGGCGGCCGCTGTTTATCGCATGTGATTTGGCGAGGTTGCTGACCCGCGAGGGGTGACATCAAAGTGAATCGATGAGGTTGAAGCGACTTGGCACTTATTCGAAATCGTACAGAGTGTTGGTCAGCACTGAAAATCAGCAGAGACGATCGCAGAGCCGATCAGCGCTTCGTCCATAAGAACCACCAGTGCCAGAAAAAAATCCTTTCGCTTGCCGCCAAGCACAGACGCAACGCACAGAGTCGTAGCAGTGATCAAATGTCATGACCCAGGACCATTGCAGTAGCCATCTTAGCGTTCTACAAATAGCCCAACACCCATCGTACACTCTCCCCTCCCTCTACCTCTACTCAAGCCCTAGACGCTTAAGCAGAAGCCTTCTTCTCCTTGACGTAGGCCTTTCGGATAACGTCACGACGAGCCCTCTTGGCGAGTTGGACCTGGAATCGGTCGAAGTCGGAGGTCTCCTGTAGAAATCATCAATTTCCGCTCCCTCAGATACGACTGAAAAAAGCCAAACGCACCTTCCTGGATTGCCTGGCAGCCAACTTCTTGGACCATCCGCTCTCAGCCCACTTCTCGGCGACACCGGCCTTCTCGATGGCCTTCTTGAGGGGACCAGCAGAGATACCTCGGGGGAGGGAGGCGATGGTGTAGGGGGTGAGGATAAGGTGTCGGTAGGGGAAGGCCTGTCGGGGGACAGAGGTGGTGGGGCCGTCGATGAGAGCCTATTCCTATCGTCAGTTCTCCATCCTTCCCATTGTAAAGAAGGTACTTACCCTGTTGTGGTCGATGATCTCGACGATAACGGCGAGCTTGCCAGCGGAGGGACCGTCGTTGACGAGGACAACTCGGCCAACCTCAACGAAACGCTTGAAAGTAGACTGCTATAGCCAAAAGTCAGCCTCTGCCTGTGGGCCTGGTCCATCCAATCCATCGATCCTCAATGACTCCTCTCCCATCCCTTCATCCCTCACGCGCATCACTTCGCCGCCATCTTCAATCCACTCTTCCTGATCCTCCCTTCCTCCCTTCTCCTACACTCCAAAGTTGCTCGCCCTTTCTCCTCAGATATGCTTGATGATGCCGGGCCATGACTTACGACCATCTTGACCGAGGGGAAGAGTGATTTTTGGGGGATAGCTTGAAGGTTGAATGCTCACCAAAACAGCCAAGGACAGTGAAGTGAACATCGAACGGAAGCAAAAATAACGCCGACAGTTTCGCGGCGTTTCGGGGCTATACCTTGGGCTATTTGGTTCCGCCAATGATGCAACCACCATATTATATCCTTAATCTGTACAAAATCTGCCAGAGTGAATACATACATGTGCGGCCATCTTTTGAACAGCATGATGGCCTTTAGCTTTAGCCGATACTGCTCTTCTATATTCATACTAGGAAGGCCGCAAAATGTCTGCTGAACCAGTGGGACGACTCCGGCCTTGAGTGTCAAGACATCAGTACTGCCTGCTGTCAAGGCTGGGCGTGCTGGTTCAATGACCATCATGAATCTGTTATCACCCACAGCTACAATGTGACATGGAAAGAAAACATATTCTTGGCTTGAAGACGTCATGTTGAGGGTTGTCGCCCCAAAGTGTCTTCATCCCTATGGCGGGACGCTTAGAAGCAGACTCGGTAACACTTCGAGTACATGCAGGCTGCAGGGCACACACGTGCTCACTACTTGATACACGGAATACTGTAACAAAGACGTCTTACCTGGCCCAAGGATCTTCATCGACCATTGGGAGCAAGTGCCGCAGACGGCAGAGTTCCATTCAAGGGCATAGACAGCGTCTTTTAAATTCGATCGTAGACAAATATGCAGGCATTCATTCTCATGGCTTGGGTGTAGAACATGCATTTGGTACTCGGACTATCTCCTACTCCTCGGGCTCAAAGTCATACGCGAGGACATCTGCACCGTCCACATCAGCGACTTGATTCGGTCAAAGCGCCAATCCAACTCACCGTCCACGTTGGGCAGAATGTTCTCCTTGACAACCTTCACATGAGCCTCTGAAACCGCATATTCTTGAAGGGCTTGGGCGGAAGAGAACACAGAGTACAGACCTGCCAATGTTAATCCAGCGCTGCGCCTCGAAGCTCACTACGCGACAGCAGACTTACCGTAGTCAAATCCCTTCGCTCTAGCATCAATCAGAGGCGCTCCAAGATGGAGCACTTCAGGACCAGGGACAGTCTTGAGAGCAGAGATGGCCTTCTTTGCTTCGGCAAATACTTGCTCAGTTGAAGTGCTGGTCAAGACGGACGGGCGCTTGAGCTTCCAAAGGACAATATGGACGATCTCTGGATCATGGTCATGAGCGGGCATACAGATGTGAGAGCTAGTAGAGGTGGAAGCTTACTGGGCATTGTGTTGTGAGTGAAGAATGATATGTAAGAGTCGAGATGACGCGACCGAATGCAACGGCGGCCCGAACTCCGGCCATCTCCAACGCTCTACATTTGCTTCCGTCCGTCCAGGTGTGAAGTATCATGTCAAGTTTTACGTTCATTTTGTAGCCAAACACACACTCTCAGCAGGATATATACCTCATCAATTACTTCTGGCCCCAAAACATCAATTCAAACTATGACAACTACGCGTCCACATCCATCCTTTCCTCTTCTTGGACCCCAACCCTTCCCGTGTCTTCCCCATGGACAGCCTCTACAGCTACTTCCACCGCGTCCTTCATTCCCTGCGCTACTTCCAGCAGATCGACCGATGCCTGATCTTGCTCAGTCTTCATACGTTCCTCGGCCAATGTTTCTTGCGCTTCCGCAACTGGGAGCGGAAGAGTCAGGGGTTCGTCGGGCACCACCAGCCCCTCATTGATCGC
Source organism: Cryptococcus sp. DSM 104548 (assembly GCA_036426225.1). NCBI lineage: Eukaryota > Fungi > Basidiomycota > Tremellomycetes > Tremellales > Cryptococcaceae > Cryptococcus > Cryptococcus maquisensis. The sequence continues at coordinate 407,232 of CP144038.1, forward strand.
CTCCTCCTCCACCTCGGGCGGCAGCTCCATTGACTCTTGCTCATCTTCTTCAACCTCCTCGACTTCATCTCTATTCCACTCTCCTCTATCCTCATCCTTGATTTTCTCCCACCTGTAGCGTCCAACTTGGTAAAGCATCCACCGCTCGCCTTGAGTCAACGCAGCGAGGCCATCAGGGAGAAAGTAGACGGCTGAAGGGGGGCGAGAAGCAAAGATCTGAGTACTGGCGGTATCAGAGGTCGAAAGTTGGGTCAGAGTGATGAGAGGGTAAGAGTAGGTCGCTTCGTGACTCATGCTCAGATGGTACCTATACACGAGTCAGATGAAAGACCTCTCAAGTGATGCGCAACTCACGTCTCGCCCCGTCCATCCAGAACCAATCGATAGTCCCACAAATTCCTACTAGCACCGTCCCCTTCTTGCGGCAAATTTAACCAGCCTCCCAGTGCTTCTGGAGTATACTTGAACCCCGCCGAGACAAGCAACTCTTTCTCGTCGGGCGCTATCGACGCGGTGAAGATTATGGGCTCCATAGGCAATGTAGGCAGCAGCGTCGGCTCCTTGACGATAATGTCCGCACCAGTCTCGGATTCTGGTGGTGGCAGTGCAGGAAGGGGATCGACAAGGGCACGCTGTTTGGCCCATTGGGCCATGCGCGTTTTACGCTTTCTCGATGCGAGGTATTGCTTGTCAATCTGTAACCAGTCAGCTCTCAGCACACACTTTGGGAATGGACGCACCTTGACTCGCTCGACCCTCTCCACCACGATACTTCCCCCATCATGCCCGTTCCCCCACCCCCTCGTTTCGACTCCATTCCTCTCAGTTCCTCTATAATGCACCAAAGTCGGCACAAGTCTGACAGTGACATTGATGAATTCTTGCTCGTCCCTCTTGCGATCTTGTGCCGTGTACTGGCCATCCAGGGGCAAGGGAGACCAGCGGATCCACCCTGCATGGACGAGTATCAGACCGAGATCAGAGTCGTCAGTGTAGACGTCTGTGCCCCAGCAGGCGCGGTCGGGCGATTCGGCGCCACATACGACTTTGCCAGCGCGTTTCGTAGTAGCCTCGTCCCAGCCTGGCTCTCCTCTGACTTTCCATCCCCTGCCCAGGAAACCTCCACCGACTCGAACAACGACCGTGGCACCCTCGTTGTCTCGCTTATACAAGCCCGTCTTGGAGACCAAGAACGGATTGCCTCCATAGTCTACCCTTCCCACCTCCCTTGTCAGAGTCGGTAGAGCTTTCAGCCAGCTTTCTACAGGTCCGGAAGACACTTCGACACGTTTTGCAGGCGGCTGGGTAAGGGCAGCCCAATCGCGTTTCTCGGCGGGAGAACTGCGATGAGGAGCGCCGCCATGAGAGGAAGAGTGATGGTGGTGGCCCATCGTGCGTTCTTCTTCCATCTTGCGACGCTTACTCTTTGCTTGGCTACTTCTTCTCTGCGCTTGCTGTGCTTGATGAGCAACCTGGGCGTCTTCTACGACAGCATCCATGCGGCTTCGCTTTTGAGGAGCGGTAGGGGCAGGGACGGCGGGGGTCGCAGTCTGGGCAGTGTAAAAGTCGCGTTCGCGTTCGCGTTCGCGTTCACGCTCACGTTCACGCTCACGCGTAGACTCGCGGGCAGAGGCAGCAGAGTTGAGACTCGCACTCTCCCTTGATGGAGCCAATGCAGTGTCCCGTGGAGTCGGTTCGGGTTTGTACCCATAAGGTCGTGGTTCTCTGGTCGGTGCCACCTGCTGTATCACGCTTGTCTCCCGTTCAAATTTTGATCCTTGAAGGGGCACAGAGACGGCAGGGTCAGGGTGGTTGAGTACCTCGATGTGACGGGAGTAATTGGAGCCGGTTGATGGAGGCTTGCCCTCGAATGAACCAGTGGTCCTGCGGTAAGGATCTCGAGGAGCAGAGGAAGCCGCCTGGTGATTCTTATCACCCGCGTATTGGGCCATTGCCCGCTCCCTCTCTTGCTCTCGCATCATCCTCCATTTCTCTCTCTCTCGGTCCGCTTCACTAAACTCTTTTGGCCTGCGCTGCTCGGCACGCTCCGCTTCACGACGTTTCTCTTCTTGGTCCTCTCGATCAGCTCGATCAGCACGCTCGGCCCGTTCTCGGGCATCGCGCGCTTCACGCGCCTCGCGCTCACGATCCTGATCCCACCTAGGCCCACCAAAGGCACCATATCCACCAAACCCAGTAAGCCCGAAACCGCCCGAAAAGCCGGGATAGGCGGGGTTGTTGGGGTAGGAGTATGACGAGCCGTAGGGAGTACGAGAAGAAGGCACACCAGGCGCTGCGGCGGTTGCAGAAGGTTTCGTGGGAGCAGGAATGGTGGAAGGGGATATGGCGGGGGGCTGTTCTCGAGGAGACGGGGCTGTTCGAGCGACGGGTGAATGCTGGGGATCGCGGTCTCGGTTGACGCTGCTAACGAGTGGCGGCGGCCCGCTTGCATAGAGAGAGCGGGCGGTGCTGGGACCGGATGGTTTGGGGGGGCTGCGATCGCCCAAAGGCAAACCAGGAATATCTCGGGAGCTCGAGTTGCTCAGAGTACGCCCATGACCACTGATAGGTGGCGGCACCTCCTGCTGAGCGGCAGCAGGCGATGGCAATGCACTACCGCTTGTCGACCTTTCCTGGACATCCCTCTCAAAAGGCGACGGGAGCGCGCGAGCTCCGAGGCCCGACCCATAACCGGGAAGAGGCAGACTGGGACGCGAAGTGGACGAGGGTGCGCTCTCGCGAGGAGGCAGCTGCGGGGAGATTGATGCCTTGTTCTGAGGCGGGACCGAGAGGTTGCGGGTGTTTGTAGGGGATGGGGGCAGGGAGGGGCGGGGATACGGGTTGACAGGAGTGGCTGATAGGGAGGCGCGCTGGGTGGGGGAAGTAGGCGGTGGCTTGAGCTCCCTCTCCCTCTCCCTCTGGAGCCGCTCCTGCCTGTCTCTCTCTCGCAGCTCTTCCTGCCTGAAGGGGCCGCTGCCGAACAGACCGTAGCCGCCGCTGAGCCTGCCGAGGCCGGCAGAAGGCAGCCCTCCGACGCCCATCAAGTCTGGCTTGCGTCCTGGGGGCGGGTTGGCGTATGGATTGGGGCGGTCGTCGCGCGCGGGGTGGCGGTGGGGGGCGTTGCCGTCTGGGGGTCGTGGCAGCATGGCGGATGGTGGACGGGCGAAACAAGATCACTGCGCTTCCTGTTGCGACAAAGAGCGCTCGTCGACTTACGTAAATGATGCGCTACTCTTCTCTTACATTCCGCATCTCGGCCGCTGTCTGTCCTCTATACGTCATGGCCGCACCCGAACCAGCCCCGCGCAGATTTGGCCCAAGCAGCCAGGCGGACCTCGCCCCCCCGCCCCCGCAGCGTACACGTTCTGCGTCCTCGGTGTCCTCTGCAAACCCCCCCGCATTCGATATCACTCTCGCAGCAGACAAGGCGCAGCAATGGCTGTCCAACTGGGCACCTAGAGGCGAGGGCAAGGGCAGGGAATTCATCCTCAATGGGCTGAACGGGGTGGCCAGTGTCGCCAGCACCGTCTCGAGTGGCCTCAATGCCAGACACGGGGACGGGGAGCTGTCCCATTTCGCCAACCGGTCCACGTCCAGCTTCCTCACTCCTTCCAACACCTCCGCGTCCCCCTCCACCAGCCCCGACGGACGATTCAGCATATCCTCCTCGCCGCCTGGGCCAATACATGCGCAATCTACTCCGCAACTGGGCTTTGCTCAGGTCATGGAGCCGGGGAGTGGAAGGCGGCCACCCAAGCCTGCGAATCTTGCTCGCCTGGGCCACTCGATCACTACTCCAGCCGCCCCGACCATCGGGCCTAGCGGTCTTGACCAGCAACGCCCAAGAGCGGTCCAGAACAGCAGCTCAACCTCCCTCCCAACAGCCAGTCATCGTGCGGCCCACGGCCCATCTCACCTCGGTCCCAACGCCCCAGCTCACCGCCGCACCTCTTCGAGTCACTCTCACAACCGGCCTGCGTCTCTCATCACCATGCCTGGGATTGGAAGCAAATCACCTAGCATGTCCCGTTCTAGCTCTCTGACTGGTATTTCGGCCGGGCCGTCTTTAAGGAGCGCAGGGATGCCGTACAAGCCGGGTTTCCAGCCGCAAGGGGTCAGGAGTGATAGGACAGAAGAGTTTGTAGGGGCTAGAGAAGAAGTGGGAGCTGAAAGGGCTAGAGAAGAAGGGCGTCTGGGGAGACGGTGGGCCAAGGCAAGTCGATCAATTACATGTCGTTCTTCTCGCTGATTGTCTATGCAGCTCGTCGACCTGCATTTCAACCCCACAGTGACACAAATGGTCCCCACTCTCCCCAGGTCATCCTCATCCTCCTTCTCGCTCGCGTCCGTCGCCTCCGACAAAAGACGCTCGATAATGACATTCGACGGCGCTTTGGAGGCCTTGAAACCCAAAGACATGTTTAAAGGCTTCAAGGCTGGATCTGGGCCAGGTGGCAACGAGGGAAAGAAGCGTGCTGCCGAGCAAGCAATCGTCAAGTGGGAAGACGACTCGGTAGTCAAGAAATGCAGGATATGCTCGTAAGCTTGTCTTTTTTTATTTTATCGATCGGAATTGACATCCCAGATCTTCTTTCTCACTCTCCAACCGCAAGCATCACTGCCGCCTCTGCGGCCGCATAGTCTGCTCTCTTCCCCCAACGCCCGCGGCTCTTTTAGCGGTTGAGATACAGCTTTTCGCGCCTGCCGATTCATCAGCATCCAGCCAAACCCAAGCGGGCCTTCCCCCCGGTACTCGTAGGGACAAGTGCTCTTTACTTCTCGTCGCGGACTGGAAAACAGGAAGAGGTGAGGAGGTAGAAGAAGGCTTTGTGGGCTGGATGAAGACTGAGGATGGAGGAGATGGGGAGCGAACGCCGAGGTCGAGTAGAACAGAAGATGGTGTGCTCGAGTCAGAACTGATACCTCAACAACCGAAAGAAATACAAGTCAAGGGGATGCGTGTCTGCAGGGAATGCTGGTCTGTTGTATCGTACGTTCGAAATCAAACGTATTGATTACTGGGACTGATTGTTGTGTACAGCCGGAAACAAAAGATGCAAGACAGGCAACGAGTCTCGGGCTTTACCCGTCTCTACCAGGCTCTTCGCACTCTTCAGGCCGAGATTGAGGAGCTCTCCACCGAGTTGGATGACTTGCTCTCCTCCTTTGCTTCATCCGCCTTTGAATCATCTTGCTCATTCGACCCTCCGCCGGAGCTACTCGCTACCCATCGTCAACTCGTATCTCTGTTTACGCAGTACGAGCACCTCTCAAAACGACTCTCCAACCTCCCTTGCTCTGAAGCATCCGGGTCGCAGGCGGTTGTACAAGGCAACATAGCAAGAAGTGCAGCGGCTTTCATGGCTCGAGAGATGGGACGATTACAAGCTATACCGCGTTTGCAGAAGCGAGCGGCGGAAGCAAAGAAGAAGGGGATGGTGATCAATGAAGTGACGCTGTCGCAGTTGGATCTGGAAGAGGCGGAAGAGGCCGAGAGTGGAGCAAAGGACGTGGCTGTCTTGCTACAGCCTCTTTTAGAACAAGAAGCTCAATTAGAGTGAGTAACTTTACTCTCATATTCCAAGATACATCTAGCTGACAAGTTACAGATTGTACATTGCCGACGCCAATGCTCAAAGGAAGTACGAAGATGGCAAAGCTCTTCAGCAGGCTCTGAACGAGATCCGTGCAGAAATCAGCAGAGTCACCCTGGGGGCATCAAGATAGCGATGAGAGTTGAAGAGAGAAACGAAAATGCTGCTTACGATACGATGATTGTAGTACCTACTTGTGTATATTCTGGGTCAATGGGTCTCTGTTTTCTGATGTGCTGTACAAGATTCCGACTGTAGATACCTGTTGAAAGATGTACCTATCCTCGTATAAACTCATGGCCTGGGTGCCCTATCGGATCAGGAGAGAAGACTTCTAGAGACCCAAGGACATGCCACATTTAACAGGCCATAGCTCAATGAGGAGCACCTTTTGATGGCGTCGTGCCCGACCTCTCGAGGACATACATTCAGTCATGCAGTGATGGTAGGTCTTGAGACTACTAGAAACTCTTTCATCGTCACTTCATTCATGTAGTTGGACGACGATTTCATACCGAATCTCATCTACAACTACCCATTGCGCTTGCTCACCTCATGCCGCACCTACCCCCTATGTACGATAGTGTCGCTCAAGTTGATGATTATCCAACAGGTACCCACTCTCGTCATCACCTTCGTCATCCCTCCCCCTGTTCATCAGAGGACCTTTTCCGCGCACAGATGCTCGCTGCCCAAGCGAATCTATGAAACCCGGGATCATATGATGATACATGACAAGAGCCAAGCTGGGCATGAAGCTACTAAGGTGATTGGCGCTATTGCCGTCATCTAGATGATTTCCATATACAATCATTTGAGTGTAAAAGTCATTGTTGATGATGATATCATTAGAAGGTGACATTTTCTACTTGTACAGTAAAAGTACAGGAACTATTATCTCAGACTTCTACCACCGTCTATGCGGCGTTTTGTCACTCGGCATAGATGCGAGTTTTTAAAGTAGGAACAAGACCAAAAACATGACGAAGGTGAATGCTACTTCTCCGCGCCGATTTTCTCGTCATCTTCGCCGATGATCTCCACCAAACCACCAACCTCCAATAGCTCTTCCTCTCCTTTATTAGCTTCCCTGATCTCTCTCCGTATTCTGTCACTTTCTTTGATAGGGTCCACACCGGGGACGAAGAACGCGTCGATGGACTCGAGAGGCACACCAGCCGTTTCGGGGCAGAAAAAGTAGACGAAAGGGATGAAGCAGAGATTGAAACCACCGAAGAGGATAAACATGCCGTAGCCGATGTTTCCGATACCGATTGGTGTCACTTTTGAGCGGTCAGCGCTGATACAAGACAAAAGGACAGACAGATCCCTCACCCATGAGCAGCACAAAGTCGAAGAGCCATTGCAAGGCAACAGCGAGGCTAAGGCAAATGTCAGGATCCCGATCATAGCAACATATTGATATGACTTACCCCATGCCTTTAGAACGCCAACTTAAAGGACAGATCTCGGAAGAATAGACCCAGACACCAGCCATCCAACCCCAGCTGAAAAATCTAGGTATATCTCCATCAGCAGCCATACTCCTCAAAAGATGAGCAGGAACGTACCCCTGATAGGCAAACACCAACACTGCTGCAGCGATACCCGTAGGCTTTGTGTTTTGCTTGACAAGACCGCCAATGACAAACATCGAGATAGCCTTCTTCAGGTCAGCCTTTTGAAATGACCACAGGTCTGACTGAATCTCACCATTGCGCCCGCTGTGAAAAGGAACAGTCGTCGTCGACCAGCATGTTCTATGGTATGTCAGATGAGACGAACTCGCTTGCAGCACCATCCTTACCAATGAGCCACCATGTCCTGTAGGATACCAGTGATTAGCGAAGTCGCGAGGTGTCATGTATGGAGCTTACCCAAAGCTACAGATCAAGAAGAAAATCTGAAGGAACCCAGAGAGAAGCGTTGATGTGTGGGAAGACATGCCGATGGCCTCTTGACTGAGCAAGGTGTCAGTCACATGTCATACCAAGAGTAGAGTACATTTGGCTCACAAAATAGTCGTGATATAGCTGCGGTTGTATGTTAGTGTGCGCCAATGACTGAAGGTCGATTTGACTTACTAAGAGAAGACTGTACTTCCAGAAAATGCTTGGCAGCTGAAAAAGGGACACACCAGTCAGCATATTGCAAAGAACTCAGGCAACTGCCATACACTTGAATGATTACAGCCTTCAAGAAAATTAGCACCTGTCTCGATCGGTAAAGCTACCGACACTCACGGTCAACATTCTTCTTTTTTCGCGCTGCGAATCCTTCCCTCGCGTCAACAGATCCTTCCAGCTCTTCGCACTCGAGTGCTCCAGCTCTATCGCTGTGACGATCTCTTTCATCTGCGCAGTCACCACAGGGTCTTCGTCTGGTAGGTCTGCCAAAGCGGCGAGAACCTGCCGCGCTTCTTCTGGCTTGGCATGCGAAAGCAAGTACCGAGGCGATTCTGGCATGAAGAGGAGGAGAGCGCCCATGATGACACCTGCAATGCCTTGCAGACTAAACATCACTCTCCAAGTCATGTCGGTATCATATCGATCGAGAAGGCCATACGCAGTCCAATAAGCAATCAATTGACCGACCTGGGTCAAAAGTGAGTAATGAACAATGCGAAAAGGGTGATACGTACGACAAGCATGCTCAAGGTCCCACAGATTAGGGTACCTCGCAGACTCGCAGGACTCGTTTCGTTCTGCCAGACCGGCAGGGTCGCTGTGATTGCACCCATGGCGAGGCCTGCTACAACTCTACCCACAGACAGCTGCGCCACAGAGTAAGAGGCTACCTGTAGCACAGTGCCAGCGAGAAGAGGGATAATGGCGGCCAAGATGATGGTCCGTCTGGGCGCTCGTTCACCAAAGATAGCAAAGAAGAGCGCCCCGACAAAACATCCAATTTCATACGCGCCAGTCACAGCGCCTTGGCCTGTAGTGTCGAGGTTGTAGCGACTCTGGACTGTAGAATGGTCAGCAAGCAAGGTGAAAGATACGATTTCGTAAAGCTTACAAGGGGTAGATGAGATGACGCCGCCCAAAGATGCGTTATCGATCCCGAACAGGCAAAAGCCGAGGCCGGCGGTGGCGGATATGGCACCCAAAAGAGCCCTGCCTCTTAGTTTCAAGTATGGCATCGTGGCTGGGAGGTGGTGGACTCGCTGGATCACTTGCGCATGGGCGGAATCACAGAAGACAGGACCTAAGGACAACGCACGATGGCAGACAATGTCGTGATCGTCTCGCTCGCCATCAAATTTCGCCCGATATGAATTTAAACTTCACAATCGGAAAATTGACGAGCCTCAATTTTCTTATCAGCAGCAAAGACTCTGGTGGGAACTGGGTGTGAGGTATCTTTCGCAATGTCGAATCTGCGTATATAATCATCATTATACGTATACTCTATAGCAGCTATATATCATGGTATCGTACCCTCGATACCGTATTATACTCCTTCACAGATAGACCCTACAGAGAAACACCAAACTCGTTATCATCGGCAAAGCCCAAGTCCTTCTTCGCCTTCTCGTCCAAATCAGTCTCGACCGGTACCATGGTCACCACCTCCTTCCTTGGCGGTGAAGGCGGAGGGCGCATATTCAAGAGCCTCGGCTTCATCCCCTGACGCCTCGTCGGCGAAAGACCGCCACTACTCTCGAGAAGATTGGGCGTGCTCCCGAACGAAGTCGTAAAGTGGGCAATATGAGTAGGGATGACGGGCCCTCGCTCTTTCTCGTTTCGAATGAATGGGTGACCATTGCTGTCTTCCGAAAGCTCATGAGGCTCCTCGCGCTTCTGGAACTCGTCTTGCAAGAGGTGCTGGACGTCGTGTCGGCTGACAAGCGAATGGACAACGGCGAGAAAGTACAGGGGGCCGACGATCCATGCAAGGGCTCGGGTGAAATTGCCAAATGTCGCGTTGTCGACGCCGCCATAGATCAGAAGGACAAGGACAACGGTGGTGGACGGGATCCTGAGTGAACCGCTGTGAGCTCGTTGATTGCAGTAAGACTCGGAAGAATACTTACATGGTCTCAAAGGTCAGCATCATGAGCTTTCGCCACAATGTGGATGCTGCTGCTTCGATATCTTTTCTTGTCCTCGTCAATGCCCAGGTCACTGCCAATTGTCAACAGGGTCACTGAAGCCATACCAACACACTCACTGGCCACACAAACGGCTAGATCCGAAATCACAGACATGGTCATCCAGGCAAGAACGTAAATGTTGATACGACTGAGCCAAGACATGATCTTGGTAGTGTCCCAGGGTATCAAGAAGCCGTGGATGACCGAGCTGTGTGACACGTCAATTACCATACAGTTGCCCCGATGGATGCCACTCACGTGAGACAGAGGGCAAATGAAGCCATACTAAAGACGACCAAGGGGATGCCGATATACCAAGAATGTCCGACAAGCTGATCATAGTCAGCAGTATCCTCGGCAAGCGTGCGCCTCCACGAACTCTAACCGTCCTCCTGATGAAGAATAGTGAGCCAGCCAGGTTGTGAACCCCAATCAACAGCAACACAACCATATCGGCGTAAATGTCCTTCTCCATCACCAGATAGAATGCTGTTGCAGCCTTGTCGATGAATCTGTATGTCTGCCAAAGATTCAGGCCGAATTGTCCTCTGAGGCAGTCGTCAGGTATGTCTCGAGATCAAGGTCAGGATGCGAAAGCTCACAAGCAAGTAGCGATACCCAGAGCGATCAAGCACAATGTGGACCTTGAATCATGACGGCCAAAATGCTCGTAGTAGCGATACGACTTGCAAGATATGAGTACCACCGCGATTGAGGACAAGGTCAAGGCACTCACGACCGTCAAGACAGCCCCCAATACCAGACCCTCGAATGCCAGACCAAGAGCACTCCAGTACTACAGTACATCTGCATCAGCTCACGCCACTTTCAACAGCTGCTCGAGAAGAACCTACCGTGATATGAAGAGCATCTGTCCTCAGTGCCGAGAAGATCGCCGCATCAATGAGCTGCTCGACCTCGCTCGACAGTGGTGACGTCGAAGAAGAGACGATTGAAGAGGCTGCACTCATCTCGTTATGCGAAGTATCTCCCTTGGATTATGGTGTTGTCGTGCTAGTAGCTTGGGATCGTGACGTCCCTCGGCGATATAGATAAGAGCCAAGGCCTGTGACCGTAAAGATGGGCGAAATCGAGCACAAGTGCACGGTCGTCAGCGCTGTCGGGATATTGTACAAAGGGAGGCTGAACGAGGTTGGACAGGAGCAACGTGAGAGAGGAGAGAGAGGAGCAGAAGCAGAAGAATGAAGGCTGGTGAGAAGCTTCCCATTCGCCTGCCTTGCCCTTTTCCCGCAGACTGCAGGGCCGCAGAACTTCCTCTCTTCCATGAGAGCATCTGGACTTCAGCCCCCTCGTCTTTTGACTCTGAGCACCTGGGATCCCCCTGGGGGCCCTGGGAATATATGTTAGGATCCCGGGGTGAGTCACCAGGGCACCTGCTTTATTGGACGCGTCGGGATTTTGCACTAGTGAATGAGAAGGGCTGAAGGGAACGCGTTCATACTTGAATACTCGAGTAGTTGCGCGTATCATCTATCTGCATGATATATGTAGGCGTGAAGAAAGCCTCTGTCGATCTTTTAGCCTCGCCTGGCTCTGGCTGCACACCTCCTCATTTCCAAGACTGCCAGCCGGGATCGCCGAACAAGAGCCAAGAGGCGCCAGCCTCTGCCACCTATAGCCTCTGCCCTGCCTCCTCTGCTGCTTGGCCTCTGCTGCATACTGCTACATACGTCTCCGGTCTCCGGTCTCTGATTAGGTGGTCTTCCCTGGATCCTGAAACGCCTCATATACCTCATATGTGCGAATTGCGGCCCTTCACTTCTCTCACCTCCGTTCCTTCTCGCATCCTGCAATCCAACTTAAATCTGCAAATCCAATCCCGTCTCGGGGGTCCGATGGGGCAACGGCCGCCGATTCGCTAGAGCTGTCAGGCGTCAGCTGAACAGATTGTTGCTCTCCTTGACGAAAGGCAGCGATCTTGCGGATGTACCGCAACAGAACATCAGAAGATATTCATAACCTTGATACAACATCTATGGCAACCCCTCCTCGGTCGGCTGTCGGCTCATACCTGATCCTGCCCCCCACCTGTAGGCGCCCCCTCCCCAACGAGCGGTTGCTTGTCTACAATCGCCCCACTACTCTCCCTCTTGTAACTTTCCACCTTCTCGCCATACTGTGATATTTCATATATCCTGACGCGGCGGTCAAAATCGGCTTGGCCGTAGCCAGAGAACGAGGACCCTCCGTTGAAACACATCCTATTACCATGTCAGCTTCAGTCAGATGCAGGAAGGGACAGCTTACCAGATGCCAGCTACCCGCCGACACCTATCCGTAAGATGGCAATGACCATGACTCAACACTTTCACTTCCGCAGTCTTTGTCCCCCATATTCCCTCCCCTTCTTCACTCTCTGTCTCAGCCTTGATGGCATTGTAGAAGAACCCAGAATTCCTCGGTGAATTACCCTCCATATCCTTCTGAGTCCCAACGTCGAGCTCTCCATTGTCAAGGGTGGTGTCGGCGGGAGAGTAGGCTTCGGGCAGAGGGATGTGGAACCACATCATGGCGTTGGGTTTGGCCAAAGTCTGGTCTGCACGGGGGAGACGGGAAGGTTGGGAGCGGCGGTGCCAGATACCGGAGAGGTCGCTTGCGCCGTCGGGAGTGAAGGGCCGTTGAATGGGTTTGATGGACGACGAGACGTTGCGATACCAGTCTATCTGAGACCTACATTAATTGGTTAGTGATTGGAACATCCGATAGCAAGAGCTCGCGCTGCACGCACGTTTTGATGTAGTCGTATTCAGGTTTGCTCCAAGGAAGCTTTCGCTTTTGATAGTCGTGTGAGTCGAGGAAGTACAGTGTGAAGATGTGCATGTTGGACCTGAAACCTCCTGTCAGCTGGTCCTCTCGCCAAAGTTCAATGAGAGACTTGCGCGTCACTGGAATGTAGCTTGATGTAATCTTCTGCAAGTCAGCAAGGCGCACACAGTCTTTGGGGATCTACTGACAATTTCCAAAACCATCTACATTCTTCGGCCCCGGGCGCGTCAGCGAGTAAGGCATATTTTGGAGCGTCTTGATCTGTTCCTCTCTATCCCCAAAGATTTCGCTATCATGATTACCAAAGACAGCCGCCCAAGGTATTTTGCGGTCAATGACCGGTTTGGCAAACTTCGCGAGGACTGAACGGGAGTCATAGGAGCTTTCTTGTCCATTGAGCTGGTCCCCGGAAAAGACCTGGAAGCTGTGAGCGAGGGCCAAGAAGGGGAGGAAGAGAGCGTACAACAAGGTCGGGCTGCTCGGCGTCGAGCGCTTCGGCGAGCCAGGTTGCAGTGTCGACATCGCCAATGCAACCTTCTTTGTCAGTATCGCGGCACTCCCCAGTACCGACAGAATAGTGCAAGTCGGCAACTGTATACGCCATCAGTGTGTGAGCCAAACCTTTGAGATGGAAGCTCACTTTGCATAATCTTGAAGGAGCCGTCCGAGTGGAATGTGGGGACTATGGCTCTGGGTGCCACTGATATTTTTCAGCCCTGCTTCTTTTATACAGTCACGTTCACTCACCAGGGTTACCTCGGCGCACAGCAATGTCTACGGTATCCCAACGCCCCTTCTCAGCCTGCATCACCGGCCCCCCGGTGACTCTTTGGAAAGCAAAGAAAGGGTCGTCATCGCCGTAAACAATGTCGATCTCGTTGATAAAGTCGCCATATGACCAGTCGATCTTGTCGCCTATCTCTTCGACTTGGCCCGAGGTTGAAGATCCTTCGTCTTCTGACACCGGCGGAGTATCTTCTTCGCTCGACTGATCCGTATCTTCTTTGTCTTCAGACTCGGTATCGTCCTGTCTCCCTTGATTTCTTTTCCAATCACTCCAGCTCTGATCCTTTAGCTTGTACCAGATGCGCATCTCGTTCTGAGAGGGCCAAACCCCATTGTGCAGATCCCCATCAGCAAGCACCCATTCTTCCGAGTCCAGAGTGACCTGGTCTTCCGCTGATGGTGGGTGTTCGAGGATGCGAACGTCGGTGATGAGTTTGGTATCGAGACGGCGAGTGCGGCGATAGTATACGTTCAGATACCTGTTTGGTATCGTGGTCAGCGACTGGATGAAGGAATAGTAGATGAGAAGAGGAGGTACCAGATGCCTGTCCGAGCGTTCAAGTCACGTTCGACAATCACCCATTTGCCCTTGGTCTTGTCTAGCTGGGGTGTTGTTTCGGGGGCGCAATACGTAGGGAACAACCAGGGCGGAAAGTAACATGGCTTGACAACGATCTCGGTCACTGGTCATCATCAGAATCAGACAGAAGCAGATTGCTTGTCTACTCACATCCTGTCGTATGCAGGGCCAGCGGGTCCTCGAAAGGGATCAGCCACGGTCACGCCAGCACTACACGACCTACCCAGTTGTCTAGCGGTATGCTCGGAACGAACGTGGTGTCATTCCCCAAACTGATATCAGAACTTTCTTCCGCATTTCCACCCGCGGACATGTCTACGAGATCCCATGATTGCCACCCGAGATGTTGCTTTGCTGCGGGGGACTTTGAATGGGACAGAAGCGAGTAGGAGGAGAGGGCGAAGGAGAGGAGGAGGACAAGTAAGACTACAGGAAGGAACGATTTCAGATAGTGCAGCCGGGGAGGCTTGTACCCGGGATAGTCGGGGGTCAAGCGGGGCATGGCATGTGAAGAACAGAGGAAAGAAAGGAGAATAAGTGAAGCGCATATCAAGGCAACGACCAGCAGCGGCACCCGGCCGCCGGGCACCCCGGGGTATGTTACGTAACATTCAGTCGCGTGTTGTTTTGAGGCAAACAATAAGGATGTGTGTGTTGGTTAGTTCTCAGTCCCTATCTTCGCTTTCATCTACCTTTCTTCTTGCTTCTTTATATCTCTCGCCACTATTATTGTATAACGACACGGCGCCCCATCCCCCGTCGTCACCCACGCCCACCCGGCTCATCTTTCTACCATCCTCTCTTGATTCTTGACGACCCTGTCTCCTCGAGAGCTCCCTGTGCGTGGCTCCATATCACCTCCTGATCACCACTGACCTGTACATATCAAGAGGCTAGCATGGTCCGAACCTCCCAAGAACCCATACCGACTACTCCCCAGCTTCGCCGCTCCACATCCACACAGCCCCGCCCCCGTCAAGCATCTTCAGCCAATGCTACACCCCGACAAGGCCACAAGACGAGACCTGTCCTTGGCGAAAGGGTCGAGAACTTTGCACGCCCCGTTTCCCAACTGCGAAGCCTGAAGGACTCGTTGAAAAACGTAGCAACGTCGAAAAGACAGAGACCGATGGATTCGCCTGTGCGCCCAAGCTTGACAAGACTCGTCGGTAAATCACCCATCGCTACGATGCGCCCATCCCCCTCCTCATCTTCTATCCGCTCCGCAGCGAGCAAGGCACCGAGGCCGTCCGTGGTGATCCCATCATATGGCGATGATTCCCAATTGCTGGATATGACCATGGGTGGCGGCATGGATGCTTTCGAAACCACTGACGAAAGCGAGGATGAGCAGGGTGCCAGTAGCCCGGGCAGGGGGAAGCCCACGGGCTTGTTGACTCCCGAGAATAGCCAAACGTTGATGGTACGTATAGACCCATTTCATCAGACCGACACTGACCGTCTATCAGGCTCAACAAAGCTCTCCGAATCGTACACAAACAGTCAAGAAGCCTAGAAAGTCGAATGCCACACGCCAACGCACCCCAGTCCGCCTGCCTACCCCACCTGCGTCACAAGCAACGCAGGCCGAAGGCGGAAACCCGAGCCTCGGCATCGCCTCCGTCAGCCGCGTCCGAGCGCGCCCCTCTCCCACGCCCCCTAGACGTATCTCCACCATCCCTGCTAGTGTTCTCGATAACACATTTCTACAGCAGCTGCCGTCACCGAATCCGAGGCAAAAGAAGAAATCGAGGTCGAGCGATGGATCGACGGGGTCGACAGGCAGAAGGGTGGTCGAAGTTGTCATTCCCAGTAGAAGGACTGCGTCACAAGAGCCAAGGGGAGACAGCCCCCAGACTCGTCCACAAAATCTTTCTGAGTCGACCAAAAGCTCGGGAAAAGCTGCCTATGCTTCTCTGTCACAATCTACCTCTCGCTTGCCCAGTGCCACTCTCTCTCAATCTACTTCCAAACGTCGCACAAGCGGCGGCTCCCTGAACAGCTCCCAATCTTCAATCAAAACCCCCGCTGCTTCTCGCAAGAAGGCTATCCCATCCACTGCTCCCGCCCGCCGCCGACAATCCAAGGCCCCTGTAACGGGATCTGTCAAGGAAGCTGCAAAACGTCGAGCCTCGACAGGCACTGCTCTGTCAAAGTCGACACTGGGCAAGAACAGGAGCAGACGGAGAAAGACATTGACGCCCGAACTGGCGCAAGCGTTGAGCGGTATCTTGGCCGAGCCGATTCACGGAAGCCCCGGAGATGATCCGTTGCTTCTGAAGCCGGAGCCGAGAAAGACCAAGAAGTGGAATGGGCGAGCGAGTGGGAGCGGCAATTCGGGAGGTCACGGATTGGGTCTGGAATTAGAAGACGTCCACGAGTCTCCTGTCCGCCAGCGAACGCCACGACAGATTATCGCACCCATCACGCCCCGCCCAACTACTGTCGTTGAATCCCCCCGTGAACCATCTCCTGAAGCCGAACTCGAACCACCCCAGGTGGACGGCTACGTCTACAACGAATATGGCGATGTTGATTTCGGTCAAGATGACCCATACTTTGACGATGCCGGGGGCTGGTCAGATGATGGGAGTGTGGCAGAAGACGATACTTTCTTGCATGTCAAAGAAAGGAACTCCAGAGGTGAACAAGAAGAGGAAAGGGCAGAGGAAGAAGACAAGGAGGTACCGGCGAGTCCGTTCGTTCTAAGACGGGTGTCTGCTGAACCTGTGCCGGAGAAAAAGAATGTGGAGGCGCGAGAGCCTTCACCTACGCAGCTGGGTCACCGTGACGTGACTGAACAGGAGGAGCATCTTGATTCGACGATGGAGCAACACAAGGAGCAAGCGGCTCAACCCGGAGACGTTACCGTTGACGACGGCGACATAACTCTCGAAGCGGCTCAAGGCGAATGGGACGAGGAGAACAGCGGAGAGACTGCTGTTCGAGTCACCCCGGAGCATTCACCAGAGCTTCCAGACTTGCAACAGCTGCAAGGAATGTCAATGTCGCCGATGGGTGAGGCGCCCGAGTGGTTGGTTGCGCCTTCTTCAAGGGCATCTTCACTAGCACTCCCTACCAGTGAAGCGGGGCCACCAATTAGGGATCGGGTGGCTTCTGCCACTCCGGGCCCCATTTCCCGCAGGCAGACGCCATCCCATACTCCAGCTGGATCTCCTCGAAGACCGTCCTCTTCTCCCGCACCCACCCCGACTCAACGTCAATACATACCTCACTTGCCCCGCACCCCATCGATCCCACCACCCGTTCATGCTCATGATTTCGCTACAGACATGGCAATCGGGCAACCTTCCATGCCCTCTTTTGCTTTGACAGGGACTTCGCAACAAACTGCGAGGACACTTTCTCAGTCGCCGTCCGCTTCGGTGCTACAGAGGAGCTTCCACGCCCTCAATTTCACAAACGATGATCTTGCTCAGCTGAGAGCATCGCCCAAGATGATGTCTTCTCCCGCCATGTCTGTGGCATCGGAACGTACGGCAAGGATGGCCTCTCGATCCCCTCTCCCACTCCCGTCTCCGTCAGGCTCACAGAGCAGCATCCGCGCTCCCATCACACCTCTTGCACGAATGGCCATCGAGACCAAGACAGAGGTGGAAGACGTGTGTCAATCGCAAAAACCTTTGATTGTTTCCAACAGAAGTCAGTATCTGTCATCGATGTCACCGGGTCCTCTCTCGAGGTCTCCGTTTTCATTGATCAAATATCGAGGAGAGGTGCAGAGTAGTCCGATGGTGCCGTTCAGCTTTGGTACGCACCCGTTCATCTTCATCCTTCATATACAGGTCACTGATCTCACCATGCAGCACGAGAACCTTCAGAGGCGCCCACTGATCTGTCTGACACCGAGCCCGCGGAAGAAGACTGCAAGAACGACATCGTCGAGCAAGCTGAGCGGATGGTAGCCCGTTTATCGATGCCCCTCTCTCCTCGGTTCGACCTTGCGACAATGCAGGAGCGCGCGCCATCTTTGGTGATCCAAGAGGCTTCCTCGCCAAGAGGCACCCCTGTCAAGGATTTGGAAAAGGTCGGAGACGGTGTGTCTCCAACGAGCCCTGCAGGAACTGCTTTAGAAACTCTTTCACCGCGGCGTCGAACCCTATCACCTTCACCTGCGAGGGGAAGTATCCCGGTCGAAGACATGTCTGTGATGTCTGTCAAGCCGGCTACGCCTGATCTCAACTTGCTCTCCCCTTCAAAGACGCTTCGATCACCTCTTGATGGACAAACACCTTTGCGAGTAGGGACTCCTGCTCGAGAGCCGACCCCTGATCAAGAGACTTCCCCGCTTCGGAAACCCACTCATGTCCTCGGGTCTACTTCAGCACGTGTGACTACTCCTATTGGGGAGAGAATGCCTGAACGAGAACGGTCGCCCACACCATCCTCTACTCTATGTGCCAATGGAAATGGTATGCCGCAATCTCCTACATCGCCTGCTCAGCAGCGTTCGACAACACCTCACTCTCCCACTCCTGTAAGAGCCAAAACTCCAGATATCTCTGAAAGAACGCCCATCTCAGTCGACATGCCCATCCCCAGACCCATGCCTCGCTGCAGTAATGGGACCCCCCATCCCTCTGCGTCTTTCAATATGAGCGGTTTGCATCTCGATCTCAGCCCTACCGTCAAAGGATCTTTGCCGATAGAGCAGCCCATGCTTAGGTCGGAAGGTTCACCCCAGAGGGCATTGTCATCACCGGAACTTGAAGTTCACTCCACTCGTTCATCTCCAAGACGATCTCCACGCCTCAGTTCCCGTGCCCCCGCCGATCCTTTGTCATCTGCCTCTCCTCTCCGACCTGCCAACCCTATGCTGTTAGGGGAAGAGCTGCGAGCTGTCTCACGAGACTTGGCGGATCATGAAGCGGAAGTTGTCTTGGAAGAACTTGCCGCACCGACGCAGGAGTTCGACATCGACGAGCCTCAGTCCCGGCTTCCAACCAACGAACAATCGGGACAGATCGAGATTGCATTTGGAGGCGAAGAGAGGGATAGTGGAGAATCAACTCGAGAGGACACCGTAAACAAGTAAGCGTCTTTCTAGAACGACCTCACTATATCTGCTGACCAGATAATTGCAGTGGGGATATCCCAGCGGACGAAGAAATGGCAGGGGACGAGAGTGTCATGTCGACTATGACAGACAAGACTGCCGAGGGCGAGGCAGGCGCGTGGGACGACTCTATGTCGTTTGATGATCAGTCCCTCGCCTATACCGGGGAAAACCAGGTAGCCTGTGGGGAAGAGGGCGACGACGAAGACAACACCTCAGATGAAGAGCCCAAGCAGGATATTGTCAAAGCGCAAGAGGAGGGCGCCGAGAGCGTCACTGAGGAGGCGAATCCCAGTCACGAAGAGATCGATGAACCAGACAGCGCCGGACAAGAGACAGAGGAGAAGATTGTCATCTCCGTGATTAACCGGGGCGTTGTCAAGATCGAGCCTGAGGACGAGGAAAGGGCCATCAACGAGAGTTCGGTTCAGCAAGCGACTGCCATCCCTCCCGTACCTTCCGCTTCTTTGAAGGAACAGGTGGAACAGTCGACGCCTTTGACGCCGACGAGGCAACAGCGTACAGAGCCTATTACGACCACCCCCGAGGGTAGTCCTGGACCTGCCCGCCTCTGGCAAGCTGCTGCCACAGGTACGGTGGCTAAAGGAAGTGAGAACCTCGCATCTCAAGGGCCCGCCAAGCAACCGCAACAGGTTGCTGGACCTAGCACTCCAGTCACATCCTTTTCCCAGCAGGCAGCCATCGGAAGTCCTTCCTCTCCTCTCTATCCTTCTCTTGAAAATCTTGCTTCGCCTCTTGCTGCTGGTATGAGCTTTGTTACTTCGACACCCGCCCAACATCAAGTGTCCAACTTGACGATGAGCCTCAACACACCTGTCCAATCTCCAGCTCTTCGAGTTGCTGCCAAAAACAACTCGAGAGAAGGCGTATTGGCGCTCGAGAATGAATTTGCCCGAAGACAGGTTGGCCACTCCAAGCTGTCTCAACAGATGCTCCCTTCAAGTTCCCCGTCTCGAACGGATACCGATGACACCACCGAAGCTGCACTTGCAAAGAAGACTACTATAGAGGAAGAGGATCCCTCTCATGCCAGTGAGACTGAGTGTGACTCGTCGGCTGAGCTCCAGGCCCCTTCTGGGGGAAAAGGAAAAGAGGTTGATCGATCCATTCGAATCAAAAAGCCCCGAGAGTCTCTCTATGACGAGTTGGCCGCCGCCGCTGCGGCGAAAGGCGACGAGGACGCGGACGATAGTCTTAACTCGATAGTAGAGATCTCGAGTAAGGATCCACAAGCTGCTGCTCGAGCCGCTGCCCTTCTCAAGATGGTAAGCGACCTGCGTCATACTTGAGCAAAGCTGACTGTCTCTAGAATCACAAGTACATCGAATACGGCATTCTCAACAGTGCCATTGAACAGGCGAAAGAGTCCAGCTTCACTTCGAACCATTCTCATCGTGTTGACAAACGCGACCTGCTATACGAAGCCGAATTGGAGCTTGTCTCTCAGCGCCGCAGTCGAAGTCTCTCCACAAGCCGAGCTCCATCTCTTGCACGAGAATGGGAGGAAGCAAGAGGTGTGCGAGAGATGTCTGTCATGTCTTTCAGGACCGACGATTTCCCTGTTCCCGGTGGATTCGTAAAAACACCCCTGAAACGACCGCGATCTCCTCTCCCTCCCTCGTCCCTCGCCCGCCATCGCTCAAATCCGACTCACCTTCATGCCCCTGCGACTGTCAAGAGATCCAAGAGCAAGTCCAGCAAAGCTTGGGGTGTGCAAGATTGGAAGCGCCTCGAGAAAGCGTTTAAAGCGAGCAAGGAGGAATGGGTGAAGGAGAGGGGAGTCAAGGCGTTGCCTGGTGGACTTATCTCCTGGGCTAGGCGTTCCACATTCGGCCAGTCCAGTGTCGCAAGTGAAGCCAAGCCGTGGGATGCTGAACTTTTTGTTGCCAAATTCTTGGAAGGCGAAGGGGAGAAGGCAAATAGGGAGGAATGGAATTCGTGAGTATCATAGCCCATTCCGCTTTGAACAGAGCTGACAGTATTACAGAGAGGAGATCCTTCTACGAGTCCACGCCCTCGAGAGTAGGGCAGAGAGATCGAAGAGCGGAAATATCTCTACCTCTTCCTTGATGGACTTTCAGACTCCTGTCAAGAAGCCCAGAGTGGATCGAAACCCGTCCGTCTCGGTCGAGGTCTCGTCCGTCGAGACTCCAGCCCCCATTGCGAGACCACAGGATGCGGTACCTTCCACTCTCAAGAAGATGTTTGGTTACGTGTGGGGACGAGGTGGCTCTACCACCGAGCCTATCCAGGAGAAGGGTGGAGGGTTGATGAAGGACTTTGAGGCTGCCAAGGAGAAGGTAAAGGAGAATCCTCCAATGAAGGAAATTGCTACTCGCGAGGCTCCTGTGGTACCAACCATCTCTGCCAGCCGTACCGTCCCCCCATCTATATTTGTCCCTCGCCCCACACCGAGTCCCGCTCTCGCCACCTCTGCATTCTCCTCCATCCCCAACACATCATACAACTCCAACGCATCGTACAACTCTGACTTTGCATCCGCCTCTTACTCTTCTTTCCAAGGCAACTCCTCGGGACGCTTGTTCCCGCCACTTGAGCCTTCTCTTACTCAGAGGACGTCGGCGATCGCCAAGCTGTTCCCCGATGGGGCCAGTCACATCAGGCCTCCTCCCAAGGGGAACCAGCCTATCAAACTTCCTAGTGCAGCTTTTGGGGTGAAGAGGTCGGGGAGTGTGAAGGACATGGCAAGGGCGTTGGAAGAAAGTTTTGAGAAACAGACATGATGTCTGAGTGTTTTATGATTCGTGATGATTTTTTACTTGTAACTTTTTATCCTAGTATCTTCTCCCACTTCGCTTTAGCCTCTTCCTTTCAACTGTCTATAATCAATCACAACAAGTGCATGGATGTACCGTTCTTGTCATTCTCGCCGCTTTTATTCTACGCTTCTGGGTTTACATCTGTTTCGCATCTGAGAGCACTTTCTATGAGTACTTGCTCCAGACCTTGGCCCACGCTACCTTGCCTCCAGTCTCGAGCACATCACCGTGGCAAGGGATAAGCCTGTCCCACTTGGCAGCGTTGATAGGTGCCAGCTCTTTCTTGAGAAGCCTGCTCATATATCAGCACGAGTTTTCTTGATACTTTTGGAAAAACGCACTCCTTGTCCTTGGAGACACCGGCGGCCATTCCAGAATGCAAGGCTCCGCCGGGACTCAGGCTTGATCCGCCACCAAAGAGGCCAAACAATTTCGGCAGCCCGCCGGCCCTAGAGTATTGCTCGGTCGGCGGCAAGTTGAACAGCATGTCTCCTTCGATGAGCGTCCCTGACGGATGATGGATAGCAGTCAACTCGTGGTTGACGTGCGCGTAGACTTCGTGCAGGCTGATCTCTGGCTCAAACCCATACTTTTTGGCGTTGCCGTCGCAATTGGGACCAAATAGGCCGGCCCATTGAATGGCGGGCTTTTGTTTGAGGTGACGCTCGACACCGATGGCTCTGAGGTTGGTTCAGCAATGGACCAGCTACCCACACCCCGAATCTCACCTTGCAAACCCTCTCCACTCCGCGCTAGATAGGAGTGACTTACTGAGCAGCAGGATAGTGGTCGACATACTCCTGGATATACATCCCATGCTCGCCATCAGGTGTCACCAGCCATTTGACCGTGCCCATCTTTGCCAGGGCCTCCTTTGTAGCAGCGGTCAATGGGTGCGAGGCGTAGACAAATACGTCATCGGATCCACCGGATTGAGGGGAGGGCTGGATAGAGTCGGCGGTCACTGTGGGTTTGGCAGGCCTGGAGAGACGGACGGCAGTGGAACGTCCACCGATGGGGAGAGTGCCCATACGAGTCTATCTAAATCAGCTTTGTGCGGAAGTTGACGAGGAGGGGCGCTCACGAAGGGGACAGAGAAGGTGACGATGTCGGGAGTGACCTGTCTGATGACGACCTTTTCATCTCTTGGATCAGTCGAGTTGACGCTGAGGGAAGCAAAGTCTGTTGTTGTGGCCATGGTGCGGAGGAATGTGGGGAATGCTCTGAGCGGGAGGGGTTTGTGTAGCAGCAGAATGATGAAGAGATGGAAGATGGAATGCGAATAGTCGAGTTCGCATAAGTGCGTCATACTTCAGTCATGTCTCAAGGTAATATCTCGAGACTCACGCGTGGGCATGTCCGCCACGCGGCCGCGTCGTTGACTTGATGCATTGAATGATGTTCTCTTCCTACAACCGACTCCACGTATACCCCCGCATCCCCATTCTATCATCCCATGACTGCCCAGGTGGCCGCTCGGGACGCGTCCCAGCCTCTCGTCTACTGCAGGTGAGTCAAGTCGCGTCAACCGCCTTCTCCCGCCTGACGCGACTTTTTCAGATGGGACTTTTGCAGTCAAGCATTCACCACCTATAATGACTGGGAAGTCCATTTCGAAGTCGAGCATATGCCAAATGAGAAGGCTCAGGACTTTTCGGGAAAAATGAGACGGCGGAGACATGATGGGCAATGGGAACTGGTCGACCAGGACTCCAGTAGTGCATCTGGTGAGCACATCTTTAGATAAATGGACATTGGTACTAAAACTGCTACAGAGAATCTAGTACTCAGCGGCGGCACAGGCGAATCATCCCTCGCCATGTCAATGCCAACCTTCACCCAAGCCGTTAGCGATTCTCAAGGTCACATGGATCCCCGAATGATCTTTCCTCCCCAGCGGTCTCCGGATCTGGACGACCACGACCAGCTTGGTCCGGAAGACGAATATCTGAATCTGGATGGAGGCATGGAGCGCCGTGTCTCGGCGTCTCTCCCAGAGACTGGCGCTGCCCATTCACAACAGTCTGAAGGGCAACAATCCCATTCCTCAGAAGCCTCTCCTCACGACGCTGCTCTGCATACCAGCCAGCCGCAATACACCACCCAGCTCTTCTGGGATCAAAACTCGTTGACCAAACCCCATTCACCAAACTCTTCCCCTTCAGCTGCTCCACTCTCCACGCCCGCGCAGAGAACGTTCATGGAGCGAGATCCGGATGTGCTTGCCTCATCCAGCAAACTTCATACCACACAGGGCGGCGCGGGGCAAGCCAGCTCTGGGGGTTTTAGGGGCCATTCATCAGGCTCCCATCATATGTCTCCTGAGAAGAAGACTCCTTCCGGCTCATTAGAGTCCAAGTCTAATTCAGACTCGCCCAAGACGATACAGTGGGGAGGGGCAACGACGGCGGCGGCCGGAAAGAAGGACACGCCGAGAGCGCAGGAGAAGGGAATGGATCGAGGAGGGATAGGGTTCGGCTTTGCGAACAAGTGATTTGATGTCTTATTTTGGGCTCTTGGAAACGCTTGTACGATATATGTATCAGGACTCTGTGGGCTATGTCGTCGCTTCATAGTACAGATTTACGATACATGTAAGGACACCTATTGAGTTCCAGTCGATTCGCCAAAATTCAATCTGATCATCGCCTCTTGAGCTTCAAGCAGTGCCTTCTGACGAGCCTTCTTTTCCAACTTGATCTTTTGGCTACTGGCTATCGGCGCCGCCAGAGCCTTTGTCTGCTCAAACAACTCTTTGTATGCCTCCTCTTTACCCCAGTACTCCAAGACGGCGGCGCCGCCCTCGCCGTATTCAGCCGGGTTATCAATGTCAATGATGGACTGCACATCGATAGGCACCTGCTCCCGCTTCCCTCGAGAAGACTCGGAGGCACCCTCTTGTCCCTCTTCCACGAGCGTCGCATTCTCGTCCTCCCAAGCTTTCGACCACTTGGATTTCTCGCATAGGTACTTGTAGAACCCTATCAAGAAACCGTCCTTCTTGCCGGAGGACGTAGGTGCGCCATCACGTTTCATCCGCCGAATCATCCGCTTGTACGCAACGGCAGCTGGGGTCCCATCCTCCACATCGGTCATCCACTTCCAAAACTGCCAGTCCCACCTCCAGTTTGTCCCCTCCGTCTTCCATACTTGATAGTCTAGCCCAAACC
Organism: Cryptococcus sp. DSM 104548; assembly: GCA_036426225.1. Taxonomy (NCBI): domain Eukaryota; kingdom Fungi; phylum Basidiomycota; class Tremellomycetes; order Tremellales; family Cryptococcaceae; genus Cryptococcus; species Cryptococcus maquisensis. Next base: position 432,123 of record CP144038.1, read on the forward strand.
ACTTGCAGAATTCGACAGGGTCACTGGTGAGGGTGATGTTGATGGGCGGGATACCAAAGAAGGGGGCGTGACGAAAGGCAAAGTGGGTGAGGTGCAGGACGACGGAGCGAGAGTAGAAGCGGAGACAGCGGCCGAGGAGGAAGCTGGTGGACCCATAGGAAGTGAGAAAGGTTTTAAATTCGATGGCAGCAGGCGGGACGAGTTCGAGGTCGACTTGGTAGAACTGGCCTATGGCGTGAACATGCACGATTGCGACCGACGACCCAGCCACTCACTTTGTCACTATCCGTATTGGTCTCGTCCAGTACAGAGAGGGGAACTCTATAGTTGAGACTATCCCCATGCCTCCTGAGTCCCACAGCCCCGATCACCCCAAAGATTTCCACAGCCATCGCCCTCAACTCATCCGCCCATTGCCCGACAACGACCTTTCCACCCTTCAACGGTATTATCGTCTTATTCTCTGGGTCCCACTCTTCCTGTCCTCCGCGGTTCTCTCCAGCATATCCGCAGATGATGTCCACATCACCATGAGAGTCTTTGGACGCGACACTGCGCGGGGCAGAGGTTCCCTGGAAGAAGGGCGCAACGAGGTCTGTGATGATCTTGGTGAGGCGGGTGTGCTGGTCCTGGGTAAGGCGGGTTGCCTGCTGGTCGAATGCGCTGCCGCCCATTTCTGTTCGAGAAGTGGAGCTGAGAACGAGGAGGATACGGGAAGAAATGAAGTGGACGACCTGCTGATGATTGCCTGGTTGGAAACCGGCAAGCCGACGTGACTTTTGATCCCGCCAATGTCTTGGTGGTTGGTTGAGTGATTGAAACAAGTGGACATGTCCAGTTGAGTGACTTGTTTAATCAGTCTTCAGCCTCCTGTCTCATTAGGCTGCGCATATCTACCTGAAGAGTCGAAGTATTCTGGTGCTTACAGGTACAGATGAAAGATCACACCATTTCAAAGAGAAGACTGCAAGTAATACGAGGATTGATGGGAAAACGGCTTGTAGCCTATACACAACAAGTCCGCGTAGCACAGTGGTAGTGCGCTTGACTACGATTACTAACACCATCGGATCAAGAGGTCGTGGTTTCGAATACCATCGTGGATTGTTCTTTTTTGCCTTTTTTTCTCTTTTCCTTCCTACCAAGAAGTCATGCATACAGTCACCCGCTTGTAGGGTCAGAAGTCTGTCAAATCTCCCTACGTAAACGCCTTGCAGTATCCTGGGCTGGTGCCTTCATATACGGTCAAAAGAGCGCTGCATAGTAGAGACAGACGCGGTGGCATGGAACAAAACCGAAGCAGTGACCAAAGAGCAATATCACAGTCGAAATTGCGCACACATGGACCTTTCGACCTCATGTAAACATATATTTTGTTACATGAAAGTGTCCCAGAGAAAATTATAAGTAGCTTGTCTAGTTTGACTGGAGAGTATAAACGGCGCACCGGCCCCAGATGGCGATGCTCGTGATGGAGATGCTTCAGACCCTTGGGCATCTAGGCGGTAGCCCTCTTGGACCTCCTCCTGACAGAGGCACCCTTGTAGTAGAAGAAGTACGGGATGGGGCCAATGACAACGGAGAAGAGGGCGAGGAAGAGCATTCCGTATTGAAATTTGAGGTTGTGCTAAAGATTTCGTCAGCGCGTGATGTTGGACGGGAACGGGGAAGCTTACGATCAATTGGGTAATCCAGAGAGGTACTGAAGCACCGATGAGGGATCGCTGAAGGAAATCAGTATCAAAGCAGCATTGAATGAGAAAGAAAGCCTTACAGTCATGTTCTTGGCAGAGATGGCCGAGGCGGCATAGTTTGAGTAAGAGTCGACAATGTACTACACTTTGTCAGATCGCGCTGACAAGTCGATAGAGGGCGAGCTTACAGAGTTACCAGAGATGTAGATGATGACCATGCTGAAACCAAAGATGATACCACCAATGCAGGGACCGACCCAGAGAATACCGGGGTAAGAAGTGAAAGCGAGGATGAACATGGCAATGGGGAGGGTGCTACGCAAGGGTCAGTGGACCGGAAGGACTAGAGCATAAAGCACTCACATGGCACCGAGCATCATGGGGTAAAGACGAGCCTCGGGAACTGAACCGTGCTTCTCGCAGTGTCTTTTATAAAGCTTCTCCCTGCGAAGAGTCAGATTCATCCTCTGACTGCGGATTCAAACAACTTACTGGATAGGCATCATCATGTTTGCAATGGCGATACCGATCTACTGCCTGTCAGCGGTGACCCAATGGAGCAGATGGGTACGTACGATGATAGAGACAAAAGAGACACCAGTCATACCCATGTTCCAACCTCGAATCTCCTCGAAAGCGATGGGGAAGGCGAAGAAAGTGGCGTAGAGCAGGGCGTAGATGAAGGACAGGTAGATGGTCTGTCATGACATCAGCAACATTGTTCTCAGGCATAAAGTACTTACGAAAAAGATGATGATCATCTCCTGGAACATCAACTGGAGAGGTCGGAGCAGCGCAATTTGCATGGTCTCTGAGAAGGGAAGTCGGTGGAGATCGTGCTCGGTCACGTAAACATCCGTGTTGTTCTCTTTGTTGAGCTTGTTGGCCTTCTTGCGGAGAAGAACGGGGGCAAGAGTCTCGGGAGTGAAGATGGACATGACGATGCAAGCGCCGGTCATGATGAAGAGGACCCAGTAAATCCAGCGCCACTGTCCGGTCTCGAGGGCGATCCATCCTCCGAAAAGAGGGCCAAGACAAGGACCCATGCTGGGTTAAGTCAGCGAACGTTTCTGATTTGTGTTCAATATGACTTACAAGAGCGTGGAACTAAAGACGGCCATGGGGAAACCTCGCTCGTGAACGGCCCAGACGTCAGAGATGGTTCCTCCAACGTTGGTGAAAGGGGCAGAAGAAGCGAGACCAGCGATCATTCGACCGGCAAGCATGGTGGCAATGTTCTACGCACAATCAGATCAGCTGAGTTTGTTATAGCTTCAAGAGACACTCACGGGAGCAAGACAGCTCGGGAGGGTGAAGAGAAAGTAGAAAACCATGCTGACGCAGTAGATGGGTCGACGGCCAACGACTTCACTCACTGCCAGTTGGTTAGCTACATGCACGCGTCGCTGAAACTCGCCAACGCACAAGGAGCAAACAAGAGAGGGCCGATACCAAAACCGGCGACGAAGAGGGTGATGGAGAGGTAGATGACTTCGTTGGACACGTTGAGTGTTTCGGCAGTCCCAGGGAGGTCACCAGTGGGCATGGCACTACCCAGGGCGACGGCCAGACACAGGACTGAGGCGGTGATGGTAGCCCACCTACAGGCGTGTTCAGCAGACGTCTATTCGGCCATGAGATACTCACCATCGACGTCCCTTGGACCACTCCTTGGGGTTCTCTCCGGCGTCAAACTCGACAATGATCCTGTCACCATGCCCCTTCTCAACGTCCCCCTTCTCGGGAAGCTGCTCTTCCGAAACACGACCTTGAAGAGTAGTGGCCTCGGAAGGGATAGTGTCGGACTTGATAGCAGTGACGGAAGGGTTCTCTTGGAGCTTGGAGATGGCGTTGGGCTCTTCAATCCCTTCTTCGTGCAGGGCCTCCTCCTGGCGGTCGGTAAAGATGGGAGGTTGAGCGAACTCGGCTTCTACCGGCTCGATCATATTGAGAAACTGTCGTGGCTGGCGGGGATCGTGATTATAGAGAAGTTCTTCGAATGAGAGCGTCTGTCAACCTGACAAGTTGGTGGGTGGTGGGAAAAACGAAGGGTTCGCGGGGGGTTCGCAAGGAGCTTTAGATAGGAGCTTGAACTATTTGTACTTGGCTATGCATAGCGGGAACAGATATGGGGAGCGAAAGATGAGCTGACGCTTTTGCTTTCGAGTAATATTTGTGGAATCGAGCCAACTTGCGAGTTGGAGGATCTTTCACGGCCGTAAAACCGTAAACGACCGCGCCCGGTTTCGGATTCCAAGCTATGTGGGAGGCACGATCAGGGCTGGCTGGCTCTAAGCGCGTCTGAAGGCGCAAGCCTGGATTCCACTTGTCAGGCGTGCAAGTTTATTGGCTGTTGCCTGACTGCATGATCGAAGAGGATTGAGGAGGATCTGGGCTGGTGAGTTTGTTGTGGGCGCAAGTTGATGACCCCGCTGCTGGCTCGAGTCCAATGGAGTACTGGCACCGGAAGGAAGCTTGGCCCGCACTTGGATGGCAAAGCAACTGTATACTGAGGCTCCGTACCAATGGGAGGGCAAACAAAATCGAAGAGGCAATGTTGAAAGAGAAGAACGGCCGGCTGCGCCGCAGGATGTACACAGTACGCATTCTTGCCAAAAAGATCGTGTCAGCGCCCACTTCCTTACATCATGAACGCCCCACTCTGCACTCACCAGCTTGCCATGCCAGATGACCACAGCAGTCATTAAGTATGGGATCACCGAGACGATGACCCAAGAGACCACGAACTTGGTGCTGACGCGAAAGAACAGTCGCGCGACGAAAGATCTTGTATAATGTACAAGCCCGAGATCTACATGCTCAGCATCTGCAGGCATATATAGACAGTCCTCACGGGCGCAACGATGTACCCCGGTCATGCGTGCATGCCCGAGAGCCCCCCCGTATCGATGGCCAAGCTGTCTGCGTGGCGACAGACGCAATTGGGGCACGTGACATGACCGTGCTCACAGACCGCGTCTGTCCATCCGGTCATCGTACAGGACACCGAAGTTGCTGTTTTCTTTCATTCTTCATCGACTCCTTCACGATGTCGTCGCAGGAGAGAAACATAGAGCATGCCCTTGCCATGGCAGATAGTCAGCCTCGTTCCCAGCCCCGCTTCAGGCGGCTCGCATCCAAGCCCCTCAAGCTCGCAGCTAGCACTTTCAAGCCTCGCAGCTCTAGAGCGCCCTCCCCTGGCTCTTCTACCACCCTCGCCCCCGACAACCCCTCCTCAGCCCCTGGTGCTTCCGTCACCGTTGTCGGCGGCTGGAAGAAGAGGGGAGCTGGTCACCAGCGCCTCTCACGCGCATCCGCCTCGGGGCTTACTCCCGCTCAAGTCGCCTCTGCTGCAAGGGGCCCGATTAAGCCCCTTGAAGGCGAAGAGCCGGCCGCATGGCTTCGAGTCAGAGTCGTGAAGGCAGAGAACCTGGTGGCGAAGGACAGAAGCGGCACGAGCGATCCGTGAGTTCTCGTCCGAAAGGAAGATCCGCCATGCTGAAGCAATACGTGCTTGCCTGGTCTGTAGATTCCTAAACCTCCTCATGCCTCCTGCGACGCGTCACACGACTCCAGTTGTCAAGAAAACGTTGAATCCCAGATTCCCTGCTGATGGAAGCACTTTTGATTTCCCGCTGTATCTCAGTCTTTCTGGAGTCATTGGAGGTCGTGGCCTTGAGGGCGTTCTTTGGGATAAGGTGGGTTTGAAATGCGAGTTTTGTACGAGGCTGACGTCAATGCAGGATCTCATCAAAAAGGACTACATGGGCGAGCTGTCGATCCCCGTCGACAAGTGGTTTACAGACGGCATAGCACGCCTTTGGGATGAACAGTTGCCGGTGAGTTTTGTTAACATGTGACAGTCAGGTCGCTAATGTCATGTACAGCTCTTGACGCAACGTATCCTGTCTACCAGACGAAGGCACAAGGTGTCTGGCAACATCTCTTTCCAGATTGGTTTCCTCCCACCCGAAGGCGCGACCACCACAGATGAAGCCGTACGCAGAATCAAGGTCGTATATGGATCCCTCGTGGAGCAGGGTAATCTGAGCAGAGGATCCGCCGGTGTCCTTGGCGTTCCTGCAGTACGTTCTTCCTGCCCAACAATAATCTAGCTGACTTTTTGCAGTACAAGGGTATCGGTACTGTCAAGATGCGAGCTCGCGATGCTCAGACCGAAGACAGGACCTGCTTCGATGGCGCTTTTGGGGCTATCCAAGGAGCCGCTTCAGCCGTCGCCGGATCTTTCCATGGTGGTCACCGTATGTCGCCTTTGCCCAACCAAGGAAGGGCAGAGCTGGATGACGACGACGATGCCGAAGATGATGACGAGGACCTCCTTTCGGACGACGGCATGTCTTCCAGCTCGTCGAACGACGAATACGAGGATGCGCAGGATGACGTCTATGGGGAAGGTGAGGGTTTGCACAAGACCGAATCGCCTTCTGCAGAAAGCCTTAGCGAGCAGACGGCCGACTTGACTATCCAACCCGCCGACCCTTATGACAAGGTCCCGAAGACTGCCGGCTATCTCGACCTACAACAGAAACACGAGACCCCCACGAGGAAGGCATCTCTTCCTGTCCCAGGGTACTGGGAGACTCAGCCCATGGTTAAGTCTAGCTCTGCCGACTCTGCATTATCCAGCTCGGGTGCGCCCACCCCCGGCTTGCCGGTCTCGGGCGCTACCACGCCTGGCGGGACCAAGCTCAAGAGGCCGTTGTTTAGGAGGGGCAAAAGCCGGACGTCCAGTGGCACCGAAGGAAAGACAGTGGAGAAGAAGAAATCTAGAGGCTTTGCGTATGACGCTGAGCAGGGCAAAGATATGCTCGGCATTGTCATTTTGGAGATCCAAAAGGCCGAAGATCTGCCCAAGCTCAAGAACGGTGCGTTTTTTTGTGCTGTTTGTCTGCCGATACTAATACGGTACAGCTTTACGTGTGTCGTTCGATATGGACCCCTTCGTAGTCATTTCCTTTGGCAAAAAGGTCTTTCGTACCCGCGTCATCCGGCACTCTCTCAACCCCGTTTGGGATGAAAAGCTCCTCTTCCACGTTCGCCGCCATGAGGCTGCCTATACCGCGCAGTTTGCGGTGCTGGACTGGGACAAGGTGTCTGGCAATGACATGATCGGAACGTGCACGTTGCCGTTGAGCGAGCTGGTCGAAGATGCTCCCAAGCCCAACCCATCTACTGGTCTGTACGATAAGGAGGTCGATGGGAAGCATGCGATGAAAGAGTTTACTGTGGGTTACCTAAGCCATACTTGGATATTGCTAATGCCATGGCAGCTGCCAATCTCTACCGACAAAGACATGGCTTGGGAAAGCCGACACTCTCCCAAGCTCACTGTCCGTGCCAAATACGAACCCTACGATGCACTCCGCCAACGCTTCTGGCGCCAATACATCATGCAGTACGACGTCGACGAGACCGGTGCTCTATCGTACACCGAGCTCACCGCCATGCTTGACTCGCTCGGCTCCACCTTGACGCGTCACACTCTTGAAGGGTACTTTGTCGCGAGTGGCAAGTCGCCCGAGAGGGATGAGTTGACGGACGAAGAGGTTATCAGGTGTCTGGAGAGAGAAGTCAACAAGAGCCGCTTTGAAAAGGCAAAGGTCAGCTCGAACGGTGGTGCCGATGATATCCCCACCACGGGCTCCAGTACACCTGCTGCTCAGCCTGGTCAAGATGGTTTGGGCTTTGTGGGTCCCGAGGGTGGCGCTTCCTCACAGCTCGACCCAGAAGAGCTTGCACAGTCGATCCTCAACAGCAGGCCTAGGAATCAGGAGGGTGCCGGGGAAGACGATACCGCGGGCAACCAGGCCAACATTGAGGGCTCTGCTCGCGGCCGCAGGAATCCCGAAGTTCCCGCGGTCAAGGTCGAACGGACCTCTTCTCCTGGTGGCAAGACTGTCCCTGCGCCTGGCCAGCCTGGAGCAGACGGTAGCCTGACTCCCATGTCTGCCTTAGACGTCGACATGGATGAAGCCGACGCGTCACCTCCAGATGACCGTGAGCGGATTATCAACATCAAGACTTGTCCGCTTTGTCACCGGCCTCGACTGGGTAAGAAGACGGAACAGGATATTGTCACGCATCTTGCTGTCTGTGCTTCAGCCGACTGGAGTCGTGTCGACAGGATCGTGACGGCCAACTATGTCACCAGCAGTCAGGCTCAGCGAAAGTTTTTGAGCAAGATTGTCAACAAGGTCGCTATCGGCAGCTACGCCTTGGGCGCCAACAGTGCCAACACCATTGTACAGGATAGGATCACTGGGCAGTTGCAAGAGGAAAAGATGGCCGTACGTGTCTCTCAGTGTAATGATTGAGAGGCTGCTGACGATCATGTAGGTGTACGTCAGGATGGGTATCCGGGTGCTTTACAAAGGTGCTAAGAGCAGCATGCACGGGGCTCGAGGTATGGTTGCCATGGCACATTGAAGGGAAAGCTCACTCGCTGCATAGCCCGCAAGCTTCTCAAGTCGTTGTCCATCAAGCAAGGCTTGAAATACGACTCTCCCGCCTCTGCCCTCGACATTCCCGGCTTCATCGCCTTCCACAACCTCGACGTGAACGAGATCCTTGATCCCCTTGATTCATTCAAGACCTTCAACGAATTCTTCTACCGCAAGCTCAAGGCCGACGCTCGACCCGTCGAAGAGCCCGACAACCCGCACCGGCTCGTGTCGTGCGCAGACAGCCGAATGATGGCTTTTGAGACGATCAGTGAGGCGACTCAGATATGGATCAAGGGCAGGGAGTTTTCTGTTGCCAAATTGCTGGGGCCAAACTACAAGGACGTGCTTGAACGCTACGAAGGAGGTTCGCTGGCAATCTTCCGGTGAGTAGATTGTTTGTGACTCGGTTGTATCCGGTCGCTTTTCTTGACCTGGATCTCCTTTACTCGGCATCGTTACTCACAGATGCTGCAGACTTGCTCCACAAGATTTCCACCGCTACAAGACTTTGGCCGACGGAAGGATTGGGAAGGTGAGGCATCAAAACCCTGGCATCATCAAACGAGAATGAAAAGCTGACGTTGGACTAGATGACTTCCATCGATGGAGAATATTACACTGTCAATCCACAAGCCATCCGAACAACTCTAGACGTCTATGGCGAGAACGTGAGGATGATCGTGCCCATCGATAGTCCTCAATTCGGTCTGATAATGACTGTCTGGGTTGGGGCCATGATGGTTGGGTCTATATTGAGCTCGGTGGAAGAGGGGCAGGAGGTGAAGAGAGGCGACGAGTTGGGATATTTCGCTTTCGGTAGGCACCTTGCTATCGCTTCATTGCCTCATACTGATATCGTATTTCAGGCGGGTCTACCATCGTCTGCTTGTTTGAGAAAGGTGCGGTCAAGTGGGACGACGATCTGTTGCAGAACGGGCGTGCCAGCATCGAGACGCTTGTGCGCGTCAACACGGGTATCGGATATAGTACCAGACAAGCTTAAGAGGCTCGAATGTTCATTGGGAGAGCGGAAATCATTCATATGTACAATAGACAATAACGGTTTAGAAATTCCATACACACGACATGTTTTTACGATGAAGAGATGTCTGTTTACCATAGCACTTTTTCTGAGATGCTTCTGGTAGCAGTAAGTAGCTCATGCCTCAAGGTGTGCAGCTTCACAGAGGCATCAAAGAGCCGAAAATTGATTGAGGAAGAGAGGATGACATTACTGGCAGCTTAATCGTGCCGGCCTAGTACATATCTGATTGTTGGACCTGATCGATGTATTCGAGAAGCACTGTCCATGATCCGTCTAATCATTTTTTGGTGTTGGTGCCAGCCTTCACGTACGTACAAAAGCACATAGTCGCGGGTCAGAAGAGGTGGATCGCGAAAGTGGAGGCTCCGGTTACTCTATTACTCTGGTACCCGCACTGGCACACTAGCAGCGTTGGTCTCATTCGACGTCCATTTTGCATCTGCCACTTGTCTGCGGTGGCGCGAGGACAGAAACACACAGCCACAGACGCACCCGCGCACAATGGTGACCAAATCCCATCCCCCCCTCACCCCGTTTGGCTCAGCTCTGGCCGGCGCTCTGGGATCAGTATTTGCAAATTCGTGAGCCCTCAAGTCCATCTGCGAGTACATAATAACAGCCACCCCAGCCTCGTGTACCCTCTAGACATCGCCAAGACCCGTCTTCAGGCAATCGACGATCCCCTAGCCGATCTCGAGCCCGACGCGGAACCTGACCCTGCAGCCACCCCATTCGAAGAGAAGACCCAAGAGGCCCAAGACCAGATACTCGATGCAAAGGCCAAAAAGCAGGAAAAGAGGGAAAAGATCGAGCAGCTCCGAAGAGTCCTGGGCAAGAGACTAAGAAAGTGGGGAATGTTGACGATGCTGTTGAGGATTGTGCACACTGAGGGGTGGAAGGGAGCTTTCCATGGCTTTGGAGCGAGTATGATCGGGACTTTCTCGATGCGTGGGTTCATTGCAAGGAGTGTAAGATTATACAGCTGACTTGGTACACAGAATTCGCCTACTTTTTCTTCCACACTTTCCTTCGAAAGACTTATCTGGCTCGCCTCTCCTCCTCTGCCGCTCACCTCTCTACATCCACAGAGCTTCTTCTCGGCGCCCTCGCCGGAGCTTTGGCCCAGATATTCACCATCCCCGTTGCCGTGATCGCTACTCGTCAACAACTATGGGAACCTCCCTCTCAGCCTGCCATTTCCAGCAAGCAACCACGGCAAGACAATAGCCCGAGCTTGCTCGAGACCGCCCAAGAGGTCATCCAAGAATCAGGAATCACGGGGCTGTGGACGGGACTGAAGCCTTCGCTGGTACTCACCGTGAACCCGGCAATCACCTATGGGGTGTTTGAAAGGCTAAAGACGTGGAGGCTGGCGGCAAACGCCAAGGCTGGCAGGGGCGGGACAAAGTTGGGCCCGCTAGAGAACTTTTGGCTGGGAGCAGCGAGTAAGACGTTGGCCACTGTTGTCACTTATCCCTACATCTTTGTGAGCTGCCTCCAAGTGTCTGTATGTCAGCTGCTGATGTAAGCAGGCCAAGGTCAGGTTGCAAGCCAAGAGCTCTGAAACCGTTCCCCTCACCAAAGAGATCCAGAAGGGAGACGCGCCCACGTACGCCGACATGGCCAAGAGCTCTCCCTCTGAGAGCTCTACCGTGCTTGTCGAGCACCCCACTTCTCCTTCCCAAGTAGAAGAGGGCGAGACGCAAGCTATCAAACCTATCGAGGCAGTGCGAGAGATCGAATCCACGCACAAGCACCCGCACCCTCCTGCGCACCATTACAGGGCTGCTATCCCGCTTTTGAAGGCAGTCTATGCCGAGAAGGGCATCAAGGGGCTCTATCAAGGCTTGGGTCCTCAGATCCTCAAAGCTGTTCTATGCCAAGGTCAGTTGCAGACCTTGATGATTGAGAAGCTTGCTGATCGTCCATAAGGAATCTTGTTCGTATCCAAGGACCACTTTGAGACCTACGCTTGGCTGCTGATCGTTTTATTCACCCGTATCCGAGCCAAGGCGCTTAAGAGTAAGGCATAATGTATTTCGGTCATGTAGACAGGAGACGAGAAGCATGCATGCTCGAGTATGCAACGACACACGCTCATCTCTTGCCTCCCCTCACCATAATCTTCTTCACTTTCGGCGCCTTGCCTTCTCCAGGAGCAGCCCCTTCAACCTGACCATTCTTCTTTCTCTCTTTTTCTTGCTCCTTCTCCCTCTTGATAGCCGCCACAGCCACACCCGCGGGCACCACGGGCGAGTGCAGAGGTAATCTATCGTCCAATGCTGGGATAGTGGGAGGCAGAGGGGGCCGGGCAGGGAGCTTTGGCGGAGGGGGAGGGGGTTTGGTGGCCTTGGGTGCGACCTTGAACTTGGACTTGCCCTTCTTGGTAGCAGCTTTAGTGGTCGGAGCGGGGGCAGCAGCTTTGTGGCGGCGGGAAGGGGTGGTAGAGGGGTTGAATGCGAGTTCGGGGTGTCGCTGGCGGATCTGCTCAGCAAGGTGTCGATACAAGTCGGTACCTGCTCATGTCAGCTTTGCCACCAGACCCAAGAGGTAGACATACGGTTCTTGATGATGGGATTCAAGAATCGCCCATCCTTCTCAAACTGCACCTTGACTCTTCCCGGGTTCTCCCAATCCGCCGGATGGCACCTTTCCGGTTCCAGCATGCTCGGCAGGCTCAGCGCACTACAGGCCTGCGCAATATGGGTTGCGAGAGGCCACCAGACAGCGGAAGAGCGAGGGACACGTCGTCCAGTGTTGACAGATGCCTTGGCATCAAAGTAGAGAGGGTAGAGAGAGTTCCAACTACAGACAATCAGTGTTTGAACAAGACAAAGCGGAATGGCCTACTCTTTGTATAGACTGGGGTCGCCTCCGACTTTAGCATTGCCAAATTGCCTTCTCAGCTTTGCCAGTCTCTCCTCTTCGTCCGCCTGCAGCTTCATCATGTCACCCATAAACCCTCCCATCGGCGTATTGGGGTCGACCCTCGGCCCACTCTGACCCGCCGACGGCCTCAACTCATTGTCCCGTTCAGCCATCTTTCCCTTGCCATTCCCACTAGGCGCCCTCGGAGCAGGCGCTGTCGAGTCTTCCCCAAAGACGCCCCGGCCCTGCTCGGCAAGCTTCGAAAAGTCCATGTCGCCTTCATCGTCCGAGGTGATCTCTTCGAGGAGCGCGCCGCGTTCGCCCAGGTGGGGGAGTGCGCGGGGCTTGGAGCCAGAGGCGGCGGGGAGGGGGATGTCGGTGTCGTCGTCAAAGTAGTCTTCTACGGTGGGCATGGTGGCTGTGGGCTGGGTGATGTTGAATGATGCGTGGATAGAGTTGTAGAGAGGCGGGGATACGGGAATTGAAGGATGAGCAGGGTGTGGCGCGGTGGGCCCCACCTTGGTTGCGGTGACGGTCACTTTATGGGATGCATTTCTTGGATCACTTTTCACGACTGCATCTCTGCTGCCCTCCCCCAGCCCCGCCCCCCTACCTCTACCCCGCCACCAACGACCCCCCGCCCTCGCCACCATGGCATCCCCCGGAACCCAGACAGCGAATGCCATCGCTGCCATCACTAATCGTTCCAACATTGTCATCCCCGAGATCGACTTTACGCAGCACCAGCTGGAGAATGGAGAGATTGTCAGCACCGAGGAGCGCGTGGTCAAAGATGTACGTGTCTCTTTTGAAGCGTCTTGGGACTTGGTTTTGGCGGTGGGGCGAGACGCGGTGGCGTGTGCGGCGCGAGGTGGTGTCGCTGGAGCAACACACGCGTATCCAAACGTTCTGTCGGGTCTGCCAAGATCATGTCGGCTGTGTAGAGCTGGTGTAGGGTTGGAGCTCTGCCTTTACGCGATCCCCGCAACCACGGCTCGTCGACACATTTGCTGACAACCATCCCCCCAACTATAGGTCCAAGCACCAGCAATGTATGTCCCCACCGACGACCAGTTCTTCTCCAAGACCGACAAGAGCAAACCGGATATTGCTTTTCTCAAAAACCACTTTTATCGAGAAGGAAGATTGACAGAAGAGCAAGCGCTCTATATCCTTGAAAAGTGCGTGGGATTGGCGCGTCAGCAAAGATAAGGAGTCTGACGACCATTACAGGGGTGGAGAGTTACTGCGTTCAGAGCCCAATCTACTCGAGGTAGATGCTCCCATCACTGGTGAGTGTGACGTGGATTAAGACGATGGGATACTTATGCCTTGCAACAGTCTGTGGTGATATTCACGGGCAATATGTGCGTCTTTGTGCGCCGGTGTGACAGTAGCTGACCAAGTGCGCAGTATGACTTGATGAAGCTTTTTGAAGTTGGAGGCAACCCTGCGGACACCCGATATCTCTTCTTGGGTGATTATGTGGACCGGGGTTATTTCTCTATTGAGGCGAGTCGTCAAAACGGTCAGCGTGCGCGTATTGACAGTCTTGCAGTGTGTGCTGTACCTGTGGTCGCTCAAGATGTGGTATCCGGATACCCTCTTCCTCCTCAGAGGCAATCACGAATGTCGGCATCTGACCGATTACTTTACCTTCAAACTCGAGTGCAAGCACAAGTACTCTGAGACGGTGTACAACGCCTGTATGGAGAGTTTCTGCAACCTGCCGCTGGCGGCAGTCATGAACAAGCAGTTCCTCTGTATCCATGGTGGTCTCTCTCCCGAGCTCCACACCCTTGACGATCTGCGATCGGTACGTCTTGGCATGACTAGTCGAGTGGAGCTCATCTTGTGCAGATCAACAGGTTCCGCGAACCTCCCACTCAAGGTCTCATGTGCGACATTCTCTGGGCGGACCCGCTAGAAGACTTTGGTTCGGAAAAGACCAACGAAAACTTCCTACACAACCACGTTAGAGGGTGCAGTTACTTTTTCACTTATAATGCGGCATGTCAGTTCCTGGAGAGGAATAATCTGCTGTCTGTGATCCGAGCCCACGAAGCTCAAGATGCTGGGTCAGTGAATTGTGCGCTGGCTGGGCGATGACTGACCTCTGTTTAGCTATCGAATGTACCGAAAGACAAAAACAACAGGTTTCCCTTCAGTCATGACCATCTTTTCGGCACCAAATTACCTTGATGTCTACTCCAACAAGGCTGCCGTGTTAAAGTACGAGTCCAACGTCATGAAGTGAGTCGCGCCTTGTCCTAGAGAGCGTATCTTATCAGGCTTAGCATCCGACAATTCAACTGCACTCCCCACCCTTACTGGCTGCCCAACTTTATGGACGTCTTTACTTGGAGTTTGCCCTTCGTCGGCGAAAAAAGTGAGCCTCTTGCAGTGGCCGAAATTCTGAGCTGACAAAAACAGTCACGGACATGCTGATTGCTATTCTCAACTGCTGCACCAAGGAGGAACTCGAAGAAGAAGAGGCTGAACTGCCGATTGCTGTCCCCGAAACCCAGGTCCTCGACCCCGAATCTGCCGCCGAGCGACGTCAAATCATCAAAAACAAGATTCTTGCCGTTGGCCGAATGTCGCGCGTGTTTTCGCTCTTGCGTGAAGAGTCGGAGCGGGTCTCTGAACTCAAGAGCATCTCTGGGTCCAACACATTGCCTGCTGGTATGCTGGCGAGCGGTGCCGAGGGTATCAAGGAGGCTATCCAAGGCTTTGAGGATGCGAGGAAGAGTGATATCGAAAACGAGAGGCTGCCTCCCGATATTGTCGACGTGCGTATCAACCGTTACAAGTGTTTGCAGTGCGCTGACTCGACTTTTAGCCCGACGAGGACAACCCCGCCTCTGCTTCCCAATCTCCCAGCATGCCTGCCACACCGGAAGAGCTTCCCGCCGGCTTCCGCGACTCTCCCATCATCCCGCCTGCCACCCCCGTCCACAACGTTGCCTCCCCCGGCGGTGCCGGCTCCCCGGGTACGCCCGGTACCCCGACCTCTCCCCACATGGACGTCTGGCGTCCCGGGCACGGTCGTCGTATCAGTCTGGGTACGACCAAGACGTCGCCGTCGACGAGGAGAAGGAGTCTGGAGAATACGATGCACTTGATCAGGGATGTGGTCGGTGGGAAGGATGCGAGCGGCGATGGTCAGTTGGAGAGGGTCGCCGAGGCGATCTCGAGTCCCAGCAAGGAGAAGAATGGAAAGTAGACTACGACTATTGGGTGTTTATGTCTTGTATACCCTCTAACGTTTTCCTCTCTACCTTCTTCCATATGATTTACCACGAAATTACCCACACTAGCAATGATCTGTCCTCTCTCTCTTATACTCGTCTTTGTATGATACTTTGGCCTGGCCCCCATCCCATGTTTATGACACGTTCGAGTATGTGGATGCACGTCCTTGAACGATGATTTTCTGTGCTACATTCTCAGATGGGCGCGAAGCCGGACTGGGTCCATGAGAGGAGCACTTGCCTTTCAACAAATTGCATGGCAGAATCAAGGATGAGTAGCAAAGCACGCCATGGAAGAAGGCCCGGACCGGTCCATCTTTTGATCGCAGACCATAGCTTCTGCGCGCTTCGCGCCCGTTGCGCGTCTATTTGGCCCTTTGTTTCCCTTTTACGCCCCTTTGTCAAGACCCTTTCAGCACAATTTGGCGTGCAGGGAGTGGACGGAGGGGGCAAGGAATCCAAGGGATCAGCCCGTTTTGACCGCGTTCGAGATGATGTGATGATGCAAAGCCGTGCACATCGGGTCTCCCTCAGCCCCTCCAGCCGCTCTAGCCGGAGGAAGAAATGTAACGGCATACGAATTCAACAAGCGCCGCGCCAATCGTCATGTCATATGAACCTCGTCTCACTGCACTGACGGCAGAGCCGTACCCCACTCTGGGAATTGGTAGGTGGTGCAGGTGTCTGGGGGGCTGGGGGGTGGGGGGAAGGGGTAAGCCATCAGGCTGATTCAGCCATCAAGGGCGTCCATCTTGTCGCCATAACGCCATGCACGCCATGAGACATGCGAGGTTTCCTTCTCATGCTTCTCATGCTTCAGGCTTCAGCTTGATTGAAATCAATTGCGCCTCTCCGTGCCTGTTGAGACTGCCATTGTTCGTCTTGCGCAACGCGCGCAAGTCTGGCTATGACTCTGCGAGCGACGCTCTGTATCGGCCCAATGGCCCTATGCCCATGAACATGTCGAGGACACGAGAAATCAGATGGAGATACTTGATTTTCGCATTTCCACTCCAAGGCCTATACAAGACAACGGATAAAGACTCCTTGTGGAGGACTGGAAAAAAACTTGACAAAAGACTTTTTTGATGGCACTTGATATGACTGCGTAGTGAACTGATGGGGTAGCAAAGACGAAACAGAAAAGAGAAAAGCTCTATAGGGCTTTGTTGAAAAAGCACAACGATAAAAGACATCAAACACAACCCTAAAAAAAATCCCCCAATTGACTACTAAATACAATGAAAAAAGATGATATGAAAAACAAAAGCTAGATGATCACAGATGGACAGAACGACCAAGGACTGGGACTATTCCTCCCTCTTCCTCTTGCCCAGCGCGGCCAGAGCAGCTTGGAGCGACTCGCTGGCAGACACATCTGAGGCGGTGCCGGCAGTGGCGAGGGCGGCAGCGGCGGGGTTGGAGCCGTTGAGGACGATGGCTTTGAGTAATCTGTTTTCGTTTTCGAGCGAGGTGTTTTCGGCGGCGAGTGCGGAGACCTGGTTCTCGAGTTCCTCTGTGAAATGGTCAGTGAAGAACATCTTTACGTGGCCGAGGGACGCACTGGCTCGACGCTCAAGGGCCTGCTCTCTCTCCTTCTTCTTGGCTCGGAATCGGGCAGACGCCTCGGTGTTTCGTCGTCGCTTGCTACAAGAACAGAAAACGACGTCAGTTGATTGTCGTATCGACAACAAGCAGACACTCACTCTTCCTCAATCTCGACCTGGTTGGCGCCCATCGACTTGAGCTTTTTCGCGCCAGACGGCTTGTCCTCGTCATCATCATACAGGCTGACGCTCGCCGATCGGCCGCTGCTGACCGAGGGCATCACGTCCTGGGTCGTGACGGCGGCTGGTGTCTGGGCGAGGGTCTGGACGGGGGTGGCATAGGGGGCAGGGAGGGGCATGAGGTAGCTGCTGATCGTCTGGGCGTTGGTCGCCTGCTGGCTGGGTGTGCCCGACGAGTGGCCCATGTAGGCCGCGAGGAAGGACTCGAGGGTGGGCCTCTGCTCTTCCTTGGCTGATGAGGCCGGGGTGGCGACGGTCGCCGGGGTAGGGGCGGGGGCGGGGGCCTGGTGCTGCTGCTGCTGCTGCTTGCGCTTTTCCTCGTCGTGCTGATTCTCATTGGGCGACGGCGCGCTGCCAAAGTTTCTAAACAACTCGTCGGCATGGAGGAAGCCCCAGAAGGCCTCCTCTTGCTCTGCATTCATGGCAGCAGAGGGGGGCGAGTTGCCGGGGATGGCGTTGAGGGTCTGGAGGTGTTCTGGGAGGTCGAGGAACATGGCGGCGGGGGGAAGAGGAAGGGGAAGAGGGGGTTTGAAGGGAGTGATCAAGGGAGCAAAGGCGCGATGGGTTTCCACGAGGCGGGTGGGGGAGCTGTGTGTGCTCTTTTGGATGTGCCAAAGGGGGGCAGAGATTAGATTGTGGTGAGGATATGGAATAGATTATGGGGGAATTAGGAATCACCTCTCTCCACAACTCCGAAGAAAACTCCGCATCCAAGCACGCCATCATTTCCAGTTTCCAAATGCCACGTCACTCCCCCGCGTCGCCCCTTTCGGTAGTTATGTATGCTTGTCACTCAACCTCAGATGCATCGTCTTTCGTCTTTATGCTTCATGCAGCGTCCTGTAAGCTTGTCGGAGCGAACGAAATCCACGTTGCACTTTTCTTCCGGCTCGGGCCATCAGCTCGCCCAAGGCTCACAGGCGGTAGGGCACGGAAATGTTGTAGCAGGTACAGTAGTGGCAAATCATTTTTTGATGTTCCAAGAAGCTTATAGTGACGATCAACGTAAGCACGTCAAGAATGCCAACGAAAGAACCGCCGTGTTGGGGTGCAATACGGACCCCGGAGCCTATGTGGCGCTTGAAAAAGACACGCCGGGTACACACATGCAAGTCGTGCTTCCTGAGCAGCAGAGGCGTGGGTGAGTCATAGTCGGCACATACTCCCTTCTGGCCTATGGCAGCCTTCCGCTCATGGCCACATCGTCCAGACACAACACTGCATCCCAGTCAATCCTAGTATACGATTGACTATTTTCGTTAGTCTACTCTAATAATGCTCGAATACAAATCCTGTGCTTTTTTCGATTGTTTTTCATACAAGACCTCTCTTATTTACAAGATCCTGTTGATAATGTCCTTGGTGACATCAGTGGTAGAGGCGTTACCGCCCAAGTCGGCGGTCCTGACCTTGCCGTCTCGGACGAGGTCGTAGGTCGCGCCGGCGATGAGGTTGGCCTGGGTCTCGAGGCCGAGGTGGCGGAGCATCATGGTGGAGGAGAGAATGAGGGCGACGGGGTTGGCCTTGTTGGCGCCCATAATGTCTTTACCGACGTGTCGGCATCCGGGCTCGAAGAGGGCGTATTCCTGGGAAGAGGGGTCAGTCTGCGCACACGAGTAAAGGGAGAAGGGGGCTTACTCGGCCAAAGTTACAACCGGGGGTGATACCGGGGCCACCGACAAGGGCAGAGGCAATGTTGGAGCAGATAGCGCCGTAAAGCTACAATTATCAGTCTAGTTCCTTCTTCCACCAGTGCAATCAGCTCACGTTGGGCTGCAGAAAATGTCAGCGTACCGCCCTTCGATGAAACACCTGCACTCACCATGACCATGACGTCGAATTGTTGGGGTCTAGAGACAAGCTGCATGGCAGTGTTGTCGACAATCATAGACTCAAACTTGATGCCAGTGTGTCCGTACTCTTGCTCGGCAATCCTCTTGCAGGTGTTGAGGAAAAGACCGTCACCGAGCTTCATAATGTTGGCCTTGTGGACACAGGTGACCTTCTACTCATTTCACGTCTGTCAGCGCCGTCCCTGCCTACCCCGTATGAACGACACATACCTTCCTGTTGTTCTTGATAGCAAAGTCGAAAGCGAATCGCGCAATTCGCTCAGCCTTGGCCCGGGTAGACACCTTCAGAGACTCTACGACACCAGGGAAAGACTGGTGCTCGAGACCAGAGTACTCGCCCTCGGTGTTTTCTCGGATAAGGGCCAAGTCGACATCGGCGTGGCGGGTGGGGAAGCCGGGGAGGGACTTGCAGACAACGACGGAAGCGTAAATGTCGAGCTGCTGGCGCATGGCGACGTTCCAAGAGTTGTGGCCGGTCTGGTCGATGGGGGTGTAGAGGATACCTTGATTCGTCGTCAGTATCACCCCGACAAGGATAGCAGCTTTGACACACCCTTCAGTCCGACCTTGTTCCTCTTCAAGCTGTCCATGGCCTCCTGGAAGAGCGCCTCACCGCCGGTAGTCTCGCCAGACACATCGTACTGCTCCCACTGGACGGGAGCCTTGATAGCCTCAAAGATCTCCTTGACAGAGTCGGCGACTTCCCGGCCGATACCGTCACCGGGCACGAGGGTGACAGTGTACTTGCCGCCAAACTTGGAAGGGAGCTAGAGGGGCGGAATGTATCAGCAACGTGCCCCCTTATTGTCAGAGGTGGGGAGAGCCAATGATGATTCCGGCAATTGCGGAATGGTATATGAGGCGGGGCATTGTCACTCACCCTCTTCTCATCGACAAGAGTGGCCATAGATCGGGCGGCAGGGACGCGCTGGATACGTGAATGACAGGTCGACGAGGATAAAGAGACACGTAAGAGCGCAAGAGCGAGGGAGGAGCGATATCATCAGCAGTGCCCTCTCTCAAGGTGCCCAGGGGACTCACCCTGGCGTTGGACCTGATGGCGGCGGTGGCAGAGGACCTGAGGGAGGTGGAGATCATTTTTGTTGAATGACAAAGCGAGGTGATGCAACGAACACAAAGAAAGCTTTCGTGGTCTCCTTGGATGTCTGCTTGGAGTGCTTGTTTTATCCACGCGCCAATTCCGATACCGCCGGCTACCCCCGACCCACTACCCATTACAAACACCCATTACAACTCGTCTAATCAGAATATCTTCCGGTCCACTCTGGCAGGTGACAACTTGATGCGCAGAGCTGCACGCCACATCCACACTTCTCGCCTCACCATGGCCGCTCCCAGCTCCCCGACCGAGGCTATCAAGCAGACCGTGGCTGACAAGTGGCTCAAACCGAACGGTCCACCAGTCGGCACTACATTTGGCGGCCGTCTGCTCAAGACGGAGGACGATGTCTTTAGCCAGAATGCTTGGTGCGTATCTTGCAAAGCTGCTCTGGGTGTTCAGCTGACTAGGTCTCAGGGATCATGCCGAGCTGCCATCGGATTTCAAAGAGCGAGCGGAACAAGTCATGGAGCTGCATAGATCGAGTCCTGTCGCGGAAGACATCCGAGGTATGCAACTCCCACCATTCGATTAGCCTTGTCTGACTTGCACCCCTTGAATCAGACAAGTACAACGAAACCCCTGCCCAATACTGGAACAAGTTTTATTCCCAACACGAAGATGGGTTCTTCAAAGACAGAGGATGGTTGCGGCTCGAGTTTCCAGAGCTGGTCGCATGCAGCGAGGCGGACGTACGTTCGTCCTTGTACGTGACGAGATCAAGCGCTGATAGTATCTTCAGGCTGGACCCAAGACTGTTCTAGAAGTCGGATGTGTGAGTTCAATCAACTTTCAGATATGTTCACTGCTGACGCCATGGCTGCAAGGGCGCCGGCAACACCGTCTTTCCTCTTATCCAGCGAAATGAGAATCCTGATCTCACAATATTCGCTACCGACTACTCCGAGACAGCCGTCAAGGTAGTCAAGGTGTGTCTCTCCCGTTATCAGCACGACTAGGTATCTGACACTGGTGTAGGCCAACAAGATGTACCCCAGAGCAGAGCACGGGCTGGGCGTAATGAACGCCTCTGTTTGGGATATCACCTCCAAACCTCCACCACCCACGGAAGCCACTTTTGACACCCAGCCCCCTGTGACCTATTCATTGCCAGAAGGTATCGCTCCCGGTACAGTAGATGTCATTTCCGTCATCTTTGTCCTCTCCGCCCTTCATCCTCGTGAATGGAAACAGGCCATCCACAACCTCTACACCGCCCTCAAACCCGGGGGCCTGCTCCTGATCAGAGACTACGGGAGGCACGATCTCGCGCAACTCAGGATCAAGAAGAACCGTCTGCTCGATACGCCCAATCTGTATATCAGAGGGGACGGGACGAGAGTATACTTTTTCGAAAAGGAAGAGTTGGAGGAGATGTTGGTGGGTTCTACAGCAGATGAGGCTGGCGAGGAGAAGAAGATGTTTGAGATCCAGCAACTGGGAGAGGATAGGCGCTTGGTGAGCTTGTTCTGTGTTAGGTTTCGTGATCTGGCTGACCCAAAATGAAGTTGGTCAACAGGAAGGAGCGCTTGACAATGTATCGCATATGGATGCAAGTCAAGGCCAGGAAACCTGCATGATAAAGCGAGCGAAGGCGGTTTGTAGTTAGAGCACTAGCATGGGCATATCATAGCATCATATACCAATCATATTTCATGGACACACCACTGCATCTTTAGTGTCAACCCAGGAGGTTATTTTGCATTGTATATCTGGATCATGCTCTTATATCCACGACGCACGCCTTCGAACCCATTCAGGCAAGCACATCAAGCAGTCACCGACACGAATCAAAGGCGGGTAACAGCGAGCCTCTCGTAGATCTTGACCATGTCAGACTATTTCCTTCATTAGCATTGTACATTCGAGCAGTAAATAAGCAAGCTCACAGTCACGCCCATAGCAGTCACGTCGGCACCAGCACCGGCACCCTGGATGATGAGTGGACGAGGAGAGTACCTCTTGGTGCTGAAAGAGATGATGTTATCAGAACCCTTGAGGGCGGTAGCGAAAGCGTGGTCCACGGGGTACCTAGATACAACGTCAGCTAGTGCCCCCGTATCAATTTCGAGATACTCACTTGGCCAACTTGGCCTCGACCTTGCCCTCCTTGACATCAAGCACACCGACATACCTCACCACCTTGCCCTCCTTCTGCGCCTCCTCCCGGAGGTTGGCAAAGAACGAGTCGCCCTCCTCCAATCGTTCGAGATACTCTTCCTTGGTGGAGGCGTTGGAGAGGACGTCGGGGACGAGGGATTGGGTAGGGATGGAGGCGTAGCCTTCGGGAAGTGCGGGGGCGGTGGGCACGAGACGGGCGAGAATGGAGAGCTTTCGGGCAACGTCAGATCCGGAAAGGTCGTCCCTAGGGTCGGGCTCCTGTATAGACGGTCAGCACCAGCCATATACGTTCGAGACGGAACGCACAGTGTAGCCCTTTTCCTTGGCAACCTTGACGACATCAGAGAACTTGACGTCGCTTCCCTCAGGCTTGCTGAACTCGTTGAAGATGTAGCTCAATGTTCCACTGAAAACACCCTCGACCTTTTCAATCTCATCGCCGGTCGCCACGAGGTCCTTCAAAGACTGAATGATCGGCAGACCCGCACCAACAGTTGACTCGCCATAGACGGTCACAGGGGTGTTGGGGAAAGTCTTGTCCAAGATAGACTTGTAAAGAGTCTCAGAGCCAGAGAAAGCCTTCTTGTTGGGGGTGACAATGTGAACACCCATGGAGAGGATTTGGGGGTACATGCCGGGGATGACATCAGACCCAGTCGAGTCGATGAAGATACCTGGGGCATCGGGGTGGGTGGAGAGGACAGACACCACAGAGGGGACGTCGAGGGGGGTGCCGTACTTTTCAAGGATGGGCTGGTAGTTGGTGGGGGTGAGGGGGGAGGCGGGGAGGGGGAGAGACAGGGATTGACGAGAGTTGGCGATGAGGACGAGCTGGAAGCGCGAGGAAAGAGGAGGGGAGAGGAGCTGGGAGAGGATGGCTTTGCCAACACCGCCGAGACCGAGCAGGGCGACGGGAATGGGGCGGGGAGCGACGGGGGTGGACATGCTGCTGTTTTGTGTCTTGTGCGAGAAGAATGTCAAAGAATGACAGAGAGCAGTCGACTTTTCAAGCTGGTTTTTTGAAACGCCGTCATCAACAACGTCATGACATTTCCATCTTCTCTTTCATCTGCCTTTCCGTCTCAAAGCCCAGGTATAACCACGATGAGGCCATGCCTCCAAAGATACCCTTGTTCAGCAAACAGCCTATTCCTGCAAGAAATATAGCAGCACGGCTATTCACTTCCAAGCCTCCCCTGCTTCGCCATAGACCAAACCTCGACTACCTCGCATCCTTCCGACGTCCTCTTCTTCCACCACCCTCGCAAGGTGAAAGCCAACTCCAAAACGTTCTCAACACCTCAGACCGTCCAGAGGCACGCTCGGAAGGCCATCTTCCCTATGAAACATCCTCCACAGCGCCTGTAGCCAGCTCGCTGCAGGAGGTGCCTGCACATGAAACTAGCAGCCGAGTGGCGGAGCCCGTCCCCGCTATGAAGGCCACGAGTGGGGATGATGGTGGCGTCAAGGACAGTGAAAAGGGGTTCAGGACTAAGCAGATGATTGTACAAGGCGTCGCTGTTCCCCCGAAGCCTATACCACCTGGCGAGGAAGGTCAGTTCACGCCTCTTCATGGAGCTAGAGCTGATGAGACGTCTTGCTTGCAGAGTGCTGTATGTCGGGATGTGTCAACTGTGTCTACACCATATACTCTGAGGAGCTCGAAGAGTATATAACAGCTTTGGACGCTGCACGGACTGCACTTGAAAAGTCCCACGTGCCCAGAATTGACTGGCCCGCCGAATTGGCAACAGCAGGAAGTGGAGATGATGTCAAGGGAGCCGAGAAAGAGAAGGCTGTGGACGGGGTTGATCCTACAATGAGCGCGTTCTTGGCGTAAGTTTGTGTCCCTATTGCGCCATAGAATTGAACGGGTGAGACTTTGGGCTAATCTCTGAATCTGGATAGGCTGGAGAACAAGCTGAAAAACAAGCAATAGCTGAATGTCGTTCCTTCATGCTATAGCACGACAGGTCATTATGAGGCGGAAGTATAGTGCGATGTTGACGTTGTTATCTAAAGATTGGACGTCGTGCCCATGCTGCAGCATCAACTCACAAGAGTATCACACATCCTATGCATAATAAAAGTAACACAATGCTCAAAACATGTCAATTATAGGCACAACATCTGATCCCAGAAGACAGTCCGTATCTACACATGTCTTTCACTGTAGCACTAGCAGCTCTACCGCTCTCGATATCACACGTCCGACACTGATTACACTCCTTGCTTGTATGTTGAAGCATCTTCAAAGCCCATTTTACTGTTGCACAGCAGGGAAGTTGGGGTCGTAGGTCGGTAACCCACCAACAATGCCTGACAGAACTGTCAGCATCTCACCTTTTGCAATACCTCGAAAAAACTCACCATCGATCAACATATTCCAATACTGCGTATTGTTCCCGTCCGCTCCTGCGAACCCAGGCGCCATTCCGTTGATGACAGCCGGGGGCTGCAGCGGGGCGACAGGCGTAGCAGAGAATAGGGACGGGTCCAGCCACGCCGTCTGGCCTTGCTGGGGAAATTGAGACTGGGATTGCACTGTCATTGATGCTGGGACTTGCTCCATCTGAGAGATGGCTTGACCGCCAGATCGATCTTGGAGCGCGGGGTCAACTGCTATTCCGCCTGCGCCTGCGGGAGTGGGGTAGAGACTCATGTTGTACTGGTTCATGGTTGAATCAGCACCCGGACCGAAGGACTGATTCGTCACGAGCCAGTGGTCCAACCTACGCGATATCAGCTTGAGAATTATACACAAAAAGTGTCCACTTACAGTCTTTGAGGATGATCGTCCTCGGGGCTCGCTCCCATGCCTGGTGGGGTCGGGCCCACTCCAGCCCCATACGGACTGCCCCTGAACTGTGCCTGGACACTGCCCGAAGGCGAGGGCAGGTGCGCATTCCTCGACTGGTCGCTCCGACTGTTCTCGCCGCCTTCGTGGCTGCCCGTCGGAGCCAAAGGTGGCGCCATGGGCGGCCGGGGATCCCGAGGGGAGCCACGCTCAAAGGAGGTGTTGTCGGTAGACAGGCGGGGCTGGTATCGACGGAGTCTGCGTTCTTCCATCTCGACAGCCCTTTGGTGAAGAGTATGGACCTGAGAGAGTCAATTGAGGGGCAACTGGGATCTGTCAATCTGCTCACGATGGCTGCCTCTTTCTGTGAAAAGTCGTCCGCCTTGGGATCGTGAGGATAATGCTCCATGAAGCTTTGAACAATCTGGCGCATATCGTTGGTGTGGCTTGAGCGCTAGAAGTGGAGTCAGATATAGTTGGAAAAACAAGGCGATGGTGGGCTTACAGGGTCTATGATTAAGCTGATACCAGCTATCATGGCAGCATTCTGCAACAGTCGACCATCAGCTTGGCAAGCATTTTCTTCTCACCGATACTGACAAATTCTCGGAAAGAGCTTCCCAGCAGAGTCTCGAAGAAGTCAGGACAATCGATTTTGAAAGCTTGCCTCTGGTAACTATCATCAGCGAACTAAAGCAAACACGCTTTTGTTGCAAAACGACGACATACAATCTTGTAATCGGTGATAGCGGCGTCAAAGCAAGCATTTCTAGACAGCACATATCGAGAGCTTCGCAATCGTCGCAATAGCCAGGGGCGCTGTCGTCATGGTCAGTATCACGTGGACTGGTATGGTGTGATGGACTTACGTGAAGAATGATTGTGAAATGCAGAATCTCGGTTTGAATATAGTAACGGTGGACCGGTAAGAACCACAGCTCTGCAAGGGGTTGACGTCAGTGCAGGACGCGGGCCAATCACGGTTGCGACTCACTATCGTCCCAGGATTTGTCCGGGTTGGACATGGCAAATGAGGGGGGCATGCTTGCCACAAGCTCTTTTAACTCGGCATCGATAGCCTCTACATCTTTATAGCCCGTTTGCCCTTGGAGATGTTGGAACTGTTTGGTGATCTTGGAAACAATCTTGCCCAAACCACGACGGAGGATGAGATATGTGCTGTATGTCGGCTCTGACCACGGTCTAGGCTTGATCGCCTTGTCCTCCAATATGTCGGGCAGGTCGATATTTGAAGGGGGTCTACACCCGGTCAGCTGTGTTCGGCCAATGTAAGACGTGTAACCCACAGAGTATCCACGGAGTCTTCGTCAATGGATGTGGGTCTCCCCAGCAGACAAGAGTAGGTGGCGTCTGCATGAACTAGGTAAGACCAGAGCCTCCGTCTATACTCGGTGACGTAAGGGTCGAGACCAAGTTTTTTGCCGTCGCGATGAAGACCAATAGCCTGGCCAGTAGTCAAAGCCGAGCGAAACTCCGACCACCCTTCAGCCAGTCTTCGTTCGTGCAAGAGAACGAGGTAGAGTCCGGTCTATACTTGTCCTTAGCATAAACGACATATTGGTTTGATCAGACTCACGCATATCCGGGTCTCCACCAGCTGGATATTTTCAGCCTTGACGGCCGACGCAATGATGACAGCCGATTTGGAGCTCCAGTACATCCTCAGACTCATCGACCTTTTCTTTTCCTCCGACTCGATGAGGGCATCGGGAGCAATTCGCATGCCAATAGAAAGGACGATGAAGACGAGCGGAAGAGCGAGGACAGCGGAAGGACTTGTGTCGTCGGTGTAGACCGAGTCCAGAGCTGATCAGGCGTGAGCAGCAGATTCGACAGGTTGGAGCTGTGCGTACCTTTACGAAAGGCGTGATCATCGATAGGATACCGCACAAAGTTGAATTTTTGGAAGAACCAGTCAACAAGAGCATCGGCAAAGTCCTTGGCTGGCAGATCCTTCATTAGGTCAGAGACCTTGTTCATTGTCAGTATACGCTTCAGGATCATGAATGCCGTGGACCCCACCTTGTCAGGACTGACACCGCAGTCGCCAAAAAGCTTTTGAAGTTGCTCTCCCGGCGTTCCGTGATAATCCAGCCCTCTGTAAACTGGTTGAGAGGAGTGTATCATCTTCAAGACGGTCAGCTGGTATACAAATGTGGTTTTGAGGTCACTCACCGATTGAGGCAGAGGATTTCTGCTGGAAGTGGCCCTGTCAAGACCACCCACGCCCCCGTCCTCACCTTCACTGTTCGGTCCCCACTCTGCAGAGTGCTCATCTCTTCGGGACCTCACAGACGACGCAGTTGCAGGTCGCTCAATATCACCGCCTCTTGTTTCCGGTCGCGGACTCGCCTCGGCGTCTTCGTCTTGTTCATCTTCTTCGTCATCGGCTTCGGCGCCAAGCATAGGGGGGGACTCGGCAGGTGGGTGATCTTGAGAGTCCGAGTCAGCACGCGCTCAATTTGGACAATTCAGATGTTACTCACTGATCCTCCAATCACTGTAAGCCTTTGTTTCATGGACCTCTGGCACTCTGTTGACCATGGCGTTGACAAGCGCCTCTAATCTGCCGACTCTTACGCTGATGGTGGGGAGCATAGACGGTTTCATCTTGTCGGGTACAATCGCCCTGCCTTCTTCGGCTTTCACCTTGGGAGCGTCCTTGTCCTTCTTGGCTGCGCCAGCTTTGACGCTCTTCGATGGTGAGTCTGCCCTGCTGTATGGCACACACAGTTCTGGAACCCGCCTGGAGACACAATGTTGGCAAGGGGTTTCCCGATTGCACTTTTGTTTTCGTTTGGCGCACTCGGCGCAGGACAAGGCCACTCTTCTCTTCTTCTTCTTTTGAGGCTGGTCGTCATCCTCGCCATCGTGATTCGTCGGATTTGGATGTTTTGATGAACTTTTCCTGGCCGTAGATGCAGGTGATCGGCCAGGAAATTCAACAATGCTCTCTCTATGCACCATATGCACCCCATGCCCCGGAGATGGATCCTCATGACCTGGGTGGTAGGAGAAAGACCCGTTTGAGGACATTGGGGTAGCCAAAGAAGGTCTATGCCCGCCCGAAGTGGGTTCCCGGTAGACAGGCCCCCCAAAGGAACCACCGCTTCCCCGAGCATGGCTCAAAGCGTATGAACCTGGAGACGGAGCATCCCACGGGGTTGAAGGTGCTGATCTATGGTGCGGATCTAACCCCGGGTGCGACAAGGGCGGAAGCCTGGTATATGAGTTATCCCTCGGAGATTGGGCCCAATTACTGCGCGCTCTGGATCCAGGACGATCAGGATGCGCCTGGCTTGCCCATCCCTGTGGATCGGTATGCCCACCGGCTGGAGATTGAGCGGAGGCATCCCGATAGCCAGGAGAGGCGGGAAAGTGGCTCAGAGGAGAATTGGCCGAGGGGATAGGTGGAGGAAGGTGATGATGGAAGCTACTGTAAGGGGGGCGCGGAAAGCCGCCGGCCCCAGACGGTATATGAGGAGGAGGCGGAAGGGGCTGTCGATGATGCTCATCGTCGTCTCTTCCGTGTGGCGGGTGCATGGTGGATTTTGCTGTTGCGTGGGCGGATGGATGTGATGAGAGATGGAAAGTCAAAGAGATGGCGAGAAGCGGAGAGGATGATCCGCAAGAGAGAAGTGGCGTATCAGCAAATGCACTAAGCCAGACACATACGTATGGCAATGTGACCTACCTGGTGTCGCAGCCGCGTGCAGTCGATGCGCTGGTTTTTGCGGAGATGCAGAGAGGAGAGTTCTTGCAGATGTATCGAAAACAGAAGATGACTTAATGCAATAATCAAACTATGTATTAAGGCCCGCCTCCCAGCTCCCCGACGAAAGTCCCGACCAGCTTGTTAACCGATCCCTGTAGGTTGCAAGGTGAATGAGGTGTCACCTCTCGCATCTAAACCGACTTGAACCATTTCATCTCCGATGATTCTCCCACATCGTCAAAGTGGACATTTCAAGTACAGTTGTATATCCTGGCGTCACAGCGATCTATAGGGTTGGCATCGGTATCGGGGTCAATTATTAACCTCGCCAGGCCCCAGCAGGCGGCAGGCGGCAGGCGGCAGCCTCAATCGTTGAGCAATAAGCTAAAAATACGTATCATTTTGCTATCCGTACTCTTGCAGTAAATGCACCAACGCCCAATACAGCGCTCGAGAGTGAGCGAAAATCATACGCCTTGTGCCTGAGCCTCATGATGCATGAGGATCTACATACGCCGCGCTCTGTCTCGGCGGTCCATGTATGGTTCTGGGATCTCTTCATCTCTGCGACTCCTGCGAGGGCAGTGGGGCCACTGGCCCGCTGGGGCTAGTAAGTATCATATGTCGGAACCATTGCCCCTTGCGAGGTCTACGACAGCCATTCATCTCGCAGAGCCTGATGAAGTCTCATCTACTGTACATAGCCCCAAACCCCGCCGCCGGCCCCCCATCCACTCTTCTTCGTGACCCTTGCAATGCTTGCAATGTGGCCGCTGGCGCTGACGCCACATGGCCCGCTTTCAAAAGTGCGGATCTCGAGGCGTTGTGTTGGCGGCACAAGGCCCACAAGGTGCACAAGGCATTCCCCTCTCGACGATGCGGATGATTAAAAGCAACACTCCAAATTGAACAATATAGTCAAGACCAACATGTCATAGCTCATAGCCAGACTAACTACCATACACCATGCATAGTGAGAGATGCCGCTGCATGCGCTGCGACGTCGCTCGCCTTTAATTATTCAAAGTGAGACATGCCGAGCGTAGCTCGTCCTGGCGAGACCTGACCTGAACTTTTCGGAGCCTATCCTCTTGGGCCTCTTGCCTCTTGCGGATGCAGCGGATGCATGGCGGGTGACGGCCATATGGCGGATGCTTCCATCGCCCTCAAGCTTAACGCAACTCTTCAACCTGCCTCAACGGGGTCCAAGACCTCAAAGCAGAGGGACAAACGCCTCGTAATACCGCAGTACCCCTGCATAGCGCACGTGCGGTCCGCGTGGCGCGAGTGCTGCTTCCTGCCGGGCAGAGAAGATAAGATTAGGGGGCGTGGCGGCTGACGGCTGCAGCGCGGATTATTCGTTTCCTCTTCTTCATTGTGCATTGTGACTTGTCCCTGTTCGCCTGGTATATACTCGTACCTGGTATGTATCGGTCACGAGGTAACGATTGAGGGCCCGGGGCGGTATGGCAGAGAGCAGAGAGCAGACCTTGCCAGTCTTGCACCTGGCCTTGGAGGCCTTGGGGAGTTGGAGGGATCTGGCGCCTCCACTGGCCACTAACCACTGGCGGCACGTTGGGCGTTGTGCGCTTGTACAACAATACATAGCGTTATGGGCTTATTTCTAGTCTATGCTTTTGAGAATTATCGGTAGCGGTGACTGACCTGGTTCTCTCGGCCGGCGCCACTACATACATATACTTTGGCTTTGCATGCAAGCTGCAGCGCCTGCAGCCTACAGGGCTTGCAATTTTGCCGTGCTTGTCCATCTCAATTCTTCTCTTCCGACTTGTGAGGAACGATCAATCCTCTTGAACCGTGATATTATATAGACGTCTGGTTGGCACAATGTGGTGCTCGTACGTATGTGCATCAACATCATCAGGGTCGTGACAACGACGCTGTTCCAAGATACCTGCTCTCGATAGCTATGTATATGTACAACAGATCCAACAGGCAGAAAAGGCTATGAGCTATGTGCTGCTAGGGCGACAGATCTTCCTTCGACAAGGATGAGCTCTCCATGTAACGTCAATGTTACGCAGCACAAGTCCCACGTTCAGCCCGACAACCTCGCATCGCTGGCCATTTCTTACGACACGTCTGGCCAGCCTGTGGGATCCAGTACTGGCCCGGAATTCCTCAGCTTCTTCTGGTGGTGTTTCGCCCTCCTCACAGACCCGGTAGATTTCGAGACAGTCGATTTGGTTCTCGCTACAGACTTGTCGCTGGGAACTGCAGATCTGAAGCTAGCAGCGACGGTCCGGAACGAACGGGTCTCATCTTGTGGCAGGGTAGGTATCTCCCAAGCGCTACTGAAAAGCTATCGCATGATAATGATTGAGCACAGCACTTACAGCAGCGTCTTGCTGGGTATGCAAGAGGTCCGGTCTCAGAGTAGGTGTGGGTGAAGTCATAAGGGAGTCTCAGTATTGAGTGTTGAAGCTGTAAGCTGTCAAGGGGGGTGTCATCGCCTGCGGACAGCATCAGTCAGCTGGCTCTGCTTAGTAGTATGTTCGAGCTTGCTTGAAGAAGCCACATAAGTGTCCACTGTGACCCTTACGCTCCCTTCTTCCTCATCACGCATTCGCCCCCTGTAAGAGAAGCTCTTGAAAACACACAGGAGCCCGTCACGTGTGAAGCGGAAAGGTGGGCGATTCCCTTAATGGATGCGGTTGACTCGACGATGGCTTGAAGTTGGCGTCTAGCATTCAAAGGTCCGAGAACGGACATTAGAGCGAGTGCGGGGAGGGTTCGAAGGGTCGTGCGTGAAGTTCCACCTACGTTGTGGTGTCAGTATCTGTTCCTGTCGGCATGAAAAAGACCAGAGCATACCTAGAGAGGGTGTGCTAGCACACAGTCGGACAAGAAGAGCACCCACAACTACGGCCGAGGGTATTTTGATTTAAGACGTGGTGAGCTTTGCGCAATGAGCCCACACAACGGTAGAGACTGACAGGCTTACAGACACCATCCTTAACAGTATTCTTCCCAGTCCATGATGTTGACCGAATACTTTTCGGTGCTCCATGATCAAGCCAGCCACTACATCAGTGGGCCGCCAGCATTCCCTTCCGTTGTGACTATTTGATTATTAGACTCACAGGCCGCCCATACACACAGGTTGCCCCCAACCAAAAGAGCAGCCCATCTTCTGTAAAGATCGCCTTGCGTATGGACTCATGTCTGGAGAGAATCGAGATTGCTGATCAATACACTGGTCATTGAAATGCCGTGAGGAATAGTGCTATGAGCCAGACTGTCAGCTCTGACTGTCAGCTCGTTAAAGGGCATGTCGATCTTTGACTTACGCTCTGGTCACAGCCAACGTTACGGGCACCAAAGGGCTACAGAGCCAATACCGTTTACTTCCGGCCATCTCCCATACTCTCCAGGTGTGATGACCCATCGCGACAGTCCACAGGAGCCCGGCGATGGCGAATCTGGAAATGTTATACTTCAAGTCGGTGACGATGATATCACCATAGTCGGACGATCCCGTGAGCAGACGGTGTGTTTGCGCCCCTGTGATGCCGAGGTTGATTCTATTGTTCGGGTTAGCTAATGACCGCTTGACGGACTGTAGTGCTTACATTACACCCGCCAGTTTCCCGCCTGTCACCATGATGATTAAGTCGGAAAGCGCGTGGTGCTCGAAGTACCTCTGAGCTTGAGAAAGGGTAACTCCCAACAGAAGACCTTGGAAGAGAAGGCCGAGGGAAGCGCACCACTACAAAGGATCAGATGTCAGTCCGACATACTCTTCGCATGTGCCAGCCTACTCACAGTCGAATGTTTCAAGGTTGAACCTATCATCTGCCAAAGCAAGAGATTGACGTAGTCTTTATCTGAGCTCATGCTTGTCGTATAGGTGGGGTGATAACCTGAGCCTTGGTACGATGACTTATGGCCGAGTTTTACAATCGGTGAAGCAGTAATTAGCCTGGAGTGACACGCCTATACAAATGTCCTGGCTCAGGAGGCCCGTGAGAACTCAAAGAGTGGCTAACGATTTTGCTCGAAGATGGCTGTAGTCAGTCATGATGACCTTTACAATATCTCGCTGCACGGCATCAGAGTCTCGTTGTGGATATCGGAAGTCGTAGAGGATGTGTCTTGTTGTATTATTCCAGGGTATGCATCAGCTGCGGTGCAGTTATATCATTATGCCTTTTCAGTTTGATCCGTACAGCTCTCGTGCCGCAAACACACAAGCCCGTGTGTCACATTGTGTATTCGCGTCTGTGCGCTGCGCCGAACGCTCATCGGCCGTCGGACACAAATGAGAATCGATGAGGGATCTGTATAAGGTGGGAATGGGTCGCCTGCCAACGTTCGAGGCAACGGATGCCCACTTGTGCGCCTCGACTTTGCTGTACAGTTTCCATGCATACTTGTATACAAGTGCTATGGACGCAATTGGGTTAGACCTGGTCGCGGGCGGCTTGCAGAAGGATCACTGTCCTTGGTTCTGCTAGAAAAGCGAATAGGTGTCAGCGAATAATACAGGCTAGTCTTCAAGAGGAAGGGAAAAAGACATACCAGCATAGCCAAAAGAGAGCTGACATCCGGTACACCTTTCGGCGCTGTTGGCGGTGCGTTGCCTGGTGTTGGGGGCATATTGGAGCTCAAGGGTGGCACACGAGAGCTCGAGGGTGGGGCATACGAAATTGAGGGGGCAACAGCGTTCGGAGCGCTCGGAGGCGGTGCGTAATAGCCGGGCGGGGGAGCTTTGGGCGCTTGGCTTGGGTATAAGAAGGTGCCCGGGGTAGATGCCGAAGACGGCGAAGGGTATGGCGGGAAGGACGTGGCTGGGGTATATGGAGAAGGTGTAGGAGGGTATGGTGCTCCTCCCGTGGGTCGAGAAGGCGGCCGGGCAGGGGCGGATGATGCTGGCTGATATCGTGAAGTGGGATTTACTGTTGAAGACGCGGCGGAAGACACATTATTAGAGAGGTTCTGGAGTAGCTGAAAAAGTTCTATCAGTTCCATCCGTCACACGAAGCCGGGGGCCCTACCGCTTGCACCTTGCGAGCCTTTTCCAGAGGATCCTCGGCGGCCTATACAGTGTCAGCGAGCTTAACGGTATCTTCAAGGATTCTTACAGGAGGCAGAGACGGGAGACCTCCGGGTCCACGAGTACCGGAAGGATACGAAGCTGAAAATGCACTTGAGCATCCGATATGGACACAATATCTCGGGGATGCGTTACCTCGTCTGTCTTGATAGTCTGGCGACCTTTCTCTGGCGTAATTTCGACTCCTGGGATCCGGATAAGAGTCCCTACGGGGCCCGCGTTCATGGCGATCGTACCCCTGAGGAGCTCGAGAAATCCTCTCTGTGACACTGCCTCTGTCATCAGTGCAAGCCTACAAAGCAATGTGACACTTACGGAGGGGGAGGGACGTTGCTGCCGACTTTGTCCCAGATGAAACGCAGTTCCAATTCAACACCCATGAACGTCTGGCGGTCCATTTGTTGTTGCAGAAGGAGTGCGCCACGGCTGTCATAGTATTCTACGACGACTTCTCTACATGTTGTTTCAGCGCCCCCTCTTCAAGTTATACCAAGTAACACTCACGAAGGCTTATGTCCGCGTTCCACTTCTTTGACGTCACCGTATGCCTCAGCCATGCGACGTACTTGACTTATATCGAGAGGGCGAGGAGGGTGAGCGACAATCAAGACGGATCCCTAGTGGCTGTCAGTATCATCACTTAGGGCCAAATGAGACGCACTTGATTTTTGTCTGCACTGCAAGCCGCAGCCATCTCGTCAGGTCGGGGAAGACTGTAATGTACATCAATCTCGCATAGAAGGTTAGCAGCATTCTTTGGGCATCAGAGCCTCAGCTCACCGGTCTCCGGTTAATCTTCAGGCCATGCATGCCATCTCTTGCGCGTTCAGCAGCTCTCGAGTCAAACTGTAGAAACAATCAGAGATGTCGTGCACACCTTGATATCACTCACGAATGTGACAAAGATCATCCCACGGTTCTTGACCATCTCGAAATAGTTTTGAAGTGGACCGTAGGCTTCAAACTGTTCTCGAAGGTCCTCGGGGTCGGCGTCGAACTGAATCGACCGGACAAACAGAGTTCTGCAAGGCCTCTCTTGATTGATTCTTTCTTCGATAGAGCGGGGATCTCGGTCTTGATGGCGACGTGGGACTATTGTCAAGTGATGAATACAACGATGAGCTTTAGGTATCGTCGGAAGTGATGCTAGAAGAACGCCGAGACAATGGCGGGTCGAGGGCGTTGTCCAAGGCATTCAACAGCACTCTTCAGCCCCCAAAAGATTGACTCGTATGCCACGCCCGGGGACAAGGCCTTACAAGGTTCAATTGCCGGATGAAGCGCGGTGATTTCGGCCCACGGCTCGAATCCGATACCTTCGACTTGGACTTGTAAGATGGAAAGGACAGTTGCTTACTTTCAGGTGATCTTTGACGTGGATGGAACCGTGGTGGACCTCTCAAGTCTCTTTCTCTCTCATATCCGTACCCTTCCGGATCGTATTCTCTGTCCTTACCGCCGTAGGATGACTGTTCATAACGACCAGCTTGACGAGGAGGTTCGCGCCCTGGTGGGTAGGAACCGCCGGGGCCTGAGGCGTTGTACATAGTATGACCTTCAAAGCCTCTTAAATATTATCGGGAAAGGGGCCGTGAATAAGACGAGAGATGTTGGTTGATGGACGTCGAAATAAGGAGGAGTGCGAAAAGTCGGTCGTCGAGCAGCAGGAAAGAAAATCCCTTGAGTGGACTGCTATAGGTATATGGAAGACACGCCAGCCTGTGATAAGGGGGGTATAATGCCACTGCTTGATTAGCAGTGTCCCTGAGTAGCTGTTTTGGGTATAATCTTGATGGGAAAGCTGGCGAAGATGTGGAAAGAAAGCCAAGCACACGAACAGCGGGCCAGTCATGGGCCGTGGTTGGACGAAGGCCAGGAACGTAATCAGGACTACAAACTACAAAGTGGAGATAATTAGCGGAACCAATTACAGCATTCCCGGTGGCAACTCGTCATGAAGCTGCGTGAGACAATGCGCATCGACCTTGACATCTCTTCTCTGCTGACTCGTCTGGACTTTCAGACATATCACCAACGTATAGCCGTTATTGATTACTTTCAAGTCCAATATCGGAATACAGACCATCTTTCGTATACCTCAAGTCTCCATGTCAAGGTCAACATCTTTCAAGCTTGTTCTGCTCGGTGAGTACAGATGGCCATTGTCGCCATCTTTATATCAATGGCCAAGATGCTGACAGTTATCTTGCAGGAGAGTCTGCAGTGGGAAAGAGTAGCTTGGTGCTCAGATTTGTACGCTGAGCTTTGGGCGCGCAGCGTCGAATGAGCTAACTCCTGTCCCTTCACAGGTGCGGGATGAGTTCTCTGATTTCAGGTATGTGGAAACCTCGTATAGGACTAGGCCTCTCTACTGACATGCGTCCCAGAGAATCTACTATTGGTAAGCCCTCCTCTAAAATGATGCGATATCGATATCTGACGACTTGTCCCTTTGTTCCTCTGACTTACAGGAGGTGAGTTCACCTGTCAGCTATACAGCATGTTCGACGCTGACGTGAAGATTGATCAGCTGCATTCCTCACACAGTCCGTCAAACTGGATGAGAATTCCACAATCAAATTCGAGATCTGGGACACAGCTGGTCAGGAGCGTGAGTCCCATCGTCCTATAGGACGATAGTTGCCTGCGGAACCTTGCTGATGCGGAACCCGTGTCTCTTAGGATACAAGTCTCTGGCCCCCATCTATTTTAGAAACTCCAATGCCGCTGTTATCGTCTATGACATTACGCAAGTGAGCTGATCTGTTACATGTTGAGGGATCGCCATGCTTATCATGTCCCCTTTCATAGCCGCCTGAGGTACATTGCTGTCTCAACGAACCTACTGGTCATCACTGACTTTAACAACTCGTAGACTTCATTTGAAAAGGCGAAGCAATGGGTGAAAGAACTCAAACGCAGCGCAGACCCATCCATCGTGATCATGCTGGTCGGAAACAAGACCGATATGGCATCTCAGCGAAAGACTCCTCGTGAGCTCGGTCAACAGTACGCGGATGAGGAAGGTCTGCTGTTCACAGAGGCCAGTGCGAAGACTGGAGAAGAAGTGTGAGCCAATTCCCGCATGAGATGAAGAAGACGCTGACATGTCGTGAAGGGAGGAATTGTTCCTCGCAATTGGCAAGTCGCGGAAATGATACCTCTGACCTCTCAGCTAATTTTGCTCGATTCCCTGTAGCCAAGAAGCTTCCACTTGCTCCCCCACAGCAGAGAGGCCAGGCTTCGGGCAAAGGCGTCAATGTGTCCGGACAAGAAGCTACGCCACAAGCCTGCACTTGTTAGGCCATATGCCCTGTTCACCTCATACCCTATAGATTTATGTCTTCATGCGCTTGATCGGGTTTTTGCGAGTTTGGTATTGATAGTGTTGACATGTATCCATATACGATGTAGACGTGCCGAAGCGTATGTGCATGGTACGTAGCTCGGCAGGTCCGGAAAATTCAGGGGTGCGGACACCGCCGTTTAAATTTCGAGCTCGTCGAGCATTCTCTCAAATCGCATCACATCAATTGCCCTCTTCTCGCTTTCTTGATTGACCAGTAACACCATCCCAGTATCCGCTACCTGCCATGTCCGACACGCCACCCAAGCGACGTGCTACCGAAGCAGCGTCTTCTCCTGCCTCGACCAAAACTTCAGCCATGTCAGCTACCGCACCCCCCTTCAATCCCACTCGCCCCTTGTCTGGTAAACCCAAGGCCTCATTTCACAACATTGCCCAGGAAATGAAGCCGCGTACGCAGACAAATGAGGGTAGCGCCATGGAGCTTGACAGCGAGCAAGAGGGTGCTGCTCCCAGGGTTACAAAGCCTTTGCCTGCAGGCAAGAGAAGCGTACCCAGAGCCGATTTTGTGCCTCAGCAGGCTTCGGTGCCCAAGTCAAACGAGGACAAGGAGAATACGAGGAGGCTGATTGTGGTCCTCTCTCAGGTAAGTATCAGAACGTCCATTGCAGGACCAGCATATACTCGTAGCGTAGTTTAGGCGCTGACAGTGTCTGTACAGGCTTGTTTGGAGGCCTACAAGATTTCTTCAGGCTCCGGGGGCAAGAACGCTTCTGGTAAAGAGGCCAAATATGCTCTTCTGAACTGTGACGATCACCAAGGTATCTTGGCGAAAACAGGACGGGATATTGCAGACGCACGACCGGATATCACCCATCAAGTGCGTCTTACAGTCACATCATTCATATAACCATTGCTCATTACCAATTACATAGTGTCTTCTGACCCTTCTCGACTCTCCCTTGAACAAAGCTGGATTACTCCAGGTGTACATTCATACGGCGAAAGGTGTTCTGATTGAGGTGAACCCTAGTGTGAGAATACCACGAACATTCAAGCGTTTCTCTGGTTTGATGGGTGAGTCCAGTCAAATGCTTTGTAATCTTTTCTGACTTGGCCCAAAGTACAACTGTTACACAAACTGTCCATCAGGGGTGTGAATGGTAGTGAGAAGCTCCTGAGAGTCATTAAGAACCCCATCACGGACCATCTTCCTACAAACACTATCAAGCTCAGTAAGTACAATCACCTGGGATTGAGGTCTTGTTGCTGATTGAGTTTTCTCAGCCCTCTCGGCGGATGCGCCTACCATTCGGTTGTCAAAATTCCTTCCCACTCTTCCTGAGACACATTCAGTCTGCGTCTTTGTTGGTGCCATGGCCAGAGGGTGAGTTTTTTACCTGTTGGACGCAAGTTTGTGGCTCACATCCCGATCACAGTGACGACAACTTCGGAGACCAGTTCGTGGACCAAAAGATTTCCATCAGTGATTATAGTCTGTCAGCTTCCGTGGCTTGTGGAAAGTTCTGCTGTGCTATGGTGAGTGGCGCGCTCATTGTTCATTGCTGGTACACGCGATAATTGACCATGTTTACAGGAAGAGATCTGGGACATTGTCTAAACAGCGTCATTGAGACTTAGGACTGAGACACAAGATAGCCTCAACGCAGTCTTTGGGTCAAGCAGATACAAGGAAATATTTAGAGAAGTACGATCGTCTTGGCATAACACTCATCTGTATGCGTCTTGTTTGTATATTTTAATGCACTGGTATCATGATTACTCGCCTGGAGTGCTTACTCCCCATGACTAAGTGCTGCTTCTGTTTGAAAGACAGACTGCATTCGAGAACAGTCTTGAGTTGAAGTGCGGCTATGAGCGGCGAAAGCCGCGAAAGAGGACGCGAAGCAGAGACGCAAACTACGAAATATCTGCCATCAGTCTGCTACATATAGATTCAGTACAACAAAAGTCAAAAGTACTCTCGAGCTTCACTCCTTCACACATTCTATATCTCGCACCACGCTTTTGCACTCGCAATCTCTCTTCAAAGACTGCGGTACTCGACGCCCTGGACATCAGGCTACTTTCGACCCTACCATCAGCGACCTTCATCTGACTTCTGCTGTCTTGCGTAGGATATGGGTGTTCGGGGCTTGCAGTCTTTCGTGAAGGAGAACCGGCAGTCACTCTGCCGCTCTGTCATATTGCCGGAGAAAGATGCCCGTGGTACTGAGAAAGGGGCAATCCCTGTCATAGTTGATGCTTGGGGGTGAGTGGCGCCCTGCTGTGGTTGATACCATGTCTGACTGACCGAACTCCCAGTGTGATCTTCAAGGTCTACCTTGACAGCTTGCCCTGGGTATCAGGGGGAGAATACTTGCGGTTTTACCAACTCGCCAAAGGACTGGTTACTTCATGGAGAAAAGTCAATTTGGAGCCGACGTTCGTCTTTGATGGTCAGTCTTACACACCATCGTGACGCGGCAGACGCTGATTGATTTATAGGTGCAGCGCCAGTAGAGAAGCATGATACCACTCTGAAAAGAATGACGGAAAGTCTCATTGCCCCGAAATTGTTCTACACCACTTCTGCCAAATCCCGCTCTGAGCCGTCTTTCGGCAAGGATTCGACCGGCAAGGTTGTCCTTCCTGGCTTTGCGTCCCACGCCTTCATCTTTGCCCTCCATCGTCTGGGGGTAGAAACTCATCATGTTCCCTATGGCGAAGCGGATGGTGTCTGCGTGAAGATGGCGGAGGCAGTCAATGGATACGTCCTTGGACAGGACTCTGACTTTTTGATTCTGGTAGGAAAATCTGAGAGGATGTCAGGCTATGTGCCTTTGGATATGATGTCTTGGATTGAAGGGGAGGCTTCAAAGCAGGACGAAGGCTCTGACTTTGCCCCAAGTCCTTCCACTTTTCAGGAGGTCAATGGGCGCAGGAAGAAAAGTTATAATCCCCGGCACTCCTCTCTTCTTCCACCGCCTACACATCAACATCCGACTCTAATCCTCACGGTGATCTCTCCCCACTCTTTGCGTCAGCGGCTGCGACTCTCGGCCAATTATATGGCTCTCTTCGCTTCTCTGATCGGCAACGATTACACGCCACCAGAAGCTTTGAAACGGTTCTATGAGCCCAGTCTCAGCCCGTCGCGGCGCATCGAAAAAGCTGCTTTGGTGCTGCGTGAGCAGCTTCAGATCCTGTCTGCCAGCAAAGGCAAAAACGTATACCCGGGTGACTTTGTAGTCGAACTCGTCAAACGAGTGGTCAAGAAGCTCTGTATCTGGCAGTACGACACCGAGTCCGATTTGATGAGGGCTGTGAACGGCATCATTGAAGCTGCCTTGCAGTATTCTATCCCACACTTCTCGCAATGCTGTCCGAGTTATCCCTTCTGTGGAGAGCTGGGGCAGCTTGGCTGTCAAACGTCCCTCAGTCGCCCCATCACTCCTGCTCT
Organism: Cryptococcus sp. DSM 104548; assembly: GCA_036426225.1. Taxonomy (NCBI): domain Eukaryota; kingdom Fungi; phylum Basidiomycota; class Tremellomycetes; order Tremellales; family Cryptococcaceae; genus Cryptococcus; species Cryptococcus maquisensis. The sequence goes on from CP144038.1 coordinate 472,709, forward strand.
AATCGGCAACCACGCTCCCAAGGATGAACCGACAAAACAGCAGAAAGCTCTTGAGGCATATGCCGCAACCCAGAGAAAGGGGTGTCTCACATTCATCACCCATGCATGGCTCTACCCCGACCGTATCTATCTTCGAAGCGGTATGGAAGACCCTTCCATCCCCAGCTCTCGAAGCTTGGAGACTAGTAGGGAAGTGAGACGAGCAGCGTACGCGATCGCAGATGAAGGACTTGGGGGGTTCAAGTTCACCGCCCTGTCAGAAAAAGATAAGAGGGTCTGGAGTGAAGAGAAAGCAGGAGACGGGGGTGATGTCTTGGATGGCGAAGATGTGGGATCTGAAGAGAATGCCGCGGGTTTGGCAGAACATTCAGCGCCGGAGCATGGCGAGGATGATCAACTGGAAACTGTCTTGCACTCGAATGATCCGGTACGCATCATGGTCGAGTACGTGCGGCAAGGATCTGCCGGACGTGTTATCCCGTATGATCTCCATCTTCCCCCCAAGCAGTCTACCGAAAGTGCTACCCCTTTGTGTGTTCAGCCTCTATCAGATCGCCTCAAAGCATACCTGGGGCCCATGGGCTCGGATACCGTGGCCATTCGCGAGCTCCCTTCATCTTTGCAGCCCCTAGTCGCTATTGTCCGCTATTGCGCTATTGAAATGGCTGCAGTCAACGACAGAGGCGGCTTTCCTCGGGCAGTCGATCTTCGCTGGAGGAAGAGCGAAGTGTTGGCCGTCTTGAAGTCTGGGATTGGGACATTCAAGCAATGGCGCAGAGAGTTGGATTACGAAGAGTTGTCTGGAGTCAGGAGAAAGACCAAAGCGGTGTCTCCTGAGGACGAGGCTAAAGAATGGCCCACCCTCGAGAGCCGTAATGCCCAGCTCGTCGGGCAATTGAGCACTGCGATGCAGAATTCGGTCTCGCTCGCCGAATCTCTTCTCCTCCTGTCCACCCAGGTTCCATATTTCACCCCACTCCAGATGGAGTCTCTGCCCCAACCTCTCACGGGCGACCCTATCGGCGATTTTGGCCCCACCCACCTCTCCCCATTCATCTTCTTCAGTGGCATCAACCTTCACACTGTATTACAGAGGCAGCAGCCACCAGCACACTTGGAGTGGAAGTGGACAGAAGAAGAAGAAGGTGTGTTAGAGACCTGCTGGACAGCTCTACATGTGGATCTTCAGGAGGGTGTCATTTTGGGAGCGCAACAGGAGGATGGGGATCACGAAAGTGAAGAGCACCAAAGCAAGAGCAACAATAAGAGATCCAAGAGGGATAGAAAGAAGAGGGTTGTCACGCAGCCGGTGAAAGGTGCCGCTGGCTCTGGGAGAAGACTAGGAGGAATGTTTGATCTTCTAGGAGATGCGGACATGGTATGATCCGTACGCCTGCCTCGCCAGTCATTGGCTGAATGGTGAGCTCGCTGATACAACCGTTTCATTGCCACGACTGACGTTGTCGCCATAGCTCATCCAGACCATACGGACTATGGCGGTACCGGTGCTGCCATGGGTACGATGCTTTCCCTTCATCTTCAACTTGTACTATAGCACAATACTACGTACGCAGCCATGGAATCTCCAAGCTGAACATGTCCACATACGTACATCGCTGTAGAGCTTGAATGGCCAGAGCTGCCTACCATATGCTCCTCAGCAGGTCTGACCACAGAAACCGACAAAGACGACGAGCTTGTCGCCTATGGCGTTCGAGTTGTTGAAGAGGCCTATGGCTGTTGCGATATTCACGCCTCCAACAATGTGGTACTTCAGCGTCAATTCAAGAGAGCATCGGCTACTTTGGAGGACATTGCATAGACGCTGTAAACGCACCCCATAAGTCTTGTTTCTCCGTCGATGTACCAAGCTGTGGCCGCAAGAAGAGTCAGACAACCTGCCGCCTTGAAGTGCTGTGCCGGCTCGGCGCCCGCTGAGTTGCCGTAATAGTTTAGGCACAGAGAGATCAGATCTGTGGGGGGAGTCGCGTGGCCGGCTCGCTTGCCAGTGCAGTTCTCATGCCGGCCATGGTGCATAGAGACCCCAAATGCTTGGGACGGTGTGCAAACTCAGAGAGAACAAGAGAGGAATACCGGAAGATGACACAAATCATCCCTTAAGGTGTGTCACTAGTCACTACCCGGATCACCGCCCTTACCCTCGTTCGGAGGCCGATACGTAAACAGGAGAATTATTATTTGTCTCGAATTCTTTCCCTTCTCCTTCCATCTCACTCGGCACCCTGCTCAACAGCTACCGGCCTTTGGGTCAACTCCAACCTCCCCGCTACCCCGCACTGATCCCCGGGCGGCCCTCACTCGCCCTCGCCATGCAGCAACCCGACCAACACAATGACTGGCAACGCCAGCAACTTGGCGGCAGCCCGCTTGCCCCTGGCCCTACAGAATGGTTCCCAACTGATTTGTCTCTTCGGAGCGACTGGCCCTCGAAGCTGCCTCAGGTGCCAACCAGAAGCTCGAGTGAAGGAGGTACGAAAAGGAAGGACGTGATGGGCTCGTCGGACCTCGAGATATCGACTAACGTCGGTGCGTCTTCAAGCGCAGTGCCTTCTCAGCAAGGTGATTACTTCATGATAGAAGAGAGGAAACGAACTGATGTAGATGGATGCTCTTTTGAAGGCGTTAATTTGGCAGACTCGTTCAGGTAAGTGCTCGGCGAGAAGGAAAACGTACGCTGACACATTTGTGTAAAGTGAGAGCAGAGGGCCTCCCGGAAACCAGGGATCTTCAAATTTATGTGAGCTCATGGGTTCCCCCTGTTCACATGACGTAGACTTACTTGATCCTGCTCTACAGATCAGGGCCACAACTCGAGACCACAACTGACTGGGCCGACCGAGCCATCGTTGCGAAGAGGAATGTACGTAAAGATGATAATGATGCTTTGTTCCAGCGCTGATTTTATCCATCACAAGGGCGTGTAAATTTTGTCGGCGACGCAAGCTTGTGGGTGCTTCACTTGCTTACATGAACTTGGCTGAAGCCCTCATGTAGCGATGCTCTGGCGAACGACCGGTCTGCTCTAGCTGCGTCAAATACAAACAGGTTTGCGAGTATCAAACACCACCCAAAGTTCTAAGGCCTCAGCCTTCAAAGAGTGGCACATGTAAGCAGCTCAGAGATACCCTAGAGGATTCTTCACCTGATGTTCAACTACTAGCAGCTGGATTGTCTGAATTCGTCCCCAGACCTGCTGCCCCCGGTTTTCAGTCAGCATTCAGCTCCCAGCCTCTGACCAACAGTCAGAGTGTGCCCTCGGAAGTCCCTTTCCAACAGACTCTCCTTGGTCCCTCCAGCTATCCTCCACCCACGAGCTTCTATCAACATGACTACACCGTGGCGCACGGACCATACAACATCAACACTGTCAATATGCCCCCTGGCACTCTTCCATTCAACCCTCCCGATCGTTCCAGCAAAGGGTCCACATCTGTCTTTGGTACACCTGTGGGCTCCACATCTGACATACAATATCCGCAATACCCTCAGTATGCTGCTGAGCCTTCCTCATACTCTGCCACGAGTCTACATTCCTCATCACCATCATCGTTCCTTCCACAAGCGCGCAGTATCAATTCTGTCCTTCCCGACGACTTTCCTTCTCCGAAAGACCCACGGGATAGCTTAAGTGGGGTCGCGCTGCCATTATCACTTCAGCCAGTGATGCCGAGCAACCCTTCCGGCCCAACGATGACATCTGCCCCCCGGGCAGACTATCCATTTGTGGCCGAAGAGTCATTCAACACAATGCCGCCTCTGCCGCGAACTCAACCATACAGAAGCAGTACTGGCTCTTCCACTTTTACACATACCTCGGTGTCACCGAGGGTCACAAATCTTCCCTCATCGACAACTTCCGCCACGCTAAATTCCGCTGTGTCGCCAGGCGATGCTCCTGTCGAGTACCCGGCAGGTGCCAGCTTGCGATTCACCTCTAACGATCCTGATCCTGTCGATGCCATCACGGAGCGTTTGGGAGAATTCTTGTTTAGTCCGAATGAGAGCCCTGCGTCTACCGGGAACAACACTGCGGCCGGATCTCCCGAAGACTGGGACGCGCAAAAGAGAAGAAAGCTTTCAAAGGCAACGTTTGCCCAAGCATGGACGGGTGAGGGTTCGCGTAAGAGTAAGACGTCACTTTCGCACAACAGAGTGGAGTCGGACGGTCTACGAGACGAACACAGGAATATGCTGTAAGTTTTGTCCTGGCACTTATGGTCATCAGAGCTGACAATGTACAAGTTTGGATTGCTTTCTGGAGCACGTCCGGTTGTTTTTCGAGATGAGCATTCCTCATTTCAGGTATCGCATGACCTTTCTGGACAAACGGAGGCCTCATCTTGCTCTGTTGAATGCCATGGTAAGGCGCCATCGTCGAATCCGCATATTGGGTCCATTCTGACATGCCTTTAGTATCTGTGGGCCTCCCGGCTGTCGCAGGCGCCAAACCCAGTGGCGCTTGAGCAGCACTTCTACACGGAGGCTCTTCGACACTTGGACGCGGCGGCTGCAAGTAACGATAGATTGGTGGACGTCATACGAGCGGCTATGCTTCTTGGTGCTTATACCTATACGAATGGCAGACATCACGAGGCAAGTACTCGAGGTCATTCATACGTAGAATGATAAATGACCAGTTTGCTCAGGGATGGCTGGTGGTAGGAACGGCTGTTCGACTAGTGCTCTCAAGCGGTCTACATCGTATACCATCGCTCAGCTTGCAATCGACTCCGAAAGATACCCCCTTCCTTCGGAATCGAGTCTTTCTCCTGCCTCCCCCAGAAAATGCTCTTGAATTAGCTGAAAGAGTCCATGCCTTGTGGGTTTTCCCTTTCCCCTTTTGATCTCAGCACTGATGGAATCAAAGCTGGTGCGTGTACTCTATAGAAAGGTGCGGTGCATTAGCCACTGGCTTCCCTTCATCTTTGAACGACGGCGACATCATCACCCCGTTTGCTAGACCTATAGATGAGATAGCATCTGTGAGTCCTCTGTGAATGGGCTCAATCTGACACAATCACAGCAAACAGTCACCTCCGCAGATGATTCCTCTGTGCGCAACCTGTATCGAGGCCATATACCAGTGCATCCTCACGGAGATACCCCTTAGTCAGTCCTTCGTGCTGTCTGTTGATTCTTGGGCTGACAGTCCTTCTAGCTCGCGATGGGTCAAAGCTGTGACAGTGCTGGAACGAACATCGAAGCTTGCATTCCTCGATGCCGACGATGATTCCGAGTACACCCGGATTTGGACAGAGTATGCCAACCTCTTGGCTTCGCCGAGCACCGCCTCTTCCGCTTTACTCCCTCCGTCGTGGCTCAATCAGCCCAAGTTCAGAAACCCGAAAGACTACAAAGAGTGTTCGTTCGCCCTGGAGCAGCTCCGCAGAGAGCTCGGCGAGGATGGAATATTCCCTGTGGATAGAAAGAACAGAGCGGATAATGAAGGGATCGAACTTGTCTTTGAAAGCAAGATTGTTCTTCTGGCGAGTGTGTTGGAAAAGCATTATATGGCATGCTGACTCGAGATCTAGCATCATCATTATGCATCCATAGAGATGCTGTTGCACGATATCAATTCCACTGACGCCGACAATTCTGTGGCTGTCAGTGCTGCCCGGCGAAGTGTTGCTCTGTTCAGACACCTTCCCGAAATGGTACGTCAGCTTGCTTGCGATGTTTTTCACAATGCTGATATTCAACAAGTCATTGTTCGAGGTCGACGCTGAAATCGTGTTGGTGTGGTGTATGACTGCCAAACTTCTGATCAAGGAGCTCGACCGTTTCGCCCGTCTAGGAGACAGCATATGTAGGTCAATCCTGCATTACCCGGGAAAGACTGACAGAGATTGTAGCTTGTCAAAGCCTAGGTGATGATGTTGACTGTATCATCAATGAGCTCTTTCGAGTCGGTTATGTGATGCAGTTGGCGTAAGTTTCCAGTGGTATCTCGATGACAGTATGGCTAAGTCTCGATTAGGCGAGTCCAAGGCAAAGCTGTGGAAGACCTCAAGAAGGCCGCCTTAGCAAACCTCAAACAAGGCTAACACCATCAGCATCCCTCCCATACTTGGCCTTATTGTTATCGCATACTCTGCTTTGCATGGTCTGCTACATTACTATGATTATAAAAGTGCATGCTCGGCGGCGCCCTTCGTATGCCATGTACACGGGTAGAACAATAAGCGACGCTAATACAACATGTATATCTTGCCAATCTCATCAATTTTGGCTATCCTGAGCACACATCGATATAGCCCTCGCTCCATCCTGTACCGCCTACCACCACCAGTACCAGAACATGACCGAGTATCACACTCCCACCGATATAGAGCCATTTCCAACCCCATCGTTTGACCGCTCCTGCTTCGACCACAAATGTCGACACTGTACTTAGACAGCCACAAAACCCCTGCTGTAGGGCATGTAGGCCATTGCACCGTATCACGCCATGTTTTGTGCCCCCAGGTCTTCTTTGCGCAGCGTATGTGCCCGCTACTAGTAACGTGGCGATCATATTCGCCACGAAAGTCCCTATCGGAAATTTGTCGACAAAGAGGTGCCGGGCGTTAAGCTTGGAGAGTGCAAATCGCAGAATGGCACCAGGGGGAGAGAGGAGTAGAGGAAAGATGACATCATGCCGCCAGTTGTGGGGGGCAAGAAAGTAGAGGAGCAAGGTGATGAGATATGCGAGAGCGGCTGTGAGGATTGTGAAGGAATCGGCGAGAGGGGTCCTAGCAGCAGTCGATGGGGAGGGAGAGGATACGGCCGATGAAGAGCTGCCTCTCTTCTCAGTTGCGCGATAGCTAGAAGCGATCGGCTTCCTGGGTAGAGGGGGCAGGGCACGACCGAGGTGCTCGCCAAATTGGAGGGACGCGATGGCAATAGCAAAAGTCGAGAGGGAGTATGCAACCCCGTCTACGGTCTGTAGAGCCATGGTCAGTCAGTCAGGCTTGGTTCCGAGCTGGCAGAGACTCACATCATGCAGACCTTTGCGGTCGTACTTCTCAAAGTTACTGAACGCAAGATAGCCCTCCAACATCCAGGAAGAGAAGGTCGTTATCGATCCAGCAATGCCTGTCGTCAGAAATGTGTATAGAGGCGGATAGCTACAGATGGGTCAATACCGGTCTGCCTGCATGCCTGATGACATTGGTTACTGACAGTGATATTATATCATTTTTCAATCCGAGAGACAATCCCATGACAGCGCTTCCCACGCCTTGCGACCAAGCCAAAGAGTATATTATAGCACCATCATCTGCCCTCGGGTCAGCTCATGCTCCAATGCGGGCATACACAAGACTCACAGCTACCCAGCGCGCTGAGCCCCAGCCTCACCAAACACCCCAACATACTAGCCAGCACTAACCCTCCATAATGCGCCCCTAGACGCAAATGTGTGATCTCTTCCGCAAGAGGCGGCGCGTTCCCTTCTGGTGCAGGTGGTGACTGTGGTCGGGACTCTACAAGGCGCTCGGGATCTGCTGATAGTGATGAGCGAGAGCGGGGCCGGGCTGCCGGGGCTGTCGCCTGTGAATGGGAGTAGTGTGGTGACCTTGAGGAGATTTGTGAGGGTGTGGAGGCCATATAGTTGTCAAGCGATGAAATAAAGTCGGCGGGGTTCTAATATAGGATATGGTGTGAAGAATCTTTATCGGGCGTTCGAACCCAAATCAAGAGAGTAGCAGGAACAATAAGGGCCAGAAGTCGAGTTGTCGAAAAGATGAGTTGTTGACCGCAAATAGATTCTCGCGGCTGATAAGATCTGATGACATCGTGCCTCACTTCTCCAGCGACACTCAGCGTCCAGCGAGAACATAGAGAGTGACATTGAGTTGACTATGCTGTCATAGATGCTGGCCAAATGTGTACAGAACAGTGGCATATTCCCCAAGTCTACAAAGCACATCCTCTAGTGGGCACCTTTGACTCCAGCAATCTCCAGCTCGACCTGGCAACCTCATACATCTTCTCGAGCTTTTCATCTGCCTTTTTCCCTGGTCCTTTCTGACCCTCTCTCAGATATTTCCCCGCGTCCTTGCCAACTCCCGCCGATCGTAGATCTAGCCCGTTCTCCTGCAAATGGATGGGCTTCCATTCCCAGTCCGATTCGAAGCCATGTGGTATGTCGGGCGAGAGCAGGCGACGGGCGCAGAAAGAGACGACGCTAGGAGGAGTGTTGGGGTGGGCGAGGGCCAGATGAGCCTTGAGAGGTGTGTGGAGAGAGTAGAGTTTGGATTCGGGCAAGGGATCGTCTGGAATTCTGACGGGTGTGTGGATCTTCACAGCGGGGGACTGTTCCGCGGGCAAGGGTGAGGTAGGAGTCAAGGGAGGGGTGGGTGGCATAGGGCTGTATGTTAGTCGTGGTGATCTGGGAGCTGATTTGAGGCTAGACTTCATAGCAGACTTGGGGGAGGGAGAGGGAGACTCGGGAATGGATGGCATGGTAGTTGATGAGTTGTGAAATCAAAGACGGTGGTGATGATGAATAGTTGTAGAGTCTTATCCTCCGCACGTTTTTCGGGGGTCTCAGACACCTCCATTCACACCTCGAGTCCTGACGCACGCTTGATCTGACACGTTTGAAAGTCCTTACAAACTTTGCATAACAAGTCGAGTCACTGTGGTATCCTTTCAATGTCGTAAACGTCCCACAGCGCTGTGAGATCCTTTCTCTGATTCTATTTCCATCGGCCGAGTCTTGCAGGCATGCTCGTAGAGCGAGTTAGACACCGAGGGACCTTCCCATGAATCTTGTAGCGCGTGTCAGGAGAGATCGGGCGTCATGGCTTCTTATGACTCACCGCCTCTTCTGGAAAGACATCCACCACTTGCTCGGCTTGGTAGCCCTGGGACCCACTTGACCTGTTGGCGCACCGTCGGGGCCGAGAACCTGCTCTTGGGGGTAGAGCCGATCACACAGACGAAGAGCAAGCTCAGTCCTGGTTTGGGAGAGATATGATCGGAGGTGGTCTACAACGGCTCAGCACCAGATATCAGGTGCACCTCATATTCGACTCACCTGCATCGACCCTGGAGGCAGGCGCATGGTACAGGCTGTTCAAAGGGAAACCAGCTTCTCCCGGTAAGGAAAAGGTGTCAACGGCAAGGGTCTGGAGGACCTTGGTGGCTTCTTGGTAGGCCGGGGATGGTCTGCCGGCGGTAGGGGCGAGTTTGGTGAGGCATTCGGAAATGAAGAGGATGAGGTAGATCAATAGACGGTCCGCGGGTCCTGCGTGTCCGTCAGCAATATGCTTCATCATTGTGCCATAGACACTTACCCTTGATCTCAAAGTTACGGAAGAGACAGTTGGCTCGGAACCTGCAATTCGGTCAACTCGAGACCCACGACCATACCAAATCCGACGCACAAGTCCAAAGCTTCATCGATGATATCAGGTTCTCCAGGGGTGGCTGCGAGGGATGCATCAGCTTGGACACCGAAAGATAGGAGAGCACATACAGGATATAGGAGCAGGCCCTCTGACCTTGGTCGTGATAGGGAGGATAGCGGTGTTGCCCACTTGACGAGCAGAGGTGCCGTAGTTGAATGCCGAGTGGTAGGCCTGTGATTGGTGAGCTGGGTACTTCCGGGGTGGTGGACGCGCTCACGGGCATGGCAGAGATGGGCTGGATGAACAGTTCACAAGCAAGATGTAAGAGAGCAGTGCGTCACCGCGGGCAGCTTGTCGCCCCCCACATATGGGTTTACGTAACAGACGCGTGACGCGCTTGCTCGTCGATGCGCTCGAGGATGAACTGGCGTGAACATCAGCCACAGAGTTTTTGATTCACGATTCAAGCCTAGACTTGCATTGTATGCGCCTATCAAAGATCATTAGGACCATGGCTTCTACCTCAAATCTCAACAGACCCTCTTTGACGGCTATTGTCGCTGCTACACAAGAGAACGGCATCGGCATCAATGGCGGTCTTCCGTGGCGACTTCCTGGAGAAATGAAGTACTTTGCCCGAGGTGCGTGGTTCTCCTGGAGGACAAGAATAACTCTGATGGCCCACAACAGTCACCACTGGCGAAACTCCATCCAGTGTCGCCGATAAGCAGAATGTTCTCATCATGGGCCGCAAAACATGGGAAAGCATCCCAACCAAATTCAGGCCATTGAAGAGTCGTCGTAATCTGGTCATCTCTGGGAAGGGGGTTGACTTGTAAGCCCATATGTCTTCTTGACATGAGCTCTCTCTGACGAATGATACAGAGGGAACGCCGAGAATAGTGAAGTCCATGGGTCACTAAACTCTGCGATCTCTGCCCTGCCTTCTGGACCCGACGCCCCGAGGGCTTTCCTCATCGGAGGCTCCACTCTCTACACCACCGCCCTCCTATCCTCTCCTTCCGACCGGCCGCTGGTAGACAGAGTCCTCCTCACCCGTATACTATCTCAATTCGAGTGCGACGCCCACCTCGAAGACTTTGCTTCCCACCAAACGCCATCAGGAGAAAAGCTGTGGAAGAAATGCTCCACGCAAGAATTAAGGGAATGGATCGGATGGGACGTAGAAGAGGAGCAGGAGGAGAAAGGGATCAAGTATAGATACGAAATGTGGGTCTTGAATTAGCCATGCGGCCAGGCTGCAATGGACATGCATCTTTTTGGCATTTCATGGCAAATCATGCAGAACAAACTAATGCTATCGTATCTATGTATCATGACAGCTCTCCTCCACTCTTCCTTCCACATCTCACCGCCATAACTAGTTGTAGATATTCCACGAGCTCCTCCAATTCCATCCATGATGGTCATTGACCGGACCCTTGATTCCCAGGGCCAAGTCCTTGAACCACCAAAAGCTCAGAATCACCCCGCCTGCCCAGAGAGCAAACCAGATGATCTTTTGTTTCTGCGAGAGACGACGGGACGAGAAGAAGAAGTGGTCGAGGACATGTCCGGCGATGAGGACGGCAAAGTAGAGAGTCGGGAGGTAGTGGTGCAAGTAGGTGACACGGCCCATGATCAAGAAGGGGACTGTACAGCGTCAGCATGGATACTGTTTTCGAGACAGAATTACTTACGGAAATGCAACGCCCACCCAGAGAACCCAACCTGTCCAACCCACAACCAATGCTCCCACTCGCCCTTGCCCCAGTCCTTGTACCCTCTCTGCGCCCTCGCCACATACCACGCCGCCAACACCAGCCCAATACCCAAACTAACGGTAGAGAACCACCAGATGATCGGCGTACCGAGCAGGTAAAACTTGATTTGGTGGTCGCCCCAGCCACACATACGGAGACCGAGGTGAAGGAGGGGCCAGTCGAAAGGCTGGGAGGCGAGAATGTCTTCCTTGTCTGGGTCCGGGACGAGGGCGTTGTTAGACGTCCACATGGCTACGTTGAGGTGGATAAAGTCGCGCCAGAAGGGCGACTTGTAGAGCTTGACATCGCCGTTAGGCACTGAGGTCCGTCAGCACTTGGCAAGTCATGATCCCAGTATACTCACATCTAGGGTTCCAGTGCGACTCGACATTCCAATAGGTATGTGGGTCCTTCGGGTTGTTCTCCTTTGTACACGTCACCTCTACCTGCTTGAAACCCCACTGCGGCAATACCCCGTTCGCCGCTCTCAAATAACACTTCAAATTTCGATGCCTGAATCGCATCCTCGTAGTCAACGAATGGATTCTACCATCCTCTTTGGTCGACTTGGACCGGTGCGTATCGTCGACGACTTCGACGACCCAGAGATCATTGTCGTCGCCAATGGTTTGGTTTCCGTAGCCAGCAACCTCGAGCGCTTCTTTGGATATGGGAGCGGCAATGTTGTGGGAGTGGAGGTTGCGTCCAGTCTGGGTGTGGACGAGACGAATGACATCGCCGTCCTTGAGGAACTGTATAGGCCCATCAGGGCCGATAGGGTCGGCGTACCAAGGAGGGATAATGTCCCAATTGTTGTTTTCATCCTTGTAGTGGTAACAAGTGACTTGCTGCTGCAGACTTCCAACGGGGAAGGTCTGGACATGCGAATGCAAGAGCCCACCGCCATAGCCATAGTTTTTCAACGTAACCTTGGAGCCGTAGGCAATCTCGAGGGGCGACTCGCCAAAGTCGTTTCCGCGGAGATGCGCTTGGAACAAGGACGACATTTGGGCGTCACCCGGCCCGGAGCGGTTGAGCACGAGGAAATGAATCTTGAAGCAGGCAGCGTAGACGAGGAAGGGGACGACCATCAGAGCGCCGATTCGGGCGACCCAGTGCTTGACATACGTGCGCTATACCGGGTCAGAAACGTTTGTGCAAGGACTTTTGAGACTCACGAAAGGCATCGACAAGTCACCAAACTTTTCCCACAAGTCCTGAATGGTATAGATACCCACGACAGCAGTGATAAACATGCCGACCCACTTGACACTGCAAACACACCCGATAGACCAGCCCGTGAACACGAGCCAAATCCACCAGTCGTCGCTAAAGGCGTCGTGGCGCTGGTTGTGGAACTTGACCAAACCCAGAGTGGTGGTAAAGGTGAAGAATAAGAGCATAGAGTCGAGAAGGATGAATCGGGAGATACAGAGCCATCCGATGTCACAGAGGACACAGATGGTGACCCAATGTCTCGTAAACCTGCTCCACCCCAACTCGCCCGCTGTAAACCAAGCCAGAGGCACCAGCGCCACGCCAAACGTCGCCAGTATGACTCGCATAGCCGTATAAGGGACATCTGGGGGGTACTGCACACCCGACTTGAAGTCAAAGTTGCCGGTATAGCCTGCGAGCAGACCAGCAAGACCGACCAACATCTTGCCTAGAGGCGGGTGGACGTCAAAGTAGAATTCTCGGTTGAGGTAGCGAGAGGCAAAGCCGCCAAAGTGGGCCTCGTCCCAGACGACATAGTTGGCAGCGCCGATACGCCAGTAACGCGTGAGCATCGAAAGGAAGGTGTAGATGCCTGCCCACACCCATTCTTCGTGCTCAATCGCAAAGCCTTTCTGCCTGATGTCAGATTGTCCCATACAACGCACGATGAGCTTACCCATCCTGGTATTCTTTGCTTTGGGGGCAGCCCCCGCCTTCCACCAAAGCCGGGACCAGCCCCGTGGCCTTTCGCCCACTTGCCCGAATCGTCATCTAGCGACACCTCATGCGTCGTCTCGTTCAACGGCTGCTTCTCCGACAGCCGTCTTTTCAGTTCTGTCGTATCGTCCATATGGAGCGGCAGGGACGTATCGCGCTCGTCGCCTGGGGAGGGGGGGTTGTCGATGTAGGCGTTGGGCTGTGTTGCTGAGCCGTATGCTTGGGGGGGCACGCGGGAGTTCCAGGGAGAGTAGTCTGGAGTGTGTCTGCGGTTGATTGTGGAGGGTGCTGTTCCCCTCTGCATTGGGAATGCTGGACAGGCTTTGAAGAGATGCAATTGAGAATTACTTTGTTCCCCAGCATAAAGGAGCGCGGACGTGGAGGCAAGACGCGTAGCACGCTGCGGCGGGGGTGGCCGCACAGCCTCAGCCGTCAGTAGCTGCAGCATCTATGGCGTAGCATACATTGAGTCACAATGCACCTTCCGTTCAGTCGACTGCTCCATGGGTAGCATATCATTGCTTGTATACAAGATTCACTATCAGACCTGTGCCGAATGCGATGATTTGTACCACGGCCACTTTGAGCTATACACGTCTCACTCAACATGTACTAAACGGAAAGATTCGCATGATAAGAGTGAACAGAGGATGAACATTCTCGCTACTGCAACCCTTCCTCGCTTTATTGTTTCTCCTATCTATGCACCTGCTGTTCCAGCTGCCGCACGATCGTAATCCAAGCCGATGGCACTATCTTGAGCGCGCCCATGCAACGATAGAGTAGGTTTGGTGCTTCCTGTGCTACCGATAGATGGGCCTACTCGAATGGTCAGCACCGACATGACAGCGGTAGAGACATGCGTCACTAACGGATCCAACGCGTTTTTACAACTAGCACAGCGAAGTACCTTGCACTTGGCGCGATCCAGACAGGCTGGCGGTTTAATTTCCTCTCGACTGACCGTAGCATAGACGCGTGTGCCGAAACCCAAGCACCCATGCCTCCTGGCTCTGCTAGCTGCAGAGCCAAAGTACACCCGAAATCGCCTCGGAGAACCCTCATTAGCCCAGACGGGGTAAAAAGTCCCCGATGTTTCGGTCAGCCACATCGTACTCGTCGATATTGTCGTCGATGAAATCTATGACAGAGTCCACCCGGTCGTCATAGTATCTGCCCGTTTGGAAAGGGGTACGAGCCCTACTCGAGGTAAATGCCCAACGCGTCTCCGTAGAGTCAGCCACGGTCGGTGCCTCGTCCCCGCCAAACTCTGCGAGGAGCTGGACCTAGCTCGCAGCGGCATAGTATCTGAAGATGTTGGAACAGCCTTTGCGGTTCACTTCTATGACCGAGTAATTCGCGAAGTGACCCGCAAAAGTCGCAAGTGACACGTCGTAGGCGGCGTTGAATGCTTGGCGTGTCCGCGCCCCGTTCTGTACGGGAGGGAGCGGCCACAATAAGGGATCACCCGCACCCTATATCGGCTTGGGTAGATTGGATGTGCTTGCGAGACTGTGAATGGGCAAGGCCACCGAGGGCTTTTCGGGGCTGGGGGCGGGGGAGGGATATGGCAGACATGGCTCCCGCCGGTCTGTCAAAGGTGTCCTCTTGTATGACGAGAGGCCGCGTCAGGGCGATGAGAGGTGATGTAAGCTTTTGTGGGATTGCGGTGGGTGAAGGATAGAGAGAAACAAGGAGATAGCCTGGCGCTGGAGAGATGGCTTGGCTGACGCGAGTTCCCCAAACACGATGCCGCCGATGAAAAGACCCTCGAGGACTTTTCGTTGCTATACAAGATGTGGTGGATGGGCTAGGATGAAAGCCCGAAGAGCGAGCCATCCCCTCCCGGAGTCGTAGTTGACGAGATCATCGCAACATCTTTGGCAGTGATGGATCTTTGGCAATGATGGGGACGCCCGACAGAAGAGTATGGTTGACTGGCTGACGTAACCCGTTCGAGGTATTCGACATCGGATCTTGAATGATGCAGAAGTGGCCGACTCTTTGAAGGAGGAGAAGAGGTGAGGGGGAAGAGGACACCTTGATCGGAAGGCAGGACAGGTCGGGAGGGTGACTTTGCGCCTTGTTGGTGATGCAAAAGGTGCGCTCAATCTCCCGAGAGTGTCCAGTATACGCTTTTGAGGATGATTTAGCTTGATAGAGTGTACAGGGAATGGGACTCACCTATGAGGCCCACAGTAGTCGGTCGGTACAGGGTCACCTCACCCTGCTCGTCTTTCGTGCAGCGATATATGCCTTGGCGCCCCCAAACATGTTTGGAGACTACGGTGGGAATGCCCAGCCATTACTTTGGCCCTTCGGTGTGTTTGATCCACGATGGATGCTGATACCATGCTGGATAGAGAAAGGAGAAAGGAAGTAAGCCGCGTGCGCGTCAAGTAAAGGGGTCCCTCTTCTCGGCGGCCGAAGGTGCCACACTCTCCTCCCACTCTCAAACCCCGCGAAATTCCCCCATTTGATCCCGTCCCTGTACACTTTTTTCATCCATAACGAGCAGCTGGGCTTCTACGCATCAAGCACCAAAAACCAGCCATGGCTTCCCGACCCACCGTCACCGTCTTCTCTGCCGCCGGCGAGGCCTCTGGCTCCGTCCCCCTCCCCCAGGTCTTCACCGCCCCCATCAGGCTTGATGTCGTCCAGCAGGTCCACAGTGAGTCGCCAAACGCACGAGAGAATAAGGTGGGACCTGGTCGCTGACCATGCTCTCAGAGTCCATTGCCAAGAACAAGAGGCAGCCTTACGCCGTCGCCGAGAACGCCGGTCACCAGACTTCCGCCGAGTCTTGGGGTACCGGTCGTGCCGTCGCCCGTATCCCCCGTGTCGGTGGTGGTGGTACCCAGCGATCCGGCCAGGCCGCTTTCGGTAACATGTGCCGAGGTGGTCGTATGTTTGCCCCCACCAAGACCTGGAGGAAGTGGCACGTCAAGGTCAACCAGAACCAGCGACGATACGCCGTTGCTTCTGCCCTTGCCGCCTCTGCTCTCCCCGCTCTTGTCCTCGCCCGAGGCCACAGGATCGAGCAGATCCAGGAGGTTCCCCTCGTCATCTCTTCCGACATTGAGTCTGTCTCCAAGACCAAGGCCGCTGTCGAGCTCTTGAAGACTGTTGCCGCCTACCCCGACATTGCCAAGGTTTCCAACTCTAGGAAGCTCCGAGCTGGTAAGGGTAAGCTGAGGAACAGGAGGTACAGGCAGCGAAGGGGTCCCCTCGTCGTCTACTCCAAGGACGAGGGTATCGTCAGGGCTTTCAAGAATGTCCCCGGTGTCGAGACCTCCCCCGTTGAGTCTCTCAACCTCCTCCAGCTCGCCCCTGGTGGTCACGTCGGTCGATTCGTCATCTGGACCGAGAGCGCCATTGCCGCCCTCGACGAGATCTACGAGAAGAAGTCTGGCTTCAAGTGAGTCCCATTGGACACGAGTTGCAAATCGTGGCTGATGAATCTACAGCCTCCCCACCGCCAAGATCTCTACCTCTGACGTTACCCGTCTCATCAACTCTGACGAGATCCAGTCCGTCGTCCGACCCGCCGGTCAGGCCGTCCAGAAGAGTGCGTCTCTATGTCATCCATTCAAATCTGTACTGACAATATTGCAGGGCCCTTCACCCAGAAGAAGAACCCCCTCCGAAACAAGGCCGTCCTCTTCCGACTCAACCCCTACGCCAAGACCCTCCGACGACAGGAGCTCCTCGCCTCCGAGCGAAAGGCCAACAAGAAGGGTTCCGTCAAGAAGTCTGCCCCCGGTTCTGCCGGCAAGGAGTTCCTCGAGATCCTCCACTCTGCTTAAGCGTCTCATGGGACGGTGCGGTCTTATATACTCTTGCGAGAGATGGATGGTCTTTTAGGCTGTCCACTGTGTTTGGATTGGTTGCAGTTGCAGGACAGTTCAATGACCGTGTGATTTTGCAGGAGTGGGCGACAAGCTACGAAACGGTGCAGGTGCAGCGCAAATAACATACAAATGCGAAATGAGGTGATCCACAAAGTGCTGCAATACAAAGGACTTGAAGCTTGATATACTGGTATAGTCTGCTGGCCCTTGGTGATCGCTTGGGTCGCTATTCGTTGCCATGGGTAAGTGCTTGGTACCATTAGTGCAGCTGGGCACAAGGTCGCTGAGCACCCATTCGTATGTCCATGTGGGGTCATGTTCATATGCCAAAAGCCCACTAAGGTCGATCACCAAAGCCACGAAGCACTCACCTAAGATTTACTGGCAGTGTCCTCTGTGGTGATATGTACCGGGCAAATAAAATGAATGAAGGCCAATGCAGCGCCGCGCATGCTACATGCAGACGCCGATACGTACAGCTGCATGAAAAGACACTAGAGTATGCATATGCGGGGCGGGAGAGTATGCTTTGATTGAGAGGAAAGAGGGAGTGGACGGGATGTGTCGTTGAGCTCGCCTTTGCGCATCTTCCTTCTTCTCCATTGCATCTTCTCTTTCTCTTTCTCTCTTCCGCCGTCGTTCACCGCCAGCCTCCCCTTCCCCTCCCCTGCTCGGCAGCCCATATCCCAACACCACCCGGGCTCGCCCCAGCAGCCACCACCCGCCCCGCACAAGCCGAAAACCTTGCGAGCACATACCCCCCCTCTCCCCTCCCCTCTGCAAATTCCCACCCGACCACCACTCCCCATCTCTCCCTCTCCCTCTCCCCTCCCCTCCCCTTCCACGCGCATCCTTTCCGCTCTCCGGCCCTCCTGCTCCGCCCCCCGCAAGCCGCAAGACACCGCCAGGGCGAGTCACCCCCCGTTGTGCCCTTTGCACCAAGACACGCCCGACAACCAAAGCGCATCTATCGAGCAATCTTCTAGGTGCCTGCAGAGACACCAATCCTAGCTTGAGATTAATCCCGCTTGCATCTGTTACCAAGTACTTCAATTCGAGACCCCCCCCGACTCCTCTTTTCTCCTACTCTTGCTCAAAGCAAGCCAAGATAAAACACCCCACATTCGCCATTGTGACCGAGCAAGACGCTGTATCTATCGTCTCGACGTATTGTGAAGATAAGGCAGCCAGATAGTTTACCATGGTGAGTGCTGCCATCGACCCCTCTTGTACTCCTATTGACATCCTCCCAGGCGCCTCCTCGTATGCTCTTCAAGATCACCGTCCTCGGTGACGGCGGTGTAGGAAAGACGGCTATAACCGTACAAGTACGTCTCGACTGGTTTTCCCCCGTCACCAGCCATTCACTGACCGCCGATTGAACAGTTCACCATGTCATCATTCGTAGAAACATATGACCCCACGATAGAAGATTGCTACAGGAAACAATGGGTCGTGGACGAACAAGCGTGTCTGCTCGAGGTCCTGGATACTGCGGGTCAAGGTACGTTCCACCAGCCCTCCCGCTCTTTCGGCCATGTCTTACCCTTTCCTGTAGAAGAGTACACTGCGCTCCGGGATCAATGGATCCGGGACGGCGAAGGCTTCCTGATCGTCTACTCTATAACCTCCCGCTCGACCTTTGAACGCATCGAGCGTATAGTCGAGCGTGTCCTGCGCGTCAAAGACGAAGGCTCCCTCAACTACAACTCGCCCTACGGCGCATCCCCCTACGGTCAACAACAGTCACACTACTCTCCCGTATCTCCCACCGGCCCATCAGCCGCGGGCGGAGGGGGTGCAGCGAGCCGCGTGCCGATTGTGATTGTGGGCAACAAGAAGGACATGTTTCATTCGAGAGAGGTCTCGACGGATGAAGGGGCCATGCTTGCCCGTGGTCTCGGATGCGACTTTTTCGAAGCGAGTGCCAAGACCAATAGTAATGTCGAGGCGGCGTTCAAATGTCTGGTGAAAAAGATCAAGGTGGTCAAGCAAGGAGGGGTGATGGCGCCTGTAGGGGGACAAATAAAAAGAAAGAAGCAAAAGTGTGTTATTCTCTAGATGGGGCGATTGGACATTGTATAGAGTTTTGAGGCTTGGACGTGTCCATCACTTGCAGACATCTCGCTTTCGACCTGTCATTTTGGGCCTTTTTCATTTCTATTTCTCCTTGTGTATGGGTATTGTGATGAATCCACTCAAGCATTCCTACATTGGTCCCAAGACTGATTACCTTATACGTACAAATCCCGGCTTCCTATGGACAAACGGAAAGGGGCAAGGGACTAGTCTCGTGCCCCGTCAGAGCTCTTCTCCCGGCCTGTCGCCCGACTGATACTTCGCAAAACATTTCCAAGCACACCTCCGCCCTTATTTGCACCTCTACCTCTGTCCTCTCCCGCGGGCGACGCGGGCGAATGGTCCGACGAACGGTGCATATTACCGGCGCCACTGCCCAACGTCAGGCTTCAGTCCACCCGCGAAACAAAGACACTCACCCTCGACCGGCAGGTACCCAATGACGATTGTCATCAGCATGCAGCTTCTTGTGCGCTTCCCGCTCCTGCTTGTCCTCGAGACTCAGTTCGTTGATATTTGGCTCTTCGTTGGGCGAGGGCTGGTAGATGTTGCCCAGGCCGCCTTTGCCGGTCGCACGCGCGTGGGGGTGGGCGCTATCGTTGGTGTGGTGCTTGGCGAGCACGTTGGCTTCGTAGGCATCTTCTCTCATCTCCTGCCATCCTAATAAGCTCACGTCATGCGAGCGATGGACGGGAACGTACCTTGTCGGAATCACCAGAAGGTCGCTCCTCTGTGATATTCCCAAACCCACCCCTCCCGCTATTATGCGGCGCCTCCCTCGTCCTGCTCCTCCCCAAGCCCAAAGCACTCCCCTCCCTCCTCTTCTCCATACTCTCCTTGGGCGTCCTCACCTTGGACCTGCTCCTGCTCCTGGAGATATTGCCCACCCCGCCACGGCCGGTCGAGAATGCATTGTCGGCCTGGCGCCCTCGGGACTCGGCAATGAGCTTTTCTTGCAGGACGTCTTCCTTGACGTCTTGCTGCTTTTCTGCGCGGGTGCGCGAGTGGGAGGAGGGACGGATGTTGCCTGCGCCGCCTCGGCCTGAATGCACCTGTCAATGATGTCAGCGGGCGTCAATATGAATAGGGGGAGGGGAGGGTACGAGTTCGCCGTTGGGGTGGGGAGAGAGTTCACGGCCGCGCTCTGCCCCGGGCTCAATGTCGTCGGGTACGGCGTGCGCTACGAGGTTACCAGCACCACCTCGTCCTGTCGAGACCTGCACCAAATAGAACGAAGAGTGGTTAGCCGAGATAAGCCAGCGCAGGGGGGGACATGCACGCACGATGTGGCCTGGCTGCCTGCCTCTTTCTTCTGCAAAAGACATGCTTGCTGTGGAAAGGATCAGTCAGAGTTGGATGTGGAATGTGAGGCGGAAGGAAAAGATAGAGGAGATGCGCGGGAGAGGTCCTGGTGGGTGGCAATGTGCGCATCACTGGATGATTAACGCGATCGCGCCACTCAACTTTATCCCCTGCATGCTCTGACTGCATGCTCTGATTGGGACTCGCCAGCATGCCAGAGGGGCCAGAGGGCCGCTCTAGAGGCGCCTTCCGAGAGCGTTATCTCTTTGCGAGACGGCTGCCCTCCCATTGGCCGCCGCGCCGTCTTATCTCCTCCGCTGCTGCCGCACTCGACTCTTTCGTTTGGGCCACAGCCACAGCTGGGTGAGTTGGGCACAAAAATGCCCCACTCCCAGATCCACCATGCCACCATGCCAAGCAAAGGAGACCGATATCTTGTTTATAGACATCCTCAGACATCCTCCCAATGCCCCCCAACCCTTGTGCGCCTCCCCCGGCCTCATGTCGCAAGTCGCCAAGTCATAGAAAGCGCCACGTACCTCCCCAGCTCGGTCGCCTTCCCCGCTCCTCTCCCAGCGCCTCTGCCCGGTTGGGGCTCAGCGCCCGAACCATCTTGTCTTTGAGCGTCGTGAATGAGCCGGACGAGCCGGAGGGGTTGTTGCTGGGGGTGCGGTGGAGCTGGAGGGGGGCGTGGGGGGGTCTATCTGGGCTGACTGAGGACATGGCTGGGGTGCAGAATGGCAGGGGCGAGAAGGTGGGGGGTGGATGTATATATTACGAGTATGCGAGTCACGCTTCCTGCTTCCTGCGCCAAGCAGTTTACCCGTCAGATGATCCCACCGCGCATCATCGTCGCTGACACAGTTCCATCTTTTGCATTCCACCGTCTCTGCACAAGTATAGACACAAAGCTGACCAGCAAGCACATGGAGCATCCAAATGTACTACAGATACACCCCCGCCCCGGATTAAATCGCCTTGCCCAAAGTAATCGTCGTGCTCGCCGTCGACATCGCACTCAGCCTCTTGCCATCCCTATCGACACCCAGCTTCTCCCCCTTCCCCCCCTTCTTGCCTCGCCCCGCCGTCGCATCCGACCTCTCCGAACCAGAGTCTGCGTCAGACTGCACCCCGGCATGCGCAAGGATGATCCCTTCGGTGGTGGTGACCGTCTTTGTAGGACGCGTCTTGCTCTTTACCTTGCTCTTGCCGTCGACCTTGGGCTTGGCGGCCTTGTCTTGATCAGCCTTGATCACGACGAGCTTCTTGTCCTCGGCAGATGCGGTGCTCTTTGCCGTCTCGCGCTTAGGCCGGATCCTGGTCTTGCTCTTGTCCAGACCCACAAGCCCGGCAGGAGCAGTGGGCACCGGCGGGAAATCGCCCTTCATGATGGCCTCGGCTTCGACGACAGAAGGCGGTCGGCTCGCCCCGTTTCGGCTTCCCTTTTCAGTCTCGGTATCCGTCTCTTCTCCCGACGTGGCTTCGCCCCCAAGCTCGGACAGGCCAAGCGCGCTCTCAACAGGCGGCTCGGTGAGCGTCTTGTCGGGGGAGCTGTCAGCTTCGACGGCAGTCTCGGAAGACGTATTGGCGTCGTCGTCCGCATCCGCATACGCCTCGTCATTCTCGCCCTCCGACTCTTCGTTGGTACGGTTCGTCATCGAGCTCGAAGCACGCTGGGACGAAACGACATTGAGCGCCATCTCGAGCTTGATCTTTGCCGTCAGCCTGCGCTCCAAGTGTTGGTGGAGAACGTACCTTGATCTGGATATTGGCCACCCTGTCTGCGATACTGCCTTCCAAGCTGCCAGGGTACCTCACCTCCGCCCCAGTCTGCACAGTCTCCACCACACTCCCTTCCCGCACAGGAATCTTCTTTCGCTCACCCTTGGCATGGCCCAACACACTCATACCCGTCATACCGCTCATCCCGCTCCTCTGCGAGTCTGCAGTGAACGGACGACCGGCTTTGCTCCCGAGGGAACGCGAGGTGGCAGAGGTGACGTCGGGCGAGGCGCCCTCGTGTCCCGGCGTGCTCGGTCGGGACGATACGGACGGAGAGGCGGGAGGGAGGTACTGGTTGAGAGCACCGGCGATCTGCATCTCGATAGAGTTCATGATCTCTTCGCGCTCCCTCTCGAGCTCTTGGATGCTACCACCCATGTCAGCTTTATACCTCGTCTCGGGGAAGCGACTCACGAAGAGTGCATATCGGAAAGCTGGCGCATAGCCTGAGCTCGGGCGTTTTCAGTGTTTTGCAATTTCTCTTCGAGGTCTTGATTTGCCTTGGTCTGCTCGTTGGCGACTGACAGATATCAGCGGGTGTCTGAGTGCATTGGTGGACCTACTGCTCGATAACCTCCGCGCTTCTCGCCTCTCTCGTTCGATCTTGGTTTTGAGCTCGTTGGCCTCGATCGTAAGCCTGTCGGCATACTTTTCAAACGTCTCGAACTGGCTCTTCCACTGTCGTCCCATCAGCCCTAGCCTCACGATACAGACCCCACTTACATGCTCGCCCTCTTGGATCAGCCTGAGCAGTCGCCTGTTGATCTTGGCAACCTTGACTTCGAGATCATCCCTCGCTTCAACATAGTGGACTATCACAAATCAGCTCGTACTCTCACAAAGGAAGCTAACGACTTGCGGGCTCGACGGCGCATCATGCCCTTGGCAAACTGCTCGCCAACAGTCAACTGCGCTTGAGCCCTATTGACGCCCGACCTCGTGATCCTCTGGATCAAACTCGGCTTCTTATGCTACCCCTCCATCAGCTCCCCACCCCACCTCAACACTCCGGTGCTCACCTTATCAGCAAGGATCTTGTCAAAAACAACAATCACACTAGCCGCCTTCCACCACCCCGGCACCCTCAACCTCTCCCCGAGATACGCCGGCCTCTCACCCTTGGCCCAAGTCATCTTGTTGAAAGGACGGAAACTGCCCTTGGGGTAGGATACTTTGAATTCCATGGGGACGCTGCGGTCGGTGGGGTAGGATGGGCCGAGGGCGGCGAGGAGTTTGTGTTTGGATTTCTCGCGCCGGGGGCGGGGGGAGATGACGTTGGGCGGGGGGGAGCGGCATGAGAGGGAGCTGGGAGCTTCAGCTTTGGGCTAGAGGTGGAGGATGGACCTACTTGGTGTCGATGTCGACGATGACGACTTCGGCGGGAGGAGCCAGCAAGTATCGGCACTCGGTAGACATGCCCTGCGATGCGTAAGTCACCGTCCGACTCCAGCGAGTGACTGCTTACAATGATATAAGGTCCAGGGTCTTCGATGATGAACGTCGCATCTCGCTGCTATCGTCAGCTTGGTCTTGTGGCACCGAGACTCACGGCATGGATGATGGGCACAGCAATGCCGCTCCATCCTCGAAGCTCGACAAGATATTTGAGAGAGCTCACGGCAATGTTGAGCATTGCCGGGTGTTTGGAACAAAAGATGATTCTTCCCGAGTTGCTCAGTGCCACCTATTACCATTAGCCCCGCCCCAACGTGATTCGGCGACTCACTTCGGCACATGTAAGGATATGGTCCAAATCCAGCGCTTGGAACAAGGGCCAAATCTGGAAATCCACCTTGACGAGACCCTTGTCAAAGTCGATCAAGCCGCCAGGCATGGACACTTCGAGCACGACCTCGTCGTCGGAAGAGGTACCGACTGGGAGGGAGATGGAGCCGCCGGGGCGGGGAGGGGTGGTGTTGAGGAGACGGCCGACTTGGGTCATGTGTACTCGGGCGTTCTTGGAGAATCGGGCCCACTACGCGGCATCAGCGGGGATGTTGGCAGGAAAAGGGACGTACGCTGAGACGGAGATAGTCTTGGAGCGTGTCGTAGATGGGGAATCGCGACACTGGCAAGATTGAGTAGGCTGACGGCAAGCATGACAAGGGACTTACCAATTGTAATGGCATAAGGCATCCAAAACACATCATTCTGCTCATCAAAGACAGCCCTCACATCCTCAGGCACACTCTCCACCACACTCAACCTATCCCCCGCCCACCTCCTTCTCGAAAGCGGCCCCTCCATATCAGAATCACTCACACCCGTCTCCGTCTCGCTCCCAAGCGTCACATCTCCTTCGCTCGCATTGCGCAGGACATGACCAAGATGTCGGCGGCCCCGCTGTTTTCGGTCCGAGGTCGTGCTGGCTTTGCGAGTACCTGGGGGGTGGTAGTTTGGCGAGACGGGGTTCATCGAGTTGAGCGAGTTTTGTGTACCGAGCTTGAGTCGGTCCGACCGGGATTTGATGACTTTGAGCTGGAGCGCGCGGTCCTTGTCGGCGTGCGAGTAGACGGTGAGTGTGACGCCATAGTAGGTCAGCTCGGTGGCGGAGGCCATACTCTTGTTGGTGGATGGGGCGGGGCGGTCGAGATCGGCGGCAGAGTTGTTGCGCATGCCCGAGACGGCAGAATCGAGTCGCTCGCGGGCCACGGCAGCGAGCGTGTCTTGGCGGGGGATGGAAAAGCTGAATGCGTGGCAGGTTGTGGGCGGTGCCAGCGCAGAGTTGACCACCTCCACTGTAACTTGTCAGCCATGATCATTTCTTGTGAGACTTACCATCTCGAGGATGCGCAAACTTGATGGCCTTTGCGACCAGCCTCTGCGCCCCACCAGGCCCAGCGTCGGCGACATGCCGACCCCGCAAGTCTTTGGACAAGCCGCCATTGGTAAGAGTACTAGCCTTGGAGTCTTTACGGGCTCGCGTCCCGTCTTCGGGCGCGGTAGAGCCACCGCGGTCGTGCTTGTCGCCGCTAAAGCTGCTGCCGAGCATTTCGGGGCGCCAAAAGAGGCCAAGAGAGTCTTCGAGAGGTTGGACGCCGCGGGTAGCGTCGGTATCCGCGAGGGACCATTCGGCGGTGTTCTGTATCGCGTCAGCCCACTCCAACTTTGACTCCCTCGGTGGCGAAGCCACTCGCGGCGTCGCGCGACTTACCTTACCCAACCCCGACACCATATACATACTCGCCAGCTTTGCATTCGGATCCAACCCCAACATCTTGTCCGCCTTATGCCTCGAACCCACACTCAAACTCGACTGATTGATACCCCCTAGCCCAAGCTTACTCTCGCTCCTCAGCCCACGCACTTCATCCTGCTCCTCCTCTTCCATAATATTCGGTGCACGTCCCCCAGCTGTGCCGGTGGCAGTACGTCCCTTCATCCTCGTCGTGCGGATGGCGCCTCGGCTGCTGGCGTAAGGGTGGTGGGAGAGGGTAGAGTCTTCAGAAAAGACTTCAGAGGGGGCGTAGGAAGGGGAAGGAGGGGCGGATTGAGATGCAAAAGAGGAATTGCGACTAAGGGCGCGTCGTGATGGTAGCTCGTGGGTGGCACCATGATGAGTGGGATTAGGCGGTGCGTGCAGCGGGGTAATGTAATCTGCGGCGATGTCGATGACCTGGTGGTCGATGGATGTCTCGGATGCCCTGCTGCTCCTGTATGGGTGGGCGGTGCTGCCTGCGTTGTTGGAAGGGTGGTGGAGGTAGGGGGTGGCTGGGAAGGGGGACGCCTTGGGGTGTTTCTTGGAGGCTGCCTTGCCCACTGAGCCGAATGTCATCGTGGGCGTCGTAGGCTGTGGGGATAGAAGGGGTACTGCTGTATATGTACTACCTGAAGAGCGGCCATGGGTCTCGTGGAGGACGAAAATTTAGCCCCAAGCTCTGTGGTCCGAGCGCGAGTAGTCTGCGCTCGGGCCACTCGCGCTCGGACCTCCAACAATCGATGCACGAGCCACAAGGGACCGTTCCTCAGAGCACCCTCCCTTATCCGGCCGGCCCATACATACAAGTGTAATTGTCTGCTGATGGAGGGCGGTGTTGTTTCGATCCTTATCGAGTGGGACAGCGTGTGATCAGCTTGCGAGTCGGGTGATGTCCCCAAAAGGCGAAGGTTGCATAGAGGCGGTGGAGGCATGGAGGAGGGCCTTCGGTTCGTCATGTTGGCCGACGGCATTTGCCAAGGGGACTGTGGCGGAGTGTGCAGCGGAGTCTAATGCTGAATCAGCACCAATCACTGTAATGATCAATGTTGAATGATGAATGGCGCTTATGATTGAAGGGACTGCAATTCATGCCGTCTCTGCTTCTTGCCAAAGTAAAACTTGAACCTTTTGATTTGGATAGCGAGTGTCACCGTATGGCGTGGCTAATGAGCCATCTACAATCAACGAAGGAGGAACGTCGTCCGGGTCGATTCCAGAGAGGACCGGAAGCGAAGAGAGAAGAGGAAGGAAAAAGGTTGCGCTGGCTGGAGTTTGATCTTTGCGAGAAGGGTGTCCTGCCCGTGGATGTTGCGAACATTCGATGTAACTGGATCAGCGACCAATAACAGTCAGTAACATCGGAGATGTCTTGGTGAGGAGGAAGGTATCGGGCGGGAGGTGGAAGCGACGCGACGGTATGCGGGCCATCGTTAACGTCCTTCTTCTCCTCATTGTAGGTGGTGAATGCCCCTAGACAGGCGGCGCAGGGAGATGCTGCGGTCGAGAGAGAGGGTGACATGATAAACAAAGTGTCGCTTGAAATTGAGAAGGGGAGTCGACGATCGACGATGTAGAAAGGTGAAAGAGAAAAAGAGATGATGTCAATCGACATGGATTTTGCGGTGGACCGAGCGCATCGTTACATAATCGCCTCTACATTGGGACTCTCTTCTTCTTCTCCATGCATGTATGATGCACATGCAAATAAAAATGCTTGATTGCTAAATCAATCTTCTCAAAAGTAGGCTACTCGCAATACTGCATACACCAAGGACATCGTACATCCACAACAAATCACGGTCGTGAACCACCACTGTGACAACAAATGCTGAATGAGATCGGCTATCCTGATTAGGATTTGACCAAGTAGCTTGGTAAAGCTCAGCAACTTCCACCAAAAAGGGGTCAATCAACGTATACAAGGCAAGAGAAGTGGGCTTAGTTTGGTAGTCACAAGGGCTGCATTTGGGAGTACCACGGTGAACAATCTCTTGCAGCCTTGTTGCTTGTTGGAGCTCTCCTTCCGGACAGTTCCGAGACATCCCAAGGAGAGAAATGGCTTGGAAATTGCGGACAACGTCTCCTTCTCCTGCCATGTACTCGATAACGGCGTTCTGCCACAACCATGATAGAGTGGCTTATCATGATCGACCCAACGGGCCCAACGTTCGGTTCGGTGACAACAGCAAGGCAGTACATATCTCCGCCCAGTAGCCTCGATTGGCATGCCACTGCTGATCGCTGACGCGATGCACGATGACGTCCCGGGTACCCGGGGGATAGAGAGGAGTATCTATGCGAGATGTTGATACGGCTTCGCTACCAAACAAGCCGTGTTCGCGTGTAATCGGCTTTGAGGAAGATGGTGAAACCCTGATACCAGAATACGAAGAGTGCCGAGAAGGCGTCTCTTATCTTTGAGCGTACGCGCTCTCATTGGCGCTGAATGAAGGGATTTCGAGATAGATGCCGGATGCGGCAAGCGCCGAGTGTTTTGGGCGTGCGGCCCAGTTTGTGCTGGATAGATAAGGAAAGCGGGAGCCAATGGGAGGCGTGCGTGGGGGGCAGTGTTGAGTCGCCTGGTGCCCTCTACAGCCATGCATGCCGCACTCTCCCATAAATCCCATCTCGGCATTTCTTCTCTTCTTCTCTTCTTTCTTTTCCAGAGCTCAGAGACCCGCCGCGCACCCCGCGAATACCTCCACAGCCCTTATCGCCCTTATCGACATTGCCACCATGGTCAATGTCAACTACACAACAACGTCCTCGGACCTCGTCTGGACAGACACAGATGGCACAGAATACATCTACAACCTCGGTGATATTGGTTTCGGTGAGTAGTCTGCTGCAATGAGCGATCTGCGCTGACCCCCTGTCCTCCAGTCATCGCCTCAATGGCCCTCGTCTGGCTCATGATTCCCGGAGTCGGATTCTTCTACTCTGGTTTACTGAGACGGAAGAATGCGTTGTCCATGATCTTCTTCTCGGTAGCAGGCGTAGCGGTCGGGTCCTTCCAGTGGTTCTTCTGGGGTGAGTAGAGTGCTATGGCGTGAGAGACGCGCGCTGATAAGGACAAAAGGTTATTCTCTGGCTTTCTCGGATACTGGGTCCAAGTTTATTGGTGACCTGCGATACTTTTGTCTCAAGGATGTGCTCGCTCAGCCGTCCGCGGGCTCGACCCGTGTCCCTGCTCTCGTCTTTTGCATCTACCAATGCATGTTCTGCGTAAGTCTCCTCTCGTCACCACCCCATTGCCACTCTAACACCCTCATAGTTGATCACTGGCGTCCTCGCCATCGGTGGTTTCGCCGAACGCTCCCGCATCGGCCCCGTCATGGTCTTTCTCTTCTGCTGGCTCACCCTCGTCTACTGCCCCATCGCCAACTGGACCTGGAACGCCAACGGCTGGTCCTACATCATGGGCGGCCTCGACTTTGCCGGTGGTACCCCCGTCCACATCTCGTCCGGTACCGCCTCCCTCGCCATCGCGCTCTACCTCGGCAAGCGCCGTGGTTACGGCACCGAGCGTCTCGCCTACAAGCCCCACAACACGGCGTTTGTCGTCCTCGGTACCGTCTTTCTCTGGTTTGGCTGGTTCGGGTTCAACGGTGGATCTGCTCTTTCGGCCAACCTCCGAGCCGTGCAGGCTTGTATCGTTACCAACCTTGCCGCGAGCTGTGGTGGGCTGGCTTGGATGATGCTGGATTACCGACTTGAGCGAAAGTGGTCTGCTGTTGGGTTCTGCTCTGGTGCCATCTCTGGTCTCGTCGGTGTACGTCCCCCCTCCTTTTTACGCAAACTCGGCTGACGCTGTTGATAGATTACTCCCGCTGCTGGATTTGTTGGTGCCCCCGCCGCCGTCGCTATCGGTGTCGTGACAGCCGTCGCGTGCAACTTTGCCACCAAGCTCAAATTCCTCCTCCACGTGGACGAGACGCTCGATGTGTTTGCGTCCCACGGTATCGGTGGTATGGTCGGTAACATTATGACTGCCCTTTTCGCTCAGGCTTCTGTCGCTGGTTTCGACGGTATCACCGAGATTGACGGAGGTTGGTTTGACCACAACTATGTCCAGCTGGCAAGTCCACTCAATCACTGCCCGAATTGCCCCGTTGACAAGTCTTTAGGGATACCAAATTGCCGACCTTACTGCCGGTTTCGCCTACAGCTTTGTCATGACCAGCATCATCTGCTGGATCCTCCACTTTATCCCCGGTCTCCGACTGCGCGCGAGCGAAGACGCTGAGATTATCGGTATCGATGACGCCTACCTCGGCGAGTTTGCCTACGACTATGGTATGTCCCTTTTACCATTTTGCATTACAATGTACTGACGGCCCGGGATAGTGGGCACCGACCCCGAACTCCGTCTCCACCGTATCGACTCGCGCCCTCACCTTACTTCCGGCGACGTGATCGCAGACCACGGATCCAACGGGCACGAGTCTTCAACGGAAAAGGTCGAGCCCCACAACGTCGGTAACGCCGAGGTCGGTGGTGGTCGAGTGGACGTATAAAGTGGACATTGAAGTTGATAACGTCACCAAAAAGGGGTGGTGGTTGTCTAGGAAAGAAAAAGTAGTAGTTGGTTGTTTAGAGAATCAAAATTGTTAAACACAGTTGTTCTGTAGGGGCATCTTTTTCGTTATAATTTTGGTTTAATCGCGTTTGGAGTAGAGATTGTATATAAGCTTTCTATGCAGTTGTTTCATCATCATGGGCGCTTTGAATGTCTGACGACAGTAGTCTGGGGAAAGCCACAGGGCGAGGTTGATTGACATGGTTTGGCAGTAGCTCCAGTAGTGTCCTGTTGCTTCCGTACCCGACCCCGTCCGAGCCCTCACAACGTCATGAGCGCTAGAGACAGACGTGCCCCGCAAAAGACATCGGAGGTGTTCGCCCTGGCAGCATAGAGCGTAGTAGTGGGCGGCGAGAGCCGAAGGCCGACCCCCGGATCCAGCCCGGTAAATGCGGGGTAAGAACGATCCATCTCTTTCATCCGTTCCGTCCGCCATACAAAGCCAGCATCTCTTACAACCTCCATCGCATCTTCTCATCCACACCACCATGCCCCACCTGCCCACCATCGCTCCCGGTCTCGCCCTCCGCCTCCGCCCCCAGCTCATAAAGCCTAGAGCTGCCCGAGATCCTCGCCTGACGCGGCATCTCACTCAAGGCCATACCGCATCACATGCCCATACCCACCACGCGCCGCAGCCCCAGTACCAGGGGCCTTCTCCGTTCAAGAAATGGGGGACCAGACTTCGTCAGTGCGGAATGTCTGCTCGCTTGAGATGTAGCTGACGCAGCATCGTGCAGTCATAGCCCTTGCGTTGCCTGTAGTCTATGTCGCCGGTGCCGCCTTTCCCCCTTCCATCGTACTCATGATCCTCCCGCGCTATGCTCCTCCCGCGCCGCACAAGGACAGTGCCAGTGGTAAAGCCCATACAGACAACATCGAAAAGAGCCTGCAAGAGCTCGAGGTGGTTCAGAATATGAGGTACGAGATCAAGAAGGGTGCTGATTGGTACGAGACACGTGTGTACTATGGCCCAGAGCTTTGGGATCTAGCTGACGAAGATTAGGACCCTACAACAATTATGACCCTCAAAAGATCCACAACTCGCTCACTGCTGGCTCTCTACGCGGCCCTGGTAAACTCGCAGTGACCCCTCTCTTGTTTGCCAAGCACGACGAGTCCGAAGCCATCGGTGTGTATCTGCTCCTCAACTATGATTGTATACTCACATGCTCCAGCCGTTATCCACCTTGGAAGGGCACTCTGTGGCCACGACGGTATCGTCCACGGCGGCCTCCTCGCTACCGTCCTTGACGAAACCCTCGGTCGCAATGCTTTGCTCAACTTGCCATCCCGTATCGGCGTCACCGCCAACCTCAACCTCAACTATCGTTCTCCCTGCATGGCCGACCAATTTGTGGTTGTGCGCACGAGTTTGAAGGAATTGAAGGGGAGGAAGGCCGTTGTAGAGGCCAAGATGGAGACCTTGCATGGGGACAGGGTTGTGGATGCTACGTAAGAAACCTACAGAGGCTGGCTGGTAGTAACTGACAAAATCGAAGCGCATTGTTCATTGAGCCCAAGTGGGCACAGTTCTTGGCTTCCTCGGGCGTCACGGAGGCTATGGGACGTCCCATTCCCCAGCCGGCCAACACTCCTACTTTGATGGACGATGCAAAGACCGAGAGGATCATCTGATCAGCTCTGTGATTTCAAGTTGTAGATATAGTCCAGACGAAATAAGACGGAATGATATCAGTCAACGAAGGTGTTTATCGATGGCTAGAGAAGTATACATATAGAGGTCAAAAGCATACCTTTGGGCTTGCCATATAAAATATCACTGCTAAGCACACGTGAACGCTCTAGCCCATTGCTTTTCCATGCATGAAGCTTTGTATCCCTCCGGCCATTCGAAAGAGAGCAACTAATACACCTTACGTAACGACCACAAACGCGGTGCAGAGGAGCGTGCTACGCCTCGCGAAGGGACGATGAAAAGAGTGTTCCCGAGCAGTGCATTCAGATCTTTCATACCAAGCTCAACCCTTCCCACCCGACTCTGAAAACACACTCCCGTAGCCGCCCGCTCTGCAGCACGCTTTGAACGCCCATCAAGCCGGCCGCCTCGACGCGTCTCGAGACAACAAGAACAAGCAATGTCTACTTTTGCAATGGGCAAGGGTCTGATAGACCCACGGTATTGCTGTTGCGGTGAGGACTATGCCTTGAGGAATGAGATCATTCACTAACTCATGTTCAGCTGTACCACTGGTGAACACTGGTATATATACAGTCCTGGGCGAACATGCGGTGCGTTCACCCGCTGTCTTTGGTCCGCCCGACTTTTGGCTGACAGTCTGTAGATCGTTGGAGCAGCTATCGGTATCATTGTACTCGCTACTCCTGACGGTATGTCAAGTGATCCAGGTATGCGTTCATGGTTAACGATAGTCATGTAGTTGTGGGAGCATCCTTCCCTACATTTGGAGGAGTCATATTCGCCATCATCTGTTTCGTCATTGCAGGCCTGCAACCAATAGGCTTCATAGGCGTAGTCAGAGTACGCTCCCTCGTGTGATCCCTTGTGACAATCTGACATGTGGTGTACAGGAGAAATCATCGACGTTCAAAGTGTACACGCTGTTGAACGGTCTTGCTGTTGTGGCTGGCTTTGTATGCTCGGCGGCGCTCATCATCGCTTCTGCTCTCAAGCACGACACTGCTGTTACCGCATGCGAGGTAAGCCAAATTAACCGGTCTTTGTGATATTACTAACCCGATTACAGAAAAAGTTCTTTTCAGATTCGTCAAGTACTTCGTCGTCTGCCAACTCTACACTGGCTAGCGAAGGACAAACGCTGTGTAGTGCTTTTGCTTGGGCAGACGTAGGGATGATGGGAGGCCTCTGGGTCATCATGCTCATTGTTCAGCTCTACTTCCTCTAGTGAGTCCTGTATCTTTCAATTGTACTCCGTGCTGACTTTTGCAGCCTGACACGGTTATACTCAACCTCCCAAGTCGACGACCACAAGCTCTACCACTCCGTCTACAACGAAAACCCCGAAGCATTCACCATGTCCGTCCTCCGTTCCAGCCGCTACAACCCCGGCTCCATGTACAACATGCCCGGCCCCAATGCTGACGCTTGGGATACCCGCGCGAGCATGGATTCTCAGACGGGAGGCAACGGGGCGTACCACGAAGCGGGTTACCAAGATGAGTACCAAATCGGGCGGTATGAGGATGCGTATGGAGAACCGCAAGGTTACCCACCAGACTACTCGGATGGCCACGGTCAACAATATCCGTTCAGCGCCCCTGGTGGTGGGTACGTGGACCACCCGGCCGAAGCCCGTACGAGGGACGAAGAGATCACGCCCATTGCCAATCAGTACCATGAAGGGCAAGGGGTGGGGTATGCTGGGAATGCGGGCGTTGAGGCGGGCGCGGGAGGCATCTCACGACCGGAAGAAGCACAGTACCATCCAGGTGGGCACTAGTCTACCCCATGAGATGCGCACAAGATGTTGACACGAGAGATTCTGGTAGCGGAGGGAATGTTTGGGCGAAAAACTCCGAGGAATGCTTACTAGGTTGAGATGTTTGGACAATATTTATACGTGTGAACAAAGCTTGCTTTGCAGATTACGACTTGACGATATATGTATTTGCTGATACCCGCCGTTTCGATCGTGCGAGACAAATGGGTTACGGTGATACTCTCTCGCAGCGATAACATCAATGCTGCCGATGGGTTCACTGATGGTGTATCCTGGTCTTCAACATCATGTCTGATGATCCCAAGCATTATACTCTTGCCCGTCTTCACATCGTCATCAGGCCAGGTAGGGATGTCCTGCATCAGTCAACTAAGGAGAGCAGAGGGCACTAAACGACATTACATCCTGTAAGCCTGGTTGACTTCTTTCACTTTGCAGCGTAGACGACTGTTTCCATACTTCGTCGACAAAAACATACATGAAAAGACAATAAGGGAAAAGACAAGAAGGAAAAGACAAAAAGGAAAAGAGAAAAAGGCAAAAACAAAGAGAAGAAAAAGGGCAAAGAGCAAAAAGAGTAAAAAAAATCCACGGTGGTGATCGAAACCACGACCTCTTGATTATTTCAATTACGTAATCGTAGTCAAGCGCACTACCACTGTGCTACGCGGACTGATATAGTAGTGAGTTACATGGGTAAATAATATTAAAATACGTCTCTGTCTAAACGCGTCCGGCCCGTAACCCATCTGTCCTTCTCTTTCATCATGCATTTCACTTTCGCTCGTCGTTCTTTGCCTATCCATCATGGGAGCTGGCCGCCTAGGTAACTGACCAGATGTATGCTAAGATGAAATATGGTATGCAGACTGCGAACACTGCGATACATGCGCCTTACATGTCGTCGTCCTCCTCCCGTCGTTACTGGTGATTGTGATGACATTTCCAAGAACAAAGTGATAGACATACTGGAAGACAATCAAATCCAGATATATATATGAAGATGGATGACCAACAGCCCCAAGATACCATGTGAATCTCCCTTCCAGCGCTGATCTAGCTCGACATATCAAATGGTACTCATCATCACTCAACATGACACTTGTAGGTGTCATCAATAGGGTTAGTGAATTGCTATATGCATATAGTTATGGAAATCGAGATGGGTGCTTCTAATGTTCGAGTGCATCCACTATAGTCTAGCTTTATATATGGATACCTGTCATCGCGCGCCGTCCGCTTATTGACTTGATCATCACTATGATGTTAGCTTACTGTTCCTTTCGTGGATGCCCCTATACACACGCTACTCCTGCAAAATCTGATTGGTACTATTCTGGACATACCATCAGTCTATGATGTACATCACGAAACCACAGCATCGATCTACATGGTGCTATACCTTCACAGCTGTAATGGTTAGACACGGCAGAATGCTTTGAATGACTCGTTGACTAACGAATATGGTATGTCGTCTCGCAGCCCTTAAAGCCTTTCAGAACCCTACCTGCCACTAGCCACGATTCCAAGTCATTATCTGAACTATTTTAGAGCCTCCCCATCCGTTCCAACTTGTGTAGTATACGAAACCGTTGAAAGTAGGACACTTCTGTATTATCATGTCAGAGGAGGGGGGTGATTTTGGAAACTACTCAAAGCGGTCATCCTGTTGATACCAGCCCATCCCTTGCAAATACTGTATAAGCACATGCATAAGACCTATGCGCTCGAGTGTGAAGACCGTATCGTCTGTTCAAAGCTCATTACAAAGGCCAGAGAAGCGCTTACCCCATCCTGGCTGCCGTCGCGCCTTTGCTTTCTCCTTTTGCAGTTTGAGCTGCATTATGCGCCTTTCTGGATCCTTCGCTTTTTGAAAGAACTCCGAATCTCGTGGGCATCATTCTTTCGATACTGATTAGTATACACAATACACAAGCATTTTTGGGGGAGAAGAAATATACGAATCAATCCTCCCCATGAAGAATGTGAGCACTGGAGACACATCATGATTGATATTGACTGCGTTACACCCAGTGTGATCGATAGATGCAAATCAGAGGCAGCGGTCCATGCTATCATATGCTGTCATGGTCCCGAGGGTATTAGCCACCCGAGGGTTCATCTGAGCAGCAGTTTGGAAGGTGCCTTGCCCCTTGGTGCGCTTGTTGCGGGGCATGATGTTGGATGAATGAAGGCTGCCGGCCGAGGGTTCTGATAGATTAATGCGTGTGATGCACTATATGTATATGTATAGGCAGTGGAATAGAGGTTGAAGTGAGGACGGAAAGTCGGAAAGTTAGAAAGTCGAGCATAAGTCGAGCCTGTCGGGGACAACACCAAAAGCGGGATCAGATTTGTATGGGGAGTTGGGGACATGTCCCGGCGACACAACCTCCTGTCCCGCGGTCAGAAGTTCCAGAGACCAGAAAAGTGTACGTTGGGGTGTTCAGATATTGGCAGTTTCCTCAGTTACTCTGATGCTGCACATCAAGAGCATGTCCCAACAAGCTCCTCTTTGATTGACGGCTACTCAACGTTAGCCCACCATTATAACAATGCAAGTGACTTCAACACTCGCATGGGCTCAGATTATCAGCGGCAGGGGTCAGGCTTCCTATTCATTGAGGTGAATATGCATGAGTTATGGAAACTTCAGAAGAAAGTCGTCACCCGACAGTGCGGCGGGATCAAATACTATTACGTCAGCGAGGGTGGCGACGGGATGATGCCGGCGTACGCAGGCGAGGATATCAAGCAGCAGTCGATGCTTTTATTGCTCCATTTCTTCATACAACCGCCTACATCACATACATCCAGACTCCGACTGGCACTGCACAGCGACAGCCCCCGATACTTGAAGCGGTGCTCATCACCGCTCATACCCCTCCCCGAGCAGAGCCTCGTTCGTACCTTGGCACACACCCGTCGTCGTACTCTCCTCGGCCCACAACCCACAACCCACAACTTACAACTTCTTTTTCAAGGCTGCAACGTCTTACGCAAATCTCTCATAGAGGCTGAATCTCGCACCAGCAACCACCTCCCTTTATCCGACATACCGTTCACTTTCCGACCATTGTGCTTGTAGTCAGGAAACAGGCGTTATCACCGCCCCGGAAACGCGCTAGCTATAACCACGGCTCATTTCCGCCCTTATATGACCACTAGGCATATATATAGGCAACAAAAGATACCCCAGTCTTTACCTCCATCCTCGTTATCATCAAATACCACAAAGATGGAAGATCCTTGGCGCGTGGTTCCCGAGATTCCCAACCCCTCCCAGCCGGATGGTGACAGCGATGGAGGGTATTCCACCGTCTTACTGGTGTTCATACCAGTACTAGTGGTGGTGCTCACCGTACTGCTGGGGCTCGTGGTCTTTTTGGTGGCCGTATTGTATATGCGTCGTAGGAGGGGCATCAGGTGAGTGTCTTACTAAGCGCAGATCCCAATGCTGACATGAATGCAGATTATTGGAGGATGGTGGACCCTTGGATCTTTCTAAAGGTGATGGAGTATTTGGAGAAGGTGGGACAGAAGGTGTTGAGGCGAGATGGCTAGAAAGTGTCGACCCTGATATACGAGAGGCATACAATCGTGCAAAAGGTAAGCTTTATCTGTCGCCATGAGGCTAGTCTTACCCCTTCGCAGATTGGCAAGCCCAGTTCCCGCCAACCTCCATTCCTACCGACATCACACTATCGCAATTCCTCTCTATCCAGGAGAAGGGCGTCTCCGCGTGGGCGTTCGAACCCAACTATGAGGAGAACCTCTCTCTCTATGTTCAATCTCGTACCGAGATCACCTTCCTCTCCGATGGTCCTGGCATGCCCGCTCGGGAAGGGGGGGGGAACTCTGTGATGGCGAACCTTCCTCTTCCCAAGCTGAACGAGGTCTATTACTGGGAGGTGAAGGTGTACGAAAAGAATCCCAATACGGAAATTGCCATCGGCCTCGCTACCAAGCCCTTCCCCTCTTTCAGGCTACCCGGCTGGAACAAGCATTCGGTTGCCTACTTTGCGTCCGATGGGTTCAAGTCGCACGATTACCCCTTTACTGCTTCATCGTACGGTCCTCCCCTGGCCGAAGGCGATGTGCTTGGTGTTGGTTACCGTCCTCGCACTGGAACGGTGTTTTTTACCCGAAACGGCCGAAAGATGGACGACGCCTACACCGGTCTTCAACGACTCAATCTCTTTCCTACGGTTGGCGCCAACGGTCCTTGCACGCTTCACATCAACCTCGGCCAAGCGGGGTTCGTCTTTATCGAGGCGAATGTGAAGAAGTGGGGCTTGGCGCCTATGGTCGGAACCCTTGCTCCTCCTCCGGCCTATGGTAGTGAACGTGGGTCCATCTTGCTTGAAGCTGGATACGGTACCCCCGGAGCCGACTCCAGTCATGCTGGTATGGGGGCATTGTTGGAAGCTGCCAGAAACAGGGGCATACCGAGTTATACGTCTGGCTCGCCTGGACCGTCTTCTTCGTCTGCCATGTATGCCTCTGGTGGGAGCGGGAGGACGAGAAGGCACCGCCATCGACGCCCTGCGCCTGAGAACCACGTCCCTAGTCCCTTACGGCCAGCCGACGAGAATGCCGAAGATGTGCATTTGTCTGAGGGCTCGGAGTCTTCTGTCTCATCTCAAGGATTGAGCTATGAGTCGCCCACCGACGCTCCTGTTCCCCAGACTCGTGTTCCACCTTTCGCTGTCGAGGTTCCCTCGCCTACTTTGTCCGAGACTGGCAGCATGTCCGAAGGCGGGATCGATACGCCCAGACGCGACCTCGGGCGTGAACAATCCCCTATCGAGCACAATCCTCCTACCCCCAACCTCCTCGATATCTCGATGCACAGCCTCCGTGGCGGGCACTACTTCCCTCCCGAGTTCACCTCTGAGGAGAACGACTCTGATACCACTCCCCAGCCCCGGTCTCCTGCCACATCGCCCGGAAGGGAAAGACGCGGAGGCCCGCCAGTGGTGACAAGACTACCTGGGCCGGACTCGCCTCCTCCACCAGGATATGCGCCGCTGGATCCGCACGTGTACGCCAACGGGCTGCCAGCGGATCTGCCCGAGGAAATGGTTACTCAGGCCATTGCTGCCATGAGCGAGGCGTAAGTCTCTCACTACTTGCAAGATATAGTAATCTGACTACTTGTAGTGAGAGCAGGGAGCAAGCCCAGCAACGGGCTCAGCAAGGAGAGGGGGAAGGGGGAGAAGGACAGGGATCTAGATGGTTTAGCTTTGGGAGGCCGTGATAAAGTAGACCTTTGCGGCGCGGTTGTGGATCTTTTGTTTCGTATCACTTTCCAGTTTTCTTATTCGCATCTCACGTACATCCATCCCATTATCGTTACATTGTTGGTATATTATCTTTCTTTCTCTCAGGATTGTATTTGGCACAATGATGCACGCTGTGTGTTTCTACTCTCCGGCTGTCGTGCAATAATTCATGAATAAAGTACAAATAAATGATAGCCACAATACACCCTGAAGATAAAACAACCTATTGGTCAACGTCTATCGGCTCCTCAACCTTTGCCTGCACCGCTGCAATGGCTTCCCTTTCCAACTCCCGACTCCTGTCCGCCCACTTGTTCGGATGGCTCACACTCTCTCCATTGCCCAACCCTTCTCCCCTAGTCACCCCATGCGTCACTTCAAAAACCCTCGTACAAGCCACATGGAAATGGCTCCCCTTGACGCTATCAATAATCTCCTTCATGGCAGGGGACGAGCGCGTGAAGTGATCGGGGTAGGTGGTGGAGAGGAAGGTGGTGAGGTTGTCGGGAGAGAAGTGGCGGAAGGGGCAGCCGTGATTCTCTTGAGAACCGTTGGGCTGGTTCTGGGTGAGGATGGTTTGACAGCTTTACGGAATCAGCTATAATCAGATGAAGTAGTGAGGGACTTACTCTTTAGGTGGGTAATTGGCACGCTTGCCCTCTTGGCCGTAACTGTGACGGATGTTGTACTTGTAATTCTTATTGAAATCGTCATCCGTCATCTTGGGACCGTAGCCTCGCCGCCAAAAGATGATGGCTTGATCAAGTGGCACACCAAGACCCTACACCATGTCAGCTTCATCCAAGTATGTCATGTGGAGGCCCACCTTGATGAACAATGTCAATTGCAACCTTCCGAAATGCTTCAAGTGGTTATCCCTCTTGAGCGACTCGAACAAGTGGCGCATACAAGGCGGGAAGTGCTTCCTGGCCACCTCGTCGATGGTATCGGCGGTGATGGTATCGCCAGCGTTCTCGGTGGGTTGGTAGTCGGCGTCTCCGATACCAGACAAGAAGGACGCGACAAGGTGGTCAATGACCGGACCAAGGCGCTCGTCCTCATCCAGCCGGGGCAGATTCTTGGCGGTGAATTCAAGCGCCTTCTCGAGACGGTCGCAGAACAGCTGGAGGACGAGCGAGAACTGGAGGGATTGAGGGACATAGGCAAAACCGCCCTTGATAAAGACTTTTCGGCTGCCGACAAGATCGGGTACGTTGTACCATGGAACCTTGTACCAAACGTCGTTTCTGTGGTGCTCCTCCTTGACACCCTTTGCTGACGGAGTCATGACCTTGAGCTGGGTGGCCAGCTCGGTCTTTTCAGCGTCGTCGACCTTGTCGTAGCCAAAAGACACCGAGTCCAGGAACGCTTCTCGCTCCAGCTTGTCATCCGATTCGAAGCGTGACTTGAACAGTTGTGATTCAGCGCGAATATAGCGTTGTCGAAGATCAGGACTATATTGCGACAAAACGCGTCAATATCATTCGTCCCCACGCGACGGGCCCAGAATGGGTGAACTCACCTGCGACAAAACGCCAACCTCAGAACCCAATGCCCTATCTCATCACGCCTTCTCTGATCATCCAGATCCTCGTTCTTGGCAGTGCTACTGGCGAGTGGTATGTGGGTTTTCGAATACTTGTCGAGCTGGGAGGCAAATTGGCTGTACTGTAATGATCGATGCGATAACGATTCAATGTATGAGAGGACGCGTAGACGGGCAATGGCACAAGTCTCAAACTCTTCGAGAGTGATATCGAGGGAGGGCGGGCGCTCATAGCTGGAGTCTGCATCAGCGCAGGAATTAGGACGCGACGCGTAGACTCACAAGTTGAGGCGGTAGGGGTAGAGCGAGTCGCGCCTGTTGGGGTGCCCCCGCTTGCTGAGCTTGACCTCGGGGGCTGCATAGTTCGAGGAGGAGGCCTGTCTGAGGGCGGGGCGGAACATGGCGCGAGGTGAAGAAGGAAAGAATTGTAAGAAACGAAAAGACGCGTCTCGCGACATGAAGTGTTTTTGGTAGCGCGTTTTAGGCTTATGTAATCAGCGGTCATGTCCACGCCACGTCGAACGCAGCAGTCCGGCAGGTAACGATGCAGATGCTATGGATGCTTGTCTTTCTTCAGCACAATTCCAAAAGCAGCATGCGGCTCACGGCATCCCTTCTGTCCCTTCTCTCGTTTGCAGCTCTTGCGTCAGCAAAGTCTGCCACCGGTGATCGTGTCCTCGTCGTTCTCGAGTCCGCAGTTGCCAGAGATGACTACTCGAAGTTCTGGGCGTCGCTAGAACGTCAGTGGTAGCGACTGTAGATGGAATAGAGCTGACGATAGCCACAGAGCGGGGGTTCCAGCTCACATTCAGAGATACAAAGGCCAAAGACGCCGAGCTCATCAAGTATGGTGAAGCGCAGTACGACCACCTGATCCTCTTTGCGCCCTCATCAAAAAGCGAGTCCTATACTCTGAGCGTTGCCAAAGTGCTAACGCCTCTTTAGCATTTGCCGCAGGATTTTCTCCTAAAGCCGCTCTCGAAGCTCAGCTCAAGGGCCTCAACACTCTCTACCTCCTCTCGTCCGACATCCCCGAATCCCAGCGCGAGTTCTTCAGAGAATACGACCTCGAATTTGTGTCTTCTGAAAACACCCTGATCGACGCCTTCGCTCATCCTTCAGACCAAAGTGTCTCTACCGTCCTTCTTTCCCCCACAGAGACCGCCGTTCAAAATGGCCCCATCCTCTCCAACTCAACCCTCACCGGCGGACCTATCGTCTTCCCCCAGGGCACCGTCCACACTACTGGACAGAACCCTTACCTCATCGATGTGCTCCATGCTCCCAAATTCGCATACGTTGGGAAAGACAAGGCCGTGACCGGAGACGAGGCTGAGGTCGAGAAGACTGTCGGCGGGAAGAGGAGCAAGGATGCGTTGCAGACTGGCAAGAAGGCGACATTGGTCAGTGCTTTGCAGACTAGGGATAATGCCCGAGCTGGCTTCGTGGGCAGTGGCGCTTTGTTGAGCGACAAGTACTGGGGAAAGACTGTCAAGACTCTCGAGGGCAAGACGTGAGTGGGCCAAAAGTCTCGAGGTGGCTATATTGACGCAAATACAGTGTCGAGACTGGTAACGCTGCTTTTGCGACTGACTTTACCAAATGGGTCTTCCAGGAGACTGGTGTCGTCAAGATCGTCTCCTCCACTCACTCTCGTGAGGGAGAGTCTGAGCCTCGTAAGATGTACACCAAGAACGATGATGTTGTAAGCAGCTGCCCAATCCATTCCTCTCTCGCGCAAGCTCACCTGCCTTCAAGACTTACTCCCTCACTCTCGCCCAACATGTCACTCTCCTCGACGGTACCACCACCTGGGGCCCCTTCGTCGTCGACGACATTCAAATGGACTTTACCATGCTTGACCCCTTCATCCGCACGGCTATGATCGAAGACAAGAACGCTACCTCTGCCGAGTCTACGACTTACCAGGCCAGGTTCATCGCTCCTGACAGGCACGGTGTTTTCAAGTTCGTCGTCGAGTATTGGAGGCCAGGGTGAGTAGTCAACCTTGCGCAAGGATGCAGCTGACGGTCTGCAGATGGAGCTACATTCGCACTTCTACCACTGCCTCCGTCGTCCCCCTGCGACACGACCAGTACCCCCGGTTCATCACTGGCGCTTGGCCCTACTACATTGCTGCTATCAGCACCAGTGTCACTTTCTTGGCGTTCTGCGCCATCTGGGTGTCGCTCGGAGAAGCCGACACAGATGTGAAGGGAAAGAAGAAGGCGGAGTAGAGAGGAAAAAGAAGCAGAAGATAAGATGCATTGATACATTGTGACACAAGATAATCAGCCAAGGCTGCATGCGACTCAGACATCTCAAGTAGCCCAATCCTTCCCATTCATCACCATATCGTCACCCTTCCTCCACTTATCCAAGACGAAACCAAGCCTATCCAGTGACATTCCACCATCTCCCTTCAGTCTTCCTGCCTGCAGACCCTCTCTCTCCAGTACCTCCCTTATCTTATCCGTCTGACCTCGGCCATAGACCGAGATACACTCTGCCAAAGCAACCTCCAACCAGGTAGTCACGAGTGTAGCTATAGGCGGGGAAGCCGGCATTGGGTCTCTCAACGCCAACGCCATCCATGTCCACGCATAGCTCAGCCTCATCGGTGGTGGTATGAGCTGCTCCAGTTGTTGTGGCGTTGGTAATGGTTTAGGGAGGGTGGATATGAGAGATGGAAGAGGTGTTTGAAGGACGGCGAAGAAGAGGGTAGAGATGGAGGACATGCGAGCAATGTACTCGTGGGACGATTCATCGGTGCCGCGGCCTGTAGACTTTTCGTACTCTTCGCGTGATTGGTTCTGGGAGAATGTCAGCTTAGCATGCATCGAAGGGAAGCGCACTCACGGGTTGCCTAGCGGGGTAGAAGGGCACAACCCAGGGGCACTTCTTCACAAGCCTCGCAAACAAGATGTCTCCCAGTGCCGCATGGCCTCTCAACATCAATCCATAGACGATCTTGCCCAGCGGATAAGCTGAAGCAGGCTTGGAAGTAATCTCGGACTGGGCCTGCGATATGAGGACCTTGGAGATGTGAGACAGGAGATAGGCGTAGGGTCTGGGGATGTCACTACTGAAGACGACGGGAGAGGCGATAGTGGGCCATGTGGGCAGATGTTGCACGAGCATGTCGTGGATGTCGTTCGTCTATTGTCAAGTCAGTCGTTGCGCCCAAAGACACAAACGCAAACTCACGATTTTGGTGACCGACTCTTTCGTATTGAGAGTTTGGCCCAACCACCTCGTCATCATTCGTTTGCCCTTGTTCAGAGCAGTCATTGTAGGCTTGTCCGCCTTGACAGCTTCGATGACCTCGCTCTTCATCCACTGCTGCTTTTCCACGTATTGTCTCCACATCGCACCCGCTTCCCCCTTCTTGTCCCTTCTGCGAGACTCCGCTTGAGCCTTCTCCTCTGCTTCTTGCCTCTGCCTCTCCTCCGCTTCTTTCGCGGCACGGGCCTGCTGTTCCTTGAGAGCGACTTCTTTGACGCGCCGTTCGACTTCGGCTTTTTGGGCGAGGGCAAGTCTTTCGGCAGCGGCTATCTTGGCGTCCTGCTCTTCCTTTTCCTTCTTTGCTACGGCCTGAGCGTCTGCAGCAGCTCTAGCTTCGGCCTCGGCATACTGCTTCTCTGCTGCCTTGATCACACCATCGATATCTTCCCACAACGCCTTTTCCCGCTCTTTAAATGTTCTCTGCAATTCCTCCTCCTCTTTCTGATGCCGTATAACGAGCCCTTCGAGCATCTTGCTCATTTCCTCTGCTTCGC
This sequence comes from Cryptococcus sp. DSM 104548, assembly GCA_036426225.1. NCBI lineage: Eukaryota > Fungi > Basidiomycota > Tremellomycetes > Tremellales > Cryptococcaceae > Cryptococcus > Cryptococcus maquisensis. Next base: position 516,611 of record CP144038.1, read on the forward strand.
GAGACATTTGAATTTGTTGGAGGGACTGTATTTTTTGCCGGGCATTCGAGGAGATGTCTCGAATTTGAGAGCGTTGTAGGGCGGATCTTCTTTGGCCATCACGCTACCACGACATCAGTGCCATATCTTTTGGGATGACTTGAAACATACCCAGGCATCCAACTCGTTCTTCCTGACCCACCCCTCATATCCATCTTCATCCCTAAGAGCGTCCTTCAGATCGTTTTTGCTTCTCGAAGGGATGCTAGCCACAGAACGTGTCAGTGGCGAGTTGCGGAGTATTGTGGGGGTATGGGATTGCGAAGCCGGCTTCTTCTGTGAAGAGCTACATAGAAGATCAGAGGAACGTGGATGGTGCACGGAAAAGCACGCGTACCTGCCGAAAACGTTCCAAGGCTGGCTTTTGCCTGACGAGAGTCTCGAGCTCATGCCTGACCTAGGACGGCTGGGGCCCGCGCCAAATCCCATGAATTCCACTTCATCCTCCGAGTCCAGCTCTTCCTCTAGCTCGGGCTCAATCTCTCTTTCCTTCCCCTTGTCGGGACGAGCGCCGAATCCGATAATTTCGATGCTATCATCCGAGGATGCGCTCTCTTCGTCACTAGAGTCGAGTGCTGCACGGAGGGATCTTCCCAGAGATGATCGGGGGTTTGTCTTGACCCTATAAGGCATCAGCGGTTGGCGAGCGGGAGAGGGATATATGACGGACCACTCGAAGCCATCTATACTGTCGTTGTCGTCGTCATCAGAGTAGTCCGCGGCATGTACTGGTGCGAGGGTTTCGTAGTCCGAGTCAGACTCGATGTCCTCTAGAGCAAAGCGCATTGTTCAAATGTGGAATGAAGATCAAAATGCAACGATGTCAACTCTTTGTGTTGTCGGAAAGAGGAGGCGCCGAAGTCACGTGCCGCTCTCCATCTCCATATCCGGCATCATAACATCGTGTTCTTTCTCTGCATGCACTCCACAGCCATGGCGGGTTCTCTTCTCAGCACCGCGCAGGCCTCGTGGGCGCTGCACCTCCTCCTCGCCATCTTCTCCGCCGTCGCCATCGCATCCTCCGCGCCGCCAGCTGCCGGGGGTAAGCAGCCTCCTCGTCCGATGCCTTCCCTCAGCTGACAGCCTTCAGGTTCAGAGATGTACGCCGGTGGCCCAGGGGATATCCGTGGTATCGTCGTCATCCTTGGATCGACAGGTCTCATCGGTGTGGCCATCCTGTGAGTGTAGGCAGCTCGCGATACGAGCGATTGAACTCATCATTCACTCCAGGCGGGTTGCATACATCTTGCTGCCAAAGACATGGAGGCTGTATCTCGATCGCATAGAGTTTAGTCTCGTTGCCATCCTGTGGATATGCTGGACCTGTGTGTCTAGTCTCTTGCCCTTTTGACTCAAAAACTGACTTTCGACTCAGCCGCCACCATGGCCTTCTCCGCATTCACACTTGAACAAGGCGTTTGCTCCCCAACCCTACCCGAAGTTCTTCTCCCCACCTGCCCTCTCCTGACATTCGACCTCTCCCTCCTCCACCTCTTATCACTCTGCACATTCGCTCTCTTGCTTGTCATACTCTCGAATGCCCTGTCACCGGGGTATTACGCGAGTCTGATGGACGATGAGGAAGCTGCTGAAGCGGCAGGAGTGGGAAAGCCGGCTGGGGAGCAGGGTTTCGTCATGTGGGAGCTGGCAGTAGGATCAGAAGCGAACTCTCCTACTCTTGGGCCCACTAGACCAGAAGAGTCACCAAATACTGCCTCAACATCAGTCTCTTACGGCACCCTTTCTCCCACAACCGCTCTTCGCAATCCTTACGCACCAGATGCTACAGAGACCCAAGATACACCGGAGCCCCTCTTTTCTGCCCCAGCCAAGCGAGACAAGTTTGCCGAGGGCCGTCTGTGGACGTACCTTCCTATGGCCTTGTGTTCGATTGGTGTGGCGTTTGCGGGGGTGGTGGCGCTGAATGTTGGGGTCATGTCGTCGAGTGTCGTGTTTGTGCTTGTCATTGCTATCCTGAGCTTAATCTTTTCCGTTGTCTGGTGAGTATTTAAACCGTCCGCCGAGTGTGGCTGACTGTCTTTCGTAGTATCAAAGCACACTTTTCCAAAGATCAAAAGTCTATCGATGGCGACTCTTTGATCAGTCGTCGTCAAACGCGAGCCTTGGAAGTGGCAGCCGCCTCCTCATTCTTCATCCTCTGGCCCCTTGCCGCCATCATCTACACACTCCATCCTTCCACTCCCTATCTTCCCTGCTCCAACCCCGCCTCTTCTGCCGTCCCCTCTCCCCGCGAAGACGCCGACCTAGAAGAGTCCGCGGCGCTGTGTACGGCAAGCGTAGTGGTTGTGACGCTGGCGTGGGCTGCAGGGTGGATGGGGCTGAAGCGGATTATGGGACTAGTATTTCCGCTGGCCGATATCAAACCATCTCTGTTGGATCATGCTGAAGGCGCCAGGGGGGCTGGGGAAGAAGCTGTCAGCCTTCTGAGCAAGAAGAGGACGCAATCTAATGAGAATGAGGTGCGGCGGCCCCAGGTGGGCTGGGGCAGGATTGTCGCAGGTGAAGCATTCGAGCTTGGGGAAGAAGACGAGGACGGTGAAGTGATACAGTTGTAATTTCTCAAGTTTTTTTATCATGGCCTGTAGTCATAGAGCCTTTTAATTGATTATTTGATGTCTGCTTGTTGCTGTAGCTACCCTGCCTGATTGTACCCGATTTGGGCTTCGATAGAATGATCCCTCATATAGGTTATGTATTCGATATGTACAAGCAACAATGACCCTATGGACCTGCTCAGAGTTCATCCCTCACCCGCCGTCCGTCCTTGTCTTCTCCGTTCAAGCCTTCTTCGTCTTTTTCCGAGTCTTTGAGATACTGCCGCAGGATCTGCTGCAGCATCTCCCTCTCACCTCCTCCTATTCCGACTTTTTTCTCCTCCTCTCCATCATTCACTAGCATGTCGGCTTCCACCAGCACCGCGCCGCCATTTTCATCTTCATCCCACGCTAGCAACAGCACCTCTTCTCCCTGCTCTTCCTGCCCTTCGCTTCCATCGTCCCCACCCCTCACTTCTTTAGCCAGAAGACCCAGAGCCTTCTTGAGCGCCGCTTTGAGATCGTTGTCGGTTTCTACACCAAAGACAACTTCTTCCAGGGGCACGCCCTTGGGTGGCTCGGCTTTGTCCGGCTCGGCTAATTTCTGGCGGATCTCTTCTGCTTTGGGCTTTTCCCGAGCAGCAGCAAGGCCAAAGTGAAGGCTGGGGAGCTCTTTGCCTGGTTTGGCAGAGAAATGTTTCTGGCCTCCCTCGCTCTTCGCCCCCTCAATGTCCTTCTTCACGCCGGCCCCGCGTCTTTCTTTTTCCCATTCCTCCCACTCTTCATCTCCTACGACTTCTCGACACATCACCCCCGCCCCCCCGACCTCGGCTTCTCTCGCCCTAAAGCCCGGTAGCCCACACAAGTGCGGGCTGTGGATGATCATGACATATTGGCAGATGGCGACTTCTTTTATCATGTAGATCGTGTCGGAGGACGTCATTGAACAGTGAACTTGAAGCTCGGTAGAGCGGGGGCGAGATGTTTTGTCGCAGCGAGTCCCGTCTGACCAGCGTTGGATAAGATACCGTGAGGAAGCACCGTGGCGGAATGAGACGGCAGGAGAGGTCGACGTTTGCCCAGAGGCAGAGTCGACAGATTTCTCGGCTTCGTAGGCTGGGGAGCCGGGCTTGGCACCCTTCACTTTCGACCTTGACGATTTGCTCTGAGACTTTTCGTAGGAAGAGTCTACCTGAGCACGGCCGAGGGTGTATCCTTCGTAATTTGGATCTTCTTGCGGCACGTACCCCTGTGTCGGCTGGGCATGGGGAGGGGCGGCAGCCCTAAATTGGCGTATATGCAAGTTGTGGCAGTACCTAAAGTCTATGAGTGATGTCTCGGCAAACTATCATGGGTTGACTTACGCATATGTGAACCATCCCTGTTTGGAGTATAGGCACTTTCCGTCAAGATGCGATAACGCCTCCCACCCCTGGACGGGGTCGAGCTCGTCTTCGACTTCTTCCAGCTGATCAAGAGTGGCGAGTTGGGATTGGGTGGTGTTTTGGGAGGGCATGAGGCAGAGATATTGATGTGGGTTGGCACCAGGATCTGCATCTCTGGGCGAAAAGTTCATCGGTATCAAATCCAACCTGTCCTGCTCGGATATCAGCAACATCACCGCTATACGGAAGCTGACATTCGTACCGTTGGACCATCTCCCAGCCTCTTTCCTCCACCGGGTTTCAGCTCCTCCCACTCTGCTTGACTTCCCAGTCCCACCTCCCGCACAACCTTGGCGACGCTCTCCGAAATGGGATAATCGTTGAGGAACTGGACTTGGTATTTCGGGTAAGCGTAGAGGTCGCGGAGGTGATGCGGACCATGGGTGAATGCGAGAGCGAGGTGGGGGAAGAGGAGGAGAGCGATGGATAGGGAGGGCATGGCTTTGCAGATAGCAAGAGGACAAAAGGTGTTCAGCTTGCAGTTGCTGGCCGTCATATACGTCGCGTCACTCGCCTTTTGGTTCCGCTTGACCGGCGGGCGGGCGGCAAGTGAGATACATCTATTCAACCCTCTCTTCCTTCATCTACCCAAGAACTAAAAAGCCACTGACCACCCACCAGCATGAGCGACCATCCTTGGCCTCCTGTCGGGAAGCTGCCGCAAGCGTATGAACACCTCAGAACTTCAGACCGTACAACGATGACCCCTTCTACACTGCCCTCTCGCACACTCGCACACGACCGTCGACTGCTCCTTCGCAACAGGCAATCACATTGGAGAATATCACACTTCTAGTGACCGAGTACCACCTACACCAGGCGCTCGATGGCACTCTAGGGCGAAACGACGGCGAAACGACGGCGTCCTCGTCGAGCTTGTTAGCACACTGCTGGCAGAGACACAACCTAACACCACTTTCCCTCCCAATGTTCTTGGCTATTTCCGAAGCTTGATGTCGGAATAGATACGGCTGTCAAGGAGAGTGGGGAAGCGCAAACCGCTGGTACATCAACAGGGCCAAGGGGACGGTGTCAGGAGGAGATTACGTCGGCAAAGAGAGATACGCCATACGATGAAAGTGGGTAGGCATTAGCAAACTCAAAGTCGATAAGAGCGTCTGTTGCATCGCTCGAGAAGCCGTCAAATAGGACATTCTTGGGCTCATCCTTGAAGGATTTCCCGCGCCTTTCTTGAGGACGTATGACGGTTATGGGGTCGTCGGCGGAAGGCATAGTGGTCAGGCGATGACTGTAGGGACGGTGATCAGCAGCGCTCCTTGACATTGCGCTAGCTGGTTCTACCTGTGACTGGTGCCTCGAAAGCTGCTGGTGCTGGTGCCATGAATTGACGGGGTAACGGGCCCTGTGTCTCTCCGAGGACTAGAGCAAGTTTGAGTGGCATCTGCCATGGCATTCAAGCACGGGGAAGGGCAGGGGCCGGAAGGAATCTCACTCTGGCAGTGTATGACGGCCTTTTGGCAGGGGTCAACGGTACGCATTGGCTCAATGCAAGCAGAAGAAATGCAGCAAACGGCGGAGATGGGATTGCGGGAACAGGAGCGAAGGAAGAAGCTGGCTGGACGAGTCGGAGGCTGGAACGAAGGAAAGCGGGAACAACAAGAAGGCGTGGGGGCACCGTACAAATGCATGCTTGCAAGCTCGCAACTATAACGGCAATGCCTTCTTGCCGTTGATTGTCAGCCTGTATCTTCGTCGGCGTAGCATCTCGGTCCCCCTGACTTCGCCGCGCTCTCACCGCTTCCGCTATGTCCACCTGCCACGCGCCAAACTGCTCAGCACCACCCGGCACTGCCTGAGGCCATCGGTGTGACTCCACCACCCAGTCCGACGCTGCTGGTACACCTCCCCCGTCGTCTTGCTCGAGACTATGGCAGGCGCGCTTCTTCAGCTATCGAGGAGTAAGAACCTCGATATGCGCGCGAGTCTCTAGTATGCTTTACAACAATATTGGCATCAAGGCGCACCTTTCCGGCGCCTGGCCGACTGAAGGTCGACCGTGCTCTTTCTGGAAGCTTTCCGTCTCAGCTGCAGGGAAGGGAAGAATAGAATGGAGGATGGGCTGGCAGTTGTGACGAATATAATTCGCGAGCACGGCCATGTAATCGAAGACGAGGCGAGCTATTTCTTCGCCTCCCCGCAGACCGGCCGGGAAGATCAGTAACGAAAGCTCACACTTGGATAGGTCTCGATTCTCCTCACCCATACCAACCTTCGCGCCGATGACCTCGCAGTGACATGGCCGGCCACGACTAGGTACCGAGAGCTCTTTCTCAAAAGACCTGGCGTCGCTATTCACCCGCGCTCCTCTATTGGATGTGGCAAGGATAGAAGTCTTGGTCGACACGGTGCACCGACCAGATCCCTTGTAAGCGAGACTGAAGAGACTCCAAAGTGATATCGGCTCACAATCATCGTAGACTTGCAGCCCATGCTGGACGACTTGGTGCAATGGGACGCATACCTCCCCGACCTCAGCCAGGATATGCCTGCGTCGTGTCCAGCACCATCTTCCCAGCCACAAGCATACTTTCACTCCCCCAAGCACCAGGCTTTCTTTCGAGCAATCTCATGTGGACGCAAACACCGTCATGGCTCAGCATCGTGCCGCGGCACACGCCACGATCCACCTTGCCTTGATGCTAGCCCCTTCCGCCTTCATCGACTACTCTGCCTTGCCAGAGATCCTACCCTCAATCATACCTCAAGCCCAGGCGAAACTGGCTGACTCGGATCAGATCGCAGAAAAACATCACGCCTGACCTCTTGGCACTCGAATCCAACACACCCTTCCAGTGTAAGACTGCCCCCACCGCATAGACAGCAGTGCCAGCTCGGACCAGGTCGTTGATCCCCTATCGCCTGTCAACTGGGAAATACTCTGAGACGCCCATCACCCCAACGTTGCAGCTCCAACTACAGTATCGCAACCTCTCCTGGCAGTTTGAGGACACAAAGCCTGGCTATCTGTATGACGATGGCTGTGGGCAGCCACCACACGTGTACCTTTACAATGAAACGGCCGGGGTTGGCTATGTGATCGAGAAGGACGACGGGCTGGAAATGAGGGCGATGATGGCAAGAAGAAGGGGGCAACGAATAGTCATGGTGACCGATGACGAGCTTCTGGGGTTGAGGCTGTGGGCGATTGGGAATGCAAATTGCAGCCATCGATAATCATGGTAGGAGTTGTCTATGTGTTTTTGTCTGTCTATACCAGCGAATATTCAATGATGATATATACAAAGACCTACAGTCCCATGTATTCTGAGCCCTCGCGCATGTGTATATCGCAACAAAGTCGACATTCATAAGCGCGCTGCGAACGCGTCCGAGCGTTTCAGTGTCCCATTGTTCTCGAACGGTGCCTGGGGCATGAATGTTGACGAGTTGAAGGGGCAGTGAGAGGGAAATCCCATTGCTTGGATACGGCAACTCGACCACAATCCCTTTTTGCTTTTGCATTTCTCTCCTCCACTTCCGTATACGACTATACATCTCAAGGCCATCTATTATTCAGGTCTGGTATACCGCCGCGCCGCAGACCACAGAGACGTTCTTTGTCCTGTCACCACCTCATCAAGCCCGACACCGTCCCCTACCAACACTCTGAACCCTTTCTCGCCCCTGATATCACCCACAGCACCGACCTGTCCCCATCTATCCTTCATCCTAGTCTGACAGACCGCGTCAAAGTCAAAGAACTACTCCATCGGGCGGAGACTGAGATGCCTCTAGCCATCGTCGACACCTCCTCCCTAACCTCAACGGACGTCAAAGCCGACCCCGTCCTCAAGTCTATCGCTCAGAAACAAGAGCCTACCCGCATGTTGCCCAAGTCTGCAGGGACAGGGCCTGGGTTCGTAGCTCGTCCAGCGCCCGCGAGAAGGGAGAGCGTCGGGCCGAGAATGACGAAAGCTGCGGCTCTGCGACAAGGTCTAAATTGGGAGGATGTCAAGCACAAGAGGGAGGTAAAGAAGGGGGGAAAGGAGGAAGAGGAGAAAGGGATGCCGGGGTATAAGCGGACGGGACTGAATATTGTGAGTGCCGCCTGTTATGAGAGGTGGGATGGGATGTTGATGGAGGACTAGAATGTGGCGTCGCTGGGCACTCCGAGTATCGTCCCGAGACAGACAAGGGCGTCGCAGTTGAGGGCGGGTCAAGTGGGGACGACGCCGCAGCGTGCGGAGAGGAGAAATCCAGAAGCGATTGTGGCTGCCAACAAGGCCCGGCTGGAGGAAGAAAAGGAGCGCAGGCGAAAGAGTATCGTGATGCCTGCTAGCTTGGGGGCGCCGAGCATTGTAAGTCTTATTCTGTCAGAGGTGGAGGAAAAGACTGACGATAGATGAAGGCGCCGAGACAGACGAGGTCGTCAATGCTTCGTACGGGAGTCATGTCGCCGGAATCGGTCTCGAGCGGTTCCTCGGTCACTAGGGCCATGTCTTGCCTCAGTGTCGGGGAGCGGACGCCTGTCGCGAGTAGGGCACGCAGCAGTGTGGATCTGCCGAGAGAGACTGAAGCAGAAGCCAAGGCCCGTAGAAGGGCTAGTGTCCAGGGAGTCAAGAGTCTTGGAGCGCCGAGTATTGTGAGTAGACATTATGCTCGTGGTTGATTAAACTGATCCACGTTATTAGACGCCTCGTCTTAACAGATCAGCGATGCTTCGGGCTCCTCATACCTCTCACGCATCCATATCGCACCCCCCATCGTCATTCACCTCGCCTTCACCAAGCGACTATACTCCACCTCGGCAGCCACATACAAGACCAACCTCGTCGGCGTCTGTGACGCAGCAGAGTACTGGCGGTGTGAGACGGACGGCGCCGTCCCCAGGACCGGGGCCCAAGGCGACCAAGTCGAGTCTGTCGAGGGCGGCGCACAAGGCGTTGTCTGTCCAGCAGTAAGGTGGGGTGGACGGTGCTGTGTATGATCCGTGGCCGACCTTGCGTCGGCGATCTGATGCTGATGCCTATCTTGCCGGGTCTCATTTCGTACAGTCTTGTAGTGTCTCTAAGAGAGGTAGAGTGATGCGATCAGTGCCGAGCGTTGTAGGGTGCCACGGGTCGGGGCTGATGGTTGGAGGGACCCCTGTGACCGGTGCAGTTGTGGCTGTTGTGACTTGGATTCCCGAGCAAGAAGGACCCCTGGAGGAGGACATCAGTGGAACGTGCTTCTGGCCGACGTACCATCACGTGACTGGTCTTTGGGTGCCATTCTCTGTGCCACGTCCGGGCAAAAAGATACGCGGGGAGGCCTGGCCCGTGGGGTGTTGGCAACGGTGCCTGGGCATCTAGGAACTATCTCGGGGACTCTACGTCATAGGCCGTCACTTATCAGCCTGTATTCCAAATGGCCTCCTCCTGCTTCATATGCTCCCGTCCTGTACGTACATCCCATCCGAGGCAGGCTATATAACATACAGCCCCTCATTCCCGTGTACCCCACCACCATGTCCGCCATATACACCCTCCCACACAACAGGTCTCCAGAGGCGCCAGACAACAACGCCGCATGGAGCATCAAGCGCGAGATCGAAGCAGGCCTCAGGGGCACTCCAGAGCCCACCGTCCCCGGATCGAGGCCTGAAGACAGCAAGTGGGCATTCAAGAAGAGTGTCCCTACTGTCGTCCTCTACGACGAAGAGGGTCTGCGGTACGTCCTCACCGTCGTCAGCGGGACACCTGCTGACCGTGCTGCAGGCTGTACGACAAGATCACCTCCGATGCCCCCGAGTACTATCTCTTCAACGACGAGCTCAACCTCTTGAAAGACCATGGCAAAGAGATTGCCCGGTACATGGGCTTTCAGGGTGGCAAAAAAGAGCAGCATGGTCAGCAGGACACCTACCAGTCAGGCCCAGAGACGAATTGGAAGCCTGGTCGATGGGGCGATGCGGCCGTGGGCAAGCATAATGTCGGGGTGAATGGCGAGGAAGGTCTTGGCGGGGGGTGGAAGCCGGGATGGGACGTTGTCGAGCTCGGCGCAGGGCAAGTCCTCCGCAAGTGAAAAAAGGACAAAGGCTGACACCGCATAGCGCTCTGCGCAAAACGGCCCACCTCCTCACCGCCCTGACAGACTCTCTCCCTCCAGCACCCTCTAATGCCGCCTCTATACCCCCACCCATCACATACCACCCCCTCGACCTCTCATATCCCGAGCTCGATCGCGTCCTCAAAGAGATGAACGACGCCATCGGCGACAAAATTGACGGTAAAGTCGCCTGTGTCGGGCTTCATGGTGATTATGAAGCTGGTTTGCAGTATATCCGAGAAGGCAGACTTGCAGAGCTCCGAGGGAACCTGCCGGATAGCGAGATTGAAGAGACTGCTCCTCAGGCTATCCCATCCAGGGACGCTGTCGATGACAGCCCCTCCAACAGTCCCCAGTCGTCCTACATCATGACCCCTCGAGAAGGCTCCTCGTTCCTCCCCCAAGTGGACGACGACACCCTCAATTTGGACCACAAACGCTCCTCTTCCTCCCACAGCACATCATCCGACTCTGCCGAAGAGCGGTTCAAAATCTACATGGGCCACGCCCAGACGCAGCAGCAAGTCCGCGAACAAGTCTCTTCAAACGGTCCCGCCGACGGCGACGGCGACGACAAGGGTGCGGGAGGAGAAGGCACCAGGCCGTTGCACTTTGTCTTTCTCGGGTCGTCTTTGGGCAACTTTGATCGTCCCTCCGCGGCACCTTTCCTCAAGTCGCTCCCTCTTCGACCTGGAGACACCCTTCTCCTCGGTCTAGACGGCAGGCCCGCCCCCGGGACAGAGGGCAGCAAAAAAGTCGAAGTGGCGTACAATGACCCGTCGGGCCATACGCGGGCATTTGAAGAGCATGGGTGGGATGTTGTCAAGCAAGAGCTCGGCATTGAGGGTAATGTCGAGTTTGTGGGGAGATACAATGAGCAACTTGGTAAGGTTTTTGATCTTGAAGCTTGGGACGTGGCTGACCTTTGTCTGTAGGCCGACACGAGGCGTACTATCGATCAAAGGAATGCCAAACGATCCATCTCTCGACTTACAATGAAGACATTACGTTGGACAAGGGAGAACTTTTAAACATTGAGTGGTCGTACAAGGTGAGTCATAGCTTCCATCGCATGGTCTTGTGACTCTTTGACTCCTTTCATACTTTCCACACTCTTTTCGAATGCTATCTGGCCTATCTGGAATACTGCATCGACATTCCTATATCCTGATCTTGACTCGATGCTGACCTCGTCCCCCAGTACTCGCACAAAGAAGCCACAGACCTCTTCACTCAAGCCGACCTCCGTGTCATAAACTCCTGGAAAGCTCCCTCCAGCGATTACCACCTCTACCTCCTCGAACGTCCTTCTGTCCGATTCATCGCCCCGCCCACAAACGATATCGCCCAAGACAAGATGGCGGCGCTCAGCATGCACGACAGAGTCCATGGCGGTGTTTTGGAGAAGGTGAAGGGGATACCAAAGTGGGAAGAGTGGATTGGACTTTGGGGGCTTTGGGATCAGTGAGTTGGATTGTGATGGTGCGATGGTGGGGACTGGCGCTGATGAGGGGTTTAGTATCACGCTGCAGATGATTCCCAAGGAGCTTTTGCATAAGAAACCTATTGATTTGAGGCATATCTGTCTCTTCTACTTGGGCCACATGTGAGTCTTGCCCCATCGATCAATTGAGGCATTTGCTGACTTGCGCGCAGTCCTACTTTCTTGGACATTCATCTTACACGCATGACCAAGGGCAGACACACCGAGCCCGAGTACTTCAAGACCATCTTTGAGCGGGGGATTGACCCCGATGTCGACGACCCCACTCAATGCCACGTGAGTCCTCATCCTATGACTCTGGCCGAACCATTGTGCCAACCATCAGCAGGACCATTCCGAAGTGCCAATGTCGGAGGAAGACTGGCCCGCCCTCACCGAGATCCTCGCCTTCCGGGACCGCGTCCGCCAACGGCTCCTCGGCATCTACACCGACTACGCTACCGGTGAACGCGTCCTGACCCGGCACGAAGGCCGCGTGCTGTTTATGGGATTCGAGCACGAAGCCATGCACGCCGAGACGTTGCTCTACATGCTCGCTCAGAGCCCCCTGACTTGCGCGCCGACGGCTGTCAAGGCGCCGGAATGGGATATTCTGGCAAAGCGATGGAAGGATGAAAAGGCGGAAAACAAGGTGCTGAGTATCTCGGCTGGGGAGGTGGTCTTGGGGCATGATGATGCCGAGGCGGACGATGCCAGGTATCTCACTACCGATGGCTGGGAGGAGCACGAGTTTGGGTGGGATAACGAGCACCCTCGCGTGTCTCAGCGTGTCGAGGCATTCAAAGTCGATTCTCTGCCAGTGACCAACAATGACTATCACTCTTTCCTCGCAGCCACCGGCGCTCTCAAGAGTATCACCGAGGAGAACGCCCCTGCTATGTGGACCAACGTCAGCCAAAAAGGCGCCGCGCCCGAGTGGCACATCAAGTCGTTCTACGGGCCCGTCTCGTTCCAAGTCGGCGGCGACTGGCCGATGATGGGCAGCAAGCTCGAACTGGACGCGTTTGCGAAATGGAAGGGGGGTAGGCTACCGACCGAGGGGGAGCTGAGGCGGCTTTGGGAGAGTGAAGACGGGCCGAGAGTGGCTGGTACGGTCAACAATGTCGGGGCTCAGAACTGGCATCCTATTCCGTAAGTATTCTTTCTTTTTTCCATGGACCACACGCCAACATGCCTCATAGCCCTACCAACACCACCACCGACAATGCTGGCAACGTCATCCACGGGCACAATGGCGGTGTCTGGGAATGGACCGACACGCCGTTTCAGGGGTTGGACGGCTTTGTCACTTCGGAACTCTATCCCGGCTACTCGTCCGACTTTTTCGACGGCAAGCACTTTGTGGTGGTGAGTCTGACAGGTGCCCCATGGAGGCCCAGAGCTGACCAAGAGCGCGCAGATTGGTGGGTCGTATGCGACCATCCCTCAGATTGCCGGCCGCAAGACGTTCAGGAATTGGTACCAGTCAAACTACAAGTACTCCTTTGTCGGCGGTCGAGTCGTGTATGATATCTAAGCATTGGGACAAGCCCTATTTGTGTAAAGCATTGTGTAGCAAATTCATTGAAACCAAAGAAGAAATTAGTATATTGAGTAAGGTAGAAAGTAAAGTCAGAAGTCACATGTATTGAAAGCAAGAAGGAAAGCGATCTGCAGATGTTGATTTACAGACTCGACAACGATGCACCATGCACCTCGCATCCTAGTGTCTTGGGAAATTTTGCATTTTGCAGTCACAGCCATAGAACGGACACTTGATTAAACAGGCTTTATGGGTATACTCGATCTCCGTATTCCGTCCATCTTCTACTGCAAAGAGGCACTCCAGAGGGCGCCAACGAAAGTGAGAATCAATCGCGGGCGAACGTCGACAATGTCTAGTAGTATGTCAGTCGTGTCGCACGAAAAGAGCTGTGGGTGGACTTGCCTTCGGGCACCAAAAAGATCAAAGCACCCATCTTTCGTGCAATGGAAATAGCCAGCTTGGCTGCAAAATAGTCAGCACCCATACACATTCTTACTCGGGGCAGCTCACCGTTCATCCTCTTCTCTTCCTCATTCGTACCCGGTGTAACCAAGCTGTAGTCCACAATACCAGGTCTCACACCGTTCAAAAGATCCAAAAAGAAGACTGCGGTGGAAAGACTGGGGTCCTTGAAGCTTCTCATCGCACTGCTCTTTCCGCTGCTCTTGACAGTTTCATTCGCCCACTTGATGATATCCTGATCCGTCACACCCTTTCCATTCTTCGAGATACTCGCCAAAGTCTGATTGATGCTCAATCTCATCAACTGCCAAACCAGACCGAGCACCAAAGTACGGGTACCGTCGACAATGTCGGAACCCTGAATACCAACCATGTGCATGCCGTTGGCAGAGGCGAGGTCGACAGAGTAGTTTGTGTTTTCGACGGCCTTGAAACGGGAGAGCTCTTGGCCCTCGCGAGGTTTCGAGACTCGGCGCCAGATGACAGAGCCGGGAATGACCTTGTCAAAGCCTTGGAGTAGGATAGTGCCGTCCTTGAGGTCTTCAAACAAGTTGTACACTCCCGGCTCGACATCCAGAGAGTTGAGCCAGAGCGTAAAGACTCGGGCCTCCCTCTCGCCCTCGGCGTCAAAGTCTTCGATAGGAGGGGGAGCTTCGGTCTCTTCCAGGGGAGCGAGGCCTGGCCAGGTGTTGAAGAGGTTGGCGACAAAGGCCAAGTTTAGCTTGGGATTGCCGTTGACGAGAGAGTTGGGGGTGAGGAATCGACGACAGCCAATCTTGTCGGCGTTCTGCAACACTTGCTCGGCTCGCTGGTGGAGGTCAGAGGTTTGGAGAGGGGCTCGAGAGCACTCCCCGGGTTTGAGCTGATTGAGCAGGACAGTGTAGTTTTCGCCGTCAGAGACGTCACGTGAAAAATTCTCAACCCTGGACACATATCAGTTACTGATATGTCAGAGATGATTGCGACTCACCGTCTGTGCCACCCAGCAGCCTTGAGGTGGTAGTTGAACCATCTCAGCAAGATCTGATCAGGAGGCAACCTCAAAAACTCCTCCAAGGTCTCATCGTCCTCCAACAGCCTGTAGAGCTCGGGGTGAATCTTGATGTCAATCTTGCTCAAAAGACCTCTCCTGATGATCTGCCAGATCAGGCCCAAAATCAAATGCTCCCTTCCCTCAATCAGATCCTGGGGACCAATGTTGACGACGGAACATCCGATACCCTTGGCAGAGGTGATCACAATGTTATTGTTCTCGGTCATCTGGAAGGCATTCAGAGGACGGGCCTTTCCAGCCTTGACGGCGGGTTTGTTGAGGACTCGCTCATCGATGGTTTCGGGAACAGAGTCATTGATGAGTTTACAGAGAATGAGACCGTCTAACAAAGGGTCAGCGTTGTCACGTCTCGTATACGTGCATCCTTACCTCTCACTTCGTCAAACAGCTGCATAGTGTTGGTGGGGATTGGCAAAAGGTGGCCAACGTCTCGGTCGGCAGCGAGCGACTGTGCCAATCGGTTAGGAGACATCCATAGTCAACTGCTTGATACGTACAGTGTTGATATGGTCGGTGAATGAAGCCCTCTCATCTTCATTCATAGAGTGCTGGGCATTGGTTCCCGCAGTACCCTTGACAGAGATTCGACCCTTGTTGTGTTCAAGCCTATGAGAGACAAGTCAGTCATCTACCAACTAGGACATGCGGGATACGCACACAGGATTTGTCTTTGCGGCCTTCAACAATGAGTGCAGTTGAACCCAATCTTCCAGCTCGACTTTGCCAGAAGAGTCAACGTTGACATTTTTGAGGGTCTCACGGGCCTGTCGTATCATCAATCCCGGTCAGCCTTCTTCTCTCGCGCATATCACCATCGGTCTCCCAGCCCCAGATAGCACTTACAGAGTCATAGTCGGCTTCACCGGAAGATTGGAGCGCTGAAATGACGGCTGCCTTGTCCAAGCTTCCCTTGTCATCCACGTCAATCTGCCTAGAAGTAGATGGTCAGCTGGCTGCATTACGCGCGGTCGAGGGATGGGCGAGGCGTGGAGGGCAGGAAGACTCACTTGAACTTGTTGATGAGATCGAATATCTCGTCCTGCTTGAGGTCGGGGTACTTCTTGCCGAGCTTGATGGCCTGCATGGTGGGGATGTAGAGATGCGGATGAGAGATGCAATGTAAACGCCAACAATGCATGGCCGAGGAGCTGCTGTGCTATTGTTGCGTTGTATGGTTTACGTAAGAAGTGGTGACGTCAATGGTCTTTCGCGTCGGAGGGCCGCCTGAAAAACGATTCAAAGAGTGAACTTGTCTTTTTCTCGTGCAGTGAGCAGCATGAGTCTCTTCACAGCCCACGGCCCCTCATACGCATCAGAGCAGCTCCACTCCCAGCTCGCCTCCATCTCCACTCTCCCCGTCCAACTCCCCCCATCCACTGCCCAGCGATACTCGAGCTCAACACAGCCCTCGGCCCACATTCAAAACGCCCTCGCAGACCTCAGCGATCCCAAGCAGCTCACCCATGACAAGCTTGTGCAAATCTTGGAGGGACTTGCTCAATCCAAGGAGCGGCAAATCGGTGCCCAGGGACAGGTCAATGAACTGGACGAGCTCTTTGAAAAGGAGGTCGTAGGAAGAGCCGTCACTGTTCTTTGGAAAGAGATTCTGGACGATTTTGTCCGGGGTGCACTCAAGCTCGAGAATGAGCGGTCATGGTGGGACTCTATATTGAACAGTCGGAGAGGGGTTAGCTACTATCTGATCCAAAGTGGGCCAATCTCCATCACGACGTAAAACTCTATTGACTTTTCCTGTAGCTATGCCCCATCGACTTTGGAGCGCCATCCCTCCCAAATCCCAATTCACTCTCTCAGCAATCAGAGATATCCAATTCCCTTCCAAAGACCTCCTCTTCAAACCCCTGCAATCGACTACCTCTGCCGCCCTCACTTCCATCACCTCGCCCTGGACCTTGACCCGGCGCGAAATCCTTTCCTCGCGCACCGAGCTCACTCACGCGCGAGATCGCGCGGCCCACAAGATTGGCATTCTTGCATCCCAAGGCCCGCGATGGGGGCAAGAGCAAGAAGGGGTCCATGCATTCGGCGATGTCGGGTCAGAGACGCAACGGATCTATACGACTCTTTGTTCCATCCTCGACGTCCCCTTGCCCAAACCCCGTAAATCGCGATCTGCGACTCCACCGCAATCCGTAGCTACCCCGACCACCCTTCTGGCTCTTTTAAAGACCCACCTTCCGTCATCGAAACGGTCACTCGAAAAGACTGTCAAGATTCATGGCAGACCCAGTCCCCTCACTAGACTATGGTTCCCACTTCTCTTCTTGCCCCCCACCCTCTATTTTGTCGTCAGCAGCATTGCGAGGAACAAAGAGTGGATGAAGGAGCAAGTGAAGAATGGGAAAGAGACCGTAAAGGGGTTCTTTATCCAGTGGGTCTGGGAGCCATTGGAAGGGATTGGAAAAACTTTGAGGGGCGGTGGAGAGGGTTTGGGAGTTGCCCCTACTACTGTCAAATCTGACCAGGAGGTGAGCTGCTCAGTCAAGAAGTGACGCATTCATTTGCTTACGATTCGACAGTCGTTGGAGAGGATGGTTTTGGATCTTGGTAGAGACTATTATCACCTGTCTGGCCCTGCTCTCGAGGCTTTGGGCGAAAAGGTCAAGACTGGCAATATGGAAGAAGTCTTGCGTGTCTACGAGAAGGAGCTCCAGGTGAGCAGCTTGATGATAAGCCGGGACGGGCACTGATCATAGTTCTAGAGCCCTGTCAAGAACGCGCTCATGGGCAGTCTCATTAGGACCTTGCTCATCCAAGTCCAAAAGACAAAGGTACAGCTTTTTGCCCTTGTCGCTAGTCACGACTAACACACAGCCTCTCAGACCGACCTCTCCCTCTCCCTTCTCTCACTAGACCACCTACTCCGCTCGCAACAGCTCACTTTCGCCTTTGTCGGTCTTGCCCCCTCCCTTCTCGTCCTTTACGCCACCGGCGGCTGGCTCCAGGGCATCTGGAAGGGCGAGAAGCGAGGAAAGGGACGTAGACGCCAGTATTGGAACTCTCTTCGAGACATTGAAAAGTTGTTGATCACAGCCCCTCACCATCAGAGTGAGATGGCTCCTCTCGGCCAGGGCCTGTTGATTGTTGCTGTCTCGAATCTGAGGGATTGGGCAAAGGGAATGGCAGCGGGTAAGAGGGAGGCGTTCATGGATGATTTGAGGATGTTGGAGAACCCTAGCTTGGGGAGGGGAGATAAGCTCAGAGTGGTAGAGAGGATTTGGAGATGTTGGGGCGTAGACGGACGGGGCAAGGTCTAATCAGATGGAGAAAGTATGCAAGCTACAATCATACCATGGTTTCATGGCAGGTATACTCCACACCCAACTCAATACAACTTGCATATGTTCCAGATCCTTTTAAATACAACGACTAGACTTCCAGTGCAATCTGTTATTATACAAGGCCAGCACGAAGCATGATTTTGCCAAAATCGTCAAAGGTCAAGCCGCGACCTTCATGCTGACTGGAAAATAATGAGACCATGTCTGTGATCTGCAGATTGCGTCAGCAGAACCCGGGTATCGAGAAAAGACTGAGCACTCACCTCTTCATCACTCCACATCTCACCCAAAACCCTAACCCACTCCTTGACCTCATCCCTCCCCAAGATCTCTGCTCCTCTCCCGGTCTGCTTTCCCGGTGGTTTGAGCATCTCCCAGATGTTTCGAGCCATGGCTTTCTGATTTGATGACAGCTTTGCCACTTCTGTCCTGCCCTTTCTTCTCTCGGGTCTTCCAGGTCCCTTGCCCTTTTTGTTTGCAGTCGCTGCTGTGCCTCCAAATGCGGACGCAGACGACGATGCCGAAGACATGTCTGACTCGGCCTCTGAGGGCTGAAAGGCGTCTTCTCCATTGTCTGAGTCATCGCTGTCCATCTCGACATCCTGACCTTCAGCCGCTTCTTCCTCTGGCCCCATCAACGCCGCACATACAGCCCTAAAGTCCTTCAATTCCACACCGCCAGTCTCGAGACCATCGTCTTCCTGTTCCCGCCGGCTGGTTCTGGGGTCGTCCCAGCCAGAAGCGGAGGCCCTGAAGACTTGGAGGACGTCGTCATCCGAAGGCAAGCCGAGCGACGTTAGGAGGGATGGGAGGAGGTATAGAGGGACTCGAGCAGTTGAAGCCGAGGGATTGGGGGAAGCACGCGATATGGGTCTTGACGAGGAGCCTTGGTCAGGGGCGTCATCTTCAAAGAAGCCTCCAGCATCGTCTGGAAGGAATCCTCCGGCATCATCATCTGGGAGGAATCCGCCAGCATCGTCGTCCGGGAAAAATCCTCCGGCATCATCTTCAGGTATGAAACCCCCGCCTCCATCAGCAGGCTCATCGACAAAACCACCAGCATCCTCTTCTGCACCTCCTACAGAAACGCCTTGGCCATCCGCCACCTTTCTCCGCTTTCTTCTTTGTGACTTGGCTCCCGTAGATCGGATGCCTTTATTGAATGTCTTGTCAATCATGCGGCGCTGTTTTGCACTGAGCGCGAGGTATTCCGGGTCGCCTTCAGCTTCGATGGCCGGCCCCGAGGCGGCTTGGTAGCGAGAAGAGGATGCAGCGGCTCTCCGAGGTCGAGAAGACTGTGGTTCTTCAGCTTGTGTTGATTGGGTAGCGAACAGCTTACCATAGTTACAGCTCCAGTGATGGTGGGTGATTACTTCGTAGACACTTGTTTTTCGATGATTGCTTGATACATGGCTGGTAGATGTCGTCGTTGAAAGTGGAGGTTATGCGCTGACGTAACTCGTGCCACTGGGTACCCGGCGGCCGGGGATGACGATCGTGAAGCTGGATGATGGTGGTGCTGAACGGGTTCACAATCATCCTCCATCTTCTCCTTCATCAAGCAGGCGAATTGAAAATGTCCTCTTCCAAGCCAGTATGGGTGGGTATCCTGGAGCAGCAGCTCAAGGAAAACCCAAAGGCCCTTGGTGAGCGACCGTCTATCTACCGCCAGGACTACAGACTGATCGTATAACTCACAGCGTATGCCTTCTCGACTCTGGCCTCTAACGGTGATCCCAAAGTCAGACATGTGATCCATCGTGGAAGTGAGCTATATTACTTTCCATGGCAAGGCCTCTGCTGACAAGTCGTGTTACCAGTCACTCCCTCGAGCATCCTGCTCACTACCACCGACACCCGCATGTCCAAACCAGTCCACCTATCCCACTCTCCAAGATTCGAGATCGCCTGGTGGCTGCCCGATACCAACGTACAGTTCCGCATTACCGGACAAGCGTACACAATCCCACCCACTTTTGCCCAGGATGGCAACGCGGGCCAGATCATCAAGGAGCTGGGCGTGGAGGGGAAGGAGGAAGGGACGGCGGAGTGGTGGCAGGGCAAGCGAGAGGAGCTTTGGGAGGGAGTCAGCGGCCATTTGAGGGCTGGGTTCGCTAGGCCAGCTCCTGGGGCCGAGTTGAAGGACGCAGAAGACTCCAGCAAGTGGCCAGAGACGATCCCTGCGCAATCGGTATGTGATATCTGCTCATTGCAGGTTATGTCGCTCATGACCATCCCAAGGACGACGAGAAGGACAAGGAGCTGGTCAAAACTGCCCTTGATCACTTTGCGTTGATCGCCCTCCGACCCACTGCAGTAGAATATTTGGAGCTCAAACCCATCCCCAATCGCCGTACTCAATGGAAGTCTCAGGATGGCAAGGCGTGGACCGAATACAAAGTTGTACCATAATCACATAGCTTTTGTTGACAATGTAATCTAGATGATTGTAGCCACGTCAGTGTTGACGAAAGTCTCGATATCCAGTTTCTCTGCCTCGGGCTTTACAACGCCCGCTTTGCTCAGCACCCTCAATGTCTCCCTGACAACATCACCCTTCACTTCCAGCAGCTGATCCTCCCACTTCACGCTCTTCAGCCACTCGACAACGTCCTCTTTCTTGTGTCCGAAAAAGTTGTGCACAAAGTCGACGTCTTCGCTTTCGCGGGCGGCAGGAGAGTTGAAATGCTGGACGTAGGGTTGCAGGGAGGTAAGGAATGTCTTGATGACTGCCGAGTCGGCAGAAGGGGAGGCAGCAATGTGCCAGCAAGGCCAAGGTGCTGATAATTCAATTACCATCGGCTCCAATATCACCTTGTAGACGTTGCTTCTTACTGTAGACAGAGCCGATGAATCGGACTTCTCCAGAGTCCACGTACGGCTTGGTTGTGAACCATTCCCAAAGGAAAACAGAAGCTTTCGTGATTGTATCAGTTCTGAGGGTACAGATTGAATGATCATGCACGTACTTTCTTCCGAATTGACAGAGTCGCGGAGAGGCTTGAATTGGCCATTGACTACGACAGGCGTAAGCGATATCCACAGTTGCAAAGCGCCACTGACCCTTGAACTTGGGTTGCTCCTCTTCGTTCCAGCCTTCTTGGAGAGACAACACAGAAGCCATCACCTACAGCCGCAAATCAGCTAACAAGATGCTTCGTGATAGGCTTAGTCATACTTGAGAACCACTGAAATGATGGTCAGCCTCGACACTATATGGCGGTTCGGTCACGAATCACCTTCCAAGCCTTGAGATGCCGAAAGTAGTACCCTTGAGCTGATCCACAGAGTTGTATCTGCTGTCTTTGCCCGTGATAATGGCCCATCGAAGAGGGCTGGCGATATACCGCCCGACAAGCTTATAAGAAGTTTGACCGTTCGCCAGACCCGCAATAAGAGCATCAGTCAAAGCTACTTGCATCAGCCTATGCTATCACATCTTATATTCAGAAAGATACTTGCCAATGCACAAGTCAATTTCGCCCTCTTTGAGCTTGACCTGCATTTCCCCGGTACCTCCTGGGCATTCCACAAGCTCGATAGTCTCGCCCTTGTCCTGCTCCACAAGCTGGAGGAGAGGGGAGAGGAAGTGCTCGCGATGCCAGCCGACTCTGATCTTGGAAGGCATTTTGTGCAGTTGGTCGTAGATGGGCAGATGCAGAATGAAGCCATGGTGACAATCTCCGTCACTCGGCCTTACGAGCCTCCACCGCGCCCATCCACCGAGACGAGATTCCCCATTTTCCTCCTGTTCATCTTAGTTCCACCGTCGCGCATGGCGACATGATCCACTAGGCCATGCCGCAAGTCCTCTCCCCATCAGCCATGTCCCAGACGTCTCACACCTCCACGCCCATCACCCCTTACCGCACTCCATCGCCCTTCTCGCCCATTTCTCCAGCCGAGACCCGGAAACAGCAACACGGCAACGGCCTGCTCATACCGACCGATCGAGATATAGATGAGCTAGAGGTTAAATGGCTCCCCAATCTCGGTAGGCTCAGGGTAGAAAGAGAGGTGGTATTGAAGGGATATGCCCTGTATAGTTTGAGGAATTGGTCAGTTGTCGTTTGGAGGATTGGCCAACACTTGCTCACACTCTTCTAGGTTCTTGTCAAGATCACATTTCTCGCATACAATAGTCACCCAGACTGGAAAACCAAGCGAACAGGTAAGTCGCACATCTCAAGTTATGGCATATGCTCATCCTCGTTGCCTAGATTTCCGCATACCTTTTGGTTCCAGCCTCCCACTTGTCAGAGCAAGAAGGAGTTCAAGAAATCGCCAATGCTGTACAGATTCTAGCAGCTGAGACGCGCTCCCAACCTCGCAAGGTATGCTAACCTCCATCTCGAAAGAGTCATCGTGCTGATTGCGTGACTTGAACAAAGACTGAGCTGGGCACTTTGTTGGTGACGACTCCTTCCGCATTCGGTCAAGACATGTAAGATCAATCCCCAGGCAAAGGCAACCACACCTGATGATCTTGCAGAAATCCAGTACCAGGTGGCGACTTTCGGATAGCAAAGCCTTATATCATCGTCAATACTGGTCTACGTCGATTAGGATGCGGTGGTCGAGCGATCTTGGGGCTTGAGTCGCCCATGTAGGTGCTTTCAACACTTGGAAACCGTGACTGATGACCTCTAAGACCAGCTCTACGGAGAAAGTTTCACGACCTCTATAGGATTCCAACCCTCTCACACCCATCATCACACGCTACCGCCTCCTCTCCAACTCGGTCCATGTCCATCTCCAGCTCGCCGCAGCGCCAGCGCCAGCTGGGCTCTCCAACGAGCCCGATACCGAACGGCGACGGGCCAGCGCACGACGCCATCAGCTCTGACCCATTCACGTACCTCATTGTCGAGCTGGTCAAGCTGATACAGGCGGCTTTGGCGCTCTGGGGCATGTTTGAAGATGTGGGAGAAGATGCGCACGGGCGAGTAGTTGGGCCGGGAATGGAGATTGATGGGCTCTTTTGTGATGAGACGAAGGGGGCAATCTTCAGGTGGCGAAGATCCATGGGTATGGAACACGAAGAGAGCTTGAAAATTGAGGTGAGCCGTCTGCATCTGCTCAGAGTTGGAGCTAACTTGATTACAGAAAGAGACTTCGGGTGGTTGTATTGACCCCAAGACCCTTACATCCCTCCTCAGCTCAATCACAAGCCTCCACTACCAGCTGGAGGTCCTTGATGTCGAAAGGGTAAGGCACAACACATTCCCACGTTACTCGCAATCACGTTCCAAGCTTATGTGTACATACAGCTCCCCAAGGATCCATTCACGAGCATCCGGCGCACACTCAAAACGTGGCTGAATTTTCAGACCATGATGAAGTCGCCTCTTCCCTCTCCTTTCCTCACTGTTCCCTCTGTCCGCGCATTGTTTCAGCACTATCTTGAGGATAGACGGCATACAGGAGACGCTCTACGCGTACAACGCTTATTTTCAGAAGTCGCCCATACTGCCAGCAGTCTTTCAGCAAACCTCAAAGGGGTTGGAGAAGACACTTCACTTCGACGTCGGGAACATCATCTACGGCATCGAATGGATGAGCAAGACCTTTGGGATTCCGGCGTGCTTTTGATCATTCCTGAAGGCGACGTAGGCTCAGTTGCTCCGCCGGACGTCATCACCAGTGATCTTGAAGCCTACATCAAAGGCGTTCTGAGAAGCCGAGAGAAAGATTGGGATGTCATGGGCGCTAGGCGGCTTGCGGAGCTATGGAATGGCACCTTTGGAGCATCGATAGAAGGGCGGAAACGGAGGCGAGGTAGTCCCAACATGGGTCTCGCTGGGAGCAAAGAGAGGCACGTGTTGAGGAAGAGGACCACAAGCAGAGACGATGCTATCCGAGAAGAGGAAGGCGATCTGCGGGGGACGTTCAAGGAGTTATCGGGGAGAGCAGGACAGGCTCTCCGGGGCGGGCTCGGCATCATGTCGAGGAAAGGCCATGCCTATGAAACGTCCGACTCTGAAGCTGGCGCGGGGCCGGGTCCCAGTACATTGCGGGCGTCACTGCTAAAGAAAAAGCAAGCTGCCGTACCGGTACTGATCGAGCCGTGAGTTGACACAACCCAAAATACACAGATCACTTACGCTTCTTGCAGAGGTGTCGAGGACAACGATGCTCATCCAGATTTCCGATCTGCCTCCCCATCGCCGTCCAACTCTCATCGCCATCTCAACGCATCAGGAATGAACTTCCCCACCTTGCCCTCGTTTTTGAGTACAGCATCAAGAACCAATAGCCGTGTGCCCAACGCTCGTCCTCCGACCATCAACATTCCTCCGGGCAACGAATCGGATGTATGGTCCAAAGCGGATTATAATCAAGGAAAGAGCCCAGGAGAAGAGCGGACCGATCTAGAGTGGGGCCAGGCTGTAGCCAACAAGCGCGCGAGCTTTGTTAGCTCTTCTGGCGCTGGAGCTGCCGGTGCTGGTACATCCCAGGTGTCTGACCGAGCTGTTGCTTGGAGAAACAAGGGCCGGGCGACGGTGATGCTGAGGTCATGCAGTGATGGTGCGGATGTAGTGTTGGATGACAGTGGGATGGAATGGGAGGTGACAAATCCTCGGGGCACTGGAAGAAGAAGCGATGGCGACCTGTTTGCAAGCACGATGCGGAGGCAAGCAGCAATCACGTCAGGCATGATTATATCGCTAATCCCCTTTCAGGCACTCATTCGATAATCTTGAAGAGTTTGAAGGGGTTCGAATGCTGTCGGCGTACGTAGCACTGGTTGCGGACTAGGTCTAGCTGACATTTGTACAGTCAGCATTTGCAAGTCGACGTCGAGATGTGTTCCGTAGTTCTCGAGCTTCGTGCAAAAGAACGGATACTGGCACAAAAGGTCAAAGACGCCAAAGTGAGTGGTGATTTTGCATGCCCGGACGATTGCTAAAATATGCGATGAATTATAGTTGCTAGAAAAGGCGCTATTCAATGCAGCGACACAATTTGTCCAGTCCGCTAGCGCCCGTCGCCAGCAGGTCGACGCTCTGATGGCCCAATCGGCGGCTCTGGTAGACAGTCTCAGAAGCCTCGAGACGGACGACGACCCCGAAGACGAGTTGCCGTACGACAGATTCCACTACTATCTGAGCGAAGAGACGCATAGGCCAGAGCTATTGGATGATCTGGGGAGACTGAAGGAAATGTGGGAGGAAGTGAGGAAGGAGGGCGAGGAGAGGAGGAAAAATGTGGAGCAGGAAGGTCATAGAAAGGGTTGGTGGTTTTGGTAGATTGCATGGACATTATACTTGTCGTGCTTGTGATGAGGGAGGTGGATTGACAGGTGATTGCGGGACATGCGCTGGATTGGGTGGTGGAGATTGAGGATCTCTCACATCACCCAGCCCAAGGTTCTCCATACTATCTCTCTGCATCAGGCCACTAGTCCTGATCAGCGCTGCGCCGGACCAAGTGAACAATCACTCACTTGTCCATCCGACATTCCAGATACTTTTTCGATTGCAGACGGCATTTTCCATTGTCGTTCGCGTTCTCCTTCATACACTTCATGTATGCAATCATGGCGCTCTTGCATTCCCCTGCAGTCGTGTCAGCGCGTGCAGCTTGAGTGTCTGACCGAGTATTGCTCACCATCGTGGTCGAGAGGGAAGGAGCCTCGAGCGGGAGGGCTTGGCTTGAAAGCGTCGGTGAATCCTGGTCGTCCGAATGACATGGGAGGTGATTGATAGTGAGCGAGTGCTGAAGAGAGTGCAGGCCAGAGGATGTCGTTGTACTTGTTGCGAAATATCGAAAGTGCCAAAAACGCGTTCCAACCCGAGCTCAGAAGGCGCGAGGACTGAGGAGGGTATTACGCATGCCTAATGCACCCGGCGAACGCCGCCCCGCCGGCCATCCGAACGTCGTCACTCACGTCAGAGATGACGATGGAAAAGTCGATCGTCAAGCTTTCCCATATATAAGAATCGCCATGGAGCATCTTTGCCCACTCATCTTTTCATACTCAACTACCACACCATGTCTGCCAAACAGTCTTCTCGAATCCACAGACTCACCTGTGTTCCCAATGACTACCCTTGTAAGCCCAGCCTTTGGGTTCGCTCGCCTGCCTTCTGACTTTCCATACAGGGGGTGAAGTGGGAAATGACAGCTTGGCCGCTCGACTGACCAAGAATGCGTCCAATTCTTTTGAAGTCAAGCCCGACCAGACCTATGCCGAGCTCTGGATGGGGACCCACCCAAACAACCCCGCGCACCTGTACTCCTCCCCCGAAACGCTGCTCTCTAGCTACCTGAACGACCACCCGGAACTCTTAGGCTCTGTCAAAGAGTTTGAGACGCCATTTACTGGTGCCAAGGGCTCTGGGACAGAGGGGCAAGAACAAGGACATGTGTCGTTTTTGTTCAAGGTGTTGACTTGCAAGCAAGCTTTGCCACTTCAGATTCACCCGAACAAGGATCTGGCGCAAAAGCTCCACAAGGAAAACCCGGAGCAATTTGGAGAGTAAGTTACACTTCCGTCTGGGGATTTGAGGTGAAAGCTGACATGACGCCAAGTGTCAACCATAAACCCGAAATCGCGGTCTGCTTGAGCGACCGATTCATGGGATTTGCCTCGTTTCGACCATACGACAAGATCGTCTCTTTGCTGCACAGTGTCCCCGAGGTCTCTCATCTTTCAACAACCCTCCAGTCTGCCGTCAGGTCCTTTATCGACTCACCCGGCGGTGAGACGCTTCAAAAGACATGGGGAGAATTCCTCAAGCTCAGCGACAGCGAAGAGGCCGTCAAGACCTTCAGCAAGCGGGTGCTCGACAAAGGCGCTAGCGCTTTCAGTGCCGTAGACATTGAAGAGGACGACAAGAAGCGACTCGTCAGAGCGGTTGAACTGGGCAACAAGTACAACCCTGGCGATGGAGGTCTTTTCTCAAGTCTGCAAGTCCCACATTGTCCTACCATCTAGCGGGAATGCTGACGAATGAACTAGCCTGTTCTTGAACCTGGTCGAGCTGAGAAAGGGGCAAGGCATGTATGTTGGTGCAGATGGGCCGCACGCATGGATGGAAGGCGGTACGTTCCAGCACCTGATATCCCATTCTCAAGGTCGTTCGCTCACATGCACCTGCAGAGATCGTCGAGCTCATGGCCATCTCGGACAATGTCATCAACGTCGGCTTCACCGGGGATGACGCCAAAGACGACCCATCTCTCGTCGCCCAAGTCGTCACTTGCACACCCAAAGCCATCAAAGACCTCATCCTCGACTCGCAAGTCTTTTCCAAAGGCAAGAATGGTAATAGTACCGTGTACGCTGTGCCGTTTGAAGAGTTCTCAATCATGAAGATTGAGGGGGATGAGGTACTGGAGCCGCTTGATGGTGCGGGGATTGCGGTGGTACTGGATGGGGAATATACGCTCGAAGAAGAAAGCGGGGTGAAGCATGGCGGGCAAGGGCCGGATGGGGAAGGTGGGGAGGGGACGGTGTGGTTTATCGGGTCGCATACAGAGACCAAGTGGTCAGCTCGAGGAGGCAAGGGTGAAGTGTGGGTGGCCTTCTATGACAAGAAGGCCCATCCCGATGAAGTTGGATCCAAGTAGATAATGTATATCACCATGCATGTCGTCAGAAGTACTGTACTCGTACATAGCGCACGTTGCTTTGATACGTGGAGCGCATGTCGATACATCGTAGACCATGAGCGGTTCACGAGATGCTTGTACTTACCACGCTTGTGTTGTATATAATGTACCAGTGCTCGAGTACCCACCACGTACAGAAGACGCCATTTCTAGCATAGTATAAGATACATTCATTTATAAGGATTGCTACACACAAAATCAAATGATCACAACTGTTGTCTCAATGTCTGAATATATGGGATAAAAGGGGAAATGGTTTGTCTAAGAAACTGTCCACAGAGACTCTCAAAGCCGCTCTTTGGGAAAATTGGGAATGACGAAGTATGGAACGAAAACTAGAATGTCCAGGTGACGTAGATTGTCCAAAATACTGTTTGAAGGCCAAAATTGTTCTATATCTAAAAGCTCTCTCTTCTCCCAGTGTCCACCTTGTCATTCTTCTTAAAGACCTTGGACAGTCTCTTGAAGAGCCCGCCTCCGCTCTTCTTGCCAGCCTTGGTATACTTGATCGAGCCGCTGTCCACACTCGCGTCGCTATCAGATTTGGTACACGACATGCCCATGCCCATGCCCATCACCTCGTGCTCGTGCTCATGCTCAAGCTCGTGCTCTTGCTCTGGCATTCCATCCTCCCGTGCCTGGCGAATCCTCACATCCGGCTCCATCTCTTCCCTAATCGGCTCGCACGATTCGAGGGACGACGTATGCGCCGACGAGCCGCTCGTCATACTGCCCATCGATGCGGACGAGTCGTTCGACCCGATAGACGACGCCGAACTAACACGGCGCATAAAGGCCGGGCGCGGGAGCAAGAGCGACGGGGGGAGCTCTTGCCCGTCGTCAGAGAGCTCTTGCATGGACGTCTCTGCGAGCGAGCTGAGGCGGTCTTGCGATGAAAAGTGCGAGAGGCGGGAGAAGGATGGGTTGCGCGACTGCGAGGGCCGACGGACAGTCTTGTCCGAGCCGTTGGAAGAGGATGACGCGAGAGAGGACGATGAGCCGTTTGGCGACGAAAACATGTTGCCCCGGAGGGATAGCGATGAGGACGACCGTTTGGCAGACGCAGATACGGGCATGACGACACCAGACTTTTTCAGCGCAGAGCGAGAAAACTTGGGAGCGGTCGAGTCGACAAAGTTTGGTTGTGGGACGGTGGACGCTCGGGCGGGTGGAGGTGGTTTTGGAGTGGTGTCGGCCCAAAGGCCCGAGGTTGCGTTAGCGCTCGCTCGACGGGACGCGGCGGGTTTCTGGGGCGAGGTGGGAGGCGACTTGAGACCGGTGAGACCGAGAGCAGATTGCGGGGCGGAAGAAAAGTCGCGATGGTTTCTGGAAGACCAGGGACCCGAGTCGCTGGCACCTCGTCGGGTGGTTGGTCTTTCCCTGTCCATCACGGACCCTGGCAGTACCTTCTGATCACCCTCGGGTGAATGAGGCGGGCTGAGAAGTCCACCAACGCCGACAAAGCTGGCCGCCCTCATCATGGTAGACTTTCTGCCCTCGCTCGATCCAAAGCCCTCACTGCTCGTCTCGTCCTCATCGTCCACCTGCTGCCTCAGTGGGCTCGAGATGCGGACCGTGCTGTTGCGGTATGGCGATCTCGAGACGGAGCCGGCGCGCAGGGTCGAGGCGGTGGTATCGAGCGCAAGAGATCCGAGCTCGGACGGCGTTGATAAGAGTCGGGCGTGGTAGGATTGTCGTCTGGGTGATGCGGATGAGGCCGCGTTGACTGAGCCTGGGAAAGACATGGCAAGATGATCGCGGAGAGGTCGAGGCGTGGATGACTTGCGGATTGATCAGCGCATGTTGAGTGACGCGGCGGCTAAAAGACTTACAGGTAATGAATGACGCCCAGCGCCGTCCCAGCCAGCAACGTAGGCTTCAGCAGCGAGTTTGGAGGAGAAGGTCTTGAGAGCGGGGTCGGGATGGTTCTGCGAGGCATGATGAGTACATGTGCCGTGGGAGGTGGGCGAAAAGAGGAGGCTCACGATGACCTGGCTGCTTGCCTCGTTCCAGCTCGTGTATACTCCTGGGATGGTGCCCTGTCTGACACCAAAGTATAGGAAACGCTGGGGAGAAGTGGGGGGGCCGCTGTGGGGGGCCGCTGTGGGGGATGGAGGGCGGGGGAGGAAGGCGGGAGACACGGTAGGAAGAAGAGGGGGAAGAAGGAGCGATAGACATTATTTATACAGCGACAGATAGGGAGGATGAGGCACCGTGCGTTACCAAAGGAAGGCGTTTCCAACACGTCCGCGTGGGAGGGTTGACTGATCACAGGCAGGGGATGGAGGGGCGGAGGGGGCGGAGGGGGCGGAGGGGGCTGGGGATCCTGGGGAGAGTGGCAATCAATGCCAAACGAGGGTCGATCTGTCAAAGAGCGAGGACGGGTGGAATGCGTAGCCCGGATGCGGCAATGGGAAACAGCAAGGCGAAACAGTGATTGACGATAGGGAGACTACTGATGGTGGCGGGAAGGGGGGTTGCTGGGAGACGGGGGTGGAAGGAAGAGTGGATGTACAGGGTGGGGTGGGAGATGAGAAGCGGATGAGAGAGATAGGATGCATGGGATGACTGCCGCAGGGCTCTCCGCCTCTCGCTGAAAATCATCCCTCTTCCCACCTCGCTCTCCCGGAGAGGCACCCCAGAACTGCAACTGCCTTAAGGGTCCCGCATCCCCGAGCTGCCTCAGCCGGTGCCCAGGCACTCCCCTGACACTCAATTACAGCAGATCCAATATTTTTAGCCAATTCCTAATCATCTATTACTACCACACGGCTCCCATTAGCATCTCATTTACAACCCATTAGTCCTGTCTTCAGCTTCCATGTCTTGGGTTATGCCATTCAGCCGTACCAGCCGTGCCGCAGAGCCTGAGGCCGCAGACGGCAGACGGCAGCCACTTCGCCGCAACAAGCAAGAACGCTTTATCGGGAGAGGAAGCAGAAAGGCTCTATCGGGAGAAGAGTGTCCTAGGCATAGTACGCCATGTATGGCAGTATGCGGTCACTGTCCTCCGGCGTAGCTCAACGTTCGTGCATCATCATCTGGCAGCAGGCTACATACTACATATCGACTCCCTCTTCGCCATCTCTGAATTTCTGAATCTCCAATCGCTTGAATCTCACAAGGGTCGTCCAGTTCTCTGCCTCTGCATCTTGCATCTTGGGCCTTGGGCCTCTTGGGCCTCTTGTCGATCTCGGAGATGCCATTATGCCAGCCAATATGCATGACTGGCTTCAGAAGCCGCGATTCCTCGACCTTTCATTCCAAGCTCTATGATCTCTGGGCTCTGATATTTCTGGGCTCTGGGATCTCTGGGCTCTGACCTCTTCTGCGCCCTCTGCCCTCCTCTATCTCCATACGCCGCGCCGCGCCCCTTTGCGCAATCTTTACGCGAAGAAGACGTCTTTTTGCCGCCTCCCTGCAGCCCTGCAGTCGATGAAGCTGACATGCATGGTGGCATGGCCGCTCGCCCAGCTGCCAGCTGTGAGCCTGCGGGGCCTGTGGTACAAGCTAGCTGAAATGCTTTGCCATGCGTTCCAGCCTTTGCTCCAGGCTCCAGGCTTTTCCAGAGCTTCCGAAAGATAACAAAGCAATTATCCTTAACGCCTTAACGTTACATGTACGACGTATAAAATCGTCCATCGATCATCGGTCGTCTCTCGGCTCTCGGAAGAGCAGAGCGGGCCCCATCTGGGAAAGAAGATGATTTCTTCTCCTCTTTCCTTAGGGTGCCTGGCTTCAAACTCACAACTGCATGTGTGTCGTACAAGTACACGGCCCGGCCTACAGTGAGTACAGTGACAGACTGCGTTGAAAATCATGGGTCATGCATGATCCTTGCATAGAAAAAGTAGGAATACCCCGATTCCAGGAAAAGCCCTTCCACCCCTCCACCCCCCTCTTCCTCCGAAATGCCAATCAACCAGGGGCCTGGGGGATCGACCTGAAAGTCGAAAGCCGAGGGCAGAGGAACGGGGGACTTGGGTCCTTGGCGAGTCTTTCTTCTCAACTGTGACCGCAGCGAACCTATGCCCGCCGACCTGATGAAAAGCTGCAAACTGCTACTGCAGACTGCGAGAGGGGAGGATGGCAGCCTGGATAGACAACAAGACATATCATACACGGTTGAGATTTTGTCAACCGACTACCCAAAGAAAGAGATGAATAAGACTTATCAAGTCTATGCAGAAAGAGATAATAGTCTAGGAGAGAGAAGAAGAAGAAAAGCTCGTCAAATACGAAACAATGATGTCGTTAGATCCGTCATGAAATAATACACCCCCGTACCCCCACTTGCCCCTTTGCCCCCCGCCCCCATTTGGCCGCTCGCTCACGCCTTCATCCGCTTCGCCCCCCGCTTCGCCACAGCCTTCCCAATCTTGCTATCCTCAAACGTCCAGTTCGGATCCCGATCCTTGATGAACGGGTGCTCGAGCAGATCCCGCGCCATGGGCCGGTCGCGAGGATCCGTCTGGAGACACTTGTCGTTGAGAAAATCGAGCGCTATGGGGGCGATGATACAGTCTGCTGGGAGGGGTGGGCGGCGTTTGTTGAATAGCTGTGCAATCCTCGTCAGTCATTCTCTTTCGGGGTGGGCAGATATAGAGGGACATACTTCAAACATGGCTGCGATCTGTTCCATCTCTCCCCAAGGTCGCTTCCCAGTCCACATCTCCAGCACGACACATCCCAGACTCCAGATATCCACCTTGCCGGAATATGACCGTTCAGAGTAGGCATGGACCACTTCGGGCGCCATCCAGAAGACGGATCCTTTCATGTTGGTTGCTTGGCCGAACGAGTCGTACGCGTCGGCTAGTCGACTGTCAGCACATTATCCTGGGATGAAAAGAGTTGAACACATACAGGTCTGCTTTGAGATACCAAAGTCGGAGATCTTGCATATACCTTGACCATCAACCAGGATGTTGTCTCCCTTCAAATCCTGGAACGATCGTCAGCACATATACCTCGTAGACCAAAGCACGTACTCTATGCCAGATATTCTTGGAATGAAGATACGCCAGGCCCTCCAGAATCTGCTCGGTAAAAGACCTAACCAGTTGAGGCTCAAATCGAGCCTGGTTGAGCGAGCGGTAGATCGAGGCGATAGTCCCACCAGGAACATATTCCAGAAAACTACAATCACATCAATCATTTACCCAGCAGCTCGAGCCATCCCACTCACATGGACAAATACTCGGGAGAAGTCTCGTATCCCAAGTAGGCAACAATGTTGGTATGCTCAAGACCCTTCAACAACTCGATCTCATCTCTCAGCGCCTTGACCATCCCTTGCTGCCTCTGATCATGTCGATCAATCTCCGTCGCTGGCAGCTCGACCTGCTTGACAGCCATCATGTCACCCGTCGTCGCATTCAAGGCAATGTAGACACGCCCATAAGAGCCCTTGCCGATAAGCTCGCCCTTGACCCATCGGACCACACCGGGCTGGCTGTCCGCAGGAGACTCGAGGATCGTATCGCCCTTGACTTGCGCGAACCGCGTGACTTCGACAAGTTTGTGGTCCCACATACTCGAGCTACGCCGGTTGTCCTTCTTCTGCTGCTCTGCAGTCTTTGCTTCACCGGCATACTCTCGGGCAGGTATCTCGGGAGCCTCAGCTTCGCCAAAGTCGTAAGCCGGAGGCGGGTGGTGCCGGGAGATACGGCGCTGAAGATCAAGATGCTTGTCGCGAGCGATGTAACGGAGGGAACGGCGTTTGTCTGCCTTGTTGAATTTGGTTTGATTGAAACCACCAGGTGAGGGATGGATACTACTAGCACTGGGTGGGCCTTGCTGGTTCTGCCATTGTCGTGATCCGGTCCCAGCTTGAGGTCCACCTTGTCTCCCTGGAGCAGCGCCAACTGGCAGCAGCATTCCACCCACCATCTCGACACGACTAGGAGATTCAGCGCCAGGAGTCGACGGCTGCGATTCGGAGCCCTGTACAAGCGGTCGATCCAGGTCAATTTGTGGAAAGACCGTGTCCAAGTTCTCATACAGCTGTTCTGGCTCGGGACGGAAGCTCCATTGGTTGGGATCCTTCGGACGGGCAAATGATTTGCCGCGTCTGACCCTGGAGCTTCCAAAGTCACCCGTCCCTTCGGATTCGGTGGCACTGTCAGAAGGCGTACCAGTGTTTCGGTCGGCACGGTTTTGCTGATCTGCGGGCTCGTCGAGAGAGGCAGTGTCAACAATGAGGTTGGGCTTTGACGGGGATGGCCTCACAGCTCCGGATCTGCTGAGGGTAGGAGCAGGGGTAGAAGTCTGAGTCGGAGGTGCTGACAAGAACAGCGTAGCCTCATCCTCGTCATCTTTTCGGGGCATAAAGG
Source organism: Cryptococcus sp. DSM 104548 (assembly GCA_036426225.1). Lineage (NCBI taxonomy): Eukaryota > Fungi > Basidiomycota > Tremellomycetes > Tremellales > Cryptococcaceae > Cryptococcus > Cryptococcus maquisensis. Next base: position 550,498 of record CP144038.1, read on the forward strand.
TCTGATCACCATCGCCCATGTTTCTCGCCATCATATCCCGCAGATGCTTATCCCATTGGCCTGCCTTGGCCGTGTCACTCGAGTCGTTGTCTTCCGTAGACGGTCTCACGGTCGACTCGCTGCTCACAGTACCTGCCACAGACGACGCATCGGTGTCGCTCCTCCCCTTACCGCTCTTCGTGACTGATAGCCACGAGGACTCGGATCGCATGTCATGAGCATAAGGAAGCTGGGATTCGTCGTTCTCGGGGGCAGCTTGGCTCGAGCGACGGTATTCTCCAGTGGGGCTTGGAGAAGCCGTTCTGTAAGCCGAGAAACTGCCGCTTCTGGACCGATTGTCGAGAGGATAATGTGACGTAGCATTGCGCTGATGATAGGGTCCGCCATTGTCTCCCGTCGGTGTACCTTCCGCGGAATAGACCTCATCATACAACGTAGATGGACGACGCGGAGGAATGGTTGTCTCAGGGGACGTCGGAGGAGGTGGCGACCGGTCATAATGGACCGTGTTAGGTCTACTGGTATTTTCAAACGTGGCGTTACGAGCGGATCGAGGGACGGAGCTGCTGAAGGGATGTGATGACCCCCGCCAGGAGGCAGTGTTGGGGCTTGCACTGCTAGGATGCGGCGATGGGAACGGTACCAAGCCCGTATCGATGGTCGACAGAGGGAACGCTGTGCCAGGTCTGATCGGTACGCTACCAGGATATCGAGAATCGCCAGCACGCTCCGACGTGGGGCTTCGATACGCAGGCTCCGCGGCAGCTGGCTGGAAATTCCTCCTCTCCCCATACACCGCAGAGACAGGAGTGATGGACGTTCGGGGAGGAGGTCCACTGTATCCAGAATTCTGGCGCGAAGACGACATACCCTGAGGTCCCGACATGGCTCGCAAATTGTCCATAGACCGAGCGCCTTGTAAGGCAGGGGTCTGCAGATGATCGTTGCTTTGCTCGTGATGCACGTAACTGAAGGGATGTCGAGACCGCTGAGAATCGGGACGCGGAAGAGTTGCAGTCTGCGGTCTTTGCCCAGGAGCGGGCGTCCGGCCAGTAGATTGTTGCAACCGCGGGTCACCAAGTCGATCCTGCGCGTACGGTGGTTCAGGATAAGGCGAAGATGTGAATGCCGAAGGCCGCCGGGGTGGAAGGTAATGATTTTCGGCGGGGTACGGAGTAGGAGGGATTGAATATACAGGTTGACTGTTCTGCCGCGCGGGCATCGGTGTCTGAGAGGGACGAGGCGTGGGTGTCGAAACTAGAGGCGCCCTACCATCTGAAGGACGTCTTGCGTTCAAAAGATTATCGGTAGAGGCACCAGCGCCGGTCCACGTGGCATCCCGTGTCGTGTCCTCGATAGACATACCATTCCTCGCCTGGTCCATGAAGAATTTCTTCCGCTGCCGCCGGTCCTGTTCGAACGTATGGAACCGATTTTCTTGATGTTCTCTTTGTTCGGCCTCCCAAGCCGCCCGTACAGCTTCATGGGCTTGTCTGTCCTCTTCCTCCCGTCTTTGTTCTGCCTCGACTTGTCTCTGAGGAATGATCTCAGCTTTGCCCAATCCTAAATACGACAGACTTACAGCTCGAGCCTCGTCATCGGCAATTTGCGCTTGCTCCCTTTGCCTTTTCTCCCTCTGCATCTGCTGCATCATCTCCCACAGTTCTCTCTCGCTCTGCTGCTCCCTGATAGCCAGCTCTTCATCTTTCCTCTTTCGCTCATCCTCCTCCCGCTGAGCATCCAGTTCTTCTCTTTGCAGCTGCTCAATTAGAGCTCGGGTCTCGGGGTCCATGTCATCGTCCAGGCTGAGACCGAGGCCTTGCTGGTTTGGTCTCGAACGGTTGCTGGGACCAGGTATGGCGTTTCCACTATACATATCTTCATTGGAAGGGCCCGAGTGGATCAGAGTGGGGGTGGACTTGAAGTGGTCGATTGGAGAAATAGCATCATAGTGATTACTAGGTGGTCGGCTGGATGGGGAAGAAGAGAGTATGGTTGGTTCTCGGTTTTGTAGCGGGATGCCGTGGAGTACTACAGGTGGGGTTGGTATGGCGGGAGAGCTTGTGCCAGCAGAGGCCGAGTGTTCGGTGATGGGCGACTTTGAGCCCCCTGTAGAATTTGATAGCCGTATACCAGTGCCAGAGGCACTTGGCTTTCTCCCACTCTTCGACATGCCCCACTCGTCCGCATCCGCGCCCAAGTCACTCCACTCACTTGCGCTCAGCCCACCCCTATCCAATAGCTCTCCACTACTAGCACTCCCTTCCTTTGAATGCCGGCTTGTGACACGGTCGAGAAGGGCATTGGGGAGATCTGTAGTGATGGGGGCCACGCCGGATCGCCGGCTGTAGGAATAGTCGTTCTGAGGGGCGACAGGTGGGATGACAGAAGCAGCCGTGGACGGAGGGACATCGGTCTGCTTGACGAGGAATTTCAGGCTGGCACGCGAGTCGCCCAGGGTACTGCAGAGGTTGAGAAGGGCAGCGGGCAGTATGGGCGTTTCGTCTGCTGCCTCGCCGATCTCTGTCCTGTACATGGACAATGTAGGATAGTCATCGTCGCGTATCCGCAACTACAAAGTATCAGCTTGCACTCCTCACAAGGTCAACGACTCACCTTTGAAAACACTTTTTCACGTATTCCCTCTGCCGTGTTCATACCCGTGATATCCACCAGATGAAACGCCTCATTGTCCGTGGTCACTTGCAGACGCACCTGCTGCCCCTGCACCGACCCAGACCGATTCCTGTGGGCCATGCCCACACTATATATACTTCCTCCGCCTTCGCTTCCTGTCGCTGGGCTGATCAAGTCGTCAGGGCTAGACACACACCCTTGAAAGTGTGGTGGGTGATGGCTTTGTGGAGATGGGAGGGTAGCTTGGCGACTAGCAGCTCTGGGAGAAGGCAGCGGAGGCAGGGCACGGGATGGGGAATTCGAGGGGTAGACGCCGGCACTAGAAGAATGCTCAGGATGCGGCCGGGGTATGGGTTCAGGTATAGGTGTGGTAAAAGCACGCTGTAGATGTCGCTGCGGTTGTGGTGGAGGCTGCGGGGGGACTGGGGATATATCTGGAGGCCCATACGTCGATTGACCTGGCAATAACGTCGGTATCAGTGGCTGTGGACTAGGAAATGTTGATATTGCAGGTAGAGGTGATGATTGAGGAGCTGGCACTGAGGGATGGGGAAGATTGCCCCGGTCTTTGACGCTCAGCGACGGCGACGGCGGCTGGGGGACGGGGACACTTCCCTTGCCGGAGCTCGAGGCTGCGCTGACAGGGGAGGCTCCGGTACCGGACGGCGAGCGCTGGGCATTCGTATGTGGAGGCGAATCGCCGTCGTCGTCCGAATTGTCTGGGTTGGCGATAACAAGACTGGGGAGGCCGCGACGACGAGCCCCTTGTGGGCGCCGTGTAAGGGAGGCGGTGGGGGTAGATGGCCCAGCGCCGGAGGACCCATACGACATGGATATTGGGGCGGGCGATGGGGAGTGGCGATGGGAAGACGAAGAAGATGGAGATGAATGGTCGACAAATGGTGTTCCGAGGTTGCTACCACGAGTATAGTTCCGGCCTTACGCGTACTCCGTTTTTGATGGTATTTCTTTCGCCAATGAACTTACATCCAGTCTTTCGGGGCGGGGTGCTTCTCGCCTCCATAGGCTGTCAGGGAATCCTGCATGGTAAAGCTATGATGCAGGGTGGTAGTGAGGCTGGCGTCGTGTGGGTGAGTGGTGACCCGACCCCAGTCTTCTACAGGTCGGAAGCGAGGCTTGAGAATAAGGACGTCGGGGACACCACCTGGAACAGCTGGGCACGATGCAGCATGCATTGATCAAATGCCATTAGTCCCAGATCTCTTCAAGGACACGTTGACGGCCACGTAGCTTGCCTTTTCGAACCACATCCTCCTGCAACGCCAACCATCATCATGTCGGCGACTAATTCTTTAGCGTTCATATATATGCGACAGGTATACCATTGTCTATAAAGCGATAACTATCTCGTCTTCGCGCATCCTATTGTCCAGTATTCTAGTGTATTGTCTTCTATATGTTTTGATGGGTCCGTCCTACGAGATATTATAGCGCCTTCGAGCCTCCGTATATCATTGCTCCTCAAACCAGTCGCCAACCTCATTCTTCCGGATCCCAAGTCTTGGCCGCCAAAGTGGCATAATACAATTGCGTTTCAGCACCGATGACCATTCTTCCATCACCGGCGAAAGCAAAGTTGGCAGAGGTCTCTCCCAGATATATCTTGCCGAGGAGTAAACCAGAAGGGTTGAAGACATGAATACCGTCGCCGACTCCAGCGTAGACATTGCCTGTGATGAGTCAGTTCATTGTACATTCTCGTCCGAGCAGGGTGAAGCACCATTGGAGTCAGTCTTGAGGCCTGCAATCGTGCGTTAGCCTGGGACGAGAGCGCGGAAGAAGCATGTATACCCACCATCAGCATTGCCAACATGAGTAAAGGCAAAGACCTTGCGATTCTCAAACGTCCCGTCATCTTGGACATCATATCGGTAGCTTCACGAGGTCAGCAGTGCAGTGACGAGTGGCGAGAAAGCTCACATGGTGGCAGGGTAAGTATAGTTTGTGCCGAAATTGCCAGCAGAGATACCGGTGTCAGAGATGTACGCATACTGGCCGTCAGGAGAGAACGTAAGACCTTGCAGGAAGATCAGCATGCGCGTCTGACTGACATTCGATCCGCTCTTACCATTGGGCATGTTCATCCCATCGGCAACAACTCGAACAACACCAGTATCATAGTTGAACCTATAGGCCTGATTGGCAATGATGGGGGCCGGTCGGAACGAACTGAGCCACCCATATGTGACGTCTGTAAAGTAGAGCTCCTTGTTGCGGGGGTTGACAGAGATGTCGTTCAAGCTACTGAATTGTCTACCGAAGAAGTTGTTGAGAATCACTTCGTGGTAGGTGAGTGCCAAGGACGTCACAAGCTCATTTAACCTACCAGTAGTGTTGTACGGCTCGTTGGGGTCGAGCTCGTAAAGCGCAGATGTGATATTAGAACCCCGCCCCTGACCGGTAAAGATGATCTTGCCCCTGTAAGCGGTGCCGCCTTGGAGAATGATGATCAGCGCTTGCACAAGGCGATTCGAGCACTCACTCACCGTTCGGGTTTACGACTTGAGTAGTACTGTTTACCACAACAACATCCGTGGAATTTCTGGTCCCTTGCTGGACGCTCTCAGCCTGAGAGAGAGAAATCTTCTGCACGACCGCCGACTTGTTGAGCCCGATCCCAAGGTTCATGGCAGCGGCCTGCGCAAAGAACACCTCGTCCGTCTCATTGTGCCTGTGCTGAATGTCAGCTCCGCCACTGCCATCTGATCGAGAATGCGTGCGTACCAAACGACAGCCTCGTGGAACAGGGGATTGTCACCGCCGTCGGCGAGGAGGGTAAGGCTGGGGCTGTCGCCGATGATGTCGTAGAAGGAATCGTCGTAGACATGGAAGGGTTTTGCCTTGAGAGAGTCTTCCGTGGTGCCAGGGGGGTAAAAGAGCTGTCACTATTGTAAGAGACCAACACGTAAAGATGGTGTAGAGGCACTTACGGAAAACCCGTCAAATTCGGTACCAGGCTCGACATAATCCAACACCGCAAAGTCTTTGGGACTGATAACTTGTGCGGTGCTCGGAATCTCCTGGGTATCCCGGCGCTTGAAAGAGTGTAAGCGAGGGCTGGGGGCGTGGGGCCCAGAGTACCAGTGCGAGCTGGTCAGACCAAGGACGGCCAGAGCGCCAAGGGGAATGCCGAGGTAGACAAGCTTGCTTGCCCAGAAGGAGCTCTTGCTGGAAGGTGTGTAGACTGGACTGCCTAGAGGTGCCGGGAGAGCTTCACTCTTGAAGTCTCGTTCTTGAAGACCATCGGTATTGACCACCATTCTTGCTTTAAAGATTTTGACCTTGATCTGGCGAGGATGAGGGGAGGCGACCACATGTTGCAATAGGTGCTTATATATGCACAAGATCACTGTGCGGGGCTCAAGAAGACGGAAAAACAGATGACAGTAGTGGAAAAGTAGTCAGGAGAAAGGGACAAGATGTATCTCGGGGGTCATCGAGGACCGACGCGAAAAGCGAGCTAGCGAGGTTCGCGCTCTCGGATGTCCGTCTATTACGAGATTCTGACCAGACAGCACCAGAGAAGGAAGAAACGACTTTGATACTGTCCTCCTTGTCCCTTTGGTATCGGTATCATTGCATGTCCATCTTCAATTATATCCCTACGTATACCTCTTCCCAAATGCCCATCGACTTGATTTGTCGTCATATATACCACCTTTCCAGTCCATCACGCTTCCGGATCCCAAGTCTTGGCAGCCAGCGTGGCATAGAACAGTTGCGTCTCGGCGCATATCACGAGCCTCCCATCGCCAGCGAAAGCAAAGTTGGCCGAGACCTCTCCCAAGTAGATCTTGCCGATGAGTATTCCGGCGGGGTTGAAGACGTGAATACCATCGCCGACTCCGGCATAGACGTTTCCTATGACATAGTCAGCGGCATCGCTCTCTTGTCCAGATGTAGGCGTACCATTTGAGTCAGTTTTGATACCTGCTAGAATGTCAGCCACATGTGAGAGAGCCATTTCAAAGAGACTGACCGTCTGCATTGCCAACATGAGTAAACGCAAAGACCTTGCGATTCTCAAAGCTCCCGTCCTCTTGAACATCATATCGGTAGCTGTGTAGTGTCGGCAACGGATCTTGAGATGACCAGAAGACTTACATCGTGGCAGGCTTGGTGTAGTCGTTGCCAAAGAAACCGCCAGAGATGGCAGTGTCAGAGATGTACACGTGTTGTCCGTCAGGAGAGAACGTAAGGCCTTGAGGGTGCATCAGTATGAACAGCCAGAAGGGTCAATCCTCTTACCATTGGGCTTTTGCATCTCATCGGCAACCACCTGGATTGCACCAGTATCTATATTGTACCTGTACGCTTGATTTTTTATGATGGGGTCAGGGCGGAAGTCTTGAAGCCATCCATAGGTCACGTCGGTAAAGTAGAGCTCTTTGTTACGCGGGTTGACAGCAATGTCATTCAGACTGTTGAATTGCCGCCCAAAAAAGTTGTTGAGGATGACTTCTAGGATCAGAAACGTGTTCATGGGTGTGCGATATGACTCACCAGTGGTGTTGTATGGCGCAGTGGGATCCATCTCATAGAGAGCGGGTGCGATGTCGGAACCCTGGCCTTCGCCGGCGAATATGATCTTGCCTCTATATGCAGTACCACCTACGGATCATTGAGATTTGTTATCTGGCCAACCTCGGCTACTCACCATTGGGGTTCACAACTTGAACATTACTGTCGACAGTCGTGATATCGGTCGAATTGCGACTTCCTTGCTGGACACTTTCGGCCTGAGAAAGGGATATCTTCTGGATGATGGCCGACTTGTTCAGCCCAGTACCAGCAGCCTTTGCACCAGCGTTCTGCACAAAGAACACCTCGTCCGTCTCATTGTGCCTACTCTCATTATTTTTATCAGCCCTTCCCACACCAGCGAAATGTCTGCGTACCAAACGACAGCTTCGTGAAAGAGAGGGTCGGTGCCGCTGTCGGCGAGAAGGGTGAGAGTGGGGTTGTTGCCAATGATATTGTAGAAGGCGTCATCATAGATATGGAAGGGCTTGGCTTTGAGAGAGTCCGTGGTGTAGCCGGGAGGGACGAATATCTATCGTACTTGTTAGCAATTGGATGCAGATGGTCGAGGGAAGCTCACCGAGAAGCCGTCGAATTCGGTACCAGGTTGGACCTTGTCAAGAACCGCAAAACTCTTGGGGTTGATCACTTGGGCAGTTTCCGGGATACTTTGGTCGTCCCGACGCTTGAAAGAGCTCAGACGAGGGTTGTGGGGGATGGTGTACCCAGGCCGCCAGTGCGAATTGGTCAAACCAAGGACAGCCAGAGCGCCAAGAGGAATGCCGAGGTAGACAAGCCTGCCCCAAAAGGACCTCTTTCTGGGAGGTGCGTGGACCGGGCTTCCGAGAGGTACCGGGAGAGCTTGACCCTTCATGCCTCGTTCTTGTAAACCGCTGGTATCGACAGACATTCTTGCCGTGGTGGTTGCTTTGGATTCCGAAAGGGCGACCATGCGGGGCGTGAGTCCTGTAGCGGCGGCGTTATATACTGGGGAGGCAGCTGACCCCGGCCGGAGGCGACGGCAGAAGAAAGAGATGAATGACCAGAACCGGACGCTAATTAAAACGAACGCCTGGATAAAAGCGGGCTAATCTGGGCGATGTTGAGCCTAGGCTAATCTAATCAGTGAGTCGGCTCTCGCCGGCTACTGACGGTTTTGCTCGTACTCCTCGTATTGATGTCTCATATTCTGAACCAAAGTATGGCTCATCAGGGACATAAGGCATGCCACAAGTCAGCTGTCTGCATTTGTGCTGCTTTGGATATATACCGCAGATTCCCCGTACAAGTCGATATGCTAAGTATTCGCTTGCGGCCCAGCCAGCTAAGCTGCTGCTCCCATCAGTTCCATTCTTCCCCAAGCGATGTTGAGACCCTTCCATCTGATCTATCGTTGAACCACAAATGTGCCGGGAAGTAGCGATTGATGACCGTTGTGCTGCATTGAGCGGCAATCTCCCGGAACAACAATAATTCACCAGCCAGAAAATGAAACGACGGGATAAAACACAACCTCCTCAGCTGCATCTTCCATGTCCTTCTCCAGAATCTTGCGAGACTCGGGGGACAAGTCATGAACTTCCAGTCTTTCAAGATAGCCTCCACACAGCTCCTCATGATTGGCTAGTAGAATTCTTCCGAAGGGATAGCCGAAGGCAAGTGCAAGACGACACGCTTCAGATTGGGAAAGATGTCATTGGAGCTGAGCAGAGACTTCCAGTTCACCTCGTGATATGCTCTGAAAGTGTCACCGGCTATGTCCTCCCAATTGATCAAAAGCTCTTCCACCTCCTCAAGAAGGGGGGCCATGAGACACTCCTTAATTTCTGGCGTCTTGAAGACGCAGCGGCGGACGTGGTCTAGAAAGGAGAAGAAGTGGCCTGCGGAAGTGATAGTCTTCTCGAGAGCAACCGAGTTCCGATAGTCAAAGTCTCTGTATGCTTGAGGCAGAAGGGCTTGCGGAGCATGGGGGCAATCTTGGAATAGTCGTCGAGCTCGACATCGCAAGTCGTTACCACCTGGCGATGGAAGAAGAATTCTATCACCCCAAAGTCCTCCTTGGCTTCTTCAGAATTCGCCAGCCCCAAAAGGCGGCCGTAGGGTTTTTGACGTTACCTGTGTCTAACTTGGGCTGGACGTAAAGTTTGATTGTAGATGGAGCGGGAAGCACATAAGGTGTCGATGGTGGGGGACCGGGCTAACCAGCTGATGAGGGCCAGCAGAACCTCGGGAGGTAGACTGTGCAGCCTTTTTGGAGAGAGGCGACGTCTGACGGCTTGGGGGTAATGAGAGTGTGCTCTGCCATAGCGGGAAGAGGCGGAAGGCGGGTACGGTTGAGTGAAGAGGAGAAGAGACGCTGGGCACGGAGGGGGCGGAAAAGCTGTAGGTTGTTCAGTGTCTGATTGCTGGCCTCTTTGGGGTACCTGATGAATCACCGCAAAGAGGAAAAAGAGAACAAGAGAAAGATAAAGCCATTCTGAATTCATTTTGCACCCGCACACACACAGTCCACTCAACCGGCCCTGAGTGCGGCGGTCGCCGGTGTTGCGGATGCCCGACTTCACGATGATCCTCTTTTATGTTGTTCTTGTCGCTCTTCTATCACATCTATACACCCCCATGTCGCCCCTAGAAGCTGTCCTTCCACCTCTCAAGCCAGAGTCACTCCAGTATGCAGCCATTCTCCTGCCTTCACCTGCTGACTCGAGCTGCAGATGTGTACGACGCCTCGCCCGCTACAGTCCACCCCCAAGGCGAGGTCGCCTACCCAAGCGGAGATGTGCTGCTGTAGCCGTCATGTTCGTATTCTCTGTTGAAGCGGGGTATCTTCCACGACTAACAGCTCTGCAGGCTCTTTGTGGGGCGACTTGGTGACCTCTATGTCCTCCTTTCCACGTATGTCGTCTATCCTGAGCCGCCCTGGGAGGCATGCTGACAGGCTGTACGTAGGAGGGCAGGGAACATGCGGACTTTTGCACATGATACCGCACTTCCAGGTGGAAAGTACGAACCCGGCGATATGGGTCCAGAAGGCACAGCGGTGAGACTTTTTCTACCAATGCCGAACCCATCTCGCTCTGACACTTGCGTGTTAGAGACGAGAAGCTTTTGAAGAAGTAAGCCTGCTTCCGAGTACAAAGTTTCTCCCTTAACAGTCCAGATTGGCGTGCCCATTGATCACGATAGAGTCAGAAAGCTCTGCATACTTGATCGTTTCCTCACTGGCAATTCTCTCATCGTTACCCCGTGAGCACGACTATTGTGTATCTGACAAGTATTGACCCTTCCACTCTCAGCGTGGTATTCATGATAACAGACCGGACATTGACTCCTCTTCTCAACCCCGACGAGGTGTCTCGACTATTCTCCATGCCTCTAGCCTCCTTCCTTCACACCCGACCCTCTCTGATACCCTCATTCCCATACTCTATATTACCCCGCCTCGCATCCCTGCCGCCGGGCGCAATCGACTCCATACCCCCGCCCCCCCCCATCCACTACGCAGAAGATGAAGGTACCGTAGGTGGCAAGGATGGCAGGTTTTACGGATTCAGAGATGTCACGTGGGGAGCTGGAGTGGTGAGGATGCACAGGTTCTTGACGGGTAGAGAGCGTGAAGGGGTGAAGCCGGTATACGGATTGACAGCGTGAGTGATTGTCCAGTCATGAGCTCGAGCTGAAGCCTTGGGAAGGGCCATACTTGTCAAGGCTGCATCTGTGGGGTATGGCGTTGATCCTGACTTTGCTGTTCACGCCCCGGGGCAAAGCAGTATGGACGACCGTATTGAATATGAGATCCAGTACGGAAAAGGGGCTCTGCGCCGAGCAGTAGAGTCTGAGGGCCTTGCAGGGGACTGGAAAATCTCAGCGAAACTGTGACCATGCAAGAAATTTAACTACCATCATCTCTCAGGGGATGTATAATATGAAGCTAGAGATTCACTACATACAACGGAACGATTCTTCTACAATTATTTCTAGCTGAACAAACTGGCAAGTTCTTCCGACTAGAAAATCGTCAGCTATGTCTGTGCAGATTGAAAGTATACTCACTTTCTGAGCCATAAGCTCCTTTCGAGTCATCGACTTCAACGACAACGTTGCTAGATCCGCCTTCTTCTTCTGGATCTTATCCAGCTTCTCTTCAATGGAATCCTTGATCATCAATTTGATGGCCACGACTGGTCGAGTCTGACCCATACGGTGAATACGGTCGATAGCTTGGGATTCGACAGAGGGATTCCAGTAGGGGTCCACAAGATAACACCTTGAAGCAACTGTCAAATTCAGGCCCACACCTCCCGCCCTCGTAGAGACCAAGAGGACTTCAACGTTCTTTTTGTACTTGAGGGCATCGATGGCTTTAGATCGCTCTTCTCTAGTCATGGTACCATCTAGTCGGGCGTATCTGATGTTGGTCTCATCAAGCATGTCGCAGATACTAAGAACGAGTCAGCATGAAACACTTCAAGCATCAAGTTGACTCACCGATCAAGCATGGTAGTCCACTGAGAAAAGACGACACTTTTGGTCACGAAAGGCTTGCCCTCGGCATCCATCTCCTCCACGTCCTCCTCGTCCCCATCCATCGCGAAAGGATCGTAATGAGCGGAATGAGGATTCCTCCTTGAGAAACGCAACAACTCGTCGTGCAAAAATTGCATCTTTGTCGAGAGATTGAGCTTTTCTCCAGGTTGCCTGATGTACTTCTTGCGCGCACCTCGCTTGGCGACCTGCTCGCCAAGGGTCTGCTCGGAAGCATCCGCAGAGTCGGGAGGGATAACCTCAATGACGTCTGAGGGGAGACGAATCATAGTGTTGCAACAGCTGCAAGAACGAGCCACGGTTGTCTTGGAGCGCTTGTTGTATTCAGGATAGACGCTGCTCTTGAAGCATTGAGGACCTACATCATGTCAGCATGCACGTTTTCATAAAACGATTGATAAGGGAAGCACTGACAGAAGAGATGAAGACACTTTGTCAATAATGGCTTGTTGGTCAATTTTTTGAGCTTGGGCTTCTCTTTTTCTTCCTCCACGCCGCCAAGCCCAATCCACGGGAACCATTCGCCAAAGTCGAATCCACAGTTGACACAATTGGCCCCTTCGCCCTCTTTTTGAGAGCAGACGACCGCAACCGCCCTCTGTTGCGTCAGACCGTGCTTCTCAATGCCCGATGCCGCCACTTCATAGTCCATGATCGTCCCGTCATAGTCTTCCTCGACTGGGCCCAACATCGCAAGATCGACATGGTTACAGATTTGCCGGAGACGAAGGACTTCTTGAAGCATGTTGACATAGATTTTGCTGGTCTCATTGTTGGCTTTGAGTTCCCCAAGCTTGTTTTTGGCTCGCGATGCTCGCTCGTCATAGATTTGCCGCTCATCTTCCCGTAGTGTAAGCCACATCTGGCGCTCACTACGAGGAGGGAGGTTAAGAATCTTGGATCCGTCTTCGTGCTGAGATTCTTTGGTACGTCGCAGGGTGCAACATCGCATGACGAGCTGCAGCCTCGCCACACCAATTTGCTCGCCGAATTTACACGGCGCAGCGATGCTTTTTGTGAAGACTTCCTTGTCATCAACGGGGGAGATACGGATAAACTTGAAGAGAGCCCAAACGTCTTCTATCTTGTTTTGGATCGGTGTACCAGACAAAGCAACGCGTCGATCGGCTTCGAGGGCACAGGCGGCTTGGGAAGCGACAGTGGAAGCGGTTTTGATATAACTGCACAAATTAGCTATAACCAGAAAAAGTACTGCTGTAGACTTACTGAGCCTCATCCAATACGACACGGAACCAGTCGATAGCCTGCAAGGGACTAGTCTCCATCCCCTTTGCCTTGCCCCTCCCCTTCTTACCGCCCTTGATCGCAGCCGCAACCTCTCCCGGCTTGATGGCAGTGTCCACCTTTTTGCTCTCCGGGACATCATCCCCGCTGTTGTTGGCAGTCTCACCTGGAGTGTTGGCTTCAGTTTCGGCGCCAGTTTGCTTGGAGAACTCGTTTGCAAGGGTATTATAGGAAGTGATCACAATGTCGAATTCAGATATGAATCTGGGGTCGGGCCGACGAGACGGACCGTGGTAGATGTAGATTCGAAGCAGATCGAAATTGTCTAAATCCTCATTGTCCGACTCTTCGCCCTCGGCCTTTGGTGGCTTCCATTTGCGTTCAATCTTCTTTGGAGGCATGACACCTGAAGCACCGCCGACGATTTCGACCGGGCCATTCCAGTGTTCCTTGATTTGATCTTCCCAATTGGATATCGTAGACATGGGCGTGATCAATAAGGTGGCTTTCGACCGGCAGGCGATGCGAGCACGGCGAGCGGCCGTGTCAGTGGTCTGCTCGTCGTCGCGCTTCCGTTTCTTGCTTTCCGCGTCGAGCCGCAGCTGTTCAGTGATATCGGGCATCCCAAACACCTTGGTTCGGAATTCCCCGGCCTGAATACCGGCGTCTTCGTCAGCCTGCTTGGGACTATCTCCGACAGGCTCAAGTTTGGAGCGGGCGAATTCACGGGCGGAGCTCCTCGTTGCAGCAATCAGGGAAACGACAGAAAGCGTTTTACCCAAACCCATCTACCTTATGTCAGCGATGATCGATAATTTTCGAGATGACTCACATCATCCGCCAAGAGAGACCCCTTGCAGTCCGCCGGCTTGCCCTTCTTTCCCCTGAGCTCCTCTCCCGTGATCCTATTCTTCCACGCTTTGATCTTTCCTTTATCGTCCCTAGCAGGTTCCCACAACGACCCATAGCCTTCATCCGCATCTCTTTTCTTTGCCTTTTCTTCCTCCGCCTCGATCTCCGACTCGCCCCTTTTCTTCAAAACCTTCTTCGCCGCCTTTTTACATTGGCGCAAACAAGAGGAATCTTGTTCCCTTAAGAGGAAGAATGTAAGAGCTTTGCGTTGATGCGGGAACAGATGGGTCTTGATCAAAGGTCCTGGATCACTCTGCTCCAACTCCATACCATCCTCCAAAGTCTTGAACACCGCGTCTACCTGCTGTCTTTGCACTTCCACCTGCGTCGCCTTATCCCTCTCCCTGTCCGAGAATACAAAGTCTCCACTTCCAGAAACAGCTCGCCTCTGCGCCATGGCCAGCATCCGTTGAGCCTGTTCGCCGCTGCCATGTGCATTACGATAAGGAGGGTGATCGGAGTGTCGAATAGGATCGTACGGGGGGATGGGGTCCAATAAAAAGAGGTTGTGATCGGTAAGGAATGAGGCAATGTAGCTGATATTGGAGGGTAGAGTGAAGACTAGGACGTCTACATGAACTTGGTATTGGGGCTAAATAGGTATCAGTAGTCTTGTTCAGCGGAGGATGAGAATACATACCGCATCCTCGTGCAGCCGGGGGACGAAACCTTCCAGCCGACAAAGGCCCCTGGCCATCAAAGACACCAAAGGCATGGCTACCCGCGCGTCAAGATCTCCAATGTAGACCGTCAAGCTAGGTGTCAGGACCTGGATGATGTCCCGGGGCAGAACAGACTCGGGGTCGTCCTTTCTCGACAATGTACCAGCAGCACGATACTGCGACGATGTCAGCGCCGTTTCTCCACGACAGGGCATAGCATACCTTGAGTTTCACTTTGATGAATTCGACGCCTCTGTGCTCTACAATGTCATATCTCTCTCTCGAGCCAGGAGGAGGCATCGCTCCCACCACGACGGCGGGACAGGGATAAAGCATGAGGGCACTGGAACGAAGTGACCCGATACAGATCGGGTGCTTATCGTCATATACCGGGGGCGGCGGAGAGGGGATATTTCGGGAGGTGAGGTCAATAACTGACGAGGAGTTGGCGCCTGCGCTGATAGGGGGCGGAGCCGGGGGTTGTACGGTGCCATTGCCGTTGACGGCATTCCCAAGGGCCCAGCCACTAACATTCTGGTTGTACGGCGAACGGCTTGGGCCTGGCACAGAGTTGGATACAGAATTGGAAGGCATGTAGGGGGAATGACTGAATGGCGATCGACCATTGGGCAGATGTTGGTTGGGGTTGAGAATGAATCTTGTCGAGGAAGAGCCGCCTTTGCTCTCTGAGGGTCGTGCGCCCGAGAAGGAAGTCTGGCGAGATGTAGACGTTGTGCTGCCATTCATCCTCCGGCCATCATTCGTAGTCTCTGCCACATCATCTCCGTCAGAATCATCGCCAGTCAGGTCGATGGACGGCTGGCTCTGTGATTGGGCATTATCGTGTCGTGGCTGCGAAGTAGCGCCGATGGGTTCGCCAATGTTATCGCCTTCGGGAATGGGCGTGATGGCCGCCATCGTGTTGAACGCCTGGCTGGGTGGCGATGTGGGAGTGTGAAGAAAGACAAGAAAAAGAGATGCGAATGCGGGCGTACAAGAATGCTGAATTTGCAGAAAGATCTGGAAAAGATAACCGACGACGAGCGGCAAGACAACGGTGGTGGACATCGCCGCTTACTCAGCAAAAGTCGCTGAATGGCATCCTCAGCCAATCATATGATACATATGTCCTGCCTCTCGCGTAATGCAATATGGTACCATACATCCAATGAGATGACGAAAATGCTCTACAATGTACTCTACAACCTCCAGTCCATCTTATCCCAAGAAACCTCCAAACTCGCTCTCCAGTCGTGAGTAGATGTAAAAGATCATGGCCGAACTCGGCGCCGACCTCAATACCGTCAGCCCACATCCGGCGTACATGCCCCGAATACCCCGCGTCTTCCATATATTCTTCGCAGTAGGGAAGAAGCCTGGCGGAGGCTTGTGGGGATTGAGCTCGGCCGACGTCTGCATGGTCGATTTGATACTGTCCGCGGGGAAGAGGATCACGTTGTATGACATTCCCGCGAAAGCACCAGACGCCATGAGCTCGGGAGCGGTCAAGTCGGCTTTGGTGGCCTTTCTTGCGCTCCCAATCTTTGCTTGGTGTCGCCCGATAAAGTACCTCGCACCGGACTCGTATGCTGAAAACCAAGCAGCCGAGCCACCAGTCTCACGGAGCAGTGTGCCCGTTTGTCCCAACCAGAGACCTCGTACGCCGGATTGACGTATAGTGTCGAATATCAAAGCGACAGGGCCGAGGGGGGAAGCGAAGCGAGGAGCGGCGGCGGCGGCAGAGATGGTAGCGTTGGGAGTGGTGGCAAAAGGGTGGATGCCGGGGACAGGAGCTGCTGTTGAAGGGGCTCCGCCCAAGGCCCCTTCGCGCGCCAACATTTGCACTTGCATTCGACACTTGATGAGCTCAATAGGCGTCCTACATCCGTCAGATAATCCATGCCATATATAAAGACTTACAATACAAAGCTCGCGAGAGACCCAGCACCAGCAGCAGCCATGGCTGTCTCCTGCATATCCAACTCGCGACCCTCGCTACCCTTTGCGCCGTGCCGTAACAGAAGAATTGCCTCTTTACACTTGTTGTACGCCAAGAATAGCGTCGCATTTTCGCAAGCAGCTCCGACTATAGGAGCGGATATTCCCTGTGGTCGAGTCAGCGGCTGAAGCTCGGTCGACAGATTACTCACGCGGTACAAGCCTCTCCATCCTTCTTTGCTGTACGTCTGCTTAAAGCAATCGATAGGTCCTGTGAACTGCAGGGCACGATCCGTAGGCTGTGACTGAAGCCGGACTTTGACTGAACGGCAGTGAGCATGGTTACGCATCACAGCGGACCTTGCGTACTCAGGTCGAAGGGGTGCTCGAACACTTTGGCGACCATACCAGCAGCCTGACGCTTGTCAGTCGAGACGCATCAATGGTCAAGAGAACTCACACTGCCAAAGAGGACATCCTCCAAGGCGCTCGTCTTGGGCGTCTCGCTCATAGCGCGTGATGGACAAGGTGGAAAAGAGAATGGGCAGATGGAGATTGGACGTTGGAGAGAGATAGCCGTAAGCGCGAGATAGACAGCAGGCGAGGCACGCGCCAAAGACAAGCGACCTCCACTTCTCGAGTATGCTCAGGTGTTATCTTTCAACTGACTCCCAATAACCACCATTTAAAGGGTTTTACATGCGATGCATTCTGTACAACGGAACTATCACAACTTCTGACTTCTACACATTGATTCTACTAAGACTACACTTCATTGTTCTTTCAAGATTCTTCAGGTAAGAGCAAGATCACGCCTCATCTTCAACAACAATGCTAATTCTATGCTGGGCATCACATAGAAACCAGTTTACTTGGTCTTGCAAATCTTCTTGGGGACGTTGTAGCCGTCGGCACGCACGCCGCCACCCCAAGGGGTGTTGCCGATAAGAGAGGCATCGACGCCCAAACCCCTCTCAGCGAACGCCTTCCAGATGATACAAGCATTCTCACCACCGGTGAGGATCTGGTCAGCCTGGATGATAGCATCTCGGGCGTCAAAGAAGGAAGGTCGGCAGGGCTGGAGCTTCATTCCATCAATGATGAGCTGGAAAGCGAGGGTGTTGCCGTGCTTGGGGATCAGGGGGATGGGGTGACCCTTAGCGTCCACACTGGCCTCCTTGGTGGTGGTGTAGAAGTCATTGACTTCAGAAGTGTTGGTAGGAGGGAAGAGGGTCTTGGAGAAACCATATTCTTCGATCAGTCGCTCGTTGAGAACGAATAGAAGCTCCGCCCAGACAGCCCCAATGTCGTGGACACCCCAGTACCTAGTGAAGTGTCAGCATGACGAACAAGGTCGGAATGACAGGAAGATGGGATCTGTGTACTCACTTATCGAGAGCCTTGTACGTGTGTGGGTTCACAGTAGTGTTGAGAGAGTATTTGTAAGGTCGAATACCTTTGTCGGTGTTCGCGGCCCAAGCTCCCATAGAGAAGAGATCGGTGTTGTTGCTGTAAGGGGTTAGTTTTGTAAATTTTGTCTGCGTGTATACACTTACGCAAAGTTCTTGTGCTCTTCAACTTGACGGATTATAGATGCAAGAGCATCACCCCATCCCTCTCCCATACCTGCGAGAAAGATTAGCATGTCGCGAAAGAGAAGAAAGAGTCAGAACTTACCTCCGGCCTCGCCATAACCAAGACAACCACTGTTGGCAGGCCCACCAGTCAATCGGGTGGATACACCGTGACTGTACTCGTGGATAACAATACCAGCCTCGAGATCACCGTCTCGGTAAGGAGTGGCAGTGTCCCAAACGTACATCCTCATCCTGCCGGGAGTGCCGTCAGGAGGAGTCATAAAGTTGGCGTTGTTGTAACTGTCAAAGGATCAGCCAGACGTAGAGACTAATCAAACCAACGTACCCGCTACCGTCCTGAGCATTGGTGATAACGGGGTCACCGCCCTTTCCACCAAGCCCGAAATTGTGGGCCTGGAAATTGCCCGAGATTTCATCGAAACCGTATCGGTACAACAGGTCGTGGTACATGTTGGAGGTGTAGAACAGTTGAGTGACAACAAGATCGATATACTCCTTGGGAGCAAGACCCTCCTCGGCTCCATAATCGTACACAAAGACGTGCGAGTCGTTGATAGGTCGATAGTTGGTCAAGAAGTTGTTACGACCTTCCCAATCCTCGTGAGCATATACATTGTTGCCGACGGTC
The DNA here is from genome assembly GCA_036426225.1 of Cryptococcus sp. DSM 104548. Lineage (NCBI taxonomy): Eukaryota > Fungi > Basidiomycota > Tremellomycetes > Tremellales > Cryptococcaceae > Cryptococcus > Cryptococcus maquisensis. Next base: position 569,205 of record CP144038.1, read on the forward strand.
GTGTTGAATGTGGTGTAGTTTGAATCGGTGTTCTGACCCGCGAGATGTGTCGTGGGCCAGGGGTTGGCGGAGGTAGGGAACTGGTGCCAGCCGAGGGGAGAAGCGACCGTGTCCCAGGGCTTGGTGACGACAGAGAGGTTGCCCACCTCGGGATCATTCACACCTGTGATTGGTGAGCTTCATTCCAGTGAAAGACGTGACACTCACCCCATGGGAAGACTTGATAAGAGTAAGGCTCAAACTTGGAAGGGGGCGAGGGAAGAGGCTTCTGCTTGCCGCCCTTCAGCTCCTTGATCTCATCCTTCAACTCATTGAGCTCCTCCTCGAGCTCGGTAAAGTCAAAGTCGCTAGCCCAGTCGACAATCCTCAAGAGCTCGCCAGAGTGCACATCAACATAGGCCTCGTACCAAGAGTCCTTCATCTCCACTTGGTATTTCCAGACGAGACGGGGGTCCGCGTCCGACACCTGGGTGTACATGAGACGAGCGGGAACGTCAGAAACAACACCAGCCTCTGCAAGGGCAAGGCCAGAGATGATCTCGGTGGGAGGCTCGGCGGGTGCGGGCTTGGGTTTCAGAGAGTGCTGAGGGGTAGACTCGAGTTCATCGGCCGAAATGCCTCGCAAGTTGTCCTTGGCCACTCGGGAAAGGAGAGCGACAAGGCCCTCGGCAGGAGACATGATGCCGCCAGAAGCCAGAGGCCTACAGACAGCATCACGGTGGTCTTTGAGGTGCTTGGAAGACTTGTGGAGCTTCTTGATAGCATGGTGGTCGAGGTCCTTGCCGGGCAGAGAGATGCCAAAGACATTCTGCGCAGTCGATTTGACAATGCCCCAAGCACCAGTCTCGCCCTTCAGCTCGGCCAATTGAGCATTGTGGGCATCGAGGTTGTCCTCGAGGATGGAACAGAGCCTCTCAGACTCGCCCGAGGAAGGCGCGTGGACATCAGCCAGACTGGGGGCGGAACCGGGGTGGAAAGAGTTACCCCAGGAGATGACGCGGCCCTCTCGATCAATGTTGAGGTTGATGTCACCGTCAGAAACCTCGAGGCCATTGACAAGCTGTCGGACGTAGAGGTGGGCGACACCAGTGCGGGCATCTGTGTAGCTCTATTGAGACGCGTCAGCTAGTATTGCGGATCGCCACCGAGTTCCGCACTCGGTATTTTACGCTTCCACCGCCTGCACACCAACGCTGCGCAAACCACCATGATATATTGAAGTACTCACGTCATCTCGGATGTAGTACTCGTAGCCCTCTTGGATACCAAGCTTGGATTCGAGGAAAGCGGCAACGACGTCCTTTGCCCGAACGGACTCCCCGGCCAGCAGGGTAGTGAGATCGGGAGAGGCAGGCGCATCGATGACCTCAAACTTGGCATGAGAGTGGGAAGGCCCATACGATAGCGACTTGCGCGACCGAAGGGGGGCAGGGGTGGATTCCTGCGAGTGGCAAGGCCTCGCCACGGCTGTGGTGGCGATGAGGGGAAGGAGAGCTATAAGCGCTGAAGTGCGCATGATGGGTAGTGAACGAGGGGCAATGAATCAGAAGTGATAGATGTAAATGAGAAGTGGAGATGTGAATTGCGGCAGTATATGTAGCTGATAAGAGATGCAGCCTGTATGAGGTGCTTGATCGCCGTATCGGGCAATCCGGCGGTGGTACCCGGTAAGTGGGGGGCCAGCTGGGAGATAACGATAAACGTGGCATTGCCTCCACTCTGCACGCCCTTCCCTGCAACTGCGTGTCATGGCATCCATCTGAACTTCCCTTTGTCTTTCTTTGTCCAGCGCACCACCGCAAGCCCTTTGTTGGTACTCTTCTACTCACTCACCATCTCATACTTCGAACCCACACCCCCATCTGCCCGACCAAGACGGAGACCGTATCACGCGGGGCTGATCAAGGTTTATTGTCTGCTTGGTGCTACTTTATCAAGCGCCAGAACTTGTATCTATCTATCATCACCAACCACCCCCCCATCTTTTTATCATTAATCATGACAGATTCGCAAGAAATAGAATCATGGGATTCGTTAGGAGAGCGAGGGATACCACCCACTATTGTCGACGCCCTGTCAGATGAATCCAGAGAATGCTTGGAAAGACTTGCCAACTATGATCCTCCTCCTCTGCCAGAGTGAGTATAACCACCAGATATCATACCTTCATTTCCTGATTTGTGGCAGCTTTGGTATCGTAAAGCAAGCTGCGGTGCTTGTTGTGCTCTTCCAGAAGGACAGCAAGCTTCATGTGCTACTGACGACTCGCGCAAAGACACTGCGGTGAGTCCGAGCGCCGCACGTTGACATGTACACTCTGACCTATTTCTTTAGGAGACACCCTTCACAAACTGTATGATCAGCTGTCTAATGCCAGAATACGTTAGCTGATTCTTTCCAGGCTCTTCCGGGAGGAAAAGTTGACCCCGAAGACGAAGACGCCATTTTCACTGCCGTACGTTCTTGTTCTATCTCTGCACGGCTCAATCTCACCTTCTGCACTGTAGCGTCGAGAGGCACATGAAGAAGTTGATCTCCCGCTGAATCACCCTTCAATACATCACCTGACCACCCTTGAACCTGTCATGACAATTTTGCCGCTCAACGCGCACATGAAGAACCATATCATTGTCATTCGCAAGTCCCTCAAGTCTATCGTAATTAGACGGCAAGACTAACGCCAAGTCTTAGCTGTCGTATGCTTCCTCTCGGACCCTTCTCTACTCCTTCATCTGCGGCCAAGTCCGGATGAGGTGGACGCTATATTCACACATCCGTTGGAAGGCTGCTTAACGGGAAAGGTCGAAGGTCAGGATCTGGAAGCATTGTCAGAAAAGGGCGGGGAGTGGTGGCCGTATGAAGACGAATTCCATGTGAGTTGTTTGACTCTTTCAATACCTGGGCTGACCTCTACCAGTCTATTGAAGACCGTATAGGTGTGGGTATCATACAGAGAGTGGAATTGGGCACCGTATACTGACGATCATCCAGTCTACCGGTGGTTATAGGATGCATCGCTTTAGGAGCAAGCGCACCCCCATCAAAGGTCTCACTTCAGATATGTAAGCCTGTCCAAATCATCCGCCAGCCTCGCCTGACACGTCGCAGTCTCATAGATACAGCCACAGTAGCATTCGGCACCCCTCCATCATTCACCCGCTTCGCCTCTAACCAACTTCCCTTCTCGAGCGTCATCTCTGATGTTGTCCTTAAACTTCCGGGAGTCATGGACCGCAGCACGGGGTCAAAGTCTGAAAATACTTCGCATGTCTTGGAGTGGGTGGGTACTGAGGTAGGACAACGGATCATCAGCGGTGAGACATGGGCGAAAGACTAGCGCGGCGACGATGACATGCATCTACCGATATATGACTAGAACAACATATATGCTTTTGCGAGTTTCTACAATGTAATGAAAAAATTATAGAGAGATACAATATACCCATGTAGAGAGAATGAAAACTCAAAAAACCCCTCTATCGCCCTTCCGACATCTGCTCCTCCTCATGATACGACGTCAACCCTAAAGCATTCCGTGGCCCCCTCTGCCCGTCGTGGGACTGCACGCCAGTAAAACTCACTCTCCCCGTCTGCGACCCTGTCCCCGTCCCCTGCTGGCTCGTCGTCAGACCACCTCGTTTACTGCCCACCCCGGCCCCTCCGCCGTTTGATCCTTGGCCTGTCATACGGGTAGCAAAGCCCTGTACGACACGGGCGGCGTTGCCGACCATCTTCATCCCGTTGGCACTGTAGCTGCCAGTGTCCTGGGGTGGATATGTCCCTTTCCGGACGCGCCTACGAACAACGCGCTTTGTGCTGCAAACGGTCAGCTTGCATGCCAGATGCCAAGTAACAAAACTCACTGCCACTCGACAAAGCCGTAGATGATGGCATCGAGGAGCCCTTGAGACAACACAAACCATCGGGAGATGGCCCGAAGTGCAGTAGGAGGGTCTCCCGCAAAGTCATCTTTGCAACGTCAGCTAAGTCAGATCTTTCCAGAGCGGACCACTCACAGATCAATCGAATGAAAGACACGGAGAACAGGATCACATACTGTCTGACATCAGCAAGGACCGAACGAAAATGACGCTATACTCACGCCGAGAGGGAACCAAAGCATCAACAACGCCGTCTTTCTATTGAGATAGCTCGACATGCTTTCCGGTACAAGCTCGTACTGCTCTCCAGACTGGCTCTGATTTGGCGCGAACCTATCATCCATATGCGCCGGCGGCGGTCCCGCTAACATTTTCATCAGATCCATCTCTTCATCCTCATCCTCCATCACTTTCCCCCCACACGATGACGAGCTGTTGCCCATCTCGGCTTGTGACGACGTGGCCTGCCGAGGCTGCGATTGCGGGACGCGAGAGTCGTCGTAAGGCGTTGAAACGGGGGCAAGGTTTGAAAATGAAGTGCTGGGAGAATGAGGTCGTGAAGCGGGACTGGCTTGAGAGATGACGGGTGATAGTGGTCTGCCAGGTGTTGCGTGTCCCGCGTTGGGGTGATGCAAAAGTAGCGGGACCTGTGGCTTTTCGTCCGATGGCGCCGACGATTTTCGAGACGCTTCTCCACTGTCAAGATCATCCACCACGGTCGACACTGACGGTCTTTGTCTCTCGATGGTGGGAGTAGAAGTCCGATTCCAGGCCTGATTGGACGGGAAATAAGTGCCCGGCGAAAGAGGTTTTGAAGCAGAATGAACGCTGTCCACCATTGTGGCAGAGCTACTCGGCTTTCTAGCCTGCTGCGGAGGCACCTCTTGCGTAGGGCTGAGAGCTTCAGCTTCTTGGTGCTCTTGGCGCAGCAGAAGCTCTGAGACCTGGACCGGTTGAACAGGCTCATATATCGGGTAGAAGGTGTCATCCTGGCTGGCAGAGATGCTCTGCATCCTTGGGACGTGGGCAAGGAGGGCCGGTGACGTTGGTGCACCATTTCCACTTTCTTTCCGATGAGAGCCATCGCCAGCGGAAGAAACGCTCCCAAACCGAGACTTGGGCTGGAACTTGGATGAGATCACAGAGCCTGTCGATGGCCGCTTCTTACCTCCCAGACCTTTCCACCCACTCCACATTGAGTTACTGGTCCCTGTGGGCTGTTGAGGGCCACCGAACCTCTCCCCATCTACCTGAAAAGGAGGCAACTCGATCCGTTCCCAGGGAGGTAGGTCAGATAGAGGTATCGGGGTGGAAGTAGGGGATGTAGGTTGTGACCTGATGAACGGTAGAAGGGTCATACGAGAAGGCCTTCGTGTATCATCAGAGTCTACCGGAGTACTGGGCTCTATGTGAACTTCATTCACATCCTTGACTTCCTTCTCAGCACTGCCAGTACTTTTGGAAGGCTGCCGCCGAAAGACATTGGCCAACATGACAAGGCGCGATAGACGGCGAGTCTGAGTGGTTTCGGATTGTGTGAGGTACCCAGTAGTGGAACCAGATCCGCCTGCACGAATTTTGTCAGGCCGCCGCAAGAAGACGATCAGACGCGAATAGAGGATGACCACAGTGAGGCACACAACTGCCCGAGGGATGAATTGTATCAATTCGGCATATAGGCCAGTATTGTCGCCGTAGTAGCAGACGCCTCCCGCAGGATAGTATCCCCAGACCTCGAATCCGACCAGGCCTATCATAGTTGATATGACCCAGACTGTACGAGTCAGCTCAAAACACCGTAGCTTGTCGGTATGCTCACCAAGACCCCAGAGAAAGTACCACCGCCTCTCCAGCCAAAGTGTGAATGAGTGCAAGGGCTGTAAAGCGACGATGAGCGTAATTCGTAGGAGCAAAGGGACGAAACCCACGTATATCAGGATCATGTATGTGGCAAAAGCCAGGATGAGCGTCCACAAGTGTTCTGTCGGACTGGTCAGGATCGAGCAAATCCACCACTGAGCTACGTACCCGACCACAATACTGTTGTGAGCATGAATCCCAGACCAGAACAGGCGGTGGTTCCATGTTGAATACGGTGTCCATCGCCCGAAAGCGTCAGAGCTCCAGAGATCAAGCCAACGATACTGCATTGGATATCATCAGTCCCAGATCGACAAAGAAGATATCTATGCAAGTGACATATGTAGATGGAAGGGTGACTCACCCGAGTATCAGGTCGCTGACGATCAACGCTTGAACTATCCTGGTGCGCGTCGTACCCGGTCTTCCGCGCACAAACTCGTTAATGGCCATACTCGTCACAATCATCCCAGCGCCGAGGACAGTCAAGCACTGATACATGTCAGTGGTAGACAAAAGCAAAAGTAGGATACGTACCAGGATGATGATATTGACAATGATGATCCCCTCTTTCGCCTCGACCTTTCCCGTCTGTTCCGCAAGGTATACGTCCCGTGCCTCCACTCCTGCCCCTAACGCGCTCTCCGCCCACGAACCCGGCATGATCGCACAGGTCGCGCCCTGCTAACTTGTGGTAGGTGGCCGAGATGCAGGCGATTATGAGTTGGGCTGTATGCTTTTCGAGAACCTGACCACCGGCGGTGACGGGGCCATGGGTCTATATCTTGCTGTCTTGTTGAGGGTTGAGGTTTGGAAGTCTTCGGAAGCGTTTTGGAGGGTCGAAAAGAGACTATATACACAGCAAACAAATTTGTCGAAAGAATCCAAGGAAGATTTGTGGAGAGATGTATGAATGAGAAGTTGAGAACGCAAAAGGCTGTTTCCGAGACAGCGTAAGTGAAGCAATCATGCAAAGCGGCTTTTCGCGATTCGCGATCGGCTCTCCTTGCTTTCTTTTCATTTACCAAGCAGATTTATATTGCATTCCGAGCCCCGAAGCCCGTTTTTTATAGATTTTCTTTCTCCCCTCTTGCTGCGCTCTCCTGGGTGTACGGCACGCGTCGCAGGGCGTACATACTTGCATATGATACACATCTATTGGATGTATATGATCAATTGCCTTCTGAAATTGCAGAATAGTGCATTCGGGCAGTCGATATTGGCCGCATGGACACTGGTCAATCGCGTGTCTTGTCTACAGTTCTGTATGTCCCATGCTAGCTGCACTATGTATGCGGTATATGCGGCCTTGCAAAAGGAATGATACTCACGAGCAAGTAATCTGAGTTGTGGGCGATCAAGGCTAGTCACTGCTAGCCAGAGTACTCACCGCTACCGATCTGCACAGCGTCACCCCTTGCAATCTGGGTGATCGAGGGTACCGAACTGATATATGGTATATGGCCTCTTCTACATATTATGATATACTCCGGCGGTCTCGCAACAAGACAAAGCGACATCGACTTGAGGCGAGCCGCAGTCACAACCTTTCACCATGCTGCATGCACTGCATGCCATGCTAAGTGCTGACCTTGGCCCATGGCAAGTCTTCCGGGATCTTCCGAAACTATGCTCGACCCTGTTCCGCCTAGGTGAAGTCATTCAACACGGGCAAGGTGAGCATAGTAGTACATCATGAATTTGGAGCCAGAATTGACTGAAGAATTGGACCAATACAGCTGCAGCCAGCAGCCAGCAGCATGACCTCCCTCCCTCGAGCTACGAAGCTCCAAGCTCTCTCCGCCCACCCACCTCATTCATGCATGGCTACATACGGCGATTCGCGATGCCGAAGACTCGCACAGGCACGCAGACAACAGAGATGGCTGAAAGAGGGTTTAAAGCCTCCGTCATTACGCAAGACATCCATCGTCATATCGTCACCTCCTCTCCCGCGCCGGCTTCGAGATCAGCTTCGGGATCAAGCCATGGAACACGGCACGGCTGTATAGATTACGACTTGCTGTATAAGCTGCATGCTGCATGCACTGGTTCAAAGCAGTACTCGGCATGTTGTTTTGTCGGGATCGTTACGCTTTGCCGTGACTTCTAAACACACGAAGGGACCGGAGTATTCTTTTTTGCTCCCGGCTTCTTTCTCGGCTCACATGAAGCGGACCCTTCGACGGCTCGACGGTCGACAGCAGTCTTGAAGAAAGTGCTGACGATAGCTGCTAGTTCAACAGTAGCCCGCTATACGTAAGAAAAAAGACACGGGTCGTGGCCTGTGGGCCTGGGTTTCCATGGATACGTCAATTTGCACCCGTCATTATTGTCACCTCTCTTGAGAAGAAAGGCTCGTGCACCGGCCTCGTGACCGGATGCCCAAAAGCCAGTGTTCTTCCAGGCTCGACCGATCCCCTCCGGCTCCGAGGTGTTCTTCATGGGACGATGTAGAGCGTCGTGTCGAGGACGACTCTGTTAGCGCTGGGATCAGCTAGAATGGTGGTGCTGATAAGTAGCTTCACCATAAAGCCAAGAAGGAGCGGCAGGGAGGCGGGATGGACGACTATCACCAGAATCAGGCTAGATTGGTTGCTCTCGCGATGCCATCGCCTGCGTGAAAGAGAAAGGCACCAGTACGAGTACATGCTCAGCCTTCGGGTTATCCACTAGAGGGCATCAACATTCATCACGGTCGTCATACAGTAAAGGCATAAATGGTCATAGACAATGAAAGAAGAGTCGCAAGTCCGGAGAAGAAGAATGTGTGAGGACCACTTTCTTCTTTGCTCGTTATATTATCGTTAAAGGTACCCGTTGCACGCACGGCAATTGTACTCATTTTATCGTTGAAAAGATGATGGTGTCAGGACCGGCTGGTCCCCGAGGTGTCTAGATTAGATCCCTACAGCCCGAAAAAGAGATTTCTTATAATCACCACAAAAGGTTGTCAACCACCTAGGTCGGGATCCTGCCTGCGACGAGCCGAGCGCCGTGGTCTACCACGCCCAGCATGTGTCCGGGGAGGAAGCCTTCTCCGATACCAGCCGCCCCCGCTAGCGTGTTCATCTGCTGGAAGAGCCTATAGTCGCGAGGATGGAGCCCGGCAACAGGGCCGGCGAGGTGAGAACCCGCTATCATGCCGACTGGATGGGCGTTAGCAATGTGAACTCGTTGCGTGGGGACAAACGCACAGGCAAAGACAGCGACAGCAAAGACGGTGTATCGCCCAAAATTGTCACGGACATCGGTGGTGCCGTGAAAGATGTATTGGTATATACCATTGGTAGAGTTGTCGACCCAGGGCAGCCTCTTCGTCCTTCTCCGCAGCGTTTCTTCGCCTTATCAGCTATGCTCTTGATCGTTGAGGGCGATACTCACCTCCGCGCTTGATCTTGTCCATCTTTCTCATCCTCATCTCTTCCTCAATCACCGTACACCGCACGCCCACAGTCCCGACCACCTCCTGATACTCTTCCTCCCCATCTACCACACCCTCCTGTAGATCGCGCACATGTTCTCTTGTCTTGGGATGAGCGCGAGAGAGGACTTGGTCGACGTTGATGGGTGGCGGCTCTGGCGTGTAGGCGGGCGGAGACGAGATGGGAGTCTCGAGGAGAGACGAGTCTGTAGCCGTAGCGGCATCCACATACTCCCTTACGCCTTCTTCAACGTATACCGGCTCCTGCTGCGTTCCACTCGAGCCTTCATGCTGCGGCACCGGGCTTCTCCTACCCCCGACCCGTCTCGTCCTCTGCGTCGTCACAACAGTCTCCACAAAGCCGTCTTCATCCTCCTCTTCTCCGACCTTCTCCACATCAACGAGCCTTCTGCCGAGCTCATCGCCCAGATTCCGCGAGATGGTGCCCCCCATGGAAGAGGCTGTGGCGCTGTTTGACCCGCGGCCAGCGTTTCCAGCGAGAGCAGCTTGGGCACGGGCTTCGTCGAGGTCGAAACGCATGCGGTCGATGGTCTCTTTGAGCCCGAGGTTTTCCTGTTTCTGGACTTGGAGGTGGGACTCGGCCTGACGGGCGAGGGAGATGTCGCCTTCAAGACGTTTTACTTCGGCCTCGAGAGCCTGGATCTCGTGCGACAGCTATTAAGCAATGAGTCGAGTTCCTCGCATGAGTGAAAGAACGCACCTTTTCTTCGTCAGCAGCCTGCGTGTGAGTGACTTCTTCCAGCTCTTGGATTTCGGCATCCCGATCTCTTAACATATCTCTCAGCCTCTGCGCCTCGTCTACGTCCCATCAGCTCAGTCAACCACGCATGTTAAGTACTCACCGCACTGTGAATTGTACATCTTTTGCATGTTTGCATGGTTCACCTTGGCATTTTCCAGGCTCCTCTGCAAACTGAGAATATCGGCTTCAAACTGGGACAGACTGTCAGCTTTGGCTAGAGATCATGTGTGGATTCACTCACCCCGGAGATTTGAATGAGCTGCGCACGGTCCTTGCCACGCATATCTTTCTCGTCCTTGCGTCGTTGAGCAATCTCCCCCTGTGCTTCTTCGAGACGGGCCTGGAGGTCTTCCACCATGCGTTCGTTCTCTGCGCTGCCAGGGTGTCAGATGATGCTTAAAAAGACGGGAGACGACTCACCCCTGCACGGCTAGCGACTTTTCAGTCTCTTTCAACTTGCGTAGCAGCTCGTTATTTTCCTTCTTGAGTCGCCGCAGGTGATCATGAGATGTATGCAGTGACGCCGTCGATTCGGTCTGCCGACGTTAGCTCTGGTTACACTTCAAAGACGCCTACTCACAGCCATGCGACTCAACCTGGGCATCAAAGAATCATTCCCTCCCACATCCCTATCCAAATTGTCCCGCCTCTCTTCCTCTTCATCAACCTCATCATCATAGTCTGCATCCGCAACGATTTTGCGCTCAATCTCGGCCTCATTGTCCATATCATCGGGAGAATTGGCGCGGTCGTGCCATGCCTCATGGAAGGACGAGTGATCCAGTTGATCATTGGGAGACATCGGAGAAGAGGCGCGGGATGGAGGGCGAGAGGCAGTGTTCCACGGTTGCGGCGATGGTGCTCGCGAAGACGCCCTTGATGACGCCCTCCTGTGGTTATACAGATCCGGCGACTTCATGTCATCATCCACCGGCGCACTGCTCGACCCCCTCCTTCTCCTACTCGCCGGATTCGGTCTCGCAAATCCACCCGTGAACGCACTCGGTGGCGCTGCGCGGCCTCGGACCCTTTGAGGCGGTAGGGGCGAGTCCATCGAGCTGTCTGACCGATTTGGATCTGACAGTGTCTTTTTGCGGATTGGACCGGAGAAGCCTTTGGGAGGTGGAGCGGTAGATGACAGAGGGAATGTGAGAGAAGTGGCGGGAGCGGAGTCTTGGCGGCGGAGATGAGGCGCATCCTCCTCGGATGAGCTAGAGGATCCATCGGAAGGAGAACGGATACGGTCAGAATGGCGGCGGCGTCTTCGGCTGTCATCTTGAGGTGTCGAGTGTTGAGGGGCGGGGGTGGATTCGGGTGTAGGATATGGTGGCGACGTTGAACGCTGCAGTACAGCCCTATATTGATGTTCAGCGCGCTTCTTGGCAGTGCGAGTGGTAGCTTACATCAAGAATCCAAACAGGTCTGTCGGACCAAGCTCCAAGTCGGGATACTGTTCACACAGATGTTTGACACCGTGAAAGTCAGACTCTTCGAGGATCTTGACATTGTGATCATCTTCGTAACCGGCGAGGACTGCGGGACAAGTTAGCGTGTTGACATTGTTTGCAGCAGCACGACTTGCGGTCTGGAAGGTTTCCGGTAAGGACGGTCTGATTATCACCGACGAACGTGTCGAGGATCTGTTGGAACTGTGCGTCCGACTTGCGGTCTGGGTGGGAGAAGTCGAGGAGGGTGGACTGATTGATGTCAACAAGTGATCAGCGGGGGACGGGTGGCTTACCATGGCGGAGGGCCGTAGAGACGGGGAGGGCAAGAAGGGAGAATAGTTGAGGGCGTAGATTAAGGATTACAGAGAGATAAATGGGATGTTTAAAATGGAGAAATCAGCCGCATAGTACAACTCACAGCCCACCCGAGCCAAGTCCGAGCGTGTTTGATTTCAACGCGGGCCACGTGACGAGTACGTAAGCAGCTAGGAGGTCGGAGGGGGCCGCTCCTCGTTCCTCAATTGCGCCCAAGCTACAGTAGTATTTGGTGGACTCGTCGTCAAGAATAACATGATGCACGGTGAACACACACTACAGCAAGCATGGAAAAGTGTCTGGGCATGCTCGTCTGCTTCCTCCTGCCTCGATCTTCTCCTTCCAAACTACTCGCTCACATCAAACACGCGTTACCACTGTTCGTGTTACCCTATCATCAGCCCTCCTGACGATGGTACGGCAGCTACCGAACGTTCAGCCCCATCACAGAGCGAAAAAAGTTGTCCCGGATCGGTGGGCGACCTGTTGCCGGACGACAACTGGACAATGTCGCACAAAGCGGAGATGAGAGAAGAGGGAAGGCGGATGGCGGAATCAATGCGCGAGTGTGGCAGATACTCGAGTGAGTGGTGCCAAAAACAATGCAGCGGTCTTTCACTCGTACACCCGCCACAAAAAGAGCAAATGGTCTTCCCGCATCAATTGGTGGTCGACTACTTCGTCCAGCTTCTTTTTGGCATGGAAATAGTCAGTTTTAAAGCGACCTCGACCAAGATGACCAGACACGCGGATGGGTGAGACTTGATATGCGCTTGCCATTCGCTCAATGCTCATGGTTGTTGGGGGTGTCAACGACGTGAATGGGACAGGGGTGCTGTAAATGGTCCAGACAGGTATGGCATTCTATCTTGGGCGATTACTGCCCATACGAAATAGGATGTAAGCAGAACTAAAGTTTTCACAGACCGAGTCGTAGTTTTGGTGACGACCCTGCTATCGGCACTTGTCTACGAGCAGATGATGCCTGTTCGGAACGCGTACTACGACAACATAGGAGTATTCGATAGAGATGTTGATGCTTATGACGTGAGTTGCTCGAGCATGCGGTCTGTGGCTGATGACCATACCATTAGATCCTCAACAATATGGTCGCTTCGTCTGGTCTCCTGCGAGCAGACTCTCGAGTGGTACGCCGAACTAAATACATCACATGCGCGGCTGATTGTGGTATTCGGTTCGCCGCCTCTCGTAGCTGGGTCACCGCGTCGAATCTGTCCATAGTGTTTGCATCGGGAAGGAGGAAGGAGTTGGACGCAGCCGACGAGGTGGTAAGTACAAGACACTGCATAATTTTGTGCTGGTTCTGTCCACAGAATGGTGCATGTGGTGCATGGGAGATTGACTTGGCGCTGGAGCCCGTCAAAGTCGAAGTTCGAGAAGGGCAGTCTCCCCCGAGGTGAGCATTAGTTGTCAGAAGGCCGTGAGTCCAATCGCCAAGGCAACATCATCGCCGAGCTAACTTTTGAGCGCCAGACCGTTCTATGGCCCACTGCGTCGATTGGGAATCTGCAATGACGAGAGGATCGGTCAAGGTATATTGCTGACGGTGAGTCTCGATATTGACCTGACACATGGCACGGCTGAACAGTTCAACAGGGTTGAGGTGACCCGGATAAAGCAATCTTGACACTCCTCAAGTTGATCAAAGATGCTTTCCCGTCGTAAGTCGATACACATGAAGCTCTTGCTAATGACACATGCAGCCTTCGAGTCTTCTCTTCATCTTTCATCTCACAACGAGATTACCCCAACCAAACTCATTCAACGAGAGCACCCCAGCCGGAATCACCCAACGAGAGCACCAATCTCTCACAGAGGCGTCACAGCAACTGGCATGGCCCGAGCTCCTGCATCCTTCCTCCCAGACTCTTCGGGACCCACTCGATCAGGTACTCGCTGCCCAACCTCGTCGCCAAGGGCAAACATCTCATGTTGAGCCTGGCCCTTTGCGCCAGCAAGCGGTTCCCATCATTGTTCCTGCTGTCCATGCCGCCCCACGCAAACGGTCAAGGTCGGCGGCCTGGAGGTACGCGCTCAGCCGATCATCCCAACAGGAGTGGTAGCACCCGATGCTTCGCCCGAGTTCGTGCCCCGCCCTTCTGGCTCGTTATCGCTGGTAGTGAAGATCAAAATTCCAGATTTGTGGGGGTCGATAACCACCTGGGACGGGCCCTGACGGCGTTGGCTGCGGCATTGACTATGGTGAGTATATACGTAGTCGCGGCGTGGAGTCATGAGCTGACAGCTAGTAGAACCAGAAGCCGCTTGGTATCGCTACTCTTCCCAATATTGGAGACGTCGTCAAGCTTTCGCTTCGACTCCACTCTGCGAGCCCTGCGATGCAGGCCTTGGTCAAGCCAATCCTAAAGGGACGACCGACGGTGATCTTTAACCAGATAGATGTCACATTTGTCTGGTTGGGTCAGGCTACCAATGGAGCTACATGGTACAGAGAGGTGTGGGAGGGGGTGATTGCTCTATTGAAGAAGGTTCTTGTTGTGTGAGTCTACTTGTCGTTTCTCGCTGACGGGCTGGTATCCAGAAAATACGATCTGATTTTCGCATACCCTCTGTATAAAGTTTTTGTCTATGTCAGCACAACTATGATGTCCATCCTCGCTTTTCCGCTCCCCTTCCAGTCTCTCCCGTACACCCTTGATGAAATTCTCCTGCAGGAGGTTGCCGGCCGTTGACGGGGCAATCCGGACTGGCATCAAGCAGCGGGCCCGCAAAGGCCCCCGAGGGAGGCGTCAAACTCTTCGCCCACGGCTCTTTGCCCAAATGGTGAAGCCGGTCCTCCTCCAGATGCAGGTGGTGCGCTGTCACAGTATCTGCGGGAGTCATAGTGGCGGTGCTCCGGGGGGAGGCATCGTCCACAGAGGACCAAAGGTACGAAGCAGGAGCTCCAAGCCGCATCGTGGAACGCTGTGTGCATGGAGGGAGGACTGTGCGTAGGAACGGTTGCTTTGTTCATAGCTCTTTCTTCTTCTTTTTCTTCTTCTTTATCGACCTGTCAATGCACGTCCGAGGTTAACAACCTAGGCAAGGTCCCTCTTCTACAGTCATCCTAGCTATAGACCACAGTCATCACAGCCTCGCCACAGTCACCATAGTCGCCACCCCCATCACTACGCCCTCGCCCTCACCCTAGCCCGTCCTACACCCTCATCTCTCCTACCTTGCCGTGACAATTTGACAGGTCGATAAAGTGTACAGCGGGCTAGGAGTTTATGCCGAGAAACAAAAGCTCCTCCCACCACCCTCCAACCCACCACTACCTTACTCGCTCCAATCCCAACCCTCCCACAACAACACTCGACAACACACACCCTCCCCACCCTGACGACCGCGTCACCATGCCGCCAGCCAAGTCCATTGACGAGGTCATCGCCAACATGGAAGCACTCCAGTTGGAGGAAGGTGATCCCATCTACACCATCTACCAAGAACTGGTAGCTGCGAGGAAAGCCGATATCCAGAAGAGAATTGAGGAAGAAGAGGAGGCGAAGAAGAATTTAGAGAAGGAAGAGGAGGCGAAGAAGAAATTGGAGAAGGAAATTTCCAGAATTCAAGAAGAGAATGGTGAGAAGGAGAGCGAGAGGTTGGAGAATGAAAGGATGGAAAGAGAGGAGCAGCGGAAGAAGGAAGAAGCGGCAAGGGTGAAAGAGGAGCTGCAGCTGCAAGCGAAGGAAATTTTGGCCGCCCGGGGAGGGGCATTACCCAACACGATTGCTGAACCCACCATTCCCGCCCCCTCCGCCAGCCCCGCCCGCATCAGCCAAGCCCCCATCACGTCCGCTCCGCGACCCCCAAACCCTGCTTTTTTCGATGGCAGTGACACTAGCGCCCTTAACTCCTTCCTTCTCGCCAGTGAGAACTACTTCAGCGCATACCAGGCGTACTATCCCACCGCCCGCTCTCAGATCATGTGGGCAGCTGGCTTCCTTCGAGGAGCGTTGGGTGAGCGTGTCAGCACCGCGTTGTTGGAGGACAGTTCGCAGCCCTGGCTCGAGTCGTGGGGCTCTTTCACCAAGTATCTCATCACCAACTATGGGCAGCCCCGGGGAGAACGCATTGCCAGCGCCGCGCAGACCCTTCAGTCGGCTAAACAAGGGACTCGCACCGGGCGCGAGCATCTCAGCTCCCTCTATGGCGCGATCGACCTTCTTCAGCCTATCTCCCTCTCCGTCCTCATTTCTATGGTGAAGAGTGGTCTCAACTCTGGGCTGCGCGACCGCCTGCTCAAGCCCGCAGAGTATTACAGCTCTTACGAAGACTTTTGCGAGGATGTCAGGACGCAGGACAGTCTTTGGCGCTCGGAAGGCGGGCACTTGCGCCATCGCATCGGTTTTGTGTCGCTAAATGGGATGGGTGCAGACCCTCGTTGAGTGATTCGGTTGGGGTGCTCTCGTTGAGTTAATTTTGGTTGGGGTAGTCTCGTTGGGTTCTGTTCCAATCTGGAGAATATTTTTTCGTGCTGATGCATGAGATATGGAAGACAAGGGGCTCATGGGTGCAGACTCTAAGACAGAGGGTTCGAATGGGATAGCTCAAGAGAACGGCGCTTGTCCCCAGTCCTGCGATGGGCTAGCTATGGCTCCTTCGAGTAGTGGGAGACTTTCGCAAGACCTCTTCGATGCGTGGGACCGGCTGCAGGTTCCCAGAGGGTCTTCTGAACAGCCGCGGAGAATGTCAGAGCCGGGACTGCATTCATTCGTATCCTGAGCAGGAACCGACTTGCTGTCGTGATGGCTGCTGAGCCGCAAGTAAACATCACAATATGTCTTGTCCTGCTGACCCAAGTCACAACCGTCATGATGCCCCCTTACGGGGCTGGTTAATGGGGTTAGATTGGGTATTTGTCCGTACTTGAAGATGGAAATAGAGTTGGCGTTCATTGTTTCTGGCGGATCACTGATGGGCTTCGCTGCGGATTGCTAGGATGTATGTATGAAACCGATGACATGGGAAGGATCATGGGAAAAAGGATATCATCTCGAGTTGCCATTCGCTTGCTTTTACAAGAGTGCGCGACGCGTGCGCAGCCAGATATTTGCATCCGCCCGTAAAAATCGGTGTTAAGACCGCCACAAGCAAAATTCTGCGAGTCCGCTTATGCGCCTCCCACTTTGGGGCCTCTCTGTATTGGTGTTTTCTGGTGGTTGCTGCTTCTTCCGTATCCTTCAAGACCGATTCAAGTGAGTCATCCGCCGCCACGACCCCGCCCAGCAGCCCGCCACACAGCATGGAGAACAGCAGAGGGGGAAGGGAGACAGACGAGGACAGCGAGGAAGAAACACCGGGGCAATGTCTGCGTCCTGACGATAAAACCAGATGGACGGCTGAGAACAGGCAACAGCAATGCTGCCGGTCGAGCACGTCTTCGGAGCTGTCGTGGAGGGGTATGCTGGATGTGTGGGGCTGCTGTGGCTGGCATGTTTGAAGATTGGGAAGGGCGCAGGGCTAACGTCGAATCGTAGAATGTCTCGTTTCACCGAGTACTCCGTTGTGGGCCGAACCCTCCCTACCGAGGCGGACCCCGCCCCCAAGCTCTAGTGCGTACAGCTACCTGTTTTGCGGAGTGTGGACTGATGAAGGAATAGCCGAATGAGGATCTTCGCCCCCAACGAGGTCGTCGCCAAGTCTCGATACTGGTACTACCTTCGTCAGTTGAAGAAGGCCAAGAAGGCCAACGGAGAGATTGTTGCCCTCAACATCGTGCGTGGATATAGAAAATGTGGTTGAGGGTTGGAATTGACGAGATGTAGATCCACGAGAAGAAGCCCTTGAAGGTCAAGAACTTTGCCATCTGGCTCCGATACGACTCTCGATCCGGTACCCACAACGTGCGTCAACCGCGCCTGCTCAATCCCATGATCCAACTGACAACCTATGTAGATGGTCAAGGAGTTCCGAGCCCTCTCCCGAGCTGAGGCCGTCGAGTCCATGTACCAGGACATGGCTGCCCGACACCGTGCCCGATTTAGGAACGTCCAGATCCTCCGTGTCGCCGAGATTGAGAAGACCGAAGACATCAGGAGGCCTTACATCAAGCAGCTCCTCACCCCCGGTCTCAAGTTCCCCCTCCCTCACCGAAGGACCAAGTCCAAGGCTTGGTACGCCGCCAACAGGCCCGTAAGTACTCTTGCGATTCACAGATGACAATCGCTGACGACTATCAGTCTACCTGGGCTTAAGCTTGTTGTCCTGGCTCGGCACGTATTGGAAGTGCTGTGTAGGATGGCGGGTTGTACTGGATTGGTTTTGATGTAGGGACATGAAACCTTTCATTCTCAAATGGGCTGCGGTAGCATTTGTGTTGGGAGTTGCATGTCACTGATTCAACAGCCTCATTACCGCCCCGACTTGGACGCCAGTATATGATACAAGCACTGTGGACACACCACCATCTCCAGCCAGACTGTCCCCTTTCGCTCCTTTCCCTGCTTCCGAATCTGCCACCCGGTCTTCGCCCTCGCATCCCACACCTTACCTCCCTGCAGTCTCTCCCTGACTTCCTTTGTGACGTGTGCTATCTCTGGTGCCGGCGGGATGTGTAGCTGAAAACATCTCTCGCAGACATATGACTGTTCTAGCCGTTCTTCCAGTTGTGGCGCCATCGTGCCCGTCATTTCATTTCGCCACTCCCATTCCTGCGTCGGCAATAAACCCATTCGCTGCCGCACAATACTCAAGATACTCAATTCCACCAGACTCGCCACTCCTCTTTCCCGCTTCTTCAACGAACTGATCTGTTTCTTGTCCAAGGTGATCCTGCCCTCCTTCCTCTCTGCCAAAGGCGTATGATTGGCGCCCCAAAAGTGAGTGCGTAATGTGGTACTTGCTGATGACGTTGGGTGAGAGAGGAGAGTCTGGCGGTGAGGCATGCGGCGGAGGTGGGCAAGGTAGATGAGGGGGTATGGGATGGTGCGGAGGGGGTTGTAAGAGACGTTGAGCACTTGGACGTGCGGTAGCGGGAAGTTTGGCCATTGAGGGAATTCTGCACTCATCAGTATCGTCCCACAGATTAAGTGACCAACGTACGATGAAGGTGGTTTCTCGATAGGTCCAAGTGAGACACGCTCTCAACGCTTTTCCCCACCAACCCCAAGATCTCTGCAAAGTCCATCTCTTCCAGCGCCGTCTTGCTATCCACATAAGGCAATCGCGACAGATCGAGATACACTTTGCTTCCTCGGATGTGCGCCAAGGCGAATCGCGCAAAGCGGAGCAGGAGGAAGCAAGGCACGACGGCTAGGAGGTCTGGTGGGAAAGAGTTGGGTGATGGAGGGGAGGCTGGAGGGTTAGGTCTGAGGGTCCTGATAGAGCGGGCAGAACGAGATTCCGAGCCGGAGAGTAGAGTGATGATGGGCTTGGTGGCTGATAGTGGACATATATAGGTCTCGAAGAGGTGTTCCAGCAATGCTATATGCATGTAAGCTTTCACTCGACAAGTTCTTGAGCGATGGGTATCATACATGAGGTTTTGTCAGTGACGACTGTCTCCACCAGCTCCCCGTCTCTGATCTCCTTGATGCCTTTCAGGAGCCTCTCCCAAGGTGCATCTCTGGCACTTGTATATAGCCTCCCTTCTGTCGCATTGCTCTTCAACTTCTTCTTGCCTCCCTTGACTTGACGCTCACTCGACGCGCTCTTCTGGAGCTCGATCCGTTCCAGCTCGTAATCGATTATAGACTCCTTGGGTGATCGAGAGATGATCAAGCATGCTGCCTCTAAGCAGTCTAGTATGATCCTTCTCCGGCGAAAGACGCGTCGAGGGCAGGTGAGCGGGGGGTCGATAGGCGAAGAGGACGAATCAGACTGGTAAGGTGTCCCGTACCTCGCTGCTTCGCTGGGCTCATCATCATCCAAATGACCCTTCTCGTTTTGCCCATGGACGTCAGGGGCATCTGGCAGAGATATGAAGCTGCCAGAAGTCGGGCCCTCGTCGTCTGAGGATGGAGAGAAGGAGAAGTTGCCAGAGGACGACGTAGAGGAGTCGGAAGCGTAGCTTTCGTCGTACCCTGATAGGGTCCCTGCCGTTGGCATCTGGCTCCCTGTTTAATCTGGAGGCCTCTGTTGTGGTCGTTTAACAAAGATGAAACCTTTTGAGAATGATTGTGTCGTTGCAATCTCACATCTTCGGTGAGGTCATGAAAACGCGCACTCGGCAATTTTTGACTGTTCCTCCAAGATACCCGAGGTCTATGTAAACGTACATTTTTGCTGTTGTTCTTCTGACACGACACTGGAAAAGATAGGAGAAAGTATACAAGCATACCCCAAGATAGTAGCGTGAGGATAGTGATACATGCGCTAGACCCCGAAATCGAATGCAAATGTTGGATGATATGTGCCCCATCCCTGGCATGTCTCTCCCGTAGACCCAGTCGAACCTTCTCGTTGGCCTCCCGATGACTGGCCCCTGGCCCTTCTATTCATACACTTCTTCATTCTCTTCGCGTCCCGGCCACCAAGCCGTCACACCCAGCCCTGACTCGGCTATTGTTGCCTGATCAAAAATTGTCAGCCATGCGCCCATCCTCTCCAACGTGAAAGTCACTCACGAGTATCTTGAAGCCTGCCTTCTCTATAGGATCCTTTTGTGGTACATCTTGTCCATTCTGCTCTGCCATCAGACTCTGTGGTGTTGGTCGGACATCGTGCCATTCGACCGAATCGACCCGGAACCGTATCGGTTCTCCCACATCGATGTATAGCCGTTCTGTAGATAACGAGTCAATGGAGGAGCCAATCTGGAGAGGGGGCGCAGTACGAACCGGTAACAACTGTGTTTAGTAACTGTTCTTGAGACAGCGTTTCGTCGTCTGTGGCCACCCAGAAGAAAGCTTTCTGCTGCGGATCACTATAGTGCACCGTTCCAATCAGCATACAGCAAAGCTCATCGACATATAGAACCATTTACTAGGCAGAGTTCGGTGGAAGAAGTGAGGGCACGATATAGATGTCCTGGAAGAAGCCTAATGATACTATCGATGATCTGTGAGCTTGCGAGATCGTTTCGTTGGGATCTGTAGATCATACCTCTGATATATGATTTGGTAGTAGAGAGCACACGACCGACGATGACTTCTCCAATGAAAGGCGCAAAGAGCATCAATCTGAAAGAGACTGCATGCCGCCAAAGTCAGCACGCGCGGGTACATTCTTGACCTGGCAGCCACCCTCTGCCTGAAATACTCACCTTTATAGTACATCAACCCATTTCCCCAAGTGACCTTGCCATCCTCTGCCGTCAGAATGTCGAATACTGACAGAGCAAGACCTTTATCCGGAACCAGCTTGTTTGCGTATCTGAGCTCCTAATCAGCTCAAATTGTTTCAACATATGATAGAGCGAAACCCGCTTCTTGTTGATGGCATCTTTGATGGTTGTAGAAGGAGCAATGTCGAAGGTTTTGGGCGCGACAGGAATCGTGTCCTGCGAAATGGCCGTGAGGTCAGCTCTGCTCCAGCCCGATATAGGTTCAACGGCCGACATACCTTGACACCAATGAGGACAAACATTCTTGGGAGTTGTATTAATGGTCAAGTAGCGGCTGCGTAGCGATGCCGAGTGTTGAAAATGAGCTGCAGAGCCGAGTACGTCAAGCGTGCAAGAGATCATGGAAATGTTTTCACTTTTGTCAACATATTTTGCTTCAGCCGCGGGGGGCTTTGTCCATGGTCTTCCCGTTTGTGGGCCTACTGGTTTTGACTTTGCGGTGTGTGGTGGTGTTCCAAAATGCAGATGCATATACGAACTAGAAATTTACTCATACACTACTGTACATGCGTATACACAGGATACCAAGATTGTTCAAATGGATACAAGACAAGAGTATTTCAGGGTGTTCTCATGGGTCTGCCCCGGGTGGCACCACGACATCTTTGCCTTGTGCGATGCAGACTTCGTATGCGACCATCAGCAAAAGCTGCCCTAAAAAGTCCACGAGGGCAGAATGTATCGGAAGGGTATAGGAGCTGGGGGCTCTTTGTCAATGATGACCAATCTCAGGCCAAGTGGAACTTACTCTGGATCGAGATTCTTTGACCAAAAGAACAACGTCATGTAATGAGCCATGGAGATGGAGATCAGAATCTTCCACCACGTCAGCCTATGTATCTCGAGGACATCACGACTATGCTCACCGTCAAGGCAAAGACAATCCATCCAATCCACCCTAAACTCATATCTATCCACCCCGCCCATCTGACAATCAACAGGAACGCTGCCTGACAAGGGAACCCAATGGCACATAACGTCATTGCGCTTTGCAGAGGAGAGAGACCGGCGTGAGGCGAAGAATCTGTGGATAGTTGGGGATGAGGATGGGTGGGGTGAAGGAGAGTGTGCAGCTGGGTGGACAGACGATTGGCATGAATGGCGCCGATAGAGCCGGTAAGGCCCGTCATTGAAATCGCCAGCAACGCAAACCCTCTGTACTTGCCTACACCCTTGGCAAGCACCATTCCCGTCCCGCTCGAGATCAACATGGCTCCGATGAGTGGCACCCACCCGCCCCTGGCTACTTCTTTGACCCATTTATTGCGCATAACACGTTTGGTGAACCAGCCGGCAGCGACAGACATGATGATAAGGAGGCAGAGTGGGAGAATGGTGTCCATGGTGTGGACTAAAGCCGTACCGAGGAGAGCGAGGATGAATAGTGTGAGGAGGTCACCCAGACAGGCGGCGAGCGGCGGAGTGATGTTATCTTTGATTGATCAGTGAAAGCCTTGAGGCAATGACAGTAGCTCACCTGGATCTGTTCCAGCCCATCTTGAGACGACAATCAAACTACCCATGAAAGATCCCAAGACGGCGCTGCTGATGCCTGCAGACCCCATTCCAGTAGCCAGCACCATGACCAACTGTTTCCATCCGGGTTTTGTATACCCTTCATGCCACTCTTGGTCCGCGCTCTCCAGACCGGGATCCGACATGGTGCTGTTATAGCTGACGCCCTCTGGCGTGTCACCCAGACGATGCACCGTCACCAGACCAAGAGCGAAGCTGATGATGGCAGCAACACAGCTGATGAGGAGGGACTGTAAACCGAGGAGGGTCATGTTCGCGATGAGCATGGTTTTGCGAGTGTGACGATGGTCAAGTTCGCCGATGTTGGCAGAGGTACCAAGACGGGCGGAGAGACACATTTCAAGGTTGCCTTTGAGGTTGCCGATCATGGGGACGAGAATGAAGAGCTCGTCGACTCTGCGAAAGACTTCCCAGCGAGCTAGGTGCTCCAACAATTCTCCGGTGAATACAAGCCCGACCAAAGACAGTAACAACGAGCACGTTGACTGCGCGACGTCAATCAAAGCTTAAGAATGATTATGAGCACGTACCTCTATTACAAGACTGACAAAGTCCTTCCACTTGGCAGGATGACCGAGCTTGGGAAGAGTATCAAGATCAGGCTCGGCAAATTCAAAACTCGTTCTTGGAACACCATGATCTGAGAGTGCTTCCTCTTTCCAGCTGTCACTCGACGGACGGCCACCCATCAATTTATCCACTTCGTCTCCAGCAGTCTTTTGGTCCCCTTGACCCTTGCCTTTGGCATATCCAGTTTCTGATCTCGTATCCAACCATCTAGCTTCCCTGAATCGATGATCCCCTTCTATTTCGTCCCTCTCGACTCCTATGCCTTGCCGCGCCGACGAGCTTGAAGCATAGGATCCCTCTATACCTCCGCTTGACGGCTTTCCAGGCTTGTATATCCGGTCTTCTGGCTGTTCTTCGTAGGGTGGACCGTTGTGATCATCGTGATAGGGGACCCCGGTGGCAGCTGCTGCGAGTTTTCGGGCTTGGCGAAATTGTTCACCTATCTCCCTTTTGAGGATAGGAGACATAATGGCGGGGGCAGGGGCAGGGGCAGGGTGCAGCTGGGGATACCGAGGCAGCGAATTTGATGAGGACAGCTAATTACAGCAAGATTCATGAGGATTGATGAGGATCACGCTAACGCCGGCACTGTTCGGCCTAAGTCACGTGGTGCGCTTATAAGTAGCCGCCAACAGTTGTTCAATAGTTGTACTTCTACTTGTACGCATTCGCTGGGTCGCTATGGGTCTGCCTATAGCAGTAAATGTTGCTGTATAGGATTGTTCCACAATTATCTATCTACAAGTGACTCTTGATACAAAGGACTTTCACGATGATCTCACAACGGTCCACCCTACGAAGAACAGAGAGCAAGCACCTCGAGCGCCGGGAAGCCACTTATAGAAACAAAGAGTGGGGGCTGAGACCTGAACAGGGGTATGTACCTTTCGTGATTTTCTTCACCTTTCTTGATCACGACATGTCGAATCCAGCGCCAGACGTGATGGCCTGCAATAACTTACTTCGGAGAGTCGCCTCGTTCTGATGACGAATATTAGCTCACTCCACACGTATATACATGTCAAAAGACTTACAGTATAGCCAGGAAGCTTCAACAAGTTGAAGCAAGCCGCTGAACAACACCGTCAGTAAAGACCTCAAGAGCTACTGGGTTACTCACATGCGGTGGGCAATCGGTCCATATCAGATCCGTTGAACTTGACCGCAAATGTAGGGTAAAGCTGAGAGAACCCAAGACTGTATCCCAGTCAGCCATATCCCGTTTCTCTTTGCTAGCATGCAAACTGACAGTGGTGGCCGAGAACAACTCGTCACAAAGCGGAGCAAATCTCTTTTTTGCTCTTCAGTGAACTTTTCCACAACCTTCCAGAATAACGCAGGCGTGGTATCGTTGGGGAACCCGTCAACATGGCAGTGTGCTCGAAGGTCCTTGAGGTCGATGGGGGTCTTTCAGAGTCATCAGCTTGAACCAAACATTGTGGCAACAGACGCACCTCTTCTCCGCCAATCAGCTGCTGCAGCTCTTGTTGATCGAACAAGCGCAGCCCTAGCGGTATACTGTCAGCGTGTCTTCCGCACTCGCTTTTGTACTCACACTTGGAGTCAATTAGGTCGGAAAGACCTAGGAAGAATGCCTTGCTTTGGGCAGCAATTTGCTTGTCGAGTTTGTATTTGCAGACCAGCTGTATGTCTATAAGGACTGTGAGTGACTGAAGCCAACAAGGTCGCCCAAGGACTCACATTCGTGTCGGTTCTCTGCAGTGACAGGTACATCAGACCCGCCAGGGATTAAGTCGACTTGCTTCTGAACACCAAAATCTTCCTCAGTCATGGAAAAGGTGAGAGCCATGTCTTCAGGCTTTGGGTCGTTCTTCAAGACTAGAAGAAGACTCGGTCAGCATTGTCACCGCGTAATCACATGCCTTACTGATGAGACCTCTGTAGAGGCTCTTGTCCAGTGAAGCGAGATCATCAAGGTAAGATTGTCGCCCGAGCCATTTTGCCACTGCACAAATGTCAGTCGGTTCTGTCTACAATGGGGAAGTACTCACGGAAGAAGCCAGCAAAAGTGACATCAACCAAGATACCGTCGTAGATGGCTTTACCAAGCACTTGTCCAATCTGTATCATAATGTCAGCTTTGAAGTACAATGCCGTCTTCTGACACCTACAAACCGATACCAACTCAGGTTGAAGGCTACACATCCACATCAGCCTGCTGAACTGAGCATGACATGTGACACTCACACTCTGTAGCGAAAGTATGGGGATTGGGATAAAGCTCATTATCATTAGTCACGAGCCACAGTCCTCTATCACTGTCGAAGACTTCTTTCGTCAACCTACGAAGAGTCAGCCATTGACCTCGATCTCAAGCACCCTAGTCACTCACATGGTCAAAAATTCCTTGTACAGCCCTCCTCCATCAATACCAGCTTCGGTAAGCCCATATTGATCGACAAACGTAATTTCCACCCGTCCCTTCAAAGCCGGCCCGGCGGACGCGAGCTCGTCAAACCCATCTTGCGCGACGTGGTCTCGCCTGACCTTGGCGGAAATCCTTTGGCTTCTGCTATGATAGTCAAAGCCGATCTTCGCCTTGTCCGCTCTGAAACAATATCAGTTCGTCCCTACGTCGCCAGGTTTAGATACTCACTCGATGAACATTTGGAACACTTGCAGTCTAGTTTGGAAAGGGACAGACATGGGCAGATTGTTGAGGAGACCGAGTCTGGGAGATATGTATGCTAATTGCCTCTTGCTATACCTTTGTCTGGCTCGAGCCCAGCGAGGAAGGGACGAGTCTGGAACATCATGTTCCGTATCATTGAGACCAGACAACTCGACATCCTCATATCTGCACACATGTCAGCGCCTGTCGCTGATTGAAAGTGGCGTGTAACTTACACTGCTGCTTCAGCAAAGCCTTTCATGTCCATTTCAACGTTCATGACCCAGAACTCGGGATCAGCAAACATGTTTCGGGCACTGAGAGTTTGTGAGTCACTGAAGCCACGGGGTTGAGATACAACGTACTTTCTCTCCGCCACGCGGGTCACACCCTTGGTGAACAACGACCTGGCTTCTTCATCTCCTCTGAAATCTTTCTTCTTCATCCTTTCTCTGCTTGTATATCCAGACTCTGTAGGTGCTGAAACGCCGTTCAGATAGCCCCAGAAAGCCAGGTTTCTCCAGATTACGGCGAGTCGCAAGACTTCGTCGGTAGTGAAGGGGTTGTGGGATGGAGAAAAGAACTCGTCGTCGGGCGTGAAGAGAAGATAATGGCAGTACAGATGGGTAAGAAGAAGGAGGGCAGGAGCGTTGGGATCTATTGCGGTCAGCACACATCGACGCCCGGCCTGAAGATCACTCACTCTGCGAAAATTGACTCCACACAGACGGATCCTCACTATTGTCCCATCTGCCTCTGACACCGTCTCTCCAGATGCCTTTCATAAGCGCCAACCCTTTTCTGCCGTCTACCAAAGAGTCGAGAATAGCCTCCCACTTCGGACTACCCCTCGAAGCGCCCAGCAGACCGATACAGAATGACGAAAAATCTTCAAGAAGTGTCGGCGGAGCGTATCGGGGTGGAGACAGTACATATTGCGAGAGCACTGCCATGTGGGAAGTCGTCGACAAGAGGACCAGCTTAGATCGGATATTCTGAGGCAGCGCTGTTCGTCGGGGTCGCGTCGGCTTACGAGGGACCGCCACGGCTTTGTCTTCATCGTCCTCGTCGCTGTCCTCTGCAACAGCTGCCATGGCGACGTCCTCGTCTTCTTCGATCCCTTCGACCCATTTACCCCAGCCTTCTTTGACCCCGCTCAGCACGACACCGACGACGCTCATCCACGCACACGCGCCAGCAATCGCGCTTTTTGACAATAGCTGTCCCGATATACCAAACGTGGCGAGGTTTGCCAGAAAGAAGGTCTTGCCGGACTCGTCCGACAGGCCCTTTTCTGACAAGACATGCGGATTCTGGGAAGCGAATGGGACCAGTATATCAAAGATGTGAAGATTGACGGAGATGAAAGTGAGGGCAGGGAGGGGGAGGGAGCCAGGGAGGTTTGGAATGGCGAAGAATTGATTGAGGAGGGCTGTGATGGTAGGTGACAGCTCGGTGAGATTGCGTGATGACGGGAGGGGAGCTGCGATAAGGCGGACGACGGGAGAGAGCAGAGGATGCTTCTTCTTGGGCGGCTATAATTATTTGAGCGGCTTCCAACACTGAAAGCTAAAATGCTCACACTTGACTTGATCAGCTGCCTCGAAATTGAGACAAGCATATCTACCCAGCCATGCCGTTGAACAATGTCTAACCAGTCTGACACCGCATGTTGAGGTAGATCGGCATAGGTCTGCAAGCTAGCGATGACCTCTAAAGCTGATAGCACAGTCGGAGCTTCAGGAGATACCGGCTGTCGTGCTATCACCCTCAGAAACTTGACGCTGAGTGATCCCAAGATTACACCCCATTCTGAATCGTTGGCCAAGGGTTGTATCAACCTCGGCTTGCCGCCTTGGTACGTTCAGCTTATTGCGACTTGCCGTTCGGAACCCACTTACCGTCCTCTTGAAGACCCGCTTCACACCACTTTCCGATGACCTTGCGCTCCCTCGCCAGCTCGTCACTATTCCTGGTCTGGGTTCTCAACATCACAACCATAGCCCTCCCTGCTTCCTCAACGCTCAGCCCCCCATCACTCCCCAGACGCTGCTCCAAGTCTTCCAATATCCGAGCCCTCAGTCCCTTAATGGCCTCCTTGCCTCTCCAATGCTTCTGGAAACAGATCGCAGCGAGCTCCTGACGGCGTGCGTGTTCGCGTGCGAGCCGCTCTGAGCGGACCGAGCTGAGTAATGCGGACGAGGAGGTCGATGTGCGGGTCGATAGATTGACATTGTTGCTGTTCCCATCTGACAAAAAGGTGGGGTCGAACATGGTGTGTTGAGTGAATTCAGTTGCAAGTGACAATCGAGATGCCCACATGGATCACACCCCGCCGCCGAAGCAACCTCCACTTGCGTAACCGTGGGCTGCTAGTCGCGGGGGACTTACTCGGACCTGGATGTGTTCCTGAGATAAGAATTCTTTGATTTTGTAAACCGGAAAGGTTTTATTCAACATCTTCAACGACTTAAAAGTGCACATACAGCTTCAAATGGCGGACGATATTGAGCTCAACTTTGCCCCGCCTTCGGCAAACACTGTCAGACAGATAAAGCCCAAAAAGGGTGGTCGCTGGACAGACAGGTAAGCGTCTTTGATCATTCTGAGGCTGGCGAGAGGCTGAAGAGGCGTAGATTGATCAACAAGAGAGAGGCCCGCGATGCCTACAGAAGTGCCAACGCAAAACCTCAGGAGGCAGTTCAGGCTGCCCCCACACCGGCTCCAGCTCCTGTCGCCGCATCCAAGCCCAAATATGTCCCTGCCCCTGCCTCTGTCTCTCGACCACCTCCTCCTCGACCAGCTGCTCCAGCCAGGACTTTCGCGAACGCTGAAGCTGGTCCCTCTCGATCTGTTCCCAAATCTACGAGCTCATCTGTCCCCAAACCTGTCTCCAAGCCCGCTCCCAAACCCCGCCAATCGAACCCGGATGTCAACTATGACCGCGACCCTCTTCCCTCCCAAGCCCAGTCAGCGCCTCAACAGCAAGCGCCTGCTGCGCCCAAAGCACCCCAAATCATATCCTCGCTGTTTAGCTATGTCGATATGCCACAAGTCAAGGTGACCGAGCAGCCCGCTCCTTCTAAAAAGGCGC
This sequence comes from Cryptococcus sp. DSM 104548, assembly GCA_036426225.1. NCBI lineage: Eukaryota > Fungi > Basidiomycota > Tremellomycetes > Tremellales > Cryptococcaceae > Cryptococcus > Cryptococcus maquisensis. The sequence goes on from CP144038.1 coordinate 598,035, forward strand.
CTTCGAATGCGCCCGGCGGTGACCCGACGACTTTCCAAGGTCTTGGTCTCAATAAGCTCCTTGTGAGGCACTTGAAAAACAAGATGGGTGTGGAGAAGCCTACAGGTATTCAGAGGAATTGTCTTCCCTATATGCTCTCTTCTCCGCTGAATCCAGACAAAAAGGTCGAGGACGAAGGTGATGAGCCTCTCCGAGATGTCCTCATTCAAGCTCAAACCGGTTCCGGTAAAACCCTCGCCTACCTCCTCCCCATCATCCAAACCCTGCTCCCTCTTTCTCGGCTGTCCTACATCGACAGATCCATCGGTACTCTTGCCATCATTCTCGCTCCCACCAGAGAACTGGCACAGCAGATCTCTAAAGTGGTGGAATCATTGCTCCACATGTCTTTGACTTCCAACGATGAAGATAGTGATAGCGACGAGGACGAGCGACCATTCACTCGATGGCTCGTGTCAGGCTTGCTTACTGGTGGAAGCACCAGGACGCATGAAAAGGCCAAGCTGAGAAAAGGCGTCCCCATCCTTGTATCGACCCCGGGTCGTCTTCTTGATCACCTGCAAAACACCATGTCCTTCCAATGCGCCAAGACGATGTTCCTTGTGCTTGATGAAGCCGATAGAGTTATGGATCTCGGTTTCGAAGAGACTATTCAAGGTATCATCAAGGCTCTGGAAGGTAGGAGGAGGAATGAGATCAACATGGAAAAGGCGATGGATGAGGAGGGTGGTGGTACCATGCGATGGCCGTTCTGGGACCGAGGAAGACTCAATGTCCTCTGTTCGGCTACTGTAGACGCCAAGGTGGAAAAGCTGTCAGGCGCTGCTCTAAGAGATCCAGTGCTTTTCCGATCAGGAAAAGAGGAGAAGGACGGAAAGAAGTTGATCGACGGCAAGCCGGACGTTGTAGCCGAGGCAATCGAACAAGCGTCTGCTGTGGTTATCCCCCAAGAACCCGAAGACAAGTTTACCCCGCCCTCGCAGCTTTCGCAAAAGTATGTAGTTGCGCCGACAAAGCTTCGTCTGGTCGCTCTCGTGGCCCTTCTTCGATCTCTCGTGTCATCTGCCAGCAAGGTCGATGTGGACGCCAAGGGCACAAAGGTTATTGTCTTTTTAAGCTCGACGGATGCTGTCGACTTTCACTGGAAGATGCTTGGTGGAGTCCAGATGGGCGAGAAAGAGGAAGAAGCCGCGGAAGAATCGGAAGATGGTAGCGACGATGATGAGGATGTTGATTCTGAGGACGAGCCCAAGGTGAAAATGAAGGCCAAGGCGAAGAAGCCTAAATCGAAGTCCAAGGCAGCGGAAGAACCGATCTCTCTTACCTCGCCCCTTTTCCCAAACACTACTCTTCACCGTCTCCACGGTTCTCTCCCCCTCCGTACCCGACTTTCCTCTCTCGCCGCATTCGCGACCGGCTCAACACAGCCAGCTATCCTTTTTGCGACTTCTGTTGCGTCTCGTGGTCTTGATCTTCCCCTCGTCCGGGCTGTCGTGCAGTACGATCTCCCCACAGAAGGTGGAGCGAACGAGTACGTCCATCGAGTGGGTCGTACCGCGCGAGCTGGTAAGGGTGGTGAAGCCTGGGCGTTCGTCGGGCCAAGTGAAGAGAAGTGGGTGCCATGGATGGAGGCGAAGATGGGATCAGCTGAAGGCAAGGGTGGAGTCAACCTTGTGCAGGTTGGTGTTGAGGACGTCTTGAAAAAAGGGTTTGGAGGCAAAGGTTGGGAGTTTGAGGGTCGAGCGACCGAGGTGCAGAATGGTTTTGAGACTTGGGTCTTGAAGTCTGAGCCTGTGAGTGATCTTTTGACCCGTCGCGCATAGTGCGTATCTGACATCTTTCTAGAATGCTGCGCTTGCCAGGAGGGCATTTGCCTCGTTCGTACGAGCCTACTCCACCCACCCTCTTGAGGAAAAGCAGTTTTTCCACCCCAAGTCCCTTCATTTGGGCCATCTCGCCAAAGCTT